>CM070911.1:90335525-91535525 GCA_036417435.1 Inia geoffrensis
CCGGAGTATTTCAGATTTACTACTATTTGTTGATAATATTGTATAAGACATTTTTTTTTAAAAAAAACGTATTTCACCCCAAAAGGGCCTGCCTGAAAACATACACTGCAGTAAAATCACTGGAGTCCGGGTTTTTTGTCACACAGGCAGAGCACAGATTTTTTTGATTATGTAGATTTCTTTTCCTACCGCAGTTTCATATGCAAAGCATGCAGAGCCCCATCCGTGCTATCTCCTAAAGCAGTCATTCTGAAACCCAATCTGGGGACAGTGCAGACTAAATAAAATTTCATTTTGATTTGGCCTCCCGCTGCGAATGGGACTGCTTTGTCTCAGCCGACAGAACGAGCGAGCCAGAAAGGTATGTCCTGTTTTGCATGGCTGACGGTGTGTCTTGCGGCTCCCGGGCAGGCCGTCCTGCATCCTGCATCCTGCTCGGGCAGGCTCCCAGCTCCTAGACTCTGCTGTCTTTCTCTTTCCCCTTCCATTGCTCCCGTGCTGCCTGCCTCTACCTGCAGGGCAGAGTCGTGGCAAACCCACACCGATGGTTTACTCTGGCATATGCTTAATAGCTCGCGTGGTTGTTTGCGTTTTTCTCACTGTCTTTGTTGTTGGGTTGGTTTTTTTTTTTTTCTATTTTGGTTTTTGTTTTGTTTTGTTTTGCTTTCCCTGCACACATTTGTTCTCCCTGTTTCTCAAGGTGTTGAATGCCAAAATCTGAACGTAAAGGAAAATTGTGTAACGTGGCTAGGATGCTCCAGAGATTTTCCTGGAAGATTTTATCATGCTGAATTTTATTGTAAATTGGAAGCTGCGTTGAACAGCTTTGAAAGACTTTAGTTTTCATGGCCCTTTTGAGCCTCCTTGGCAGAAAAGCGATTGCCCATTTTAGGGAGAGGGGAAAATAGAAAATAAAGACTCTTCCAACAGGACTGAACTGTTTTGCCATCTTGGTATGTTTCTGTAAAATGCGTGGTGGTGTCTGCCTGAAGAGCTGCAAACTATGACTCTATTTTAAAGATGACCTTCATGTGGAGTCATCTCACGAGAGGCTGGATTTTGTCAAAGCCTCTCATCCCCCCCTTTTGGAGAATGTATTGGCAATCAGGGAACAACCTGCTGTGACTTCCTCAGAGGAAGCTTTAGATACAAATGGCGATGTGCCAAGGAGGCTGACTGTGGGAGGAACTCAGTTTTCAAGCCCAAATTTCTCCTTGGAATTGTCGTTGCCCTTGACCAATTCATATGGTACCATGAGCGAAAGAAGATCTTCCCTAGTTCATATATTGGCATAGTAGTAATATAAACTAAATTATAGCAAGTTGGTAAAGATGGGTATAAAATAAATGAAAAAATAAATTGCTTAAGAGAAGAGCCGGGAGGAACTGCTCTCTGACTCTGGGTTCAGCATGAGTAGTTCCACAGAGGAGAGAGAAGTAGAGACACATGCTAATTCGCTTCTTAGGGATCTCATCTACCCACTCCCCCAGAAGTAGAAACAAAATGTCACGCAACTTTGTGGAGGGTCAGAAATTAACTTTTTAGCCCCATACTGTTGCAGCCACCCCAGTGTGCTGTGTCCTCTAAGAGTCGTTCTTGATGCCATTTCTGAAATTCAATGGGTGAGGTCTTTGCCATTACAATAAGTTGTCTTTTTATCACTAAATCTCTAAGTTCACTATTTTGCACCTGTTGGCCAAGAGCCTTGGGAAAGGAGATTCATCAAAAGCTTTCATAAGCTGTTGAGGGCCCCCTCTTGTCATATACAACAGGTTGAAGAACAAAGTAAAAGTTAAAGAAGACATTGAAGAAACAGTAGCCTGAACACAGCACAAAGTGTTGTCTGATAAAGATGGAACCATCCTCCTTAGGAAAAGGAAGATGGCGGTGTCCAGTGGGACTGGCAGTGTTTGGTTAGACAGGGGTATCATTTCTAGTATCACCAGAGAGCTTGTCTTTTTGCTCTAGCCTCACTATCAGAGTCGCTTGGTTATTCTGGAGCTATTAGTTGATGAGATTAAAATAAAAAGCCCAAATTTGCTTTTTGTCTAATTTGTAAATGTTTTCACAGGGCCACTTATTGACATTATAAGGACTTTTTAAAGTGAAAGCTTTAAAAAGTAAAATCCTATGTTGCCTCGTCAGCTTTTTAAAAAATAGTTATTTAGCAAGGATAAAATACTTTAAAAAAAACTATCATGCGTCCAAAAAAGAGGGGATATAGGTATACATATAGCTGATTCACTTTGCTGTACGGTAGAAATTAACACAATATTGTAAAGTAACTATACTACAGTAAAAATTTAAAAAAACAAAACAAAACAAAACAAATAAACAAAAAAACTATAATGCAAACACTAGTTTTGAATAACAAGGTACTCATGGAGGTTTTATTTCTCCATAAAAATAAATGTTTCCATCATATGGGAATATATGTTTATATCATGCATTTGCATATATATACAAATATAAATATATATATATGCAGAGGATGAGAAAGAGAGGGAGATTGAACCAATTATGCTATTAAAGAGAGTCACAAAGCTTATCTTGAGGATAAAAACAATAAATATATCTAACAGACAAAATTCTACACTATGGTTTGACTTATCATATACAGGTAATAATCACCAAAGGTTAGCGTTAAGACATAGGATGTTTTTATTTGTTCATGTCTTCATCTTGAACTCTGCCTGCGGAAGGCAAATTATTATAGTAAGATTTAACCTCTCAGGTGGCTTGGGAAGATGACCTCAATGAAGAATGGATGCTGCCTCAGCATCAGTCTCTTCATCCCAGTCTTCTGGTGACTGCCGTGCCTGTTGGTCTTCATGTTTCAGCTCATGTTTCCCATAAACATGATAACTCAACATGTCTGCAAGCCCTGACGATAATTGGTAGAAATATTGGAGATAATGACCAAAATGGTGGTTCTTGGCATGTGAGTTTAGTTTATAAGTATTTTATTTGGTAATATTTGTGATAGCCATAATCTGACCTTCCTTTAGTTCACTCTCTGGATCCCTCTACAAGTAAGAGAAAGATAGAATACCGACTGGAGTTAAATGTAAATTGTGGCCAAAGACAGAGTTTTCTGTTTTCTGCTGACTCCTCCTAACTCTTGGGAAACAGTGGGTACCCTAGAAATCTTTCCTGAGAGGATAAATGAGTGAATGGATGACCCAGGTTGAGCACAGGAGGAGAGAAGCAGAGAGCTTTTTCACTCCTTGGAGCCCATCTCCTTACTACCTAGAGGTCATCACACATGGAGGGAGGAGATTTGAAAGCCACCTATTCTCCACCTGGGGCTCATGGGCTTCCTAGGCATGCAAATTCACTGAAAATACATTTTTCCAAAAAAAATAAATTACATGACATGCTCGCACAGTTCTAAATAGAACCCCCAAATGTTAAGGATCTAAGAGTGTAAGAAGATATAGCCAGAGAACAGTCACAAGTGGCAGGAGAGGGAAAGTCATAACATTCTCCGAAAAGGTCAGTATGAAAATAAGAAAAGAAGTTCAATTTATTTACACTCCGTAACTACTCCCTGGTTACAAAGAAAGCATACAACATACAGAGACTAAAAAAGAGCAGGATTTAAAAAAAAAAAAAAAACAGCTATGTGGAAAGTTCATTTTACATTTCTGTAGGCTTGGGGATGGAACACCAAAACAATAAAGAGAATGCAAGTCAGAATCCAGACCCTGGGCTCTGGTGAGGTACCACTGAAAATAACACCTTTGGACTTATTTTTCAAAGAATCACTCCAGACCTGGAATAAAACCACTTATGTTGTTTTAATAAAACTAATTATATTTAAAAGAAAGGCCATTTACTATATCAATCTTAATATGGAAAAAATTCTCTGCTATTTCAATGTATGTGATAATAATAAAGGACATCCCTGATCCAGAAACTACATGAAGAGCTGTGAACATTTAGATTTTCTGTGAAGACTTAGGTAACCTTGGAAAATCCCCACAGTACAGCAGATTGGGGAAGAGATTCAAGCAAGGTTAGTCCTTGGACAATTTGACATCTAAATCTACTGTTGGAAGAAGACTTCAACTTGTCCTATGAAATCAAAAGTTGTATGGGCAGAGAAGCTCTGTAAACTGTGATTTCATGCACATGGAAATAATCTTAGACTTCAATATTTTTATCTCACGAAAGTATCTGGCAAATTTTAACAACCAGAATAAAGGACGTGAGTGTTAAAGGTAGAGCAATAGATATTCTCCATACAAAGCTCGTTCTCAAAACAACTGAAGAATTGATATAAGGTTTCTTACAAATCCCACATCACAGTGGCCATTGCCTTGTCAAGTGATTAGGTAGAAGGAAGCCCTGTGGTTGAGCTTCCCTAGCTGCTCCTGGTTATTTAATGGGTGGGTGCTGCTGTCACAGGGCAAGACAGCCACATGGCGAAGACTGGAGACAAACCACTGGTCACTCAGCTGGATTGATCTCAGGGCAGGGACATGGGGTTCTCCAGATGGAGAGGTAAACTGAGGTCATAGCCACAAGAGGAGTCCTGTGCCCTCCCGTATCATTCTGCCCAAGACAAAATGAAGAATCATGAGTTCACCAGCTCTGGATCCTTCCAGGAATGCAAGCAGACATCTAGAGACCAGAGAGACAATGGACTCAGCCAGGAGAGGACCAGAAGATGATACAATTCCTACTTTATCCCCAAGGCCAGCAGGATGCGTAAATTGCACCCACCTTTCCCATCACTAGGATGTCATATTAGGGGAGGAAGCAAGGAAGGGGTAAATACCTAAGTGATTGGTCTTTCTATCCAAATGGAAGAATGAACACCAACTGAGAAAGATGGCTTAAATTATCAGGACTGACAGCTCCAAACTTTATTGGACATTTGATTAATTTCTCTCCCATACCCTTGCTCACTACCAACGGAGGCCTCAGGAAGGAGCCAAGATGAGCTGCAACCAAAATAAAGAAAATAAATTATATTTTCACTTCATATACAAGTTGCATTCTCACTGAAATTTTGCAACCACCTACACTCGAAAAATCCTAGATTTTCACATAAAGATCTACCCTCAATGACCCAAGGAAATGTTACCAATTCGATATGCCAATCTCAGAAAAAGGGGGGAAGTAACACTGAAGAAGTGTTGGCTGCAGTATGTCAAATTAATCTTCTTCCGGACCTGCCACGCAACATAGTTTCAACTCCAGAGGGTTAGACCTCTCTTATGCATGGATTTCTCAAAGCGATTTCTCCATCTCTGGGAGGAATCCCTGATGCAGAAGGGTGGGGCCCCAGGTGCCCTGCAAATTTCCTGAGTCCAAATCTCTGACTTAGTTCATGGGCCAGTCTCCACAGGAGCTCACATAGAGCCAGGTTCTCTCTCCCAGGAATTTAACGTTGGAAAAAGAAACGCCCACTTGCTGAGAGCTGTTGGAACTTGGTGACATCAATACCGACATGGCAGAAGACAGATGAATTTTATGCATCATTCCAGAAGACCTAGATTCAGCCACCTTTGTGCTCCTTCTGCAGACAAGATTCTTCAACTCCTCACGTTTGATGCCTTGAAATGCCACAGTGTTATCTTAGCCAATCCCCCTCTTCTGCTTACGTTTTCTAGAGTTTATTTCTCTTGTTTCCAACTTAAAGAGATCTTATGTGCTGCTAGCAAATATGTGAACAGGAAATTCTTAGAAATCAATGCAACGTCCTAGACATTCAACAATGTGGCCTAAGGGAAGAAGTGTAACGAAGAACACTCAGTCTTGGACTTGTATCCATGTAGTGAAACTGAAATGTTGTTGAATCTGGTAACAGTTACAAATGTTACAAATGTTCATGATGTCAACCAGAAGTTTTCTAGAAAGGCGCATAAATATCTTCAGGAATGCCAGTAGTTTACATTACGAGGGTGCCATCTTAGAGGATTAAGTGTTTCAGGGTACAGGGTAGAGAATAACTTTCCAAAAGTTATGCAATATTCCTTCTGCTCCATTGACTTGTATATTCAGGTAAAACATATAACAGGGATCACAAATGTAAGCAGAAAACTAGCTTAAAATTCAAGATAAAAGTCAAAAGAATCAAGAAATATCACAGCATTCAAGGATAGAGTCAGAAGCAAGTTGCTACTACAGGGATCTAGATACAGTAGGGATCTAATTATTTCTCTCAACAGAGACCAGGGGGCTGGAGTTTTCAAACACTGGAGGAAAATAAATGGAAATCTCAATTTTTTAAAACATATATTATTTTGAAGCTTTTCTACTAAAACACGGTCTTTGACTTTACCAGTAAATCAAGTTGGTGAAGTGGTCTAGATATAGAAAAGAACAGTGAGAGGTATGAATGAGACACAAATTAAGACTTAGTTTTCACTTTCAGAATTACTCTGCTGTAATATTTTATATAACCATGCAGTAACCCAAATTATTAGCACTAATATTGATGGTTTTATTAAATTAATGATTATTGATAGACAATACATTATCAATCAGTGTTTTTGTCAACCAGGAAAACACCCTGTTAGTTCATAACATGCAAGGATACTATTACAAAAGAACTAGAATAGAAGTAGATAACTTTCGGGGAAAAAGTCTTCATCAAATTGTCATAATGGCTTGTTCTGTGTCTGTGTAAAGGGCAAAAGAAGGTGAAGTTAGCTATACCATTATCACCCGCCCACATTAAGAATGCACATATTCCCCTTTAGTCTATTACAGACTGCTGTGTTTTTCACTTATAGACTTTTTTTTTGCTTATTAAAAAAAATACTGAAATCTTTTACCATTAAAGAATGCTTTTAAGGAGAACAGTGTATATGGAAACTGACATATTTTTCAGAGAAGAAGTGACTGTGGTCTAGATAAATGGTAACTGAGAGGGTTTTGGTTTTGGTTTGTGCTTTTGTTTGTTTTTTTTTTTTCCAGCAGTCTATTAGTATTTGGAGAGCGTAAACATTAATGAGGGCGAAGTGCTCCGTGGAACAAGGGGATAGGGTTTGGAGTAATGGGATGAAATTAAGAAAACGGAAATTTAGGTTGATTACCAATTACCAATTGAAAATCTTCTTAATATTGAGGTCTATTAGACTGTAGGGTAATCTTCCAAGGGAAGTGGCGGGACTCCCATTGCTTAGAAGTTTAAAATTAGAGTGGACAGCACACCATCAAGGACACCCCGTGGTGAATGATCCACCCCATTGTGTGGAATGAGCCAGTTCACGTTGGTTGCCTCTATAGGCTCAAGCTTCCACATGACCTGGGGAGAGAAGGGAAGAAAAACAACCCCAGCCTGTCCCACACAGATCTACCATGCCCAAGCGACTGGGGAAACAATTTTTAAATATTTCTTCTGCTTTTCATCTACAACAGTCTTCCTGACACTTCGATAGAAACCCCAAAAGAGACAGCTCTTTTGGCAACAAAGACCTTCCCAAGGTGTGTTTTCCATGCAGGAAGCTGACCTCTTTCTGAGACTCAGAAAAGCCAGTATCTTGTGTCATGTGGTACTCCACTTTTCAATAAAGTAAAACTTGGAGCAACCAGGCAAATAATACTTTAATAATATGGCTATCACGACATTGGTGTGTGTATATGTTCCCTCATTCTTGAAAGACAATGAGATGGAGGGAATGAGAAAGGGAGCTAGAGATTGAGAGAGGACAGCAATTGATGAGCATTGCACTGTGTTCCACAGTCCTATGAAAGTCGATAGCACCGATTACATGAAAATAATGGTTATTTCCTTCTGTTCCCTGGGAACCCATCATGGTACCTGGAAGTCCATTTCAGAAAAAGGGTCATTTCTGGAAATTAATGTGTTAGAGAAGATACAGTTATAGCTTCTAATTTTAATGAAATAGTACTTCATACTCTTTGGTAGGCGTTCTGTCAATCATAATAAAATAAGAAAGAAGACTATATCTACATGGTATTAGTCTCCTCAGAATCTCTTTCTATTCTGGCTTAAAAAGAACATGCGCAGCCTCACAAATGCCAGAAAGAAGAGAGGCACAAGATAATAAGCATCCCTCTATAAGCTGCTGAACCGAGTGGACAGTGGGAGTTAAGAGTTTTCCATGAGAACGATGGAAATCAGATATCCAAAGCCTAATATCCCCTCATTGCTGGAGGTGGAACACAGGAGGCTAACTGTCATGGGAAGGTGAGAACAGAGAGAGCTTTTGCCCTGAAAGTCCATGTTGGGCCAAACCAGGCAGTCTGGGCTTCCCTGGTGGCGCAGTGGTTGAGAATCCACCTGCTAATGCAGGGGACACGGGTTCGAGCCCTGGTCTGCGAAGATCTCACATGCCGCGGAGCAACTAAGCGCATGTGCCACAACTACTGAGCCTGTGCTCTAGAGCCCACGAGCCACAAATACTGAAGCCTGCACGCCACAACTACTGAGTCCATGCACCTAGAGCCTGTGCTCTACAACAAGAGATGCTGCGACAGTGAGAGGCCCGTGCACCGTGATGAAGAGGTGCCCCCACTCGCCACAACTAGAGAAAGTCCTCGCACAGAAACGAAGACCCAACACGGCCAAAAATAAATAAATAAATTTTTAAAAAAACAAAATAAACAACAACAACAACAAAAAACAAAAACAAGCAGTCTCTCCAACAGAGTAGAAGGTCAACACACCCCACTCTTCCTTCATCTTCACTCTTTAACTTTCTAATGACTAACAGTTAAAAAGTTATCCTTGGTCTTCAGCAAAGAGAACTTGGGGTGAGGGAAGATAAATATAATGCAGGGTTTCAATTTCTCTTCCAAAAATGATGCCTGCAAGAAGTGAGAGAGTTCAGAGAAAAAGATCAAAAGGGTACCTTCCACATTACGTGCCCTGTCCTAGTTTCCCATCCCTTCCTCATGGTAAATTCCTTCCGTGTTTATGAGTTTAATGTTTTACTTGATTACAAAATCACTATAGTCGAAGTCAGTCAATAGAAATATCTCACTCCTACCAACTGGTTTCACACATGAAATGAACATTTCCCAGAAAAAAAAAAATGACTATGACATTTTTTTCTCCGGTGGGGAAAACTTCTTCAGAAACTCGTGACTGTACAGGAGGAAATATATGCTTCCAAATTCAGACACTTCCAGGCAATCCATTGCTGTGACTTGTTGCTTGAAATAGATCCATGTGCTGCTTATTTAACAACAATGCTTTTTGGAGAGAACCTGGATCCTCAAGGGTCTGGGCAATTGGCAGATGTGTCCTGAGCCCTGGGCTACAGCCATGGCCCAGAGAGCAGGGCCACTGACTGTGGTCCCCTCTGGAGAGCCGATGCTGGCAGCACAATTTTTATCTCACCAGCCAAAGAAAGGTGATACCAACTTAGAGGGGAGGTACAAAAACACCATGTCCATTTTCTTTTCTCTCTTTTGGCCAAGCTGACAAGAGAGGTTGGTAGGTGAAAAGCTAAATTTTCTAGTTAAGGAAATAAGTGATGTGCTTTCATGAAGTGGTTGTTTCCAGTCAAGAGTCTAGCCTGGTAAGGAACGCGTGTGTGTGTGTCCTGAGAAATCACCAAATTGCCAGTTAGGGTATCTTAAAGTCAAAATATGGAATCTGAGTGACGTTATTTATCTGAAATAAATACCAAAAAATTTTCACAACAGAAAACTACTTCTGAGAAATGTTCAAAGTCACTCTCATCTACCTTGAAAACTGAGCGTGTACAGTATTCAAATATCCACATGCTCACTTCTTAGGTTCAACTAGAGGATGCTTTTTTTTTTCCTAGACCCAAACATTGCAATTTACTTTTAAGATAATAATACTTTATATGTAAATATAATTTCAAAACACTTTCATTCACATTATTTCATTTTATCTTTTAAGAAATGTTCGATTATGGGCTTCCCTGGTGGCGCAGTTGTTGAGAGTCCGCCTGCCGATGCAGGGGACACAGGTTTGTGCCCCGGTCCGGGAGGATCCCACATGCCGCGGAGTGGCTGGGCCCGTGAGCCATGGCCGCTGAGCCTGCGCGTCCGGAGACTGTGCTCCGCAATGGAAGAGGCCACAACAGTGAGAGGCCCGCGTACCGCAAAAAACAAAAAAAAAAAACAAAAAAAAAAGAAAGGATGACTTTTTTAATTGGGAATAGAAATTAGAGATATCCCAGTAGTACCCTCTGCTTTGTTTATCAGCAGAGTGTTGAGATTCTGGTTTCTTCAGGCGATAATTTCTGTTGCAGTCAATCTCTTGGAGTCCTGGCTCCTAGTTACTCATCTGGGAGCCCCCCTTCCACACTAGTCAGACAGTCCTGGCTGAAGCAGGACTGGGTTTGTGCTTTATCTCCCTCCCTCTCGATGAGATCATTTCCCAAACTTTAACAGCTAGTGCTTTAAATGACTCCCTCATGCATTCATGCTCAAGGCCCACGATCTAAGAAGGTTCCAGTAGCTTTGCTCTTCCTTGAAAACTTTTTGCAGAATTTCTTCCACAAGTGTGAGATAACACACGATCCCTGAAGAACATCAGGCAAAACCAAGAGAAATCCTTCAAATTTTTGAAAGGAACCATTTCATACGATTTGTTAATACCACCTAAGTGGCACACCAAAGTTCTTGACGCTTTCACTGTTAAGGGATAATCTCCATGCCATAAAATCTTGGCATTAGGATCATTTGACATAAGTGAAGGTGGCCAAAGATGGAGGAAGCTTGTTAACAAACATGAAAGACAGCCAAGGCGGCTTGGGTATTTCAAGACTTCAAAATCCATGTGTCCACCAGTGCTATGCAAATCTGATGGTCCTTTCACCCACAGCTCTCACAACCAACTCTTTCTGGTCACTGTAAGTCTTCACATAATTGTGGTGTCATTATACATTATACAGAGAAGCTAAGGTGAGAAGCTACTAAGAAAGTATTTGAAATGTGGAAGAAGCCATAATATTGAAATGCAAATTAAGATGATGCTGCCGAGTTAAAAAGCAGCAAATGCGGAATCCCATGCCTTCCTGAGTTGATCAACCAAGAGATCAGCCCACACAGAGTCCAGCAGAAAAACTGTTCAGATTCTCAGCTCCATTACGTTCAAGGACCAAAACAACAAGGGGAAAAAAGGGAACTACCAAGGTCTTATTGTTTTACCTGAGTAACAGAATCATTAACGATATTAATATCTTATATTTTTACTTATCTTATATTTTTATTAAGTCCCTCCAAGCTGTTCAACTACTTTAAATCTACTTAACGTTGGTTAAATGTAGTCTGGCTGGTAGTCAGATGGACTTGTTCCCGTTTCCTTCCAGATCTCCCATTCAGGAGCATTTGCCATTGCCATTTTGTTAATAAAATAAGTATGGCATTGGTTTCTAGCATCCTGGATTTTTGTTGAGCAAAGCAGCATGGTGTATCAAAGGCATGTCAAGAGATGTGACGTAAATGGAAATCGCAGAGTATCATAATGCAGCACAACAGGTGCACAAAATAGATGTTCAAAATGGTTTCTATTATTTGGCTTTTTTGGAATCAAATCAGAATCAAGAACAATAGTGGCCATTTCAGATAAATTACTTCTGCACATTCTTGCAGATTGAGCAGCTGTAAAGGAGAGGAGGGGGGAGTTGGGGGTGCTTGCTATTTAGAAGGTGGATTCAAATACATTTGTAATGTGTATACAGTAGATGCAGTATATTAAATTTTTGCCTTTCATGTGCCATGATAAAAGTAGTTTCCTTTCCAGGATTGCATGTTTCATTAATACCACATTTTAATAATTAAACAGCACAACTCTAGAGGCAATAGCTAAGATAAAAGTTTGCAGACAATCCATTACTTTTCTCAGACAGCCCTTCTGAAGAGCCCGTGGAGATGTGGTTTAATGATGTAAGTTCTAAAATGGCTTGTTTAATAAAATCTTGGGTGTTTATGTAGTTTTGTTCTAGCGGGCAGTGTCTTTTGTCAGGTATGGTGTTATTAATGATAGAAGATGGGGTGAGAGGCCATCTGTACATCATTATGCACTTCAGCCCACTCTCTGGCTATTTCTGTTGCATTACAGTTACTATTTGTAATTTTTAATGTTGGAAAGGGAGAGGTTTGTTGTCTTTTTAGTACTCTCTGTTAGCGTATTCTATTTTATTAGACATAATTCCGAGGGAGAGGGGCAGAGGAAAGCAGACACTGGTTAAGGGGGATATATAATTGGGTGTAGTGGGATTAAACTGTTATTAGCGTACACTCCTAATGGATGTCCCATAAAGAACCCATGGCAAAGGCATTAATGAGTGATGAAGGAAGAGTAGGCAAGCTGAACAGTGTTTCCATTACTGAGATCCTACTTACACACAAATTGTTTAGTAACCACTTGAAAGGCACACCAGACTCCTGATGTATTTAAGCAGAGCAATTTTCCTCCAGAATTGTCTGTTCTTTTTAAATCTGTAACTTCCAGTCTGCAGCATCTTTCTCACACCCTAATCCTAATATTTAGCTTTGCTCCAACATCGAGCCTCGAATATAAAAAAAAAAACATTTTTGTGAAAAACTTAAATCTAATGGAGAAATATATAAATGTATCTACAAACCTGGCCTCTTCTTTGATTTAACAAAAAAAAAAAAAAAAAACAAGATATGTGAACACTAATGCCCCCAGGTGATGGGAGTGGGAAATGAGAAATAAGTTGAAGAACATGATTTTTTTAGATATAAATATTCGAATGTTTAAAAAAAAGGTCAAAAGTGAAAATTGCAATGTGCTTTTCTGTTAAACTTAAAAAAAATGTCAGAGCCAGCATCCTTTCGTTGTGGTCCTTGCCGTTTGCAGTGTTGCAGGTAAAAATCAAAGAGAAAGTGAAAGTGTGGAAGGTTTCACAGATTTGGGTTTCACATGATTTAGATCACGAACTTTAATGTATTGGATGGATTACTCTCTGGTATAAGTGTGTATCTGACAGATTACTTTCCACTTAAATTGTGTAAATATGTATAATAAATGTTTCCTCTTTATATTGTTTTCATTCTTTTCTCTCTCACAATAGAGTGGGGTTTTCCCCATCTTAAAGAAACATATTAGAAATTTGATGACTACAGCAGAGAAGCCAGAACACATCATTCAGAGTTACTTCTGTGGGATATTTTTCAAACCTCACAGATTTTTGATATAACTTTTATCTAAGAGTTACTACTACACTGTATTGTACATTCATAGCAGTGAACGTTTGTAAAGGGCTCCCCCCCCAATAAAATCACATATTGAGGATTCTTTGAGGCTTCTGTATTTTCAAGTTTTATAAGAATTAGTGCTTGAAACTCTGTTCAGTGGTAACGTTTTGAATAATATTCTTTCCCAAGTGAATATATTTTTAAAACAATTTAAATTCCATGGCTGGCTGTGTTTTCTATAAATCCTCTCTACCTTTCTTCTGTGGAAGTCTGTCCAGCTTTTGTAACTTTACAACTTGTTTGTAAAATATGAAGGAACAAAGAATGGTATTCGATGGAAACTCAGCTACCTCCCAAAATGGAATGTTTATGTAAGCAATTTCACACTATAAGGTTTACAGTTGAGGTAGTCCACATTCAAGATCTAGGATTTAACCTTCCAGAGATGCACAGTTTCATTTTTTGATGTATCTTTTCGCTTTTATAAAGTGGGTTTCGGGTTCTCATACATAAACTACCAGGCAGAGAAATAAAAAGTTCTTTGCATAAGAAATAGTATCCTAAGGTATAAGAAAACTTGGAAGTAATTTTCACTTTTTTTCCATTCGTTTTTATTGCTTTCCAAAGTGAAAACTCCATCGACTCAGAAGCCAAAGGGCCTTTTGAAAAATGCCACTTTCAGATTTCAGCCAACAGCTGAATCGACAAGGGAGGTTCTAACAAGACAGTTGCTCGCTGCCGGCTACAGTTCCCACTTTTGTCTCTTATGGAAACTAACACGGGGCAAATTGAAAGAGTGATTATTTTAAGGCTCCGCTGTCTTTCCTGATCCAGTGTCTACAGTATTTTCATAGAAAATGGGAGCAGGAAAAGCAGGGGGAGATGTCAGACCTTGTCAGTTTCAGCTGTGGTTGTTGGGCTTTTCAAACAAGCTACAGAAATCTCTCTTCTTTTTACTTTTAAAACAAAAATGTTAGTTGAACACCGACTTCACCTTTACCTGTCCTGTCTATGCTTTCCTTTTGCACTGTGATATTTAGGAAGGAAAAAATTGCACAATAGTTCATTTGGGCAGCTATGAGGGAAACTTGCGGGGCCAAAACTTTGTTCCAATAAACAACCCATGAATAATGGATTCTCTCTAACCACGGGGCACCCGTATCTGTGAATGTAACTGGTTTATCCAATTGGAGATTTATTCAGACCCTTGGTTTTCTCTGTTGTTCCCTCCCCAATGAACATTTCTTCATTTGTAAATCTCACCTATTATGGGGTGAGACAAAAAAAGGCAAGAGGTACTATAGATAGTTGCTCAAGAAGCATACATTGTTACAAATCAAATTAAGAATTAGATTGTCTTTGCAATCTAAACTTATCCTGTCCTCTATTACTAGCTCTTCTTCAGTATTCTCTAGCGATTTAACAAAATTTAAATTTTACAAATTCAATATTTTTAACCAATTTTTGATCCCTCAATTCTGACCAATTCTTTTTTTAATCACATGATGCCTTAAATGAGTTCATAGTTTAGTAACATTCTAAGACCTCAGAATATATAATTCAATAAAGGAATAGGTTTTTTTTTTTTTTTTGAGTGCCTTATGTTATCATGAAAGGGAGGTCTTAGGGTTATGCTATGATGGCATCTATTATTATTGTGTACTTACTATGTACCAGGCACTTAGCATGCATTGTCCCAATTAATTCTCCCAGAAACACTTTGAAGTAGCTACTATTATCCTTATTTCACAGATGAGAAAGTGAGGGCTAGCTGAAATAACTTGCCAACGGGACAGAGTAAGAGCTGGAACCGTAAGCAAACCCAGGCCTCTCTGACTCAGAGCACGTATTCTTGACAACTTGTGCTGCATCACAATTTTAACCTCTGCTTTTGCTCACACGGGAGAGGGGAGGGTGGGACATGCCATACAATGATCGTCCAAGTACTGCTTGCTGGTGTAGACAAACAGAAGGCCCCAAACTGTTAATCTGACACATTGGAGGGCACGGTACAGATACCCATGATGGCGCTGCAGGGTAATTAGGAAGAAGGAAAGCTGTTCACAGAAAGAGCTATAAATGGAGGTTTGGTTTGTCTCCTCACTTGGAATCTCCCAGCATCTCCAGCCAGCCTCAGTGTCAGCAGTTTCCCTGAGCTCCTGCCTTGAGCACCTAGAAGGAAGTGGTTCCAGTCACCACAGCCCTTTCCCAAAGCTGCCTGAGCCCAGAGACCCATCTTGAAGCTGAGGGGATGGGGAAATGCAGGAGAAACATGACCTCAGAGACACGTGCACCAAATCCCTGGCATCCGGGCATCTTGGACACAAAGAAGAGAGACTATGCTTACATTGGTGGGAGGGGCTGGTCCAGACATTTCCTCAATTTTCCAAGGACACAATTCTCACCTACCTCCACACACGCACCTTGCACAAACCATGTTTACTTATAGTTTCAGAGTTAGGAGTAGACCCCGGATTTAAGCTCTATCAGATCAAAATTGCCTATCTTTCTTTGATGGGGGAAGAAAAAAACATTCATCCTACAAATCAGAGTTACCACCATAAAGATTCAAATATCTGTGAACTTTAACAATTGATGTACCTGTTGTATTTAAAATATAAATGAAGACCCAAAATTATTTCCCAGGTTTAAGAAGGTGGAGGGGCACTCAGGTGTCACTAAGACATTTGTGATCCAGAGGGGAAAGCCAGAGAGATGGAGATGCCCTTGGGTGGGAGGAGGGCAGAGCTGGGAAATCAGCCCTGCCCAATGCGAAATTGGCTTTTACGTGTACTGTTTACGTGCACTAGTTCACTTAGAAAGATGAAAAGGAAAAACCTCAACAGTATGCTGCTTGTTACTGAAGCAAGAGGGTTTCTTCCGACTTAATTACTGAAGTAAATTGCCAAATTCTTTTTCTTCAGTAACAAAAGCCTTCTTTTAAGGACTGAACTCTCATTGATTCCCATTAGATAACACTATTTTTGAGAGACTTTCTATATATTTCTTGATAGAATCATTTTAGACCGCTAGAGCAAAACCCCAGAATTACCCTGAGTCATCCTCCAAATTAAAAATACTTAGCCTTTTCAGAGTGTAAATATCCAAAATCTCCCAACTTAAAAAATCCTCATTATTCTATAAATTTGTACTAATCTTGCTAGTATATATTTGATGGTATATGTTACACACACATACATACATACACAGGCACATATACATACACATATACACAGATACATACAATACACATACACATACACACATACATACACAAAACACATGCACATACACAGATACATACACATACACACATACATACAATATACATACACATATACATATATACAATATACATGCACACATACATACACATACACACATATACACAGTATACATACACATATACATATATAATATACACACACTTAAACATGTACACGCATACATATACATTCACCTGCACATACACGCATACATATACATGCATATACATACACAGACCCATATATACACATACATATACACAATATACATACACATATACATCCTTTGAATTGAGAGAGGGTATGTAAGGAGTACAGGCTCTGAACCCCGGGTCAGCAGTCTGGGTTTGAGTCCTAGTTTCTTACGCTCCTTGTACCTGCATTTCTTCACGTTCCAGGTAGAGAGAAGTAACAGTACCTCTGTCCCTGTTACATGGTAAGCCCTATGGAACTCTTTGTTGAATGAATAAAATATCATTATGATGATAATCCTCCTCTGGACACCACTATCATAATTCAAGCTTATTCTATCCCAGTGAGGTGACACAGTTAATATGGCATTGAATTGCAAGTCAGCCTGATCCTAAAACCCACTAAAGCACATCACCATCTTTTCCTAGTTTACTCTTGTCAATAAATTTTCTTTCTATACCTACTTATTTTGAGGCTTATATTTTCTTACTTGAACTTATTCTTTATATATTATGGATGCTAATTATTTAATGATTATATAGCTGGTTGTTTAAATTTGTATTTTGAACTTCTATTTTATGGCATCTTTATATTATGCAAATAAATCTTGTAGTGTATTCTTTTTTGTTGTCATTTAAGAAATACTTAAACTCTGTATCAAAAGTACATTCTCTTATATTTCCTTCTAAAATTTTTAGTTTTATTTTTCATATTCAAAGCACTTGTCCATCTGGAATATAGTTTTCATGAAAAGAGTGTGAGGTAGTATAGCACAGGGAACTATACTCAATATTATCTTGATCTGATTTTATCTTTTCAATCTAATTTTATCTTTTCAATTTCTTCTCCTTCCAGTTTTTTCTGCACCACTTATTGACAAGCCTATAATGTCTCTCTTTATTTGTCATCTCAGCACAATATAGGGGCACCATGCTGAGCTCCTGTGTGTACACTCACACACACGTGTGTAGATGTCTCTTCCCAATCTCCCGATTCTCTTCTAGTGGTCAATTTGTTTACCCTTCCACAAGCATTGCAATGATTTAGTCACTATGGCTTTATAATAAACCTTAGTACCTGTCTTCCTCCTTTCCATTAATATTCTTTTATGAATGTATTTCTTTTGTCTACATGATTTTTAATTTCCTCTTTCACTTTTCTGCTGATTTTAGGGTTCATGTTTTTAATTATTTAAAATATTTATTTTATCATTAGAGATTCATTTTTTGTTAGCAAAACCGAGTATATATTCCAAAAGAAGTAGCCATTGTCATTACTCTTTTTTTTAATTGAAATATAGTTGGTATACAATGTTGTGTTAGTTTCAGGTGTACAGCAAAGTGATTCAGTTATACATACATATATATCTATTTTTTTTCAGATTCTTTTCCCTTATAGGTAATTACAAAATACTGAGTACATTTCTCTGTGCTATAAAGTAGATCTTTGTTGTTTATCTATTTTATATATAGTAGTGTATATATATTAATCCCAAACTGCTAATTTATCCCTCCCCCAACTTCCCTTTTGGCAACCATAAGTTTGCTTTCTATGTCTGTGAGTCTATCTCTGTTTTGTATATAAGTTCATTGTATCATTTTATTAGATTCCACATATAAATGATATCATGATAGTTGTCTCTCTTTGTCTGGCTTACTTCACTTAGTGTGATAATCTCTAGGTCCATCCATGTTGCTGCAAATGGCATTATTTCATTCTTTTCCGTGTCTGAGTAATATTCCATTGTATAAATTTTTAATTCCTGAAGTAGCCTTTTTCAGTAATGCCTGTGAATGGTAGACTCTGAATCTCTGTCTGAAAATGTTTGAATTTCAACTCTAGTCTCAAATGGTTATTTATCTGTATTCTGTAGTCTATGCTGACAGTTTGGTTATGTTCTTCCAGTCCACTTCGAACACCAACTCTTTTTTTTTTTTTAACATCTTTATTGGAGTATAATTGCTTTACAATGTTGTGTTAGTTTCTGCTGTATAACAAAATGAATCAGCTATACATATACATATATCCCCATATCTCTTCCCTCTTGCGTCTCCCCCCCACCCTCCCTATCCCACCCCTCTAGGTGGTCACAAAGCCCCGAGCTGATCTCCCTGTGCTATGCGGTTGCTTCCCACTAGCTATCTATTTTACATTTCGTAGTGTATATGTGTCAATGCTACCCTCTCACTTCGTTCCAGCTTACCCTTCCCCCACCCCACCATGTCCTCAAGTCCATTCTCTACATCTGCGTCTTTATTCCTGTCCTGCCTCTAGGTTCATGAGGACCTTTTTTTTTTAGATTCCATATATATATGTTAGCACACGGTATTTGTTTTTCTCTTTCTGCCATACTTCACTCTGTATGACAGACTCTAGGTCCATCAACCTCACTACAAATAACTCAATTTTGTTTCTTTTTATGGCTGAAAAATATTCCATTGTATATATGCACCACATCTTCTTTATCCATTCATCTGTCGATGGACACTTAGGTTGCTTCCATGTCCTGGTTATTATAAATACTGCTGCAATGAATATTGTGGTACATGTCTCTTTTTGAATTATGGTTTTCTCAGGGTATATGCCCAGTAGTGGGATTGCTGGGTCATATGGCAGTTCTAGTTTTAGTTTTTTAAGGAACCTCCATACTGTTCTCCATAGTGGCTGTATCAATTTACATTACCACCAACAGTGCAAGAGGGTTCCCTTGACTATACTACAAAGCTACAGTAATCAAGACAGTATGGTACTGGCACAAAAACGGATACCACTCTTTATTCTGCCACCTGAGGAGTTTCCACTTTAGAACATTAAAAGAACCTTCATTAAATTATATCTTGCCTTTTTGGTGTTTGTACCCAGAGGACATTCATGGTATCTAATCTACCGTACTACTAGAGCCAGAAACCTTAGAATCCCCTTATCAGATCTTAGCCAGGTGCCATGTCGCAAGGGTGCACAATGAAAACAATAGTGAGGTTTTCAAAGACTAAAGCAGTCTTCTTAATCCTATCTTTCAATCACATTTCTATATTCAATGATACATTTCAGATATGTGTTTTTATTTCCATGTGGATTATATTCCACTTATGAAACAATATCTGAATATTTGGTCAATGGCATTTGTTGACTGTCCACAAAATTCGAAGTTTAGAAAGTAGAACACTTCAGGACAAGAACCCCACCACCCCTGCCCTGGACCCTCTGTGCACATCCTCTTTGTAGCTCTCTGGGCATTGGTGTTATCCTTGTTTCTTGTCTCTTGTTCCAAGCAGACCATTTTATCTTCAGAAATAGGATCATGTTTTACCCCACTTTGTATCTCTATAACCCAGAATAATGACTGGCATATAAGAAGAATTTTTTTTTTTTAGTTGGGGTATAGTTATTTTACAATGTGATAGTTTCTACTGTACAGCGAACCCTGTGCTATGCAGCAGGTTCTCATTAGTTATCTATTTTATACATATTAGTGTATATATGTCACTCCCAATCTCCCAATTCATCACACCCGCCCCTTTCCTCCCTTGGTGTCCATACATTTGTTCTCTACATCTGTGTCTCTATTTCTGCCTTGCAAACTGGTTCATCTGTACCGTTTTTAAGAAGGATATTTTGAATGCTTGCTGAGTAAAGGAATAATATAGAAAGGCAGGTAGAAACAACAGAGAGAACCCAACACAAATCAAGCAAGATTTTAAAAGCACTGCCCTTATAATTATACTGAAAAAGTTACTTCAGGTGGGGAAACTAACTGCTTGAGTTTAAACATATATTTTGGGGGGAAAGGATACTGAAACTAAGATACTTGTTTTGTAAAGAAAGAAAATGTAGAAATGCGCATGGACAGAGAAATACATTTGGGGAGTGACCTGCAGCAGAAACGAGAGTCTAGTTCAGAGAGAAGGAGCAATATCAGAAAAAAAGAGCTTGGTTAAGAAGCACAGCATTTCCAAACTGTAGAGGATCACAAAACAGATTCCTACTTAAGAATTCTGATTTGATTCACTTTGGAATTTGAAACTGAGATGTATCATCAGCATAACAACTATGGAATGATTTAAATATTACACATACAATAGCAATACACATTATTTGAGAACCATCCATATTGTGGCATATATCAAGTTTATAACTTTTTTATTGCTGAATACTAGTTCACTCTATGAATATATTACATTTTGTTTATCCACGCAACACTTTATGGATATTTGAGTTATTTTCAGTTTTTGAATATTATCAACAAATCTAGATGAACATTTGTGTACATGTTTTTGTATGGACTTATATTTCCATTGTCATTATATTTCATAAATACATAGCAGTGAGATGGCTGGATCATATGGCAGGAGTTTGTCTACTATTTTAAGAAATATAACAATTAAATAATTTTTCAAAGAGTGGCACCATTTTACATTTCCATCAGGAGGGTGTCAGTGCTCTAATTCATCCACATGCTCATCAGCATATGTGAGGACTAATGTTTTTAATTCTAGCCATTTGCCTTTCTAATATGTATGCAGTAGTATCTCATTGTGATTTTAATTTGCATTCCCTGATCATTAATGTTGTTGAGCATCTTTTCATGTGCTTATTTGTCATCTGTGTATCTTCTGTTGTGAAGTGTCTACTCAAATATTTTACCCTTTCATAATTGAATTTTTTTTCTTTTCTTATTATTGAATTTTGAGAGTTTTTTACTTTCCAGAAAGAAGTCTTTTTTCAAATGTTTGCTTTGAAAATATTTTCTTCAGTGTGTGGCTTGGCTTTCCTTCTTATTAATAGTGTCTTTTGGAGAGAGGAAATTTTCAATTTTGATGAAGTCCAATTTAAATTTATCACTTTTTTTTTCTTCCATGGATAGTGATTTTGCTGTTGTAGCTAAGAAATCTGTAAGCTGGCAAAGTCACAGAGATTCTTCTCTTGTGTTTTCTTCTAGAAGTTATACAGTTTTAGGTTTCACATTTAGGTCGATGATACATTTTAAGGTAATTTTTTCATATGATGAGATTATATGGGTCAAGGTTCATTTGTTGGTTATAGATACCTAATTGTTCTTGTACCATGTGTTGAAATATCTACAGTGTTTTGATATATACAGTTTTTCTCGTAACTTTTTGGTTTAGTTAAACATATCAATCTTTTTATGTTTCCCTTTTGCTTTTATGCTTAGAAAAGGCTTCTCCAACCGGAGATCAAATAAATTCTATTTTCTCCAGGGACTTTTATATAAATATAAATTATTTAATTAATTAGAACCCTACAAGATTCCCTACACCAAAATGGTTCCCACTGGTTTTAAAGGTTGCATGGAAAAACTAAAACTGAAAGAACAAGAACACATAAATTTTGGTTAGGGTGAGTTGGAACTGAAATATTAGCTATTACTACATAAACAAGATGTTAAAATTGTAATATAATATCAAATATATACTCAGTACTAATAGATTTGGAAACATTAAAGAATCTAAGAAAATATAAAATGACAACATTGGCTGGAAAAGTTAACAAACTTAATATAACAATAAACACTGGAAGAAACTGGAATTGTCTTCAAAGAATTGTCTCCATGAAATGTAGATCCAAATAATGCTGTGGGTGAATTCTTTCAAAAAATTCAAAGAAGTTCCATGCTATATAAACTGAATCAGAGCATAGAAAAAGATGGAAAGTTTCCTGGTTACGTTTGCAAAGGTTGCACCACACTGAAAAACAAAACTACAGTCTAATCTCAATTGTGCACATGGATGTTAAAATGCCTAAACCATACTAGACGACCAAATCAATCAAATCTACATATACAGAGAAAAATTAACATGCCATACCCAGTTGGGCTTTAATCTTAACATGCCATACCCAGTTGGGCTTTAATCTGGGCTTTCATGAATAGTTCATTATGGGAAACCTATTAGTATTAAATCGATAGAGAAACTATATGATTACCATTAAACGTTACCAAAGATCTATTTTTTAAACATTTTTCATTTTGAGCAAACTGTACACTCACACACAGTTGTAAGAAATGATGTAGATTAATAACATGGAAGTAATATACCCAGTTTTCCCAGTGTATCATCTTACATAGCTATAGTACAATAGCACAACTGAGAAATTTGTACTGATGAACTCTATCAACCTTATTCGAATTCCGCCAGTTTTACATGCACTCATTTACATGTGTTTAGTTCTATGCAATTTTGTCACCAGTGTAACCACCACCACAGTCGAGATGCAGAGCACTTCCATCATAAGGACCCCTTATGCTGACTTTCATAGGCACAGACACTTCCCATGTTGAACACTATTTCTACGATTTGTCATTTTATTTTCAAGAATGTTGTATAAATGAACCATCAATGTTATATATGTATCAATACAATCACATAAGCTTTCTGATTTTCTTAACTCAGCATAATGCCGTAGAGATTCATCCAAGTTGTTGCACGTATCGATAGCTTATTCCATTCATTGCTGAGCTTTATTTCATGGTATGGATGTACCACAGTTGTTTGTTTGTTTGTTTGTTTAACCATTCACCTATTGAAGGACTTATGAGTTGTTTAGTGTAGTTTGGTTATTATGTATAAAGCTACTATGAAAATTTATGTGCAGGTTTTTCTGTGAACATCAGTTTTTGTTTCTCGTGAATAAATAAATAAATTCATCTTCAATTTTTTTTTTTAAGTGCAATTGTTGGGTCATATGGTATACATATGTTTAGTTTTGTAACCAACTGCCATACTCATTTCCATTTTACATTCCCATTAGCAATATATAAGTTTTCCAGTTTCTCTGAATCCTCACTGGCATTTGGTTATGTCACTATTTTTTATTTTAGCCATTCTTTTAGGTGGGTACTAATATCTCCTTGTGGCTTTAATTTGCGTTTCCCTAATGGCTCATGATATTGCACATCTTTTCATGTGTTATTTGCCATCCGTGTATCTACTTCAGTAAAATGTCTATTCTTGTCTTTTGCCCATTTTCTAATTGGTTTGTTTGTTTGCAAATATTTTCTACCGGTCTGTAGCCTGTCTTTTCATTTTCTTAACAGAGTTTGGGCAGAGCAAAGGTTTTATTTTTGATGAAGTCCAATTTATCCTTTTATTTGTCCTTTTATAACTTGTGCTTTTGGTGTCACGTCCAGGAACTCCTGGGCAAGCCCTAGATCCTGAAGGTTTTCTCCTAAAGTATTTTTTCTTAAAGTTTTACACTTTTAGTATATTTAAATTTGTGATCCATTAAGTTAATTTTTGTATAATGTAGGAGACTGAGGTAAAGGTTTGTCTTTTTTGCATATTGATGCCCAATTTCTCCAGCACCATTTATTGAAAAAGCTATCCTTCCTCTATCAAATTATTTTATACCTTTGCCAAAAATAAATTGGGCATATTTGTGTAGGACTATTTTGGGGTTCTCATCCTTATGTGTCTGTCCCTCCACCCATATCACACTGTCTTGAATTACTATGTAGTGGCCTTATTATTGTAGAGTGAGACCTTTCACTTTATTCTTCTTCAAATTCGTTTTTAGCTATCTTAAAGCCTGTGCTTTTCCCTATAAATTTAACTTGTCTAAGTCTACAAAAAATGTTGCTGGAAATTTGATAGGAATTGCATTAAACCCATAGATCAATTGGGGGAGAATTGATATCTTTTCTATGTTGAGTCTTCCAATCCATGAAGGAGGTATGTCTCTTCATTTAGTTAGATCTGCTTTGATTTGGTTCATTAGCAGTGTGTAATTTCCAGCATAGAGATTATACATCTATAGTATTATATATATAACATATATAAAAAATATCAGATTTATAACTACTACATTTGCTTTGGCATAATTATAGATTATATTTTGGTTTTAGTTTTGGTTTCTACTGGTCTGTTGTTAGTTTATAGAGATACAGTTGATTTTTCTGTGTTGATCTTGTATCTTGAAACTTTACTGAAATCATTTATCAGTTCTAGGAGACAGTTTTGTGATGTCTTGGGGTTTTCCATGTAGACAGTAAAGTGATAAGATGAACTACAAATAGCTTTCCTTTTAAGCATGCATGCTCTTTATTTCTTATTGCTCAGTAAAACTTCCAGCACTATGTTGAATGTGAGTGATGAAGGCAGACATTCTTTCTTGTTTCTGATCTTAGGGAGAAGAATTCATTCTTTCAAAGAGCACTAAATATTATGATAGATATACATCATCTGTAGATGCTCTTCATCAAATTAATTTCCCTCTGTTCCTATTTTTCTGAGTTTTCATTATGAATGAGTATTGGAATTTTCAAGTGATTTCTCTGCATAAATTGATATAATCATATCATTTTTCCTTTTAGCTTGAAATGGTGGATTACATTGATTTTCAAGTGTTGAACCAGCCTTGCACTTCTGGAAGAAATTTTAGTTGTACATGGTGTATAATTATGTCTATACATTTTTGAATTCAATTTGTTAATATATTGTTGGGGAGTTTTTTGACTAAGTTCATGAGAAATATGGGCCTGTATTTTTCTTTTTTTGTCCTCTTTTTATCTAGTATTGATAGTAGTTTCATACGATGAGTTGTGAATGTTCCTTCCTCTTCTGTTGCTGAACAGATTGTGTAGAAGTGGTGTTACTTCCTCTTTAAATGCTCAGAATTCTCCTGTGAAACCATCTGGGCCTGAGATATCTTTGGGGGGAATTTTTTTTTTTTTTTTTTTTTTTTTTTTTTTTTGCGGTACGCCGGCCTCTCACTGTTGTGGCCTCTCCCCTTGCGGAGCACAGGCTCCAGACGCGCAGGCTCAGCGGCCATGGCTCACGGGCCCAGCCGCTGCGCGGCATGTGGGATCTTCCCAGACCGGGGCACAAACCCATGTCCCCTGAATCGGCAGGCGGACTCTCAACCACTGCACCACCAGGGAATCCATTTTAATCAATGCATTCAATTTCTTTAATGGTTTATGACTATTCAAATTGTCTATTTCATCTTGGTGAGTTTTGGTAGTTTGTGGTTTTGAGGAATTAGTTCAATCTTCTAAGTTGTTGAAATTATGAGCCTGAAGTACTATGTGGTATTCCGTTATTTTCCTTTTAACGGCTGAAGATTCTGTAGTAATATCTTGTTTCATTCCTGATATTGGTGATGTTTGTATTCTGTCTTTTTATCTTTGTAAGTCTTGCTAGACTTTTATAATTTTATTATTTGTTGAAGAACCCACTTTTGTTTCATTGTTTATATCTGTTATTTTTGTGATAATTTCATTGATTTTGCCCTTACCTTTATTATGTCCTTCTTTCTGCTGGTTTTGTGTTCATTTTGTTCTTCATTTTCTCATTTCTTGATATAGGAACTTGCATTATTAATTTGAGAAATTTCCTCTTTTTTAATGTAAGCATTTTAGTGCAATACATTTTTCTCTCAGGGCTTCTTTAGTTGTTTCCCACATATCTTGATATGTTGTATTTTCATTTCATTGAATTATGAATATTTTTAAATTTCCTTTCACGCTTTCTCTTTTACCCAATGGTTTATTTAGAAGTATATTGTTTAATTACCAAATGTTTGGAGATTTTCCTGCTGTCCTTCTTGGTTTGAGTACATAATGGTCAGAAAACAAACTCTTCATGATTTTATTAAAACAAATTTGCTAAGGTTGTTTTATGGCCCAAGATGTCTACTTTGTTGAATATTTTTTGGGTTTTTGATATATTTTTCTTTTGGTTGATTTTGTTGTTCAGTTTTTCTATGTCCTTGTTGGCTTTCTGCCTAGTACTTTGATAAATTAGTGAGAGTAGGGTGTTGAAGTCTGTAACTGTAGTTGTTGATTTCTCTATTTCCCCTTTCAGCTCTATCAGTTTTGCTTCATGTATATTGAGGCTTCACACAATTGGTACATACCTATTTTTAGGATCATTACATCTTCTTTGTGTGTTGATCCTTTTATGATTATGTAATGTCCCTCTTTGTCGCTGGTAATTATCTTTGTTCTGAAGTCTACTTTATTATAGTAATGTGGTCATCCTTCTTTTTTAAAAATAATGTTTGCATGGCACATCTTTTTCCATTCTTTTACTTTCCACCCACATAGGTTGTATTTGAATTGAGTTTCTTATAGACAGCATATAGTCGGATCTTTCTTTTTTAAATCCATTTTACAAATTTCTATCTTTTAGTTGATGTACTTAGATCATTTGCTTTTAAGGTAATTATTGATATGACAGGCCATAAGTCTGAAATTGTACTGTTTGTTTTCTCAGTTTTTTATTCCTCTGTTTCTCTTTTCTTGACTTCCTGTGGGATACTTGTACATTTTTTCAGGATTCCATCTTGATTTATTTATAGGGTTTCTGAGTATATCCTTTTGTATAGCTTTCTTAGTGGTTGCTCTATCAAAGTCGAATTTTTAAAAATGTCACAGTAAAGTAAAATTGAAAGATTACTCTCCTAACATAATAAAAATATCTTAAAATAACTAAAAATCAGACATCAGAGCAAAACAAAAAGTGTCCTCTTAAACAAAAATGTATGTTTTTATCATTAATAATGAAGTTTTTGTGAAACTTCTACCTAGTGCAATAAGATAAGAAAATAAATGAGAGGTCATACCTGGAATAGAAGAGTCAGATTTATCTTTTTCTTCTTATATTCTGATTGACTTCCTAGAAAACCAAGGAAAGAAATTCAAATTTGTGTATTGGTAAGATATTTCAATTATGTGACTAGCTATAAAATAAATATATGGAAATAAACAGATTTCTACAGTGAAACATCGAGTAGAAAATATAAAATTCACAGTAGAAAAAAAATCCTAAGAATTGACTTATAAATATGTTTATTTTTTTAAATCCTCAAAACTCTAATGACCTAAAATAAAATCCAAAAGAGCGGCAGGACATACTATGATTTTGGTTAAAAAACTAAATATTCGCAAATAACTTAATACTTCCAAAATCAAATAACATGCTTTCTGTAATTTCAATGAAATTTGTAACCAGACAAAATTATTCTAGAGTAAAAAATGAATAAGAATATAGCTCAGAAACGTTAGAAACAGCAAAATAATGAAAGGCTTGACCTACCTACCATTTAAGTGTCTTAAAAGACTTGCAATAATTAAAACAGTGTGATGTTAGCCCTAGAATAACCAGGCAGATTAAAGGTATGGGATAAAACTCCAGAAATAAAACAGAAAACATATAAGTATTTGGTATATCACAAAAGTTGTATTTTAAAACAGGGGAGAACTGACCATTTAATTAGTGTTTTTTCAAAACAGTATAAAATAGTGCATTGTAATTTTCATAAATTTAATTTCCTTTGAATCTAGGAATATATGAGTTTTCTGATCTTTTTTCTTAAAAAGACTAGCTAGGGGTTGAAAATAACATTTTCCTAAAAAGAAAACCTCAGATTTATTTATGTAATCTGCTTTTATAGTAATAGATCCTTTCTCTTTTACTCCTGGTTTGTTTTTGTTTCACCCTTATTTTTCTAACCTTAATATGAATAATTAACTTGTGCCATTCTACTCTTTCTTATTTAATATCAAAAGTACTTTATACTGTAAATTTATGTCTAATTAGAACTGTGACAGCATCCCATAAATTTTTATATATGTGAGTTTTTATTTTGTCTATTAAATATTCCATAACCACCATTTCTCCTGTTCCTTTGTTAAGCATTATTTATGTTTTTTTATTTGTTAAAAAGAGATGATTTTATGAGTATCTTTTATATTTTTTGATATTAACTTCTAGTTTTTTGCACTGATGTCAGACGTTGTGTGAGAGAATTTCTGTTTTGTGGACTGTATTGAGGTTGGCTTTGTAAACAATATAATCGTATTTAAGTTAGTCATGGACATTTGAAATGTATAGTATAACTACATATTTATTTCATCACATCAAATTAGCTTCGTGACTTAGATCTTAAATATCCATTAATTTTTTGCCTATTGTCTGGTAAGCATTCATAAAAATGCATCAAAATCTCTCACTTCTATTGATTTTCTGTCAATCGCCTTTTGTGTTTTCAACCACATTTATTTATATAGTTTGCTACTAGGTAATTTTGTACATAAACTTTCATGAGCATTATCTTCTTTGGTGATTATATTCTTAATTTTTAAAAGAAAGAAAGTGTCCCTCTTGGTTTTGTCATATGCTTTTATTTGCCTTCAAATATGCTTTGCCAGATAGTAATAGGGAACATTATCTCATTTTCATTTATTGTCATTAAGTGATATGTTTAGTCCCTTTTTGTCATTATGATTTTTTTCTTTTTACTTTTCTTCCTTCTATTTTCTTTTCTTTTTCTCTTTTTGGCAGTGTGAACTATGGTCTATTTGATCAAGCTTCTCTAGTAATTATGAAGTTATATGCCCTATTTTAATTTTACTACCTGATGCCTTTAAAACACAGGCCTTAAAGTCCTCTATTGGCTGCATCGAGCATCAGGGAATGCCCATCAAACCATGCTCTGCTGCTTGGTGTAGCCATGCCTGATCTCCATTTTTGATGCTGTTATTCAAAGCCAGAAAAACGGATTCTGAGTGCTACTCCCCTTCTTGTTTGTGACCTGCTCTTGCCCCTCCAAACTGGTGCAACTGGGTTTCTCACAGAATTTCTGTTTATATCTTGTTGAAGCACACTTCTTTCTAGGAAGGAAAAGCAAGAGTTTTCTCTTGGTGTCTTTGTTAAATCTAGTCCGGCTGCATAATATCTGACTTGAATTTCTAAATATTTTTGTAACATCACCTTAATTTTCAGCACTGATTTCCTCCCCACCCCACCTCCTGTTTTTATATTCCTTTGCTCATCTTAATTGGAATCTGCAGAGGGAAAGTTCATGTTTGTGCCAAGGGGGCTCCTTTCTTAGTTAAGACTGATGCTTGAGGCTGGTGCAGGATATATTGTGGAGGAAGACAAACTATCCCATTTTGAGCTTTCAAAAATTTTTAATTTCTCATATTCTGAAACTCCTTATACTGAGTGAAGTAACTCAGAGAAAGACAAATATATGATATAGCCGATATGTGGAATTTAAAGAAATGGTACAAATGAACCTATTTATAAAACAGAAGTTGAGTCACAGATGTAGAAAACAAACTTGTGCTTACCAGGGGGGAAAGCGGAAGGGGAAGGGATAAACTGGGAGATTGGGATTGGTGTATACCCACTACTATATATAAAATAAATAATTAATAAGAACCTACTGAATAGCACAGGGAACTCTATTCAATACTCTCTAACGACCTATAGGGGAATAGAATCTAAAAAACAGTGGATATATGTATATGTATAACTGACTCACTTTGCTGTACAGCAGAAACTAACTCAACATTGTAAATCAGCTATACTCCAATAACATTTTTTTAATTAAACAAAAAATAAAACATATCTCCAGATATATAATTAATATAAGGACAACCTAAGAATATAAATGTAGTATCCCAAATATAGATAGCATTTTTTAATCTTCACGTCTCCAAGCCTAATATTTAAATCCATGAAGAAATTCTTATTTACTTCATATCCCTCCATGGGAGGATTTTTTGTTTTTGCTTTTTTTTTTTGGCCTCAACACACGGCATGTGGGATTTTAGTCCCCCAACCAGTGATGGAACCAACGCCCCCTGCAGTGGAAGCGCAAGCCTCAACCACTGGACCACCAGGGAAGTCTCCATAGGAGGATCTTTCAAAGGTAAAATAAACTACCATAAAAATATTGCTTCATAGTAGGATCGAGAATCATATTCTTAAATCATCACAATTATAATTTAATATATGTAATTTTCCATATTCTGAGTTTCTCTAGAATAACTTAAATGATCAAATCTCATTACCCTGTTTGTTAATTGCTTTTAGGTTTCTTTTAAAGAGGATAAGCATATCTTAGACTGAGAACTCTCCTAACTTAGAATCTGTGTATTTTACGAAAGCCATGTGTTTTGTACCTCCAAAAAACACTGCTAGAGTAAACGCCTTCAACATAGTAGCTCTGTCATAAAGAGCTTTATCATTCTGACAGTTTCTTTCATGTAGGTCAAAATGCAGCATACAACTTTTTCTCTGGTCTGCAAATTTTCTGCAGAAATAATTAAAGTTGTGGGAGCTCTTTTTAAGTCAACCCTCACCTCTTCTCTTACCTTGCACTGTTTTCGAATCCAGAATAACAAAACATCAAAACGGCACCAGAACACAACAGTTTGTGTTCCTGTCTTCATCCCTCTAATTGAAGTCTTATTTACAGTGTTCGTATAATGTTCTTGAATTGTAAAGGTTAGGAGTCTGTTTGAAACCTTCAGTACAATTGAAGAGTTTATTTTCCTATGATTAATTCACTCTAAAATGGCATGCACAAAATAATAGAATCATAGTAAACTTTGGCAAGAAACGTAGAGATCATTTGTCAAACTATCTTATTTATAGAGGGGAAAGTTTGGCCCAGAGAAGTTCTATGATCTGTGTAATGAAAGAGTCATAATGTCAGTAGCATTTGTGATTTCCAAGCAAAACAGGACTAAGGCAGAAAGTTGAATTTGTTCCCCGAATAATTCAGATCAAAAGAAACTGAGGCATCTGAATTCAAAAGCCAGATGATATGTGTGCCCTCAAGTGTCAGGACAAATTGTATTTGTAGTTTCCCTTATCCACACTATGTGTGTGTTTTCTGATTAAACATTTAGCCAGTGATGATTATTTAAGCATAAGACATTCAGTTCTCGTGGAACTTCCCAGCTATTAACCATTTATTATGTTGGGGTCAGACTCAGAGCAGAGCATTACATGTATTCTGTGTCACAACCATCCCATAAGGGAAGCAATAACATGATTTCTGTTTTTAAAAGTAAAAACTGAGCTCTCATGTGTGAAAAAAATCTAAGGACCCTGCTCAGGTTTCTAGATCTAGTATGAAACTTAGACACGCAAGGAAAAAAAACACACAACTGACTCCAAGTGGTACCCGCTAGGCTCTATGCAAACCTCGGCTGGTAAAAGGTTTGTGGGGATACTTTTCCTGCTCCAGGAAGATTCCCTTGCTTCCCTTTATGGGGCTGTTGGTCTGGCCCCCACCCCTTCCTCTGTGTAATTGCTTCTCATGCCTGCATGGGGACATCTCTGCAGAGGACTGCCCCTGGGCTCCTGGCCTCCCCTGGACGAAGCCTAACAAGAGCAGGAGTGCAGCACCCAGCTCCCTTACCTCCATCAGGATACCTCTCAGGTTTAATTCATACCCCAGAACTTCCCCTGGGGCTCAGGCTGGGGCTACCACTGCCTAAGAAGACTCCCTGGCTGGCTTCCTCCTGGGAGCCCTCCCTTGTTCATCCTTTGCAAACCACTCCTCACCTCCCACCGGCTTCTGGAGACCCCGCCCAGAGACGCTCTTCATTTTACCCCAGAAGATCTGCAGATGTAGACTCTAGCAGGAATATCACAACCAAATCCCAACTTAACTTTGTCTTAAGCTGTGCATCTCGCTCTTCTCTTGACTATCAGAGAAGCTTTCGCATAATAAAGGGATGGTTTGTGAGGAACTGATACTCTTCTCAGAGCTCCAGACAAGGTGCCTTGTTTGGGCAAAAGTTTCCACAGGAATGATTACGTATTTTCCCTTTCCAGCTTTCTCACTAAAACATTCAGTCCTTTGATTTTCCATAGTGATGCTCAGCACAAATGAAAGTTCTGTCCAGCTCCACTGGAGATCTGTAAAACCAGTAGGCATTCCTCTTTCACGTTTTGCTCAGGCTGGCCCTGCCCAGTGGGCAAAGCCCTTCCTAGTGTAGGTTTTTCTGAAGCCCAGACTGGTGACCAGGCACCCGCAGTGTGTGTCTACCTCTGTCCATCCCATGGATTGTCACAGGCTGAGGAAGCTGACCACAGCCCTCCCTGCTCACTAGGTTTCAACAGCCCCTCCCCTCTAGGGGAAGAGCATGTGTCCTTAACTCAGTGAGTTATGCTCCCTTTAGCCCTGTCCCTGTATGTCCACCCTCATCTCCTACACCCTCTGCCTTGTGGTCAATCTGCCGTCCTATGACACTGCCCATCACTCCTCCAACTCAACATGGCACCACCCTCACTTCCAGGTGAGCTGAGCCACAGCTAACATCACAGAGGTTAACTGAGTCCTTTTCCCAAATTCCACAGGAATACATCTCCCCTTCTGACAGAATTGAGGCAGGAATCCTCCCACTTGACATAGCCGCATAGCTAAACATCATTTAAAATTGGTCGGTCTGTTTGGTCACAATTGAGAAAACCTGGGCGGATGTTGCCTTTTAAAATAAGCATCTTTGACTGGTGACTTCAGGTGACCTTCTACGGAGGATATGGGTCGCCCCAACGGGAGAATTACATTCACAATTAAAAGCTGTGTGCATTGGTAACCTTCATGGCTATAGGGATTCACTGCTATTGTCAGAAAGGAACTTACACAATCGTCACCTGGTCCAGCCCCTGGCTCTGTGGAGGATGAAACAGACTCAGAGAAGTGAAAAGACCCCCTCCCTCAGCCCTGGCAACAGCCCCTTTCATCTTATTATAACACGTCGTATTGAGACACTGAGAAAAGAAGCCTACACAGTGGAGAAGAGACTTCCGTAGCTTTTCTACAAATCACCCTGGTGGTCAGTCTACACCAGGAGATCAGTACATCTGTGTCAAAGGGTTAATTGGTCTGATTCTGAGTCAGAAGACAGAATGTCTCCCTGCATGGCTGTGCTGTGTGCCTTTGAGTTTCAAAAGAAATTACTGAATCACATTCTCATATAGAAGTTCAAATTAAATACCCATTCTCCTGATTTCACAAATTTTATTCAAACTACGAATAACAGAATTTACGCCCAAGAGGGCTTTGTAATTCAATGAGTACTTCACAAAGAAATTAAATAGAGAATTGAAGGCCATCGCTTAGAAGCGGAGCTAAAAATCCATAAATATATTTTCTCCTGGGGAAAGATGACAGCCAACTGCAAATAGCGACCCTAGAATGTACTGGTTGAGTGGGAGGTGACCAGTGGAGCGGCCGAGCCGGGAGGACCCCGAGGAGAAAGGAATCGCTGGGTCAGTATGATCAGACCTTCCTCATGGGAGGGGGTCAAGATTTCACCAGAGAGGCCAAGGCAGAGATGAGATGCAGATTCTAAAGCAGGGTTATTTGGCCCTGGTCTCTCATAAAATAGAGTTGTAGATGGCAGGTGGAGATACTTCTGAGTTTGCTATGATGATAAGCTGTGGATATCTAGGAAATGTCTGAAATTCTGAGTCCGGGCAAAGATTTGTAGATTCTAGAATGGTGTAAGCCATGCAGCATCCACTTGCTGAGCATCTTCTAGGTGGACACCATCTTGATGCTGAGACAGAGTGGTCAGTAAGACACATGAGATGTTTTTCTCTGCCCAAGACGGCAGCCTCGCAGGGAAACGGGTCCATGAACAACCCTGGGTAACTGGGATCCACAGGGGCAAGTGATGAGGGTCAGGGCAGGGCACTCTGCTGCAGTGGAGAAGAGGGGAGGAGCTGTGAGAAGAAGTAAAACCCTCTGCCTGGGAAATCAGCCGGGCTTCAGAGAGCAGGTGTTTTAACCACCTCTTCAGCAACTGTGGAGAAAAAGCTGATTCCGAAGCAAAGTCCACACCAAGGCGCAGATGCAAATACATAAAACAGCCAGTGCTGGTGCCCTGGCTGTGTGACAATACAACTTGCTCCTTTTTTCTTTTTTAGTTGAAGTATAGCTGATTTACAACGTCATGTTAGTTTCAGGTATACAGCACAGGGGTTCAGTTATATATATTTTTTTCTCTTTCACATTTTTTCCTTTATAGGTTATTACAAAATATTGTAATATTTTGTAAAACTTGCTTCTTGACGCTAGACGTGCACCCGTGCACATGAACAAAATAATTTCGTGTCATGGGAGCATGGATTCCTCGTAACTCCCTGCCTTGTGAATTTTGGTATGTTACTGTGCATACTATTCAATTTGATTACATCACCAAATAAGGCAAATTGATTTACCAAAGTATAAATTGTGAGTTTTAGATTCGTTAGCCTGTAGACTCTAAGGAAACCACTAAACATATGAAGGCTTAGACTCACATCCTTTCAGCTTGGTAGGGAAATAGAAAATGTGTATTTCCAACAATGAAATAAAGGGAGCATCTTCTTGGTAGGCATCTCTTTAACCTGGCAAACAGAGAGCCACACAGAACTTCCCTTCTGAGGCTCTGGAACTCACATGTCCTCGGTGAATACAAACGCAGGACAAAAACCCTTTTGTGTCAAGGCTCCACAAATGTGGAATCAGTTACCAGTCGATTTAAGAACAATTGGAAGATTTTCCTGTTTTAAGATGGAGCTGAAACAATGCCTCGTGATGACTGGAAGTTGTCATAATTGTTTTAATTGATGTTATTCTTGTGTTATCTTGGTTTATTGTGTGTTTATATGCGTTTGCTTCTCGCAGGTCATGCTTGAAAATGGGCTTTCAGCTCCATTTACAGACACAGTTAACAAATCAATCAAGACATGTATGTATGTTCCTCAGCCCCACTTGTTTATATCAGATGGGGCTGCCATATGTACACTCCATACATTTCATGCCCACATGTTTATATCACACAGATAATCCATCTGAGATTGATTTCAACTTCACTTTTAAGTCCTTAGGACCAACACAGCAAATATGCATCTTGAAATACAAGCGGAAGTTGTTATTTTGCCCACAGAAGAACAAAAAGACCTAATGCTTTTTTAACTCTTTCTCATGGATCTATTTAAAGTCATGTGCCTGTGGCTTGTGACAAGAATTTGCTGGAAAAGAAAGTGGCCATCAGAAAGCTGTAGCTCTCTAATCTCACATTCACCCACACACACACACTCTTCTTACCAGAACTGGAAGCAAAAAGATGGTATAAACAAAGCCACAGAGACAATCACTTGTGGAGAAATGCATTCTAACATCAAGCATTGATATCACAGCTGATGGAGAGGCGGTGTGCTCAATTTACACTCTATTTATAAACGATAAACATCTATACACACATCCCTACCTGTCTTTCATTTTCCTGTATCCAAAACACTGCAAACGAACCAACAAATATGTAAGGAGAAACAAGGGACAGAGTGTGTCATTGTTTCATCTGTTCCATTTACAAAACTTACAAGCCACAAATACGCGTCTGAGAAATGTGTTTTTCTCTGAGCTTCATAACATTGCTGTGTTAATTCAGACGTAATCACAGCCATGCAGCCGCTCTTGCTACCAAAACCGCACATTTACAGCCTCTTAGGAATACACACCTGGCAGTGAACAGAACTGGGGGGACAAAAACGGGCTTCAGAGACCTGATACCTTTGCACCATAAGCCATGTCACCAAATGGAAAATAATCTCACGCATAGGCAGCATTTGAACTTGCCAAGGAATAAACGTGTGTGAAGAACAAAGTGCCTCCTTCAAGGGGTGGGTCTTCGAAGCTACTTGGCTCTTGTATTTCACGTAATAAATATCCAAATCTGAACACTGCCCAGGGTAAAGTGGTTTGTAAGCAGATATTCTGAGGGAAGAGAAGGGATTGAGTGTGCAATAGTATGAAAAAACCTGAAACAGCTATTAGGGTCCATTGTATCATTCCAGCTGCTACGCAGACATACTGAGTCCATGTGTCAAAAACGCTTACTAAGTTTTTCTCTTAGAGGAAAATAAGCCATAAGCACACAATAGCCTTTGTCTCTTTCAAAGGCTGGATAACACAAGGCCTTTGCACATCTGGATTGAAGGTACCCTGGCTTCTGCACCTAAAGCTCTAATCCACATTCCCTATGTTTCCTCCACACTCCCCGGGTGCCCCGCAATCAGCAGATGGGGGCCATGGAAAGCTCCATGCTGGGCCCCCGGGAGGTGAGGGGAACACAGAGCACACAAGACCTCGGCATCAAGGGACTTGAGAATGAACATCCCCTGTTGAGTCCACAAACGTGTACTCTCAGGCCTCTCTGGAGGCATATCATGCATTTCAGCGAACAGGTTCACTGGACACTAATGGCTCAAAAAGCTCCAAGGTGGTCCAAAGGTTTCCATCACAGTTGTAGGTACCCGTGAGGATGACCCTCTTCAAACGCTCAGAACAGGAACCCAATGCATAGAAAGATGGGAAATTATCTTAAGAACAATAACCATACCTAGGGGCAGGACCATAGAAACCATATGGGAAATAGACTCATGCAATTGTAAAGATGGAAGAGACCTCAGGGACAATAAATAGGGACTGGGAAGTCCAGAGCAGCTGAGTCATTTGTACAAAATTGTGTAGGGGGCTTCCCTGGTGGCGCAGTGGTTGAAAGTCCGCCTGCCGATGCAGGAGACACGGGTTCGTGCCCCGGTCTGGGAAGATCCCACATGCCGCGGAGCGGCTGGGCCCGTGAGCCATGGCCGCTGAGCCTGTGCGTCTGGAGCCTGTGTTCCGCAACAGGAGAGGCCACAACAGTGAGAGGCCCGCGTACCGCAAAAAAAAAAAAAAAAAAAAAAATTGTGTAGGTTATGGCCCAGAGACAGTGCCAGGGCCCGGGTCTCCTGACCCACAGCACTGCGTTCTCTGTGCCACACTCTACCACACGTGTATGCACAAGGCCTTTCCAGAAATAAAAAGATGAGGTCCCAAAAAGAGACCTCATCAATTAAACTGTATGTTAACTTGACTACATACAGTGGAAAGACATGTAAATGATGACACATTACCTAAAACGTCTTTTCATTCTAAGCTTCACCCATAGTAATATTTCAAGACAGAGTTAAAACAACCAATGTACTGCAGAAAAAAGTGGCTTTTCAAGATTCCCAAAGGATACCCCTCCCTTCCTTTCTTTTTGAACCTACTGTGGTTCAAATCATATCATAATGATATTTCTCAGGATAAGTGTTCTCTTCAAATATCAAAGCATTCTCCTGCAGACCTATGGTTGTCACCTAAAATTATGTATTTCTAATCATTCATTTGCTAGAATCCTTTGAATTCAGGGAATCAGTCTTGTCGTGGAACACAAGTGTAGCATCACAAATGAGAAATGCCAGCTTCAAACTTTTCAGTGTGAGGATTTATTGCTGGCAAAGAAGTGGGTGCTGGCCATGCCTGGCACTGTAGAGACTGAATACAACAGCATTCCTTTTGGAGTTTACAACACATAAGCTCATAAACTTAGTGAAAACTAGAATCAGTGCTTAGTAAAATTTTAAGGCAGGCAGGATGGTTTCATTAAATACAGCTATTTTTAATCCACATCAGTGGCAGAAAGAGTGTTCACCAGTAGAAATGATTTTCTTTGAAACGAATAACGCAGCAACTAGATGAGTACTATAGGCTCAAACTTTGTCGGAGAAGGCTGACTTAAATAGCAAGGTCAAGAGATGAACCAGCTTGAGGAGAATTGGCTCCATCATGTAGGCTTTCTACCCAGACCTACGTATTAGATGGTTTTCCCGTTCCCCATGAGGGTGGGCAGGGCACGGATGGCAGTGAGGTGACACTGCAGGGACTGAAAGGAAATGATTCATTTATTCACTTACGAAAAATGTGCTGAACCCTCTTGATGCAGGCAGTTTGCTAAGGGCTAAAAATGTAAAAATGCCTAAGACAGCCCTGGCCTTGAAGCAGCTCACCATCTGATGGAGAAGAGTAACAAGTGTTTAAACCAAATGACCACAGCATGAAGAAATCTGACCTCCTGGGGTCAGGGGCCATAGAAAGCATTACCAAGATGTTACGTGAATCTTCAGGTTAAAAAGTCAGTCTGCAGATGGCTGAGTAGGAGGAAGGCGATCCGGCAGAAATCATTACAGGTAAAGCATGGAGACAGACTCATCTGGGGGATTTTAGGCTCATTCGGTGGAATTTCAGACTCACTCATTTGGTGGATTTCAGACCCATTTGGTGGATTTCAGACTCATCCGGTGGATTTCAAGTTGCTTAAGTGTGAGGTGATGGTTGGTTTTTATTTTAATCTTTAAGCTTTTAATATTTTCCAAATAGGACATGGTAAGCTTTTATTGCTTGTATCATCAAAAGCAAAAAGAGGGGCTTCCTTGGTGGCGCAGTGGTTGAGAGTCCGCCTGCCGATGCAGGGGACACGGGTTCGTGCCCCGGTCCGGGAAGATCCCATGTGCCGCGGAGCGGCTGGGCCTGTGAGCCATGGCCACTGAGCCTGTGCGTCCGGAGCCTGTGCTCCGCAACGGGAGAGGCCACAACAGTGAGAAGCCCGCGTACTGCAAAAAAAAAAAAAAAAAAAAAAGCAAAAAGAGTTGATGCTCAAAAAAATCAAAGAAGTGTTGACAAGAGCGAGAGATCCTGCACAGTCTGAGCTTTTCTCTGTAGACAATTCGGAGTCAATAAGGTGTCTGTCTGTTTGTTTATCGAAGTACAGTTGATTTACAGTTTTGTGCCAATCTCTGCTGTACAGCCGAGTGACTCAGTTTTACACATATATACATTCTTTTTTTAATATTCTTTTCCATTATGGTTTATCCTGGGAGATTGGATACAGTTCCCTATGCTCTACAATAGGACCTTGTTTATTATCCATTCTAAATGTAATAGTTTGCAATAAGAGTTTTTAAACAGAGAACTTGGATGGTCAGTTTGCAGTTTAGAAGGTGAAACTGGCATCATTGAGAACAAGAGGTCGGCGGTGGTTATAATTCCGAGGAGGTATAAAGGACTTGGAATTGGCTAATTTTATGAATCAGAAATTTAGACACGTCTTATTTATGTTTTAATGCCCAAAGTAACTTCTGTAAGACTGCCTAAAAATTTTTTTCAAATTCAAATATCTACCGATTTTGGTCTCAGAATTTCAAATGCAGTTAGGTTGTTGAATTATTACATTTTAGTGTGGAGTATTATCTAGCAAAATCTGATTCCAATTTTTCTTAAGGACTTATTTCCTTTAAGAATACAAAGCCCATTATTCATTAATGTATATTGAAAACATATTCAAAGCCAAGAAATACAGCATTGAATTGTTTCAAGTGTGTCTCCTGGGTACAGTTCTTTACATGATAAACTGGTGCTCAGTGTTGGTGAGATGATCTTGGCCATCTTCAGGGCCTGGGTGTTAAGTTAGGCTCTATTTACCAAGAAATGTAGGCATGGCATCTGTAGTATCAACAGCTATAAATGAATGAAAGCTTGTCTCTAAACAATCCATTTAGAAATTCAGAATTATTTTGAAGTATGCTATTTTCACAAAGATATTCTGGGAAGGTCGACATAGTATAGTATTAAACTACTTTGTTTTCTTATAAATGACTCCAGTTTACTTGATTTTAATGAACAACTGGCAGCTGAAAGAGTTTGGGACATATATAAATATATGAAAACCATGGGAATCTCTAAAATTGTTTCACTGCTCTCACAATAAATGAGATATGTTTTAAAAATCAAGAGGATGGGAAGTTAAAGGAACATTTTGTAGCCCTAATGATTTCAAGAGAAGTTAAAGTTTGTAATGGCAACTAACCAAGGCTGCTGGTTTCTTGAATGGAATAGGTGAGCTGTTGCAGAAGTAATATGCATCATTTCCAGTGGAAGGAACTAAATGAGTCATTATGGAGACACTCATTACTGGCTGTTTCACTTAATGGCTCCATGAAAAGATGTATCAAGGGCTACAAACTTTGTGACCAATAAGAGAGTGGAGAAATAATGAGGCAAACTTGCCCAATCTTTAGGCAGATAAAATTCCAATAAGCCACAGTAGGGGGTGAGTGTTTGGAGCCCTACGTTCCTTGGTTCAGGTGCCAAGGGTTTTCTAAAGCCTGATTGAAACCAGGTAATGACTGAGAGGGGTAGAGAGAGAGAGAAGCTACCGGTAATACGATTTTATTCCTTATAGAAAAAGCACGTCTCAATGTTCTTGTCACACACTTGTTTAGACATTATTGAGTGTTATGTTTCTGTAAAACATTTCAAAGGTTGATGGAAGTTGTACATTTCCCGAATTAGAAAATAGTACACTGTGCACTCTCTAATAACAGATGTAATAAATGAATTTTGACGCTCATTTAAGAATAGCATTCCCTCTCTTGACACTATAATGTAAAGATGTAGGATGGGAAACCCTTAGACATATATATCCATCCCCATTCACATCGATACCAAAATCTATTGTTTAAATGGAGGGAGAGGATTAAATGACACACCAAGCTACATCTATCAGAGAGAACTTGATTTTTAAAAAATTCAAACCCATCCCAATTAATCACACTTTAAATTCAACCCCAGCCTTCTTGAAGGAAGACAAGCCTACACAAACCCTCCTTCATCTTCCGTAACTTCTGATAACGTTAAAACTCGTCCTGATTTTTAACCTCGGTCTGCCCTGCTGCAGTGTAAGCTTATTACTTCTTATTTTGCCCCATTGACTAATGAGAATAATTGGCCCCATCTTCTTTATAATATCCTTTTATGTAGGAGTAAAATAGTTATTATGTCTCCCTCAGGTCTTCTTTTCTGTAGATTGAATGTGTCCAGTTCTCTTAACCTTGTCTCCTGGGTCACATTTTCTAAATCTCTTATCATTTCATATGCTCCCTTCAGAACTCCCTCTAATTTGTTCTGTCTGTGAAAGGCGGGATGCCCCAAACCCAGGCTCCAAATGGAGCCCATCCTGCTCAAGTCAAAGGAATAATTGCTTAGCTTGCTTTGCATGTGAGCACCTCTTCACATAAACCACCACAGTCCGACATTCCTTGGCAGATGGTCATATCTGCTGGCTCTTTATGAAGTTCTCCAAACAGTTCACATGGAGAGGGGGATTGGTTGCCTTTTCTCTGATGAATCTTCAGTCTTCGAAACAAGGATGTACTTTTTGGAATCTTTTCACTAACTGGACCCTTATTTTGCTAGCCTGTTTCTTCACATAAAGTTTTTGTGCTGAGTACCAAACTTTTGTTTTCCAAATTATATGAAAGCAAATTCACCTGATGTGTCTTTTTATTTTTTTAACTTAATTTGTATTTTATATTAGATTATACTTGATTTACAGTGTTGTGTTGGTTTCAGGTGTACAGCAAACTGATTCCATTATACAGATACATGTATCCATTCTTTTCCTGTACAGGTTATTACAGAATATTGAGCAGAGTCCCCTGTGCTGTACGGTAGTAGGTCCTTGTTGATTATCTGTTTTATATATAGTAGAGTGTCTATGTTAGTCCCAAACACCTAATTTTTCCAAATTATATGAAAGCAAATTCACCTGATGTACCTTTTGAAAAAAATAAACTTTATTTTTTCGAGTGGTTTTAGGTTCACAGCAAAATTGAACACAAGGCACAGAGAGCTCCCATTTACCTCTGTCTCCACATACAGCACCGCCCCCCCAGACTGGGACATTGTTATAATCACTGGACCTACAGTGATGCATTATTATCACCCCAAGTCTATCATTTAGATTAGGCTTCACTTTTGGTGTACATTCTATGGGTTTTAACAAACGTATAATGACACGTATCACCATTATAACATCATACAGAATAGTTTCACTGCCCTAAAAATCCTCTGTGTTCTGCCTGTTTATCCCTCTCTCTACTCTACTTCCTGGCAACCACTGATCTAAAATGAGTCTTACCTTTTCCAGAATGTCATACAGTTGGGATCATACGATATGTAACCTTTTCAGATGATTCTTTTTGAGTCTCAAAAACAAATGCTCTCAATAGTATTGTCAATAGCTAGGGCAATGGGAAATAGGCTTAAATACAGAAAACTGCAGGTGTCTTCCCAGATCCTACTGCCGATGGTTCCAGATCCACGTTTCTAGGTGGGAGCCCTGCCTCAGGCTCCTCACGTGTAATGCCAGTGTGTATTCCCAATGTAACGCCCATTTATTTAATGTTTTAAAAATTCCCTTCTAAAGTCTCAGACAAAAATGGCAAATCCTCCACCATCACCCTTAACATTTTATAATCTTTCAATTTTACCATCGTTCAACGGTTGTAGTTTTAAACTTTAAAACAAAAGAGCCAGAATACATCTTACCTTCTTTTTCCATAAAATAAAATGTGAAATATCCTTTAAAACTACAGGGAATTACAACCAAAAAAAAAACACAAGTTTAAAACCTCCCAGCTGAGGCCCAGACAAATGAGGCAAGGCAAGCCCTACCCCGCCACCTTGTATCCATTCCGAATTTCTGACCCCCAGAAACTCTGAGTATCATAAAATGGTTATTTTTAAGGACTGGGTTTGGGAATCATTTGCTATAGAGCCATAGATAAGTGGAAAATTCACCTAACAGTTTTGAAGGGCGTCAATCTAGGGAAGATGATAGGATGTTGAAATCAGGATTTTGAAAGTGCTGGCTAGTGGGGACAGCATTCTCCAGCCACACAGTACTAACCAGAAGGGCAGGACGACACCGATCTAAGTGGATGGTTATTTGACTCTCCGGAATATCTGCCAATCTCCTCCAAAGATCTGAAATGAAAGCAAAACCCCAAGCAAATTGCAGGACACCAAACTATTCTTTCTCATGGCATTTTTTGTTCCTTTCAACAATCGACACTTCAAGATAATTTAAGTACACATCTCATTTTTCTAAAGGCGCGCCCTTCCATGTGTTTAAATATTAGCAATTCGTTATAGCATTTCTCACTCTTCAAAGACACGTCGATTCAGACCATCATTGATGAATCACCGTTTCGGTTTTTTCTAGCAGAAATCGCTTCTGCTGACACAGTGCAATTAGCAAGCAAACAAAGCACTAAATTCACGTGTAAGTAGGACAACACTGATTCTGCAGCCACCAGATTCCTCCTCGGAAAGCGGCCTGTATTGTGTTTCTTCCTGCTATCTTGTATGACGGGATGAAAGTTGGCAACTTGTATGCTGAGGTGTTATTCATCAGTTACCTTTCTGAGTTCCCTCCTCCTTCCTTCCTAGAGAGAACTGCAAACACAGGTAATCTCCACTCCTCAGCAGAGATTCCGAGAAAAGGCTCCTGTTTCACTCTCTTGTCACATCAGATAATTCATCAGAAAATTTCCACTTTCCTTTCTTTAAAGACGAAAATATGATACAAAGCAAGAAAAGGTATGAAAGGGACCTGTCCGTCTCTCTGCTTGGTTTGAGTGTAGTGAGGCTTTGGTTTCCTAAGCAGTGGAGTCTCTCTGCCCCTTTCCTTGTCTTTTTTCCCTTTTCAGATGTTCATGTTCAGTGCATCAGTGTAACTGAGCTAAATGCCAGGCGAACTCCCTGCAGTGTGGTGGGGATCCACCTGCCACCCAGCCCCTGGTCACGGAGCTTCGAGCTATTTAAATGCTTTGGAAATGACATTTCTTTACAGTTCTTCCAAGACAGCAATTTATGTCAATCACCCCAAAACTCCCTTTGCCAATCACAATGTCAATGGACTTGAATTTCCTATTGACTTTGAGGTGAGAGGGCTATCTCTTTGACTCCTATGAGTGGTACTTTTCACGACCATATAGAAAAGTTTACTTCCCAAGGAATTTTCCTTGTGATCTCAGACCTAATCTAACCTTCCTTTTATAGCGTCAGAGAAAACAGGAAAATTCTGTACAGTGTTTTATTGCCAGGAAGCATGGCTCTAGTTGACTCAGTCTACCTTGAACTCTTGTGATCTTATCCCAGAAAAACTCATTTTATAACTCAGGGGAATATAAAAGCCCTGGAGCACCCAGATTTAGCAATGGCACTGCACCATTGCCTCCTACGAGTAGATGAGAAAATAACCTGTAAAATAGTCTTGCATGCGTGGGTTCTAAAAAAATACTTGTTTGTACAAATTAAACAATGTCTCTCTTTATTAGAATTATTAAAATTAATCTTAATAATTAAGTAGTTAATTGGGTAGGATTAGATTTAATTCATGCTTATCTTCCCAAATGCATAATGGGGAGGGGGGGTTTCCCTGTGTCATTCACACAAATCAAACATTTGTATCCAAAGGACACAGGTAAAATTAACAATAGGTATAATAAAAAAAATTCTTACAGTATTTGTTTTCCTCCACTTCGTTGAGATATGCAGAAGACCTGAATATTTTTATTTTACTAATAGTTCAAAATTGAATTTTAAAATTGTAAGAAAAGTTATTGTTATGCAGAAGGAGATGATGGTCTAGGATAAATGGAAGCGAGATTCAGGTGAGAAGGTGAATGGTAGGATTCTGTTTAAAAAACTCACATTTTGCTCCCCAACAAGAAGGATGTATTTTTTTTTAAGACTTTTTTTTTTAATGTGGACCATTATTTTTAAGTCTTTATTGAATTTGTTACAATATTGCTTCTGTTTTATGTTTTGGCCTCTTGGCTGGGAGGCATGTGGGATCCTAGCTCTCTGACCGGGGATCAAATCTGCACCCCCTGCACTGGAAGGTAGAGTCCTAACCACTGGACCACCAGGGAAGTCCCAAAGGAAGTTTGTTTTAGAAGTAATGATTTGTGTGTGTGTGTGTGTGTGTGTGTGTGTGTGTGCATTTAAATTTCTAGGCAAAGCTTTGGCAACGCCCATATGACTCAAATCAATCCCTTCTCTCTCTTCAAAAGAAGGATATATATTCTGGGGATCAGATCTTCACAAATCCCATTTCCTTGAGGCTGCTCTGAATTAGGCGTCTCGTTCTCAAACAAGTGCTGTGTGCCCCCCTCACAGACTTATGGAATCGGTTGGTAATGCAAAGCTGGTTACTCCATCAGTGTTTGGTTTTCCAGTTAACATTTTGGTTTGGGAATTTGAAGTGGCAAATAAAAATTCTACCTTCCCTCCTGGTTTGGAATCCGTTAAGAATTAAGACACAGGAGACAGAAATGAAAATATCAGCTTTATTCCTACTAAAGCTGATTTAAGAATATGTTTTAGATTTGCACCTCCTCCAACTTGGTAATTTTACCATTTGCTCAGGGTCCCACATGGGCAAAGCCTGCTCCTGCGAGCTTACAGAAGCCAAGGACAGGCCAAAATGTACTTGCTAGTGGACAGGTGCATCTAAGCAGAGCAGGATGTAAGGAGCCCACCGTGCTTAGCTCATTTTCCAAACTCACTGTTCACGTAAAGTCCCTCCTACCCATCAGGAAGGAGGGAAGATGGGGCAGAGATAAGGTGGGACATTTCCACCTTTATTTGTCTTTCCTGGAAAGCGAAACAAAAATTTCCTTCTCTCTATGGAAACAGTAGGATTGGATAGTTTCCCTTTAACATCTGAAACCTTCTCAAATATCACTTGGGGAATCAAATCTCAAACTCACTTCACATGGACCATTCTTATTACAGTGTCTGCCACACAATAAGATCTCAATTGGTGTTACTTTTATTGTTGTTATAACTATTGTCGCCCATAAAAGTTCATATCCCAAAGACAAAGTATCCTTTTCCAAATAAAATAAAATAATCCACTTGACCCTTTGAAAATGATGCAAAACTTATGAGACATGGCTAATATTCCTTTAACAAGACCTGTTAAAGAAAAAATGATGTCGAAGGAAGAATGATGCACACAGGTACCACACGCTGACTCAGTGCTGAAACCTACATCTTCTACCCTAGTCCTCTCCTCCTTGATCTATTGTTTCCTTGGACCATAGGCACATACCATTTTTGTTACATTTAGTAACTTAACATCGCCTATAAACAGGCCACAAAGAATCCCCTCTGGTGAGTGTACTGCAAGTTTTCATTTGGTGGGTTTGGATGTGAGGTATTCACGCCGCTTGCTCTGCAGTGACACCAGTGTGTGCCTGTAGGGCAGTTCAGGGGATGATTGCCAAGGAAGCCTGGAGCTCAGCTGTGACAACTCAGCAAAGCCATGATGAGGTTGTGAGGGGACAGAGGCATAGGTTTTGCCCAGCTGCACTGCCCATGAACATCCATCCAGTATATGCATGGACACGATGAATGATTTTACTGTCACCAGCAATGTTTTAAATATTGTACTCATTCTGTCATACAGTAGTAAACCTTTGGTCGTCACAGATGCCTTATAAGAAAAGCATCATGACCCTTATTCTACAGACACACAAGCTGAATCTTCTAGAATGGAAGTGATTTCCTGAGGATGCAAGCATCGTGATAACAGAGCTGCTTGAAGCTCATGCCTTTGCGATACAAAATCAGGTTTTAGTTTTTCTTTTACACCGAGACTGCCTTCTTTCAAAGGCAAAAATCCTCAGACTTTTTTTGGGTTTTTTGGCGGGGGCTGCTGTTTTGGTGGTCTCATTTATTTATTAAGTGTGCACTGTGCCTTTACAATAAACTAGGTCCTGGGAATAGCTTGGAGAACAAGCTATGTCCCTGATAATTACCACACAGCAAAGCACAGTGAGTACTGAGAAGGGGTGAGGACTTTGCATGGCACAGAGAGGCACCTGCAGAGAGGTGTGGGTATTGTGTGGGCTCCTGGAGTTCAGCAAAGGCATCCTAGCTGATAGAAGAGTCAGCAGGATTCAGCCAAGAGGCGGGGCCTGGGAAGTTGGGGGCTGGCACTGGAACAGAAGTTGCTAAACAGAGGGAGCACGTGGAGAATAAGAGAGCCCTGAGCCTCATGGAGACCTGGAGAGCTCAGTACAGCCAATAGCGGGACAGCAGCACAAAGTGAGGCTGGAGAGGGGAGCATGAGTCCAATCTTACGCGCATAGCTTGCCAAGCATCTTTGGTTCTAGCTTTCAGGCAGTGGGGAACCATGGCAGTGGGTACACATATGCAGGCTGCTGTGGTTTTGACTTGAAAAAGCTAGAGGAAGAGAGAACAAGTAGGGTCTGTTGTTGACAGAGGTGGTGAGAGATGATGGTGACAGTTGTCTCCACTGTCATCTGAATCTTTTCAAGACAGAGAGGTACATCCAGCTGGACTTATCCATCTTTAATCTGAGTTAAGTTGCTGTGTCCATGTCAAATGAGTATCAGCGAAAGAGGTCAAACCAACTATAATTAAATAAAGCTGAAATTCACGGAAATCTTACAAAAGATTCTTTGAAGTTGATTGGCGCCTGATAACACCAAGTAATGAAGCCCCTGGAAAGGTGGAGAATGATGATGTATTTAGAGAAAATTGGGGCAATAAACTGAGAAACCTTTTTTTGGGAGATGGTCATTTTGTCCCTCTAGAATAACTCTTATTTATTTAGAAACTCTTGATTCCAGCTTGGGAATCTGATCTGGGGTATGGGCATTGTTTGGGCATCACAGTTCTTTCATAAAGGTGATTTGGGCAAACAAAACCCCAGGCAAATTCTGTTTCAAATTCCCTTGGCTTCCATAGAAGCCATCAATTTAAGCTACCTTCTGTCTGGATTTCCCCTGCCAACAATTTGCTGCTTGATCATTGTTTCCAATTGCTAAAGTGACCCTTAACTATGGCTGCTAGAGAATCCCCTGGTTCCCCCAAAGCAATGGAGAAATCCTAGACCAGTGGGATTTTTTTACTAGTCCTATGCCCCGTGCAAATACTTAGGTAGCTGCATTTTCTCTTGCCCTAAATAGGCACTCTTCCAAACACTGAGGATGTGAGTGACATTAAAGTGGGCGGTGTGGCTATGAAGGCAAGATGCTGTCTAGAAAGACCTACTTGTCCCACTACTGGCTGTCTTTTATGGCATCAGGGAGCAGCGGTATTACAGCCTTAGCCTGCTACCCAGAAAGGGATATAACCCATTTGTGTGTGTATTAGTTTGGATCCAGTCTCTGAAAAATTAAGCATATTATGTCATAGAATTAGCACATCTGAGTAGAAGCTAAGCATGGAAACTTTGACTCCTGTAGCCAAAAGGGATTCTGAGAAGGGACCACGAGGTTTGTTCATTTTTGCTCTTGGGCTCTGGTGGCTTTGCCTTGTTCCCTCTTGAGTTTCTCGGGCTCCTTAGCAAGCCGTGGAGGAATACCGAAGGTGGCCCCCCAAGTCTGTGATTCTGCTTCAGTGAAGAACAGGGGAGAAGCTGCCTTTGGCTTGTCATTGTTTTATCTTCTCAAGGGGAGAGTTCAAATGCAACCTTTATGTATGTTACAGTGTATGGAAGCGTTTACTCATTCACGGATGTCTTCATTCATTCAACATCTACTGGACATCTTTCATACTCCAGGAGCCAGGTGGACTCTGAAGGCTATGAAATGGACAGATCGTGACCTTCTGCTGTCAGGAGCACCTGATAGCACCAAGGGGACAGACGTGTGAGCACATAATTAAATACAATGTGATGATGCTTATAATTGAGATATAAACCAACCGTTATGACAGAGCCCCTCAGTGAGCCACCAGAGCCCTGAGGAATCTCATGGGGTATGATATTCAAGCTGGAGGTTTCTCATCCAGAGAATCACTTTGGTTGAAAAGAAGAAGGGTATTGGAAATTGGTTTTATTTCAGCTGGTAAATGCGTGGATACACAACCGAGGTTAATAATGATATATATTATTAACACACTACAGAACCGTAAGTTATAGGTGAAAAATGTCACAGACAAGACGTCCTCTGTTATCTAAATTTTATATTTCCTAGAGAACTATATAGCCTGAGTATTTAAAAGGCTTATTTAACTTTCCCAAACCAAAGATGTTTACTTTTTAAGAGCATTAATCATTCACAAACATGGGTCACTGATACATAACAGATGCCTGTTTATTCAGAATCCAAATTGAGGAGCTCAAAAAAGAGTCATTAAAAACATATTCTACAATAATTTCTTTAATGCAAAACTCTTACTAGCTAAAGTCAAAGATTTATTATTAAAATTATAATCCTCATAGTGTGTCACAGGATCAGGACAATACCATATTAACATTAAAAATCAGGAAAATTTGAAAGACCTTAAACATTAAAATGAGGTTAAGTTTAGTAGACTATTATTGCTAAATATATTTGACTAAATGGTGACTCCCTGAAAACTTACTACTTTAGTATTTTATAAATAGTGACTGAGCAAACAAAATTATTAAGTAAACCGCCCCCCACATCTGTTTCATGTTCTCCCCAGCTTAGGCGGAGACACAATCCTCGTAGTTTTTCAGGTCAAAAATGTGCACCCTACTCGGATTCCTCTCTCTCTTTGCTTACTCTATTTTTCAATGCAGGAATCACCTTTTAGTATTGTGTAATTTGCATACGCATCATTTATTGTCTGTCTGCCCCTGTTAGAATGCCATCCTCACAAAGGCTAGATTTGGGTCTCTTTTCTTCACCAATTTATCTCTGAAACAACTGCTGGCATACAGGAAGTGCTCAGTAAATGCTTTTCGAGCCTAAATAACTTACTGTAATCTTACTCACTGTCTCTACCCTTTTTTCCTCCAATTTTCTCCTGAGGCCACTCCACCACCCTCTCTGGAGTAACCTCACTCACCGGTCACATCTCCCTGGACTCCTTTGCCAATTCTTTATCCTCTGTCCACTTAGAAAGGGACCACAGGAATCATTGCTTATACCTCCTCCCTCTCTTGTCCTCCTCACGCCTTAAGTGACCTCAACCAGTCCCAAAGCTGAGAACACCAGCTCCGTGCTATAAACCATCAAATATATATGTCCAGCTCAGACCTTTCCCCTCAAAGCCACAATTGTATCAAACTACCATCTTACTTTTACTTGGGTTTCAATAGTCACCTCAACCCTAATATGCCCCAAGTTGAACTTCTATCTTTTCCCTAAGATAAGCGCACCTGTAAGCTCCCCCATCTTAGTTAAGGGCACCTCATGCTTCCAATTGCCCAGCCACAAACCCTTGAATTATCCTGACCTTCTCTCTTTCCATCACACCTCATGGGTCTCGTTAGTATCTTCCAAATATACCTAGCCTCTGACCTCCAACACTCCATCCTCCACCTTCTCTAGCCTGAATGATTGCTTTCTAATCAGTTTCAGATTATTTTCCAATCCGCAGCAAGCAAAGTGACCCTTCGTAAAGGTAAAGCAGATCACTTGATCCCTCTGCCCAAACCTCCCCCGCCGCCAGTGTTCTCTAGACTCGTCAGCGTTACATCCAAAGATTCTCCCATGATACATGGGGCCCCAAGTCTTCCAGCTCCTGAGTACTTCCCCATTCTCCACGCCTATCATTCTCCTGCTCTGTTACACTGTCCTCCTGCTGTTCCCCAGACACGCCTGACACACTCCCACCCCAGGGATTTTGTGCAGGCTCTTCCCTCTGCCTGGAATGCTTTCCTGCCAGATGTCTTCAGGGGTTTATTCCCTCATTTTCTTCCAGTCTCTTCCCAAATATCACCTTACCTGAAAAGTTCTCTCTGATAACATGATATAAAAAAATCAAAATAACCCCTTCAGCGGTCTCCATCTCCTTTTATCTTTCTGTAGTTTTTGTACTTCTTACACCACTTAATTTTGTTGTATGTATTTATTTGTTTGCATCCATCAGTGTACAATGTAACCTGGAAAGCTAGAGATTTTTCTATTTTATTCACAGCAAAGTGCAGGCATAAGCATAAACAGTTTTTAATCAATTAACACTATTTTTCTGACACTACTTTTATTTTTAAAAAATTGTTCCTTACTGGGGGATAATGCACTGTCAAAAATAGGACATTATTCCTATCTCACACCATATGTATAAATTCAGTCAAAATGGATCAAAGATCTAAATGGAAGAGCTAAAACTATAAAACTCTTAGAAGAAAACATAGGGGTAAATTCTTTGTGACCTTGGATTTGGCAATGGTTTCTAATACATGACACCAAAAGCCCAAGCAACCAAAGAAAAAATAGGTAAGTCAAACTTCATGAAAATTTTTTTTAGTTGTGTGTCAAAAGATACCATAAAAATAGTAAAAAGACAACATACTGAATGGGAGAAAATATTTGCAAATCATATATCTTATAAGAGACTTCTATCTAGAATATGTATAAAATAAAGAATTCTTACAACTCAGTAACAAAGGTAAATAATCCTATTTTAAAATAGGCAAAGGATCTCAATAGACATTTCTTCAAAGAGAATTTATGTAAGTGAACAAACAGTACATGGAAAGATGCTCAATATCATTATTGCTTAGGAAAATGCAAATAAAAACCACAGTGAGATGCATTTTCACACCCACTAGCATGGCTAAAATGAAAAAAAAAAACAGATAATAACAAGTGTTGAGGAGGATGTGTAAAAATTGAAACATTCATATACTGCTGGTGAAAATGTAAAATGAAGCAGCAACTTTGGAAAACGGTCTGGCAGTTCCTGAAAACATTAAACAAAGTTACCATATAACCTTCCCACTCCACTCCAAAGCATGTACGCCCCCCAACAAAGAAAGAAAATCTATGTCCACAGAAAAACGTGTGCTTGAATATTCATAGCAGCATTATTCATAACTGCAAAACAGTGAAGACAACACCAATGTCCAACAACTGATGCGTGGATAAATAAAAACCACTTAATGGAATATTATTCAACAACCAAAAGAAGTAGCAATACATGGTACAACATGGATAAACCTTGAAAACATCATGCTAAGTGCAAAAAGCCAATCACAAAAGACCCCATCTGGTATAATTCCATTTTTATGGAATGGTCCAGGGTAGGGGACGTCCAGGATAGGGAAATCTATAAAGACAGATGGTAAATTAGTGGTTGCCAAGGACTGAGGGGATTAGGAGAATTGGGGCTGACAGCTTAAGGGTATAGAGTTTCTTTTGAGGGTGGTGAGAATTTCCAAAATTGATTTTAATGATGGTTGCACAACTCTGTGAGTATCTAAATATCTATGTTACTTATTAGGCTCTACGTTTATTGCCTGTCTTCCTCAGAATGTGAGCTTCGTGGGAGTAGGTACTTTGTCCTGCTATTCCCATAGAACCTAGAATATTGTCATGTATATACTAGACATTCAATAAACCAATGTTGGATACACTCTAGTTACAGTATTGCTATAAGCTGGAAGACGGGAAAGCAGTGATTGTAATCAGAGCATCTAACAAGTGCTCAGCCTACGTGCGCATGGCAGGAGCAGTATTTGGAGTTTTCTTGAACAGCACAAATATTTTAGGTTGAATAATTACATTCATTGGAAAAAATAGTATTAAGAGGTTCCTTTGATAACCAAGAGTTTAATGTATTATTAAATGTCTTAATGAAGGGTCCTCTCATAGAAATTGTTTCATCTAAACGCACTGGAATCTCATTTTAACTTTGCTAATTAAGTTACACAAAAAGAAATTCAGAAGAGATTTCAGTGAAGACGAGCCGCAGGTCCTGCTTCGTATACAACATACATTTGATTCTTCTGACACATTTTAATGACTTTGTAGACAACCAGCCAAATCATCCTGATTATATAATCCAGTGTTAATAATTACCTTCCTGAATTTATAGTCAATTTTCTAAGGAATCCAACTATCAGAGAAACATCTGTTTGTCCCTCATCCGTGATTTGTTTCTTGTTTTTAATTTCACTACTGAAACCAAAATGCCATTTAAACTACTTTTAATTCAAAATCCAAAATTCCACATTGCTCATGCAATGGAATATTGGACTGTCTCTTACCTAACGTAACGCTACAAAGCTATTTATAGACGCCGCAGTGTCTGAAAGATATAAAAAGGGTTACTCCCAGGTGGCTGCCTCGGGAAAAATAAAATACTAAAATAGTTTGGGAATTGATCACAAGGTCAAAATACAAATATATATTTACCACCTAAAATATCCCACACAGGCCTTTATGAAGTTCAAGATTTATTTTAAAAATATGAAATTCTCAGTAATCTCAAGTCACTTGAATCACATTTACTATTTCACAGCAAATATTTGCACTGCCCATTTTGTTCAAGGCAAGAGTAAATTTCTTCCTATTCTTCCAAAAAAAGATGCTTTTAAAAATCTATGTATAATTATCACACAAAAGAGAAGCTCCATTAAGCTATATCTAATTGCTGTTAACCAAATAGGTCATTATTGGTTGGAAGTAATAAGGACTTGTATGAAAAAATATTTGGCAGATGTAGCAAGGCTTTTTAAAAAGCATGTGATCAAAGACACTTTCATGGCTTAGCAGTAATACAAAACTGACAATGTGAAATAAAATGGCATGTGAAAAACAAGTTGTGTTGGGTTTTCTCCTCCCTCTCTAGGGCTGTGGAGGTAAAGGGAATATATTCACCTGGGCTTTGGGAAGTGGGGGTCTGGCCAGTGGTCCCCGGGGTGCCTGCAGTTACAGGAATAGTTTTCACAGGCTGGTGATGGCGCCTCCTTTACCTCCAGGGGACAAACTTCACACAGCCCACCCCCACCAACGATGGCTGTGATTCTTCTAGAAAGAGGTAGAGAGAAACTTGAGGAAAAAGGAGGAAACATGAAACAGAACTGAACATTAATCCACATCAAAATATCTAGAATACTTAATATTTAAAATGTAAATGCAAAACAGTGTGAGAATTCAAGGTCCTTTTAGGACTTTCTTGCAGTCACCGATTATCTTATTTAAGCAAGATTCAAATGAGAACTTGGGAAACTCCAATCCAAAGCAGTGAGTCTTTGTAAATTCCAAAGACTTTACAAAGTGGGAATGGGAGAGAGAGAATACAGAGACCACTAGCCATCTTCCTCCACTTTACCAAAAACCACATGCTCCCTGCAGCCAAAACAGAACTGTATTCTAAATTTTTAGCTTTTGCAAAGAAGCAACTCTTTATTTTTTTTAACATCTTTATTGGAGTGTAATTGCTTTACAATGGTGTGTTAGTTTTTGCTTCATAACAAAGTAAATCAGTTATACATATACTGAGATATGTCCCCATATCTCTTCCCTCTTGCATATCCCTCCCTCCCACCCTCCCTATCCCACCCCTCTAGGTGGTCACAAAACTCCAAGCTGACCTCCCTCTGCTATGCGGCTGCTTCCCACTAGCTATCTGTTTTACATTTGGGAGTATATATATGTCCATGCCACTCTCTCACTTCGACCCAGCTTACGCTTCCCCCTCCCCTTATCCTCAAGTCCATTCTCTAATGGGTCTGCATCTTTATTCCTATCTTGCCCCTAGGTTCTTCTGACCATTTCTTTTTTTTTTTTTAAGATTCTATATATGTGTTAGCATATGGTATTTGTTTTCCTCTTTCTGACTTACTTCACTCTGTATGACAGACTCTAGGTCCATCCACCTCACCACAAACAACTCAGCTTCGTTCCTTTCTGTGGCTGAGTAATATTCCATTGTATATATGTGCCACATCTTCTTTATCCATTCATCTGTTGATGGACACTTAGGTTGCTTCCATGTCCTGGCTATTGTAAATAGTGCTGCAATGAACACTGTGCTACATGACTCTTTTTGAATTATGGTTTTCTCAGGGTATATGCTCAGTAATGGGATTGCTGGGTCATATGGTAGTTCTATTTTTAGATTTTTAAGGACTCTCCATACCGTTTTCCATAGTGGCTCTATCAATTTACATTCCCACCAACGGTGCAAGAGGGTTCCCTTTTCTCCATACCCTCTCCAGCATTTATTGTTTGCAGATTTTTTGATGATGGCCATTTTGACCAGTGTGAAATGATATATCATTGTAGTTTTGATTTGCATTCCTCTAATGATTAATGATGTTGAGCATTCTTTCATGTGTTTTTGGCAATCTATATATCTTCTTTGGAGAAATGTCTATTTAGGTCTTCTGCCCATTTTTGGATTGAGTTGTTTGTTTTTTTGATATTGAGCTGCATGAGTTGCTTGTATGTTTTGGAGATTAATCTTTTGTCAGTTGATTCATTTGCAAATATTTTCTCCCATTCTGAGGGTTGTCTTTTCATCTTGTTTATGGTTTCCTTTGCTGTGCAAAAGCTTTTAACTTTCATAAGGTCCCATTTGTTTACTTTGGTCTTTATTTCCATTACTGTAGGAGATAGGTCAAAAAGGATCTTGCTGTGATTTATGTCATAGAGTGTTCTGCCTATGTTTTCCTTCAAGAGTTTGATGGTGTCTGGCCTTATATTTAGGTCTTTAATCCATTTTGAGTTTATCTTTGTGTATGGTGTTTGGGAGTGTTCTAACTTCATTCTTTTACATGTAGCTGTCTAGTTGTCCCAGCACCACTTATTGAAGAGGCTGTCTTTCCTACATTGTATATTCTTGCTTCCTTTATCAAAGATAAGTTGACCATATGTGTGTGGATTTATCTCTGGGCTTTCTATCCTGTTCCATTGATCTATATTTCTGTTTTTGTACCAGTACCATACTGTCTTGATTACTGTATCTTTGTAGTATAGTCTGAAGTCAGGGAGCCTGATTCCTCCAGCTCCGTTTTTCTTTCTCAAGATTGCTTTGGCTATCCGGGGTCTTTTGTGTTTCCATACAAATTGTGAAATATTTTGTTCTAGTTCTGTGAAAAATGTCTGTGGTAGTTTGATAGGGATTGCACTGAATCTGTAGATTGCTTTGGGTAGTAGAGTCATTTTCACAATGTTGATTGTTACAATCCAAGAACAAGGTATATCTCTCCATCTATTTGTATCATCTTTAATTTCTTTCATCAGTGTCTTATAATTTTCTGCATATAGGTCTTTTGTCTCCTTAGGTAGGTTTATTCCTAGATATTTTATTCTTTTTGTTGCAATGATAAATGGGAGTGTTTTCTTTATTTCTCTTTCAGATTTTTCATCATTGGTGTACAGGAATGCAAGAGATTTCTGTGCATTAATTTTGTACCCTGCTACTTTACCAAATTCATTGATCAGCTCTAGTGGTTTTCTGGTAGCATCTTTAGGATTCTCTATGTATAGTATCATGTCATCTTCAAACAGTGACAGCTTTACTTCTTCTTTTCTGATTTGGATTCCTTTTATTTCTTTTTCTTCTCTAATTGCTGTGGCTAAAGCTTCCAAAACTATGTTGAATAATAGTGGTGAGAGTGGGCAACCTTGTTTTGTAAGAAAATATCTCTTTAAAATATTAATACTCATTCCCTGTCTACTGCACATTTATGTGATGCTTCAGATTGAATTTGACTCTTACTTAAATTTGAAGGTTTGTGTTAAAGACACACCCAAGCATCTTTCCTTTACGCTTAATAATATTTTTGGTGCAGTGGTTAAGAATCCGCCTGTAGGGGACATGAGTTCGGGCCCTGGTCCGGGAAGACCCCACATGCCATGGAGCAACTAAGCCTGTGCGCCACAACTACTGAGCCTGTGCTCTAGAACCTGTGAGCCACAACTACTGACACCATGTGCTGCAACTACTGAAGCCCACACTCTCTAACGCCCACATGCTGCAACTACTAAAGCCCACGCACCTAGACCGAGTGCTCTGAAACAAGAGAAGCCACCAAAACGAGAAGCCCTCACACAGCAACGAAGAGTAGCCCCCACTCGCCGCAACTAGAGAAAGCCTGCATGCAGCAATGAAGACCCAACGCAGCCAAAAATAAATTTATAAATATAAATAAATATATATATATATATATATATATATATATATATTTTTTTTTTTTTTTTTTTACAGCCAAACCATGTCTCTTTTGTTTGAAGCCTGGAATCCTCTGAAATTCTGTGAAGGACTTCAGTTCACATCTTTCCTGCAACATTTGAAAGGTTCCTCCACCCACCTTCCACATTTTTAACCCTATATTTGATTTCCTTTTCCATCCTTGGCACGTTAACAAGGAGTGAATCTTTCCTCTGTCTAAGGGGTCTTGCAAGGAGGACAGTGACTGGCTGGCGGCTGTCACTTCATGTGGTCCCCACAGCTTTTCGGGTGATGCCCCTCCCCTAAGCCCAGGATGCCCCCTCACACCTACAAGGCCCGCTCTTCTGCAGGCCATGCACTCTGTCCAGTGAGTTGCCTTATCTTCCTACATGAATATTCCTCTCTTCCACCTCAGGAAATCCTTTCATGTATCTTGCTCATTTTCCATGTCTCACATACATGCTTTTCCCTGATTTCTCTAGCGTGCCTACAATGAAGGGAGAAGAGTTAAACTATAACAATAAAAAACAGAATTGGAAAAAGAATTACCTCTGCCTTCAACTCATAGAGATTGAACATCAAAATAAATAGCCAGGATTTCAGAAGGAAAAGAATTTATTCTCACAAAATGCCTTGGTGTCAGGGGCATGTGCTGGGGAGCAGGTGAGGGGAGACTCCAGCACCTTCTGGTTGCCAAGGTCATAGTTATTCCAAATTCTGAAACATGCTCACCTGGACAGTTTGCCTCTTTAATCCCCTCAGTCAGACAATTTCCCTCTTTAACAGTAATGATGACTTTTGCCATAAACTCTTTTTTGTCTGGTATTAATGTTGCTACACCAACATTTGGAAGTTATTACATCTGTTTCCGTTCTTTTATTTTTAATATTTCTGTGATTTTTGTTTCATATGAACAGGATATAGTATACTCTTTTTAAAAATCCACTGTGCTAGTGTCAGTCTCGAAATATGTGTGTTTAATCTATTAATATTTATTGCAACTACTGATACATTTGGAACTTGTTTTACTGCAATTCTTTTTCATTGACCATTATTTCTTTACTGCTAACTGTGATTTCTGTGTGTTTGATACGAAGTTTTCACTATTCTTTTCGTTCACTTACCCCAGAAAATTAACATAAATGTTTCTAGCCAGATCTATGGTGATTTGGTGTCTCTGGTCCCCTTAAGACAAGAGTCTTAGCCCACACTGTGTGCTGAACAGGACCCATCCCTTCTTCCCCTCCCACCGTCTCACTCAGTCTCTCAGTCTCTGTCTCTCTCTGTGTGTCTCACCACCTCCTCTGTTCTACTATTGTTGTTTAATACACTTTTAAGTTTCATCTTTAAAAACTAAATAAAAAAGTTGTTTTTGTTTCTTTTTTACAATCAGTTGCACTATCAGTTTTTCTATGATTTTTCTATCCTACTCCTCTCCACATTTATTTTTCTTCTTACTGAAGTACATCATCAGGAATTTTTTCAATAAGTTCTGCAAGTAGTAAACTCTATCTCTGCATTTCTGATTTTTTTAAAAAATCTCCTTAATGAATAATAAGATCGCTGGGTGTAGAACTCAAGGTTGATGGCACTGAAGGTATTTATCTGTGGTCTTCTGGCATCTCTTATTGCCAATGAGGAGTCTTCTGTCAGACTTACTTGTAAACTGTCTTTCCTTTCTGGTGGCCTCTTTTATATTATACTGTTACACATTGATAAGTCTAAAAGTGGATTTCTTTTCTTTTTTTTTTCTGTTTTTGCTTCCTTATTTGAAAGACATTTTTAATCTAAGAACTTATATTTTTAATCAATGTTGGCAAATTTTCAGCCATCCTTTCATCTAATATGATTTCTCCACCATTCCTTCTATTCCTTTCTCCTGAAGTCCTAGTTGACCTATGTCTGAGCGTTTTGATCTTTCTGACCTCCATAAGTTTATGTTTATATTTACATAAATATACTTATTGTTTTATTTTATTAAAGTATAGTTTATTTACTGTACATATCAATATATTTCTTTATATTTTGAGATATAACTGATCTATGACATTGTTTTAGTTTTAGGTGTGATATAATGATTTGATATATGTATATATTGAAACAATCACCACAATAATTTAGTTAACATCCATCATCACAGAGAGTTACAAATCTTTTTTTCTTGTCATGAGAACTTTTAAGATCTACTCTGTTAGCAGCTTTAAAATATATTTTAAAGTTTATAGAGAGTATTTTTAACTATAGTCACCATGCTGTACATTATAGCCCTAGAACTTATTTATCTTATAACTGGAAGTTTGTACCTTTTGAGAATAGATGTATAGAAAGAGTATTCCTCCCTATTCTCTCTCTCATACACACAGATACCTCGAAAATATTGTGAGTTTAGTTCCAGAACACTGCAATAGAATGAATATCACGATAAAGCAAGACACGTGAATCTTTTGGTTTCCCAGTGCATATAAAAGTACGTTTACACAATACTGTAGACTATTAAGTGTGCAATGGCATCATGTCAAAAAAACAATGTACAGATGTTAATTAAAAAAAATTTATTGCTAAAAATGCTAACCATCCTCTGATATATGTGTGTGTGTGTGTGTGTGTGTGTGTGTGTGTGTATCATCTCATTCATTCTTTGCAGCAATAAAATATTTCCATTTTATAGATAAGGAAAGTGATAGTGAGGAAGAGATTCTGGGTGAAATTTTCAGTACTATCTCTCAATTTTCTAATTCTGTTATAATATGTCCAGTCTAGAATTCACCTCATCAATTTTGTATTTTATATGAATTACAATTTTTTTTTTTTACTTCCAAGATTTTCAACTTATTTTACATGAATCACTCTTTGCTTAACTCCTGTTTTCTGTGATTTATTATTCTTGTTACAGGGCTGTTCCATCATTGGTCTCATTGACGATTCCTAAGCACACTTAAAGGCATTTTAAAAGAATTATTCTGTTGTTTTGATTTCTGTCTAGAGGGCATTTATATTTGCATTTTTTACTTTTTGGTTCCATTTCTCAGCACTAGAATTTTTCAATACACCTTGAAATTTTGGTTGGTAGGCTCGTCTGTGAAACGTTCCATCATACTGTGTGTGTGTATCTCTTTCTGGGCTCATCCCTTGTGTAGGACCATTTTTGGCACCCTGCTTCACCCTGCTGGGGACCTGACTCCAGAGGCAGGTGTTACATGGCCGTAGAAGTTCTCAGTGTCTTGTCTTGGTGACACTGAGAGTACATATTCAGGGGATGCCTGCCTCGGTCCTGAGGATGCAGCAGTGCCTGTGTCCTGCGCACACAGGTTCACGGAGGCCACCACGCATGAGAGCAGCATCAGGCAGGTGTCTCCAGTCTTCTCCCACCAGCTTGGGAGCCCTACTTCAGACCTGTTTTCAAGCAATAACACCAACTTCTTGCCCCCATCCCATTTGAAGCATCTTTGGACCCTGTTACCCACAATAGGAAAATTTATTGTTCTTACATAGTTCGAGACCTGAAGCCCAGCAGGTACCCCATTGACCTCAGCACTGTGCATTTTTCTCTCTTTGCTGGTCTGCTGAGAGGCTTATCTTATTGAGCAATTTTCCCTTTTTGTATTTTCCCTTCTGGATGTCTTCAGTGGCACAAGGGTTAAGAGCTGCAGCTCTGGAGTCATTCTGTGAGGATCAAATCTCAGCTCAGCCACATGCCACCTGCATGCACTTGGGCAATCTCTCTGCCTCACTTTCCTCATCTGTAAAATGGAAATATTTATTACTTCAAGGCACTGCATTTCAGTGCTTCACATGAAGCACTGAAACACAGTGAGCAGTCACATCATGCCAGCTGCGATATCAAGATCACAGATTAGGGCTTCCCTGGTGGTGCAGTGATTGGGAGTCCTCCTGCCGAAGCAGGGGACACGGGTTCGTGCCCCGGTCCGGGAAGATCCCACCTGCCGCAGAGTGGCCGGCCCGTGAGCCATGGCCGTTGAGCCTGCGCGTCCGGAGCGTGTGCTCCGCAACGGAAGAGGCCACAACAGTGAGAGGCCCGCGTACTGCAAAAAAAAAAAAAAAAAAAGATCATAGATTAGTCCATAGTCTTGATGAGGAAGTATAACATTACAGGTTTTTAACAAATAATGTGTTAAAGATAGCACCAAAGAAGACAATTACTAGAGAAAACACTGTTAATTTTCTGTTATTTTTTTAATTATTTTTTAATGTACATATACATTTATTATTTTTATAAAATGGTATCATTCTTTAGGTACTTTTCATATAATTTGATTTGTTTCCTAGCAGCATATTATGAGCTTATTTTTATGTGCATAATATTCTATAATAAGAGTAAACTGGTCATAGTCGTGGTTATCAATAACACTGTACTGGATATGCGACAAATCAGAATATTACAGACAATATTCTTTTGAAAAGTGCCATAACAGCATCTACCCCAAGACTTATGAAACATACTGACAAATTATGTTACAAAAATGTTCTCAGTTTGGATTTCTAACCAAACGTAGGAGTATTGTATACATGTTTAATGTAGACAGCTCTATTGGCAATAGCGCTTATACCATTTTCCTAGCGATATCAAGCCCAGTGTTCTGTCCAGTGAACGTATGTTGAGCTACCTTGTTCTACTGAGGACTCACATTTCAGCTCCAGCACTAAGTCTTATGTGATCCTCCACTGCTGAGAGTTTGATTTTGAAATCTCAGTTTCAACAAAATCAGTTTTATTTGTGGGAGTATGAAAACTGCTTCGGTGAATTCTGTCTGAATACTCTGTAAAAATGTAAAATCTGATTTTTAACAGAGGTTGAACTATGCATTTCAATTTAATTCTGTTGTTTTCAAATAACATATTCTGTGAGATATCATGCTTTTGAAATGTGAGATTTGTTTTGCAGTCCAGCATATCACCAACTTTGGTAGGCATTTTGTGCGCATTTGAAAAGACTGCGTATTCTGCAATTGTTGGGTCTTGTGTTCTCTAAGTGTCAGTTAGGTCAAGTTGCTGGTGTCATTCACGTCTTCTATGCCTTTAGTGACTTTAGTTCTAGAAACGACAGACTCTTCCAGTTGTTCTGTCATTTACTGAGAAAGTAGTATTAAATTTTCCATTGTGATTGTGATTATCCACTTCTTTTAGCTCTGAGAGTTTTTGTTTTGAACCTCTCTTATAGGTTACATCATAATTATTATGTACACATTACAGGCAGACCTCAAAGATTTACAGGTTCAGTTCCAGACCACCGCAATACAACAAATATCGCAGTAAAGCTAGTCACATAAAATTTTTGGTTTCCCACTGCATAAAAAAGTTATGTTCATGTTGTCCTATAGTCTATTAAGCATGCAATAGCCTTATGTCTTTAAAAAAAATGTACATACCTTAATTAAAAAATGCTTGATTGCTAAAAATGCTAGCTATCATCTCAACCTTCAGCAAGCCATAATCTTTTTGCAAAGGTAACATCAAAGATCAGTGATCACAGATCACCATATATATATAATAATGAAATATAATAAAAATATAATATAAATATAATAATGAAAATATAATATAACAAATACAATAATAATGAAAACTTTTGAGATATTGCAAGAATTACCAAAATGTGACACACAGGTACTGAGTGAGAAAATACTGTTTGTTAGAAAAATGGAGCTGACAGACTTGCTCAACTCAGGTTTGCCGCAAACCTTTAATTTATAAAAAGTGCAATATCTGTGAAGTGCAGTGAAGTGAGTGCTATAAAACCAGGTATGTACATAATAATCATCATGTACATAATAATAAAGTCCTTAATAAAATTATGCCATCCAGATGTATTGATCCTCTTACTGTGATGAAATCTCCCCTTATCTCTGGTAATACCCCTTTTCTTCAAGTCTACGTTGGTCTTAATACAGATCAGCTTTCTTATGATTCGTGTTTGCACAGCGTATCTTTTCTATCCATTTAACTTTATACCTGTTTGTGTCTTTGCATGTTAAGTGGGTCTCTCGTAGACAATATATAGTTGGGTATTTGTCTACATTCAAACTGCAAACACTGTCTCCCAGGTGCTGGTAGCAACAAACGTCTCTGTTCAATTATTTTAGCTTCCATCTGCTGCTTTTTTGTTGTTTTCCCTAAGGTCTTCCCTTATATACTGTTTGATAGAAATCTAAAGATCTTGGAAAAGATTTTACACACGTTGGGGGTCCGCCCCGCTTTGCAATGCTCCCACTTCTGAGTTTTATTCCCTAAGCTTCTGTCTGCTCAGCCAGCATCTAAAACAGTCTCCTGACACCTCAAGCCAACCATGGCTTTCTGCCACCCAAACCATGCTCAGATTAGGGAGTGTCCTCTGGCAAAAGGCCATAAACTCCCAAATCTCACAATCTTCCAAAGTGAGATCCCTCTCCTCTAAGTCTCTGTCTGCTTTGTCTCTCAAAAGTAACTGCAAGTTGTTTGGGTTTTGGGGAGTTTACTTTTTATTTTGATTTTATATTTTTATCCTACTCATAGGAGGGTTCATTCCACCAGACTAATTCACTGTTCCAAAAAGCAGGAAACTGCACCATGTATTTTAAATAGTTTATGTAATTCAAAGAATCTACAATTTCAAATTCTACCGTGTCTAAGTATCTCAAACACCAGTAAGTCTTGAGATGAGCAAAAAATTTTTTAGAAAAGCAAAAGCAAAAACAGAATCCTGAGGAGTTAGCACTACCGTAAATCAATAATCCTGTCTCCTATTTTTGCCTATAGTTGCCTATAGTTGCAGGAATACAACAATGCATAGGAAGCCACAAGCCACAGATAGCTACTGAGCATTTGAAATGTGGCCAATGCTAGTAAGAAACTGATTTTTTTTACTATACTTAATTTTAAATAATTTAAAGTTAAATAGCTACATGTCGCTAATGCCTACTGTACTGAACAGCAGATACAATGCAAGTGAAACAAACAAGTGGTTGAAATCAACAGAAAGTAGAAGTCATTTCTGATGTGGTAATAGAGATTAACGTGGCTTAATACATCAAAAAAATATAGGGTTCCATCACTTTATAACGTAAAAGGTAGGGGGAGGGTTAAACTAGGAGTTTGGGATTAACATACACACACTATTATATGTGAAATAGATAATCAACAAGGGCCTACTGTAGAGCACAGAGAACTCTTCCCAATACTCTGTAATGACCTATATGGGAAAAGTATCTGAAAAAGAGGACATATATATATGTATAACTGACTCACTTTACTGTGCACCTGAAACTAACACAACATTGTAAATTAACTATACTCCAATACAAAATAAAAATTTTTTAAATAAAATAAAAATATTTAAATTTTTATCAATATACCATTTTCCCCCAAATATTATATAGCTACTGCTCTAAACTATAATTTTAGGAACAGGAAGTAAATGACAAAAAATTTATAAAATAAATGTACTAATAAACATTTCATCGTGTAGATTACATGATACTGTATGGCCCCAAGTCAAGATAAAGCCCACCAGTAGTAAACTTGGTTTCTTTATTTAGTTATTTTTAATTTATTTATTTGGTTGCGCCGGGTCTTAGTTGCGACAGGTTGGCTCCTTAGCTGCAGCTCGCAGGCTCATTAGTTGCGGCATGTGAACTCTTAGTCACAGCACACATGTGGGATCTAGTTCCCTGACCAGGGATCGAACCCCGGGTCCCCTGCATCGGGAGCTCAGAGTTTTATCCACTGTGCTGCCAGGCAAGTCCCTGAACTTGATTTATTATGTTTAAATATGTGTGTAAGGTGAGTCACATCTTACTTAGGAGGGTTTCAGCTAACGTGAAAAAAAATGATCAGAAGCACCCTTTATATCCACCACAGAATAACATGGTACAAACTCTCCATAAATTCACTATAGACTATTTTTCCACTCAAACTGGAGTAGATCATTGTTCCTCAGGCTGAGCAAAGAATGGTGCAGTTGTCTTGTATTTGGAGGCCACTCTGTGTGAAGAGCACTTCCTGTGTCCATACCCCCAGGACCCCACTCAGAGAGGAGGTGCGACAGCTCTGTGGTCACTGAAAGACCAGAAGTGCCAGACGTCTCATTGCCTGAACCCTACAGCAACGCTCATGGAGAGCAAGGGCAGGTGGGAGCTCGGCCTGAGCTCTGGCCGTTTTTCAATTCTTTCTCTGATACTTCCTCTCCGAAATGTATGAACTTGAATTTCAGCAAGTTAGGTGTGCAGATGTCAAACTCCATGACAACAGTTTTGAGGAAATTATCAGTAAAAATGGAAAGAAACCAAAGTTGTTGGCCCTAATTGACGATGTTTCAGTTACCCAGAAAATCCAAACTGCCTTCGTCTTAAACCCTACTTGCTAATTAAGGCTTTAGACTCTTCTTGGATTCACGGGAAAATAGAGTGAGATTGTCAGATGATCTCTGAGCCCAAACAATTACCACCCAGAAAGACTGACCAAAGGGAAGCATGTCCTGATTAAGGTGTCAACACAAATTGTCTGCCGTGCTTCTGGGCTTAGAGTACATTTACCCTGACAGTCTCCCCTCTATGGATGTCTATTTTGGTCTCTACTGGAATTATCAGTGTTACCCAAATTGTGCAGTTGCTGCCATGCTATAGCAGAAATAAATAGAAGGCTGATTAGCATTATTCATCTGTTTAGAGAAGCCCTGATTTATAATTTTAAAAGTTCCAAATACGTTAGGAGGATAGGACTTTATCTGTAATTTCATTATGTGTAACCCACTCTAAACAGCAGTATGTAATATTTATATTTTTTAAAACTAACATATGAATACTCTTCTCTCTTTGACCTCTTCCCCTTTTGATTTTTCCATTAAGGAAACTAATAGTGATAATACTAATAGCACCAACGTATGAAGTCATGATCTTGGCCTTTGGAAAAGTCATCTTTACCCTTCCTATATAACTCCTTTTGAATCTTAAATTAAACCCTCTACCAAAGGTACTAGATTCTCTACATTGATTGGTTGGCTCTACTGTTTGATAAGAAGAGCTGTGATTTTATTTGAGGATGGAATGATTTTTCATTTTGAATTATTGCTTGATTTTCTTCCCATACAATTCCATTTTGAGCCACCCATGCAAATTGCCTTATTTATTGCCCAAACATCAGGGCCTCTAGTTTGTGTGTTTTCTCCATTCCCCTGACATTACTTGCTTTATTCCCATAAACCAATTTTGTGACTTTCAACTCTCCTTTGTTTCTTTCCATCAGTCATTTTCTCTTCCATCACTCTGGTGTTAGATTGTCACGGGGCCACATTTGAACCATGTTGCTTTCGTTTCTGTTATCATCCACAGTCTGAGAACTGATATCGTTAGAAAATTGCTTTCTACTGCTTGTCTGCCTTCTTTCCACAAGTCTTTTGTGATGGGACTTTTTCTCCCCTGTAGTCAGAATACAGTGAGAAATTGGAGAAGACACTTCTGGATTCAGAGCGGTTCCTCTCACTGATGCTCTCTAGAGAAGTTTCCTGCTCTGGGAAAAGCCTGGTTCCCTGCCCAGTTTGTTCAGGTCATCACATGGCCCCTGCTCTCCCACTCAGACAGAAGCTGTGGGTGGGATGCAAAATTCCACGTTGGTGAGGACCCTGCATTACCATGTTGGATGTTTCCCAATGTCAAGTACAACCTTCTTTTTAAGTCTTCCTTCTTAAAAACTCAAACGATGTTTTGATAGATTATCTTACATGTCTCCTACTGTCCCCTTGGAGGAAAGAGTAATAGTGATATTCCATGTAAATAACGTCCTACCTCAACTGATAACTTTGTGATCATTTCTCTTCCACGTTCCCTTTCTGTTAAAGTCATCTTGCAAGATGATTTTTGCTAAAAGAGGCCACTAAAATTTGTCAAGTGATCCAGTGGATACACTTTTGAATCCCAACCACAAGCCAGGCCATGGAGGTAAAATGGCCCACGGACACTGCAGCATGAAGTCATTCAGGGGCATGTCGTGGACTGGGGAATGGCCCAAGGAGGGCGCTGGAGTGACACCCCACTGTCATTGCTTTGCGGTCAGTGTGAAAGGCTCAGAGTACAAACCCAAGAGGCACAGATGATCTAGGTTGGTGAGTGTCCAATGACGTGCATGCTCTCTCTAAGTGATCAGGTAGATGAGGATTCTAGGATCTTTATAAGAAAATCTGATACAAAAAATCCCTCATCCTCCAATTCCACAGATAGAAGCACTGATTAAGGATCCCTAGATCACAGCATCTGCACCACAAAATACAACCAAAACTTAGATTTCTGTCATCAGAGGTTGGATTTCGGAGAATTACAGCTCGACTAAATGACTTACTATCTCTATAATTTCTGATAATTTACTTGACCTCCCCAAATTGGTTTCCCCATAGAATTGCTGTAAGGATTAAATGAGATGGTGCTTATGACGCGCCCGGGGCTAAGAGCTTACTAAGTGAGTATTGGTCCTGCAGATGTTCCTGATAATAACAATGGTAGTTTCACATCTACTACGGAAACAAAAGGCTCTGCATACCAGGGCCCAGAAGCCGAAAAGTGCAGAATGACAACAGGCTATTTACACCTTGTCACAGACAAGCCAGAAGCACTTGGTTCTTTGCCGGGCAGAGAGTTAAATTATGAAACTGGGCCGGGAGCCAGAAGGTGAAGATGGAGGTAGAGGAGGAGTAGAGGGCAGATCTGGGCAAGGGAAGCACCATCCAAGCTGGAGTTAGCAGCGGCAGCAGAGCTCCTTGAAAAGGAAAGCATCCTTGCTGGCAGATAATAGCTCTGCTCTCAACCTGGTCCCCTAGAGCTTGTCACCAATGCGCAAGTTCCAGGCCTCGAGTCTGCCTGGTGGTCGGTGGGGCTCAGGTCCTCCCCCTTCACCATTTGGGCCAATGTGGAGAGATGCATCTTTACTGAGGGTGGGGCTTCAGCTGGTAGAGGCCAAGGGGACTGGTGATGCCTTCCGCCCAGGTTCGAAGACTATACAAATACATACGCTGAAGGTGATTAAACGATTCTAAGTGTTTCCGTAGCTCCCATGTTGAGGGTCTACCAGGTTGCTCATGGCTGTCGGGTCTCTGTATAACCGTCCTCAAGAACAGACCTCCCAGTCGATAGAATTTGTGCACCAGAGCAGACGGGAGACAGGCAGCAGAGGAGGTGCGTTAACCCACTTGCCTCTGGTCCTGCAGGCTGTCCTCCCCAGAGCTGGGGCTGACCAAGGTCATGGCAGGCTCATCTTCTTAACTTTTCCATGGTGATTCTTTTCCTGAAAGCTTGACTTTTTAATTTTACTAAAAGCTAATTATAAGAAAAACAGTTGTACAGAAGCCAAAACCATAAAGTTAAGAGGATGGTAAATATTTAAGTGTAAGTCAGATTTAGATATTTTTAACCAAGTAATATGCTAGCAAAACATTTCTTGTTGTTCTTTAATTAAGCAAAGATGCAGAAAGGTCATAAAATACTGTATCTTGCAGTCTGCTTTTACTTGGATAAACAAAAAGCTCTTCTTTGCCAAGTCTCCTGAGTCAAGAAGTAGAAGTGTCATGTCAATGAAGTTAACTGTTAAGAACAAAGTATTTTAACTTCAAATTGTCATTCAGGAAAGAATTTTGAGGACTCCTTTAAAAAGAATTGGCAGTTGTCATTTAATATATGATGTGATCTAAAAGCATATTATTTTTTAATGTTACCTAGGAGATTTCATCAGCTTCATGACACTCTTAATCTTTGGTATCATTGTCTAAATTGATAGAACATCTTTTATTAAATGGATAGAGGCACATCCTGCCCTTTCCTAAGTCAAGTAAACAGGTGTGATTATTCAGGGCTCTGAGTTCTCACATCCTTTGTCTCGCTTTTCTATCTCCGCCCCCCCCGCCCCAGCCCTCCTAAAACTCTCTGATAATGAGAAAAGTGACATTGTCTTAAAGCATAAGAAGCACCAAAATTATTTTCTCTCTGACCTTTGTCGTTTCTAGAACTAGTAGTTTCTGTTAGCAAAAGAGTTCAAGCTTTTACTCACGAAGGATCCCTGGCATCGTGCCACAAGAAAAACATTTATTGTTCCTGATAAGGAAAGTTATTAAGCCCTCATCTTTTCTCAGAAGCCCAGTTAACCAAAATAAAATTGAAGAGTATTTTACGAACTACTGAGGAAAAATTTTGAAGGAAAACAAGGGGAAAAATTCCATAGCTTACATTTTCTGCGGGTACTCACGGAGTGTTAGAACGTGGACTGCGCCTCTTGAATCAAATAAGATACATTTCCAGGATAATTCTTGGCAGCCTTTTGATAGCAGCGGCACATTTAAACTGCTAAACTTTAATGCGGTTAAAGTAAGTCTTGTAAAGAGAATTTGGGGGAGGATGGCAACAGAAAGATTCCATGAAATTCACATAATATGTTGAGTGCACTTGAACCTCTGCAACTGGCTGTTTCTTGGATTGAGGAGTTCAGATTCAGTTTTCATCTCCTTCTGAGCCTAAATCTGTGTATTTTCATCAAAAGTGTTACCAGCACTCGCTCAGAAAGGCAGTGCCTGTGCAAAAGCTCATCTGCTGGTGGTCAGATTTATCTTTTTTTTTTCCTGTTTTCCAAAACAAACCAGTGTGATCTATGTATCCTTGTAGGTTGCAGAGTCCGTGAGAACAGAACGACACTGTTGTCGTTCATTCTTAAAGAACTCTGGATTAAATGGCTGCAAAGGCAAAGTTATAACAAAAAGCTCTTCACTGGTACCAGAAAAGTGTGGGCTGCTTTTGCACTGTTTTCCACCCCGCTGGCGGTACAGTGTATAGTCAGGGAAAAGGCACCAAGTGTATTAGAGCCACATAAAAGGAAGCATGCATTTACAAATAATAAGATTCATTAAGGAAAATAATAGAAGAGGCAGTAATACTCATTAACTCTAGAATTCATAACTTGAGATTTCTCATTCACAATAAGCTTTGTGGTATGCCACAGTTTTTAATAGCCTAGCAGCTTTTTTTAATCCTTTCCTTAAAAGATGATTGGCTTTGAATGTTAGAATATGCAAACACACATAAAAGACAGGCTTCCCTGACCATTTCTTTGTGTTTGGGTATATATTTCTGTATGGCATAATATTTCCACTTGCACTGGCTTCCTGGCATGAAAATGTTTATTGCGCTCATTAGCTAAGAGGGTATCGGCAGTGGTCCAATGAACACAGATCTGCCTTCTGATTTCAGCCATTAAATTGCAATGGGGATTCACAGGCTTAACATTGTGGGTGTGAGAATAATAAAATGGAACTCCATCTTTTAGCCCAGTTACCATGGATGCAGTTAAAGGTCAGAGTGCCAGCTGCTAACTAGTTGCCTTTTGAGCTGTGTTTCCCCTCCTGCTCTGTGTTTCCAAGCACTTCCGTCCCTCTAGGTCTGTCCTGGAATACCTTCACCCACTTCCGTGACACACTAACCTCTCCCCTAAGACAGCAGGCTCCCTCTTTTCAAGACACTGTTCGCATGGGTCTTGTCTTTTATTTATGTTTTATAGATAGGGAACAGAATCAGAAGGTAGAGGCCATAATAAAAATACAAACCACCGTTGCTTCAGCATATCCTGAATTCCTGGCTCATTTTCTGCACATCGCTGTACATGCCCAGCCAAAAAAAAAAAAAAAAAGTATAGTAAATTCCCATCTCCGTTAAAACTGGTAATGGGTTCAGGCACTGATGCATTCACAACATGAAACATCAACTTCTTCATTCGGCCCAAAGTCCTAGGAGTTAATTCCCTGTGCTGCATGAGGTGTCAGGGTAATTACGGCAGATCAGCCCTATTTCTCCGCACGCTGCCCAGCGTCACGAGCCCCCCTGTTTACGGATGCACCGGCACAGCGTCACAGTGCTTTCATTCAGCCGAGCTTTTTCATCGAAAGGGTTTGGACAATGTCAGATTTTCAAACAGAAGAAGTGGGGTGGGGGGAATTCAAAGTGGCCAAGCAAAATAAAGTGCATGGGAAGAAAGCCGAAAGCTCTACAAAATATTTCCTGATGTCAACACTTCATTTCAATAGATTTAAAACCTCCTATTCCTTTCCAAAATAAGGTACTATGAGCCTTTCCCTGGGTAACCTAACTACATGATCACATTTTGAAATATTTGGAGAACGCGTAGCTTAAAAAAAATCACTTCGGGAAAGTTTATTATTTTTTGTTCTATTTAGATATAAGTCCTATCTATGTGTAGCTATATAAGCCAGAATACAGAGAAACTTCCCCCCCCAAAAAAAAAAAAAATGTTGTGCCCCTCTGTTTTAAACATACATTTATATAACTTGTCATTTCATAAAAATAAATTAAGTATTATATGAGCCAAATGTTTCAATTCCACACAAGAGTGGTTTCTGGGACTCTTGGCAGAATGCTGCTATATTCATTTTTATTTCAAACACAATGTGAAGTCTTTAATTTTAATATACTTTGTAACTATAATGGTTATAAGGCATATACTGTATTAATTCATCCTCATCCTTCTCTGGTCCTGGGCAGATTTCATTGAGGAACAGAAAGAGGCATCTATTTCATGTATCTTACATACTTTAAAATACTGTGGAAGAGTGGGTGGGATGCAGACCAGGGAGAAAGAAAATTTGGAGCTGGGCCCTCGGGACTCAGCGCCCTAAATGCTGACACTGGCTTTGGGCTCTGGCATCTTAACCTTCCACATCTCTGGCCCCCAAGTTCAAGTGATGGACAGGTGGAAAGTCGAGGGGCCCCACTCGGGGTGCTTCCCCAGCTCCTGAGTCCCGACTCACCTCCTTGGGGAGCTGCCTCTCAGCCTCTCTTTAGTCTGAAACAGAAAAGCGTTGCTGGTCGGCTGATGAGAGCCTCTCTGTAGCAGCCCCATGTGATGGCAGTGTGTCCAAGACCCCTTTATTCCCTGGAACTCTGCTAGTCAACAATCAGAGAATCAGCAAGGAGAGAACGCCAGGAGAATCCAGCCCCGGTTAATCGGAGATACTCTGCCAGAGAAAGGTGGGGCTGATTCCCAGAGTGACAGGGACAAATACATATGTAAATCTATTAATCCCCAGTGATAGTCCTAAAGCTTCAGAGTGACCTCCATAGCAGAGTGGTATTTCTTCATTAAAAGGGCTGGTGGAGGGGGCAGAAGAGAGAAATCATTTTCCTAAGCCGCGTGGCAGTATTCTTGGGGACACCAGAATAACGTGCTTCCAGCGATCACAGAGGCTTCAGCCCGACTCTTCCTCGGCCACACTTCTAATCAGAGAATTTCTTCCTGGGCCTTGTTTACTGTTGATATTTTCTGGCTGATTGGAGAGGAATGACATTTTGACAATTTACTGTAGCAGTAAGCACTGTACAAACAAAAGGTGCTGATGAAAACGGGAACCCATTATTATGTAAATGACAGCTGAGTAACACAGAATCCATCTCCCAGTCACCATCATTGAGACCAGTTTTACTCAATGATAATAATTTTCATGATTGCAGACTTCAGAGTGATCAGAAATATGCTTTAGCTGTTGCATTTATCTACTGCTGGTACTTGACCCTTAATTAAATTCTGAAACTTTTTTATATAATAAAGTAAAATACAGCTGACACTTCTGTTCACACAAAGAGGCTCCAACACAGAGCTACCAAATAAGATAAAGGTATTTCAGACTTACCTCGCTGTATTTATAGTAAACATGGATGGTACAGTGTATTTTGAAAGAGAGCTTAAAGTTTAAAATGCAGATGTGTGTTACCAAGCAATTTCAATTCTGTGCTTCAATGCTGCTCCTCTTAAATGGTGCTAAATATCTTGGACACGTCATAATAAAAAAAAAATCTGTTTAAAAGACATGTAAATGTGCTCTGAAAATAAGTTCTGTGGATTCTTTAAATCTTCCGTCTTAATATCTAGACTATTCAAAGCGAGTCTTCAAAATGATGCCACTTATTAAGATACACACAGCTTGGTAAGCTGGCATTGAGTTTTGTAAAGGAATATTTTCTTCATGCATTCGTTCTTGTCTTAAAAGGAGAAAGCGAAGGCAAATCTTAAGACAGCATTTTGGCTTTAATGAAAAATTGATTGGTTAAAACAGATGTCAGCGTGAAAATACAAAGAAGTCAGGCATTATGTGGGTATCAGCTGTATTTTAAGGATGCCTGACGGTACAATACACTTTGGCTAATGTGTTCTTATTCTCTTGATATCTTTCTAATGCCCCAGAGCATTTATTTATCTTGGAGTTTCCAGAGTCTCAGGGTAAGAAAAAAAGATCTTCGTTTTGAATATGCTAATAAGTAAAAGTCAGCTTGAAGGGGGCAATTGTATAAGCCCGTTTTTAATATTTCCTTAGATATAACCCTTTCTAACCAGGTGGCTTGTGGAGCCAATGAGCTAAGAAGGTAATTACTTAAGTGGGTTTCACGAAGAGTAGAAAGATGATTGTACCACATTAAATAACAATTGTGTCCTTAATGATGTGTTGGGCTATAATGCAAACATCCCTCCACCATCACTGGCAGGATCTCCACTGTACCTTTCTAACGACTCCCATGCCTTCCATCCCCCTGCCTCAACTCAGGGCTTTCAAGGCCTGTGTAAACACCAAGTGAACTGGTATATTTTTTTAGACTGCAGGGCCTGAAGCTGCATGGTCATTGATAAATTGGCTATGAATTGCTGAAATACTTCATATGAATATAAACATTGTTGTAGCTTTGTAGCTGGGGAAATAAAGGAAGAAAGAAATGTGTTTGAGTTGAGAGAGAAGACTACAGTTCAGAGCACAACCTTCTAGAGGTTTCCTTCTTGGTAGAGTGTAAAGGCCCTGTTTACATGAAAACCAGCATGATGGGTCCAATAAGTGTGAGGGGGGTGGGAATGCAGAGGAAAAATTCATTATTAAAGAGGGATGTTTTAAAGAAACTGAATCAAGTGTGGTTTCGTGTTTAGGTATCTGTCCTGTAAAGAAGCAGGCAATACTATTACAGTGTATTAGATTTTATTCCTTTAGCATATATGGTATTCTCAACATCTGTATCCACTCCGCTTTGTGTAGAGATACCATAATAAACATACCCAATATCTGAGTTAGGAGTCACATGAGATGCTACCTAACCCTAAAAGAAGAATTTCCACAGTGATATAAACTTGAGAGAGAGAAAACAAAAAACAAAAAAAAAACAGGATAATTAGCGCATGGCTATAAATTTTCTTGACTAGTCTTGGATGCTAGTATAATGACTATAGCCCCTAATAGTATCTCTGTGTAGACATGCATGCTGAATCCTTAGATGATGATGTAATTCCTAATGTTAAAATTAATAAATTTGTTTTTGAAAGATTTAATACCAATGAAATGGACAAAATGCAATCAACAGTTCAAATATGGAGAAAATACTTTGCACTCAGTTCTAACTCTTCGATTAGCAAGTTACCCATTTCAGAGAATGGAAAACTAAGGTACCTAAAATCAAAAAAGCCCTCTGAAACTTCACTGTAAGTTAAACGTATGGTGGAAATTGAAATGAGCAAATCTCTCCCCTCTTATCTTTTTTGTCTGTTTGTTTGTTTGTTTGTTTTAGTCAAGGAATGAAGACATAGGGACAAGTATAGATTACTGATATGGAGACGTGTGTGCCACAGGGAAACCATGATCCAAGCTCGTGTTGAAACATACTGTGTTATTGTTCTTAGATTGAACTTTGGAAATAAGTACCACAAATTCGAATTCTGTCGTCGTGGATGAAACACCTGTGATGTGCCAATCATGGAGCTTTGCAGATATAAGAACACCACCCCTGAGCATGAGAAGGAAGAGGAGGAGACCATCACTGCTGGGTCCTCTGCCTTGTTTGATGCTTCCTTCCTGTCCACAGTTGTCCGTGAGATAGGTATCAGACCCCACAGGAGGTTGCCTAACTCTCTGCTTTCTCAGAGCCTGGATTGAACCCCGGTCTGATGGACTCCAAAGCAAGGCTTGTTTACAGCCTGAGATGATCCAGTGATGAGAGAGAACAGTCAAGGCTCAAATCCAGATGCCTCAGCCACGTGCTGCAGGTGCTGGAGAAGAAGCTATGCAAGGGACGATAAGAGAAGCCACCTCTCATCCCAAATATTCTTGTAAAACCAAGTATGAGCTTGGTTTGCTATATGAGCAGCTCCTACTGGACTCTAAGGAGTCTAATTATTCAGCAAGGATTTTGCCCTGAACTCTAGAGAGTTAAGTATTTTGTGTCCATCTTACAGATGAGAGAAATAAAATGCACAAAGTAAAATATTTCTCCGAAGCTATGATGAATGAATTATAGAGCTGGAAATGGGAGAAAAGCCAGAGACGCTTCCAGTGGTGGTAGAGGGTATCAGCCTTCCCTTGTCACCAAACCTGATTCCAAAGTAGGCTTCCTAACTTTGTAACATTCTCAGGTGGGAGAAGTCAAGTGTGATACACAACACACAAACTGCCTCAAAATATCTTGGGCACACTTTTTTTTTAAAGGGGAACTCCACTTGAGTAACAGTCAATTATTTAGAGCCTTTTAGGTGTCAGGCACTGTTCCAAGTATGTGATGTATATTAACTTCTCAAACCAACCCTATAAGGTAGGTATTATTGTTTTTATCCCCATTTTATGGATGAGGAAACTGAGCCATGAAGACCAGGTAAGTTGCTCAATGCCATGCAGCTGGAGAGTAGAGCCAGGATTTGAACGCAGGATGGGCTTCCTGAGCCTGGACCATTGAACTGCTCTGGACCATCCTGCAAAAGCAATGGTGGTTGGTCAGAGTGACCCATCCCAGACTATGGGCAGCAAGAAGGTTAGAAACATATTGATTAAAACCCTATAGTGAATGGACTCAGCTAGTCATTCCTTTGAATACAATCTATTTGGATGCTTTCATTTTCTCATGGTGCATAAAAGAATTTAAATTAATGTCTGCAAAATTTGTCTCCTACCCTCAGACCGAAATACAGTTACATCCAGACTTAGTTCCAGTGACATCTATGCCTGTATGTATCATATTTAATGTTTCTGTATTGTAGCTAAATTCACAGTGTAACTTTTCGATGCCAACGGGCCAGTTCGTGTGAAAGATACTTGCCAAAAAATTTACTCTTGAAGCACTTCAGGAAGGGACATAAAAGGAATAATAAAATGTCAGAGGATGATATAAAATTATTTGGGGTAAAGCTATCAACTATAGTACTGGCTGAAAACCTTTGAGAAAGGAACGTTCTCCGTGTCTAGGTGATTTCTGAATTTCTCTTACAATGCTGCTCTGTTATCTCACTCAATGTTGGGAGATGGCCCAGGGTCCCCTGCAGTTTGCAGAGCATGTGACAACCTTCTTTCTCCTTCGCCACCAAGGAGGAACCACAGTCCTGACCTCTTTCCCACCTGGCCCATCACAGGGATGTACTATGGAGAACCCCCCTTTGCCTTCAGGAGCTGAAGGTCTCCAGCTCCAGCGCACACTGGCCCTTAGGACAACGCTCGGGACCTTCCAAATTGGAGCACAGTGTTTGCTCACACGTGACTGGGGTAAAGGTTTGTGATGTGTGCTTATGACTTTTAATATAAACTAACTGAGCCACCCCTGTGAACCCAATGCTGTACTCCCTGCCCATCCCTGGAGCGAGCGTGGAGACCCCTGTGTTCTTTCTGGCTTGAGAGACCCTGGCTGGCTCTGAGGCGCCCCTGAGGCTTATGTGAAGATGCATATCCTCAAAATGCTCCCAGGAACCCTGAGCTGCATCAGAGGCACTTTGCTTTCTCACACGATGATGTTCTCTCTATTTGAGTTCCCAAGAAGCAGACACAGGGATGGAATGTATGCTGCAAGAAGGTTAGTGGGGACATGTATAGGGACCAGCGTCCAGCTTGGGAGGAAGGAAGGGAATAGAGCAGAACTGGACAGAGGGAGATGCCAGGCTGTGGTGTCGACAATGTCCCAGTAGCCTCGGGGGGCTCTGGGGCTAGAATGGCCCTTCATATTTGTTTCAGAATGGAGCAAAGGGGTCAGGCCTTTAAAACCCCACATCGACTGGTCACTGACACAGGGTATCCCAGCATGACCTTGGGCAAAGAGCTCTCTCAAGCCGAGGAGGCATTCAGGAGAGGCTGAGAGATGAGAGCCGTCTGCTCCCACCGCACCCACTCCCGGAATGCACGAGTGGGAAGCACTGCCGATGTCCACTGTCCCCTCCCCATCTTCTCTGAAACCTAGACTCCTGTGCTGTGGATACTACTAAGTGCTGAGCAAATGGATCCCGAGTAATAGCAAGTCTCAGAGCAGGACAGGAGCTGAGAGGCACCCGGGTTCATGTCCTTTCAGGGTAAGAACCACCCCTACAAGGCTCCAGGCAGCAGGTCACCCAGTTTCTATTTGGATCCTTTCCAAGCAGGACCTCATTGCTGGGAAGTTCTAGACATGGAGCCCAATCTTCTAGGTAGAAATTGCTCTTGGATAATACCAATGGTGTTGACACATTGTTAGCAGTGTAGTGGAAAGCAGGAAAGAGTAGTATGTCCGTGCAAATTCGTTTGGACCAAGGACTAAAATAATGGCGTAGCTATTTATTTGTTTTCGTTAACTTACTCTGCAAGCTATTCTCCATGGAGTAGTCAGAGGGACCTTCCTTTTATTTAATTATAGTCGATATACAATATTATACAAGTTACAGGTGTACAATAGAGTGATTCACCGTTTTAGGGAAGGTCAAATTAGGACTCTTCTAAGCTCAACGCCCTCCACTTGGGATGTGGCCCATCGGCCTTGTCCCAGCTGACAAGCCCCTCAGTTCTGGAGCCTGGTCACGGTTCAGCGCGCTCTCCTTGGCTGCTTTGCTCTTTCCACTGTTGGGCAGACACTCTTACCTCATTGTGCTTCAGGCCTCTGTACTTGCGGGGACACCTGTCCTGTGTGCTCACCCCTCAGGCTCGTTAAGTCTCCATTCAAATGCCAGTTTTTCAGGGAGTCTTCCTGACGCCCATCTCAGAAGAGCTTCTCACCCTTGCCAGATGCTCTCTGTCTCTCCTCAGCCGGTAATCATTCTCGGTAAGGAGTGTGTGTGTGTGTGTGTGTGTGTGTGTGTAAAGTTTTGGTCACTGCTATATCTCTAAGTTCCTAGAACAGTTCCTGGCCTAGAGGAGCATTAAACAAACATTTGTTGAGAGGTTGTAAATGAAGGGATCAGTGAGCAAATAGAATCATGCTGAAAAGTTATGGATAACAGAGCTTGTAAGTTACCGAAATTTTCAGAGGTCTCAGAGTAAGTCTTAGTTAAAAGAAAATCATCCAATAAATGCAAATAAAAATGTTTATTCTACCAAGTTATGATCAAGGAGGAGAGAATTTATATCTCAGTTCTTTTACAGGCACCATATTGTAAATTCCTGTATCATTTATCCCCCCAAAGCCCCTACCATGGGAGCATGGTGCTGTGAATGGGTGAGACGCCCACTAAATGTTTGTTGAAGTGAATAATTTAGCATACCAACAAACCTCTACATTAAACAAAGCCTCCGATCACCTGACACTGTCATGAATAGAGAAGGTTGGCCTGTTTCAAGTATCATTATGTGTTTTCTTGATCATCTTTAATACTATTAGACTAGCACACCAATTTTCCTCAATATGCGTGTAGATGTTAGGAAAAAACATGAAATATTGCATTGCTATTTAAGAGAATTCACTAACTTTCATAGGAATGAAAGGCCCATTCAGTGGAACTCAGAAAGACTAGCCCGTGAACTGCACGTACGGGGTGGGCTCTGCACTCAGCCCTGCCGTGGGCAGAGGTGCTGCCTTAATGGTCCAGAGGGATGCTCGGGACACACACAGCTTCTGGCGGGACCTTGTGTGGCCCTTTGGCTGAGTTCCTTTATTTTTGTTTGGTAAACCAGCCACTCTGCCTCCTTATGAAAAATTAGTTCCGTGTGTCTTGAGGCAAGTAAACGACGGTCCACGACTCTCCCTTTGAGCAAACCCACGTCTCCAAGAATGCCGGGAGAAGTGAGTCCTCTAGCAAGGCTCAGCGCCTCTTCCACCACAACTTTGGGACATGTCAACGCGGGGATCAGGTGATCAACAACACACAGTGGTCCACCTCAGTAGAGGTGACTAACCTGGGCAATCACACTGATATTGGAAGCATCCTACCCGCATTCCAACATGAGCCAAATCTTACCAGGTCAAGGCCAAATCGCCCATCACAGACGCCACGGGGGAAAGCAAGAAAATGAGGGAAACAGAGGTGCAAGAAGAGCCGAATAGACCAGAGGCCCAGGGGCCACACAGGAGGCAGCAGTGGGCCCTGTGTGTCCTGTCTCTTTGCAAAGTCATGAACCATGCTAAGGAGACACTTTACTTTTTTCATTATCTCTCAGTTTTTCTCATAATGAAAATAGCCCATGCTTTTCAAAAACAATTTAAGCAAGACACTCATGCTTGTAAAAGTTGAATGAAACCACTTGTAATCCTACCACAGGCAGATTGGCACTTGTTAATCTTTTTATGTGAACACTGTGAATACCTTTTTCTCTATATATTGTAGTTCATATCTACTAATAACTCACTGTTACCCATCTAAGAATTCTGCAGCTCTACAGTATGCCCGAAAGAGGAGTAATCGCTATACTTGGCATTTCTGTATATCCTCTGGTCCCTTCATCTGATGAATATTTTTTTAAGTACCTACTATGTTCCAAGAAATAGTCTCCAGGCTCCTGATGCAAAATGAAATGTTCTTGTCTTCACGTAGGTCAAAGTGAGAAAAGAAAGTAATTACACTTCTGTGAATTATAATTCAGTGAGTAGGTGCATCTTACTTAGCCAGAGACTGAGATGTTCCAAACACATGATAAATGAACTCAGTATTGATGAGTAAGAGGCAGTTAATAGGGAAGAAGTGAGGATGAGGGGGCCAGGAGTTGAGAATAAACATTGTGCATTTGAGGAACAGCCAGGAGGCCAGGAGAGCTGGCGCCCAGGAGCGGAGACATAAGGCAGAGGCTGGGTGATGCTCGTCGGAGGGTTCAGCCAAGGTCGAGCTGGCATTTATTAAGGCTACTCTGAGAACAGTGTAAAGTGTGGAGGCGGGAGAGTAGACCAGTGGACGGCAGGGAAGGCTGACCTGAGCCCAGGTGATGAGAAACTCTTGAAGGACCCGGAACAGAAGGAAGCAGCTGGGCACAGGGGGGAAAGGAGGAGGCAAGGGGTGGGGACTGGAGAGGGATCCACATCGGGGTTGAGGCAGTGGGTGGAGCACAGTGGGCAGGGGCCAGCTTTCTGGGGAAAAGGACTAATGAGGGTTGAGGTGCCCGGGCACCAGTCAGTGGAGAGCCAGACAGCAAACCCAGAAAGGGGAGATGGACCTTAGTCACAGGAACTAAACTCTACAGCAGGAATCTTTGTAAAAGTTGGGGGTTGGTGGCTATACAGGTGTTTGGGGCACAATCCAAGACACACTGGACACCGGGCGCATGTGCAAGACTATTCTCCCTACTTGACCCCCGCTCCAAATGGCCACCTTCAGAAAAATCACTGCACACATGCTGTTCCCCAACTTGTTCTGTATTTCACTCCTCATATTTCACCTAAATCCATCAAAGGAACAAAGGTTTCTTGTGTTTGTGTGTGTGTGTGTGTGTGTGTGTGTGTGTGTGTGTGTGTGTGAATGCTACTTTCTCCTTTCCTTATGACTGCCAATTCTTGCCTAGGTTTCATAGGAAACTTTTTTTTTTTCTGTTCTCTCTAATTCTTTGTTTCACTTATAGTCCTTACAGGGGTCTTACTCCTTTTTCCTCGAAAGAGACTTACTGTGATGTCTATGTAACAGAGGGCTGGAGTAGGACAGGATGTTTAGAAGAAAAATTAGGAATATTGCAATTAGAAGTTTGCAACAGAAGCTACACACACACACAAATCTCCGTCTACAACCTCATCTTTTAAAATTAAACCGATATTTCCTCAAGCTTCAGCATTTTAGATCAAGCCTTTAAAAGGATTTCTTAGCTAATTTCACCACCTTATGATTTTTCTACTCGGTTTAATTTACCAGCATAGCAACTGTACTGATATTTGGCTTATTGCGGTTATGTAGATTTCACCCATGCAGGTGCAGTGGACTAAACAGACTTTTTTATAGGTTAGATCGCGCACATAAACACCATTTGTAATACATTTCTTTTGGAAAGTGTATACTGAGTTCCCAAGCAACATACTTCAAATTAGAAGGTAGAAGTTACCCGCACATAATTTGAAGTTTCCTGAATAGACGCAGATATTGATGTATGTAAATATGTCTAGATAGAACTCTGGATGCGTGATATAATTGTGTTGTAGCTATGATAATGTTCCACAGCACAGGGAAAATTAGCACATTCGTGAATTATCCATATGTGTAACATCAGTTGCGAAGATCTATTCATTAGTTGAAGAAAAGCTTACCCTCAGTCAGAAAACAAAAAATTCCCTGTAAACACTGTTTGATGCTTTTAGATTCCGGGAATGAATGGCAACATCAATGGAAGTCCAAAAACTTGTGAATTCCAAACACATTTTCATTTGCTGATGGCACTTGTCAACGGTGGAATAGCTTTAAGTTAAACCATATCTTATGAACAAAAATTAGAAGAAAACATATTTAATCAAATCACAGCCTTGCTCTTTCCTATCACAGATTAATCTTGAGGCAATAATATTACAAGCAGGAATTTAGAAAAACATATCCCCAAAATAGACTATAAAAGATTGATGCCTTATAAGATGTTAACAGTTATTCCGTTGAAGGAGAAATCCGTTGGGTAGGATTGGTGTACTGAGTTAATCACAGTCAAACCAGGCTTCTTTTTTGCTAGAACTTGGAGGCTTTCCTGTGCAGACGGGTGTTGTGAATTTCTAAGGAGGGACATTATTTTCTCAAACTGATCTGTGCCTCAGGAACTTGAAGTGGCAGGGAGTGAGGTCTCAGGACGGGAAGACTTGTCACAATGGGTGAAAGTCCTGGCTAGTGCAAACTGCACGTCAGGCCTGAAATTGACCTCAGGATACCCAGGTGCCCAGGGCTGCCTCATCACAGCTTTGTCACAAAAGCAGGTCTGAGAAAGAAGGGATAGAGCAAGCAGTCACTATATTCACGGCTTTCAAACAAATTTAAGGGAAAGGAGAAAAAAATAAGGAAAGTTCCGCAGAATTGCCTTTTTTTTTTTTTTTCAGTACGCAGGCCTCTCACTGTTGTGGCCTCTTTCGTTGTGGAGCACAGGCTCCGGACGCGCAGGCTCAGCAGCCATGGCTCACGGGCCCAGCTTCTCCGCGGCACGTGGGATCTTCCCGGACCGGGGACCGAACCCGCGTCCCCTGCATGGGCAGGCGGACTCCCAACCACTGCGCCACCAGGGAAGCCTAGAGTTGCCCTTTTTTAAAAAGCATGGTGTCCTAGGAGGGGGTGGGTGGGAACGTGGGAGAGGGGACGAAGGGGTCTCTACTGTACCAGAGGTCACCGAGAGGCCAGAGTGTCGAGTCACCTCCACCCAGCCTATCTAGTCTCTGCAAACAGGCAGCAAGCATGAACAGTCTTGAGTTCACGGACGTCCTGGAGGGATGGGCCAACTTAACCACAAGGTCGAAGTCCCCTGAGACATTCAGAGTAAACCGCCACTGGGATTGGTCTTTGCCTCTGAAGCTAAACCCTTATCGCTCCACAATGAGGGTGCTTTACATTTGGAATCAATATTTAATTCATTGATGCTAAGCCTGAAAACTGAATGTACTGTCAGAGTTGGCAAGGGGATGCGAAATTTATGTTTTAATTAGTTGGCCATTTCATCAAAAGGTAGACACGATGTCTGTGGTTTTGAACTTTGAAATAAACCCTATGTGAGGGGAAAAATTGCCAGGCACATAGAGCCCATTCATGTGCGTGTTTATGGTTTCTCTACCTGCGAAAAGGAAAAAGTTTGTGAAGGTATATTATAGGGGAAGTTTACACAGTTTTCTTGTACATCAAATTAAGCCAGCGCATATTTTACTCAGCAGAACATGAACTTGCGGTGTGGCTACTTAAATTGTTGGGGGTGGGAATTTTTTGCACGGAGGTTTTTATAAATTGTTCAATAATGATACCACACACGTGGGAAAGAAAGCTTCCGGGGAAATTGGGTAGGGCTCCTTTTTTGAAAATATGTGAACTCAAGTACTATGAATTAAACTTTAACAGACACTGCGTGTTGGAAAGGAAATTGGAAGCTGTTGCTAAGGATGCCACACAAGCAGAACGGTTTGCCAGTGCTTTTCGGTAATAATTCGGTGAAATCAATGAGATTATTCACATCACCCAAGCCTTGCCTTGCTGATACCAAAGCTTTGGTTCTCCTCAGTCAAACCCTTGGGGTAGTGAGTGCCCAGGAAACAGCCCTGTCTAAACTGGTCACACGCCCAGACTACAAGACAACAACCCTCAGGACAGATGTTCCAGGGAGAGTGGAAGGTCATTAATGGCTTCACCCCCATCCTTGCAGACCCAAAGCCTATACTCATGATGCACTCTGCTCTAAGAGAGCTAGGAAACCAGTATCTTTCATAGTAATGACTTCCAGTTTACAGCCTTCGTTTGTTATATTTCCTCAATAGCTGTTGTGTTGAGATTAACTGCATAAATGGTCTGCAGCTGTCTGTTATGAATTAAGGGAGTTTAATCAAAGTATTTCTAATGTACAGCATAATGATAATACATGGGGGAAGTACTATTTAAGAGATAATGATGGCTTCAGAAGATCACTGTTGTAATGTTTAGTGCATATGCCTTCACCATTGAATTTGTTGTTGTGCTGAATATGCTTAATGGATCACTGAAAGGCTGCCTAATGCGGGATTGTCTGATGGGGCTGACAGAGCTGGAATTAGCCCATTGCTGTTTACTGCATACAGCCATTAAGATTAATTGCTGCCAGATAATTTTGACTGTTTTTATCTTCTGGAAAAAGTGTCACTAATGGGTTTATAAATTGGTTCCCTATTACTAACAGTAAGGCCAGTGGAAGAGGATAGAATGTCAGCTAATTCTAAAGATAAAGGTAAAAATGTATAAAGTACTATATGGCTTGCTAGTTTTCAGGGATACTGTTATCTAATAACAGACACGCTGATATATGATGCTCATTAATGCGATTTCTTGAGCTTTGGGTTGAACCAAATAGATGCTAATAAAGTCTTGTTTGATGTCCCATTAAAAAAGCTCGATCTGTTTTCTACATTAAGGCCCAGTATTGTTTATCACATCTCTGATGACTAAAACCCAAATTCCAATCTGTTCCCAGACCAAGCTTTTTGGAGCATCTTTATACCTATTTTTGTTTTTATGTATGTGAAATGTATAGAGACAAACTAAAGAAGAATTCACAAAGTTCATGAATTTGCAGTCATGATAAACGGTGTGTAAGTTATCGGCAAAGTTCACAATTTGGGCTCTTTTAGGTCATGTCTAGGCAAGCTCCTAGAAACAGTGTATTGCCCCTCTAACTATTGTTTAGGGATTGTCTGCAATTGAATACAATTTTGAACATATATTTTAGCTTAGTAGTGATTTTTAAAAAAACTTCACATACCTAAATCTTAACAGATTACAGGATTAAAAAGTTCTAAGTATATTTTTCTAACTGAAGTTAAATGGATATAATTTTTTTAAGTGACGTGATTCTAGTAGATTATCTATGAAGCAGTCCCAGTCATCTCCGTGAACTAACCAACCCAGCTTCCCACACTGGTTTGCAGAAGTTAACATGTTCTGAGTTTTGCCAGTTTACTGCAATTTATAACAAAATTCCTTGTGCATTGAGTTTCAAATAGATTCGTTATTTCTGAGTGCTAAACCTCAGTGGAAAAAATATGAACCAGACAGATAGACAGTGAATATTTAACCATGAGGAGAAACGAGTCATTCATGAGCGATGAAGTTCTTCTTCAAGAAAGGATGGTATAAATTATAAGGTGCTTCTTTTGTGGAGTCAAAAACGTATTTATGTCTTTCAACTACTTTTTTTTTTATATTACACTTAAAAGTCTTACATTTAAAAATACCTGAACTCTTGTAGTGTATATAAGGTAACATATGACAGCTTATTTTTCTTCCTTTTTTTTTGTTTGTTTGTTTGTTTGATGGTGTTGTTTGATGAGAACGGGAAAACACCCCACAGGTTCTGCATACTATTCTCTGTGGAATGAAGGTATGAAGGTCAATGTAAGTAAGTTTTAAGAAAGCCATTCTGCTGTATTTTACCACCTTGCTCTAAAGTGAGGTGAGGTCAGATGCTGAATTGGGCAAATGTTTTTTCTCTTAAATAGCTTCAATATTTAACTTAGATTCAATATTTCACATAAAGCAGTATGTACACTGGCCCCGCCCGAAAAAAAAAAGCCAGGTGGGTGGAGTTTGCAAGGTGCTGGCATTCTCCCCACCCAGCTGCCGACTCTCGGGGCGCTGGGTCGTGGGAGCAGATGAGTGCCGGGTAGGACCTGTCTCCCTTCTGTTTGCGATGCAAGCCCTTGCTCAGGGGGCCACGCTGAGACAGCTAAGTGTCCAGATTCCATCAGGGGCATTTTCGAGCACAAAGAGCTCCTTGTCAACTTTTAGTTGTACCTGCTCACCTATCCAACCTAAATATAAAGACCTGTTTCCACTGGAAGAAAACCCTCGTTTCATTGTCGAGCTCGGTTTGCCACCTGGATGGTCCCCCGCCCCCTCCTGAAGGGGGGACGGCTGAGCCGCCTTCCTGGCATCTTTGCGGTCCTCACAACGGTGGGATGTCGCCGGGGCATCACGTGGTCACAGATTCCGAAAAAGACCTGTATTTAACCCCCCTCCCCTCTTCCTGTCTCCTTCAGACCCAGAATTCCTGGGCTTGGGCCACCTTTTCAGAAACAACCATAACAGCAAACTACCCCCATCCCACCCCGTAAATGTGAATATGTTCTCACCTCTTAGATGCTTTACATCTGTTGGTTTGAAACATGGAGACCAACTGTGCTCAGCCGAGAAACCAAGAGGAAACCTAATATTTCAAAACTGTGTCTCTTCCCGAGTAAGGAAACTGCAGACCGACCAGTTTCACTGGGAGGAACGGAGGGAAAACAGTGACGGGAGGGAGGAAGTCGCCCGAAATGATGTGCACGGTCTTGGGGTCGGGGTGGGAGATGGCGCACGGGGGCTTTACTCCATCTCACGATTTGGAAACATGGTGCTCGGATTCAGCTCCAAGCACATCCCAGAGCTTTAAACTCCGTCTGTGCGTTCGTTCAACTTGGCAACAAAATGGAAAGTGGCAGCAGCAGGTACTTTAGGACTCTTCACAGCGTGGAGATTTCACACGGATCCTGAAACCGTAGGCACACAATTTCTGCTGCCGGGAAGGGGCTGCATTTGCAGGGTCCCCTTGGCATCTGCCTCATTTCAATAATTTCCAGCCATTGAACCTCTGTCTGAATGAGCATTAGGAAACAGAGGCAGGCTTGCTTACTAATTTGAGTCTCTCTCTCCAGTTTGAATGTGATGCTTGTGAAAGCACTAGCTGATGGTTTTGATGTCTGCAGCTTTCCCTCCATATGACCAGACATGTTCTCACAGTCTCCATGTACATCAAGGTAAGGAAGGGGAGCCTGGTGGTGGCTACCTTTACCTTCCGTCAGCAGTACCATCAGCTGAGCTGTGCAGACATTTCTCTGTTAAGAACTGAGCTGTGACCTGCAGAGGCCGTCGAAGACTCTCCCAGGCGAGGTCATGCCCTTCAGTTATTACACCCTGGATTTGAAACTGAGACCTACCTGTTTGCCCCATGCAAAGAACAAGTGCTCTGACATCGATTTGCCTTAAGACATGATGAGCTGCTCTAACTTGACCCATGGCGGGGAGTGGAATACCTCACCTGTGGGTGAGACCCACCTTGGTATCCATCAGTTTTGATGAGGACACGTCTTGAGAGACAAGCCAATGGGAGTGGATCAGATACATCTGCGACATGAGGACTCTTAACACCTGTTTGTGCAGCCTCTCCTCCCCCCACCTCTGTCCTTTGTCTCCAGTCAATGTTTTTGGCCCATTCAGAAGAATCGTGAATATTCTTAGTCATCCTAAATTACTAATATATATTCACTAATGTCAGAGATCTGTACAGGTGATTCCTGAGCTTATTACAGGAACACGTTCCCGCGTTGCTACTGGGCATATTCTCCATGTCTCCTTTTCCAGATTACTGACTCAATTTAAGATTACATCCTCTGCTCCTTTGCTTGTATTGCATTTGCCCTGTAAAACTCATTCCCTTCACATCATAGGACGTCTAGACACATGGGGGGCATTCCGAGACTGGGCATGAGATGTGTTTGATGCTGTTTCTTTAACGTGATCCACTCTTTCTTTGATCTGTGAAGCTCCCCACCATCCTGTCATGGTTATAGGGATCCCGGGATTGAGCATCCGAGGCTGCTTAAGTATTAATTGTCTCGCGTCAGATGATTTTTCTCTCGGCCACATTCAGCCTGCTGCCTCTGCAGTATGGCGTGCAGTGCCTCACTGCATCACTGAGGAAAGAAACGGTAAATTAAGTAGATTTTCAAATTGCCCATTGAACTCACATCATTAAATAATTCTATAAGAAATTCACAAGCGGACACAAGTAGAAAGATTAAAATGCTACAAATTATATGTGGGGCGTAGAGGGGAGTGTATACCTTTTTTGTCCTTTGTTCCGGCCACAAAGCACCCACAGCTAGGCATGGTTCTGCCCACGGCTTAACAATGACTACCTTTAAGGAAGCGTGACCCCTGAGTGCCCCCAAAAGGGAGATTATTGTAACAGCATTTTGCTCATCTCTAGGAACTGGTTTACCACACCTTTGCATCGCTCAGGTTACACTTGCCCCAGAGAGGCATTAAAGTTTCTATCTTTCCCTCTTCCTTCCTCCCCCCTGGTGTTTCCGCAACTCACTTCCCATCCTACCAGCAGCAAGGAAGTGGGGAAGGAACAGCACTTCTCTTGCACATAAGATACTTTCATCTCCTTCACCCCAAAATGCCAGAAAAGTCCTAGCCAGACTGGGTCATTGGTATTTTTCTCTGCCATTCTTCTTTGTCATTCCATCCTATCTCTTTGACAGGTGTTGAGTCTAATCACCCTCATTTTCTCTGTTTCTACCTGGTGTGTACACCTCATGAAACCAAGGGCAGTTCTATTTTCAAACCACTGACCTTCAGCACACAAAATGGCACCTGGCCCACAAGTAGTGCTCTGGCATCTAAGGCTGTGTAACAAACCACTCCAAAATGTAGTTGCATAAAGCAAGAACCATTCTCATTATTTCTCACAGGGTCTGTGGGTCGGTCAGGAATCAGGGAGGGGCTAGTTCCTGACGCACAGTCTCAACAGTTCTACCTCAGGGTCTCCCATGCAGTTGCAGGAGACATAACAGCTGGGGGCTTTCTGAGCATCTTTTTCTCTTCCATAGACTCAGAGCATCTCAGTTTGGTCTCTCTCCATCTGGTTAGTTGTGCTTCCTTACAGCATGGCTGTCTCAGGATAGAAGGCTACTTTTGTCACAGCTAAGGGCTTCAAGACCGAGTATTCCTGCTGCAAGGCAGATGTTATGAAGACATTTTGGACCCAGGAGTGGGAGTCACACAACATCATTTCCACTGAATTCTCTTAGTTACAAGTGAGTCCCGAGTCTATCCAGATTCTAGGAGAAGAGAATTAGATTCTACTCCCTACTGGGAATGTTCTAGAAGAGCATTGGTTTCCAGAGGTAATGCTGTGTCCATCTTTGGAAAGTAGGATCTGCCACAAGGAATGTCCAAGCATTGTTTCTAAAAGAAGTAAATAAATATTTTCTGAATGATTTCTCTGTCTCCCCTACTAGAGATTTCCTCTAACTTCATTTTTCAAAGAGATCTGTTTTCGTTCCAATATTTCAAAATCTCCACTAGCAACTGCATTCTGTCCTGTTTCTGAATGGTACTCTGTCTTCCACCAAGTCTGCTCTTTTATAGATTATCTCCCCAAAACATTGGTTCTCAATTTTTACTTCAGTCCGTGTGCTTTCTCCATCTGACTTCTCTATATTGTGACCCACCAGAAAGATTTTGTTGAGCTTAGACTTCTGTGATTTGTCTTAGGATGAGTCTAGAAAATCCAATACACCCCCCCTTACCTCAGCAGTTATATCCCAACCCACTCCCATCCTAATGAAAATCACTTAAATATTTTATGAATTTCCTCTTTGTTCATACTTTTCAGATTTCTGTTTTCATGTTTAACCTCTCTCAAGGCATTCAGTTTGTTGTCTCTATGTCTTTATAAACTAACTAGACACAATTAATTCAAATTTAGCATGACTGCACTCAACTATTTTCTACATAAATTTATCTTCTTTACCCACTTCTCAAAGAAGGCTGCTGTAAGAACCGTTCAATTCCTTGTACACCTTGTTCATAACAGTATTCTTCCCAATAGCTGAAAAATGAAAGCGTCCATTGATGAATAAATAAACTAAATATGGTATGTACACACAATGGAATATTCTGCAGCCTTAAAAATTCAGGATATTCTGGCACCTGCTACAACATGGATGAACCTTGAGGACATTATGCTGAGTGAAATAAGCCAGACACAAAAAGACATATAGTGTATGATGCTACATACGTGAAGTTCCTAAAGTAGTCAAATTCATAGAGAACAAAAGTAGAATAGTGGTTGCCAGGGGCTAGTATAGTGGGGAATAGGGAGTTATTATTTCATGGGTACAGAGTTTCAGTTTCGCAAGATGAAAAGTTCTGGAGATGGGTGGTGGTGATGGCTGCACAACAGTGTGAAGGTACTTAACACTGTGAACTGTACACTTCAAAATAGTTGTTAGAAAATTTTATGTTGTATGTAATCTAACACAACTTTTTTTTTAATTGTTTAATTACTTTACATTTTCCTGGTCAAGTTTTGTAAGCCATATCCTTATCTCAGCTTTGCTTCTGGGAGAACCCACGAAGACCCCTCAAACCATTTTGTTAAAAATCACACATTGTGGAAGCAAAACCCATTTGTGTAATAAAACTGTTCTCTGAAACCATGATGGGTGATCTTTAGCACCTATAGATAAGGATGTAGATGCAAGTGGTTATCTTAGTAGTAATCCATGAAGAAGTGGTAGGATTGTGGGAAAGTGAGAAAAGTTAATATAGGATGCACTTGTGAGCAGGAGAATGCCGTAGGTGTCTGAGCTCAGATCTGCTGGGGATCTCTGAAGATGCCTCAGAGTTGTCCCTTTTTATCTCTCTAGTCCTTCATGATGCTGCTAATATCTGGAGGATGTCATGCCCCCCATTTGCTTTTCTGCACTTCTGACCCTTACATAGTCATTTCCTTTATTAAACACCCTCTATTTGAAATACCTAGAAAGGGACGGACTCAGTGCCAGGCCCTTCTCCACACACGAGCTGATCTGATATCATCCACACACTGAACCCTTGACAGCATCCATCTCTCTCCAGACATCATACAAGGTGAAAAAATTGTTTACTTCATCTGCTGTGATTGAGGTTTTATTTTACCCCTAAAGAATCCAAAAGGTTGTCTAAACAAAGTTGACCTAAAATGTATACTGTACTTCATTTAATCTTTTCTCTCCATTTATTTATTGTTTGTTTGCTTTAGCAGCATGTACAATAGACTGTTGGTTCACTGGACACGTCTGTACTTCCTAATGTGTCATATACTGTCCATGGCCAAGTCTAGACTGTAAGGGAGAGAGACTTCTAAAGAGTTTATCTCTGCTTCCACTTCTCTTTGAAACAAACTGAAGTGTTCTGTTCCAGGTAACTCCACACTCTCTTGGACCCAGGGTGCGTTCGTCTTATGATCAATCACTGGTATGCAAAAGCCAACCCAAGTCCTGCCAGCACATTTAAGGTTTGTCTCACACTGACTCACATTCCATTGGCCAATGCAAGTCACGTGGCCACGCGCAACATGAAGGGGGCTAAAAAGCATTTTTGCCGACAAAGGGAGGGGAAAGAGAGTGCTGAAAAATAACTCTCCAACTTTACCATGTATCAGAATTCCCTGGAGAATTTGTTAAACCTGACTGTAAGGCCCCAGTGCCAGAGTTTCTGATTTGGTAGGTATAGGGCCTAATGATTTGCTTTTCTACAAATTCCTGGTGGTGCCGATGGTGCTGATGCTGCTCATCCAGAGAGGACACTGAAAACCATTGATCTAAATTCTCAGCATTGGCCTCCAGAGATGCCATGCAACGTCTAAGTGGGGAACAGGAGAGTGTGAAGTACAAGAGGAATGAAAACCCCAAATGATGACGTCTTGGAATAGTCTTTGTGAAAAAAATGCAAAAGGATCTTGGTTTAATTAGCCTAAAGAAAGGCAGCTAACAGAGAACTTTGACAGTCTTCAAGTCTGCAATGGGAGAGGAGCAGCTGTTTTTCAGTGGACGGGAAGAGGATGACAATGCACCAGGAGAGATTCAAGGAAGCCGTGAGCAAAGCCAGCCCGTCTGCCAGGCTATAGACATGACAGGTACGCTGAGGACTCTGAGAGAAGCAGAATTAGATCATTTAAAGCATGAATCATTTCCCCTGTATAATTATTTGACTTCTGTCCTTTCACTGGAGCAAAATGAGAATTGTCTCTGAGGGTCACTTTTGGATCCATAATTCTGTGATGAGGATAAGAGAAACAATAAGGAAGAGGTAGAGACCAGAGGAAAGAACACCTTCTGCATTTGTAAGTGCATTCCAAGATGCCAGCAATTGTTTTTTAGACAAGCAAACATTTCTTAACTTTGTTGTCACCCCTAACATGTGATGAACCTCATCCCATTGGGAAGGTGTACCCTTGGCCGGTTGACTGAAGAAAGAATGATAACACAAGCCAGAGGGCCTGACTCTGAGTCTAGACTCTGCCACGTTTTTGGCTGCTGTTGTTGAATGGTTAATTACTTTAATCCTTCTGAGTTTCTTGTCTGTAAATGAGGATAATAATTTCAACAATACTAGGGTGTTGGAAGGATCCAAAGAGCCAATAAATGAGAGATTGCTTTGCAAATTGTAAAGTGAGATTGGAATACTGGGTTTGTGGTGATATGAGGTGGGGCAGCAGGGGCGGGAAGGGTGCTGTCCATCACAGGTTGCTGTGCTTCTCCAATCGGAATTTCAAGCATTAGTAGGGGGACGGTTTGTATTGCGGACCTCAGGTGACGAAGGTTCAGTTCATTGGGTTCTCGGTTAAGGCATATAAGGCATATTATGAACATCACTTGTCACAAAGACCCTTCTCTTGTCTTATTTTATGATTTCCCTTTAACCCTATTTTCAATCCTGTCCTCTCTCCCCGACCACTTATTTGACATATATATATATATATCTTTGATATACATAAATCTTTGAAACAGTATTTTTATTTGTGTGTAAGATAGTGTGGTTTAGATCTTGCTCTGTGTTTTACTCAGTGCCATGTTTTCTTCAACCTACCCATTTAATATCATATAACTCTGATGACCACTATACCAGTGATTCTTTTTTAATCAGATTCTTGACATAAGTAATAAACTTTTATTTTGCCAATTAAGGACATAAGGCAAATAAATGTCTACCATTTACCCTTCCTAACATTTCATCAAAAAGAGAATTTTAACACCAAACTTCTAAAGGATAGACTCCCAAGCAAAAGGATAGCTTTTATGTTGAACCCATCTAAATGGTTTAGATTTGTGGGAAACCTCACCCACTGCTCTTGTTTGTGGACCGGTGAAGCTTGATCATGGGCTGAAAATGTGAAAACATTGGAAAGCAGCACAGGTTTTCCATTACTGCCATCTAGTAATAGTGCAGACTTTGTGGACCCAGAGCTGGCTTCATGGGCAGGTGCACAATGCCCCACACTTAGAAGGTCCCTGTGCTTGGTTTAATGCTGTCACCATTTTTTTTTCTTAGGTTATTCAAACTTTTTCTTTTTTTTTTAACATCTTTATTGGAGTATAATTGCTTTACAATGGTGTGTTAGTTTCTGCTTTCTAACAAAGTTAATCAGCTATACATATACATATATCCCCATATCTCCTCCCTCTTGTGTCTCCCTCCCACCCTCACTATCCCACCCCTCTAGGTGGTCACAAAACACAGAGCTGATCTCCCTGTGCTATGCGGCTGCTTCTCACTAGCTATCTATTTTACATTTGGTAGTGTATATATGTCCATGCCACTCCCTCACTTCATCCCAGCTTACCCTTCCACCTTCCCATGCCCTCAAGTCCATTCTCTATGTCTGCGTCTTTATTCCTGTCCTGCCTCTAGGTTTGTGTTTTTTTTAGGTTTCATATATATGTGTTAGCATACGGTATTTGTTTTTCTCTTTCTGACTTACTTCACTCTGTATGACAGACTCTAGGTCCATCTACCTCACTACAAATAACTCAATTTCGTTTCTTTTTATGGCTGAGTAATATTCCATTGTATATATGTGCCACATCTTCTTTATCCATTCATCTGTCGATGGACACTTAGGTTGTTTCCATGTCCTGGCTATTGTAAATAGAGCTGCAATGAATATTGTGATACATGACTCTTTTTGAATTATGGTTTTCTCTGGGTATATGCACAGTGGTGGGATTTCTGGGTCGTATGATAGTTCTATTATTAATTTTTTAAGGAACCTCCATACTGTTCTCCACAGTGGCTGTATCAATCTACATTCCCACCAACAGTACAGGAAGGTTCCCTTTTCTCCATAACCTCTCCAGCACTTATTGTTTGCAGATTTTTTGATGATGGCCATTCTGAATGGTTTGCAGTGACACGTCATAGTTTTGATTTGAATTTCTCTAATGATTAGTGATGTTGAGCCTCCTTTCATGTGTTTGTTGACAATCTGTATATCTTGTTTGGAGAAATATCCATTTAGGTCTTCTGCCCAGTCTTGGATTGGGTTGTTTGTTTTTTAAATATTGAGCTGCATGAGCTGCTTGTAAATGTTGGAGATTAATCCCTTGTCAGTTGCTTCATTTGCAAATATTTTCTCCCATTCTGATGGCTGTCTTATTGTCTTGTTTATGGTTTCCTTTGCTGTGCAAAAGCTTTGAAGTTTCATTAGGTCCCATTTGTTTATTTTGGTTTTTATTTCCATTTCTCTAGGAGGTGGGTCAAAAAGGATCTTGCTGTGATTTATGTCATAGAGTGTTCTGCCTATGTTTTCCTCTAAGAGTTTTATAGTGTCTGTCCTTATACTTAGGTCTTTAATCCATTTCGAGTTTATTTTGGTGTATGGTGTTAGGAAGTGTTCTAATTTCATTCTTTTACATGTAGCTGTCCAGTTTTCCCAGCACCACTTATTGAAGAGGCTGTCTTTCCTACATTGTATATTCTCGCCTCCTTAATCAAAAATAAGGTGACTGTATGTATGTGGGTTTATGTCTGGGGTTTCTATCCTGTTCCATTGATCTATATTTCTGTTTTTGTGCCAGTACCATACTGTCTTGATTACTGTCACTTTGTCTGAAGTCAGGGAGCCTGATTCCTCCAGCTGTTTTTCTTTCTCAAGATTGCTTTGGTTATTGGGGGTCTTTGTGTTTCCATACAAATTGTGAAATTTTTTGTTCTAGTTCTGTGAAAAATGCCATTGCTAGTTTGATAGGGATTGCATTGAATCTGTAGATTGCTTTGGGTAGTAGAGTCATTTTCACAATGTTGACCTTCCAATCCAAGAGCAAGGTATATCTTTCCATCTGTTTGTATCATCTTTAATTTCTTTCATCAGTGTCTTATAATTTTCTGCATAAAGGTCTTTTGTCTCCTTAGGTAGGTTTATTCCTAGATATTTTATTCTTTTTGTTGCAGTGGTAAAGAGGAGTGTTTTCTTGATTTCACTTTCATATTTTTCATCATTAGTGTATAGGAATGCCAGAGATTTCTGTGCATTAATTTTGTACCCTACAACTTTACCAGATTCATTGATTAACTCTAGTAGTTTTCTGGTAACATCTTTAGGATTCTCTATGTATAGTATCATGTCATCTCCAAACAGTGACAGGTTTACTTCTTCTTTTTCGATTTGGATTCCTTTTATTTCTTTTTCTTCTCTGATTGCAGTGGCTAAAACTTCCAAAACTATGTTGAATAATAGTGGTGAGAGTGGACAACCTTGTCTTGTTCCTGATCTTAGAGGAAATGGTTTCAGTTTTTACAATTGAGAATGATGTTGGCTATGGGTTTGTCATATACGGCCTTTATTATGTTGGAGTAAGTTCCCTCTCTGCCTGCTTTCTGGAGGGTTTTTATCATAAATGGGTGTTGAATTTTGTCAAAAGCTTTTTCTGCATCTATTGAGAAGATCATATGGTTTTTCTCCTTCAGTTTGTTAATATGGTTTATCACACTGATTGATTTGTGTATATTGAAGAATCCTTGCATTCCTGGGATAAACCCCACTTGATCATGGTGTATGATCCTTTTAATGTGCTGTTGGATTCTGTTTGCTAGTATTTTGTTGAGGATTTTTGAATCTATGTTCATCAGTGATATTGGTCAGTAGTTTTCTTTCTTTGTGACATCTTTGTTTGGTTTTGGTATCAGGGTGAGGGTGGCCTCGTAAAATGAATTTGCGAGTGTTCCTCCCTATGCTATATTTTGGAAGAGTTTGAGAAGGATAGGTGTTAGCTCTTCTCTAAGTTTGGATAGAATTCACCTGTGAAGCCGTCTGCCCCTGGGCTTTTGTTTGTTGGAAGATTTTTAATCACAGTCTCAATTTCAGTGCTTGTGATTGGTCTGTTTATATCTTCTATTTGTTCCTGGTTCAGTCTCAGAAGGTTGTGCTTTTCTAAGAATTTGTCCATTTTTTCCAGGTTGTCCATTTTATTGGCATATAGTTGCTTGTAGTAATCTCTCATGATCTTTTGTATTTCTGCAGTGTCAGTTGTTACTTCTCCTTTTTCATTTCTAATTCTATTGATTCGAGTCTTCTCCATTTTTTTCTTGATTAATCTGGCTAATGGTTTATCAATTTTATTTATCTTCTCAAAGAACCAGCTTTTAGTTTTATTGATCTTTGCTATTGTTTCCTTCCTCTCTTTTACATTTATTTCTGATCTGATTTTTATGATTTCTTTCCTTCTGCTAACTTTGGAGGTTTTTTGTTCTTCACTCTCTAATTGCTTTAGGTGTAAGATTAGGTTGTTTATTTGAGATGTTTCTTGTTTCTTAAGGTAGGATTGTATTGCTATGAACTTCCCTCTCAGAACTGCTTTTGCTGCCTCCCATAGGTTTTGGATCATCGTGTTTTCATTGTCACTTGTTTCTAGGTATTTTTTGATTTCCTCTTTGATTTCTTCAGTGATCTGTTTTTAGTAGTGTATTGTTTAGCCTCCATGTGTTTGTATTTTTTACAGATTTTTTCCTGTAATTGATATCTAGTCTCATAGCATTGTGGTCAGAAAAGATACTTCATACAATTTCAATTTTCTTAAATTTACCAAGGCTTGATTTGTGACCCAAGATATGATCTCTTCTGGAGAATGTTCCATGAGCACTTGAGAAGAAAGTGTATTCTGTTGATTTTGGATGGAATGTCCTATAAATATCAATTAAGTCTATCTTGTTCAATGTATCATTTAAAGCTTGTGTTTCCTTATTTATTTTCATTTTGGATGATTTATCCATTGGTGAAATTGGGGTGGTAAAGTTCCCTACTATGATTGTGTTACTGTCGATTTCCCCTTTTATGGCTGTTAGCATTTGTCTTATGTATTGAGGTGCTCCTTTGTTGGGTGCATAAATATTTACAATTGTTATACCTTCTTCTTGGATTGATCCCTTGATCATTATGTAATGTTCTTCTCTGTCTCTTGTAATAGTCTTTGTTTTAAAGTCTATTTTGTTTGATATGAGAATTGCTACTCCAGCTTTCTTTTGATTTCTATTTGCATGGAATATCTTTTTCCATTCCCTCACTTTCAGTCTGTATGTTTCCTTAGGTCTGAAGTGGGTCTCCTGTAGACCACATATGTATGGGTCTTGTTTTTGTATCCATTCAGCCAGTCTGTGTCTTTTGGTTGGAGCATTTAATCCATTTACATTTAAGGTATCTATCAATATGTATGTTCTTATTACCATTTTCTTAATTGTTTTGGGTTTGTTGTTGTAGGTCTTTCTTTCTCTTGTGTTTCTTGCCTGGAGAAGTTCCTTCAGCATTTGTTGTAAAGCTGGTTTGGTGGTGCTGAATTCTCTTAGCTTTGGCTTGTCAGTAAAGTCTTGTCTCCATCAAATCTGAATGAGATCCTTGCTGGGTAGAGTAATCTTAATTGTAGGTTTTTCACTTTCATCACTTTAAATATGTCCTGCTACTCCCTTCTGGCTTGCAGAGTTTCTGCTGAAAGATCAGCTGTTAACCTTATGGGGATTCCCTTGTATGTTATTTGTTGTTTTTCCCTTGCTGCTTTTAATATTTTTTCTTGTATTTAATTTTTGATAGTTTGATTAATGTGTGTCTTGTCATGTTTCTCCTTGGATTTATCCTGTATGGGACCCTCTGCACTTCCTGGACTTGATTGACTATTTCATTTCCCATATTAGGGAAATTTTCAATTATAATCTCTTCAAATATTTTATCAGTCCCTTTTGTTTTCTCTTCTTCTTCTTCTAGGACCCCTATAATTCGAATGTTGGTGCATTTAATGTTGTCCCAGAGGTCTCTGACACTGTCCTCAATTCTTTTTTCTTTATTCTGCTCTGTGGTAGTTATTTCCACTATTTTATATTCCAGATCACTTATCTATTCTTCTGTCTCAGTTGTTGTGCTATTGATTCCTTCTAAAGAATTTTTAATTTCATTTATTGTGTTGTTCATCATTGTTTGCTCTTTGGTTCCTCTAAGCCCTTGTTAACCGTTTCGTGTATTTTCTCCATTCTATTTCCAAGATTTTGGATCATCTTTACTATCATTACTCTGAATTCTTTTCAAGTAGACTGCCTATTTCCTTTTCATTTGTCTGGTCTGGTGGGTTTTTACCTTGCTCCTTCATCTGCTGTGTTTCTCTGTCTTCTCATTTTGCTTAACTTACTGTGTTTGGGATCTCCTTTTCACAGGATGCAGGTTCGTATTTCCCATTGTTTTTGGTGTCTGCCCCAGTGGTTGAGGTTGGTTCAGTGGGTTGTGTAGTCTTCCTTGCAGAGCGGACTGGTGCCTGTGTTCTGGTGGATGAGGCTGGATCATGTCTTTCTGGTGGACAGGACCGCATCCAGTGGTGTGTTTTGGGGTGTCTGTGACCTTATTTTGATTTTAGGCAGCCTCTCTGCTAATGGGTGGGGTTGTGTTCCTGCCTTGCTAGTTGTTTCGCATAGGGTGTCCAACACTGTAGCTTGCTGGTCATTGAGTGGAGCTGGGTCTTAGCATTGAGATGGAGATCTCTGGGATAGCTTTCACTGTTTGATATTACGTGGAGCCAGGAGGTCTCTGGTGAACCAATGTCCTGAACTCAGCTCTCCTACCTCAGAGGCTCAGGCCTGACACCCAGCCAGATCATGAACATGCTGTCAGCCACACGGCTCAGAAGAAAAGGGAGAAAAAAAGAACAAAAGAAAGAAGGAAAGAAAGAAAGAAAGAAGGAAAGAATAAATAAAATAGAGTTATTAAAATAAAAAAATTTTTGTTATTAAAAATAAAAGAAAATTTTAAGTAATAAAAAAGGAAAGAAAAAGAAAGAAATAAAGAGAGCAACCAAACCAAAAAACAAATCTACCAATGATAACAAGAGCTAAAAACTATACTAAAAAAAAAAAAAAAAAATTGACAGACAGAACCCTAGGACAAATGGTAAAAGCAAAGCTATACAGACAAAATCACCCAGAGAAGCATGTACATCCACACTCACAAAAAGAGAAAGAGGAAAAAATATATATATATCTTTTGGGAAGTCTGAGGTCTTCTGCCAGCATTCAGTAGGTGTTCTGTAGGAGTTGTTCCACATGTAGATGTATTTCTGATGTATTTGTGGGAAGGAAGGTGATCTCCACATCTTACTCCTCCGCCACCTTGAAGGTCTCCTCTGTCACCATTTTTCAATTCTCAATAATGTATGAACATGAAACCCTGAATTTTCATTTTGCTCTGGGCCTTGGTCCTGCATGGGTCAGACAGCCTCTGTCACAATCTCTCACCTCTGCCATTGGGGTACAAACACACCAATAGACCACACATAAGCACCTGAGAGGGGCCATGTTCCAATAAAACTTTATTTGCAAAAACAGACAGCAGGTTGGCATAGGCCCAGGGACCACAGTTTGCTGACCGTTGGCTTAGAGCACAGGCTATGGGGCAGGACAGACTAGGTTCAAGTCCTGACACCAGGACCTCTGACTGCATGACCTAAACTCCTCTTGATGTCACGTGTAGAAGTATGATGATAACACAGGGCTTTCTCTCAGGGCTGCTGTCAGAATTAAGTGAGATCATAATACAAGGGGCCTCACACCCTCCAGGGGCAAACTTGCTAGAAGTAGAGGTATTCTCATTTCCATTCTTTGTACTTATTTTCGTCCAGCTTAGCCAGATTATTTACACATCCCAATCCTCCCATCCCTTTGGGAATCTTCCAGAATATGTATCAGAGGAAACAGGACATCTCTGATTACTTTCCCCATTCCTTTCTGTCAAAGTAGGCTTTTTTGGTTAAAATGAGCAACAGCTCTCAATAAACCAGAACACAGTCTGCAACCAGTTGCTGTTGATTCTTTGTGACTCTCATATGGAGTTCTGGAGTGTCAGAGCCAAGGTACAAACTCTCATCACATTTCCCCACCACTGGCTGGTGAGAGGAGCATAGCTCACACCTTCCACAGGTAATGTGGTTGTTTCTGCAGCACTTTACACCTTTGACCTGAGGCAATCAAATGCTCTTATATGTTTCCTATGGCATCAAACTTCTCTTCCATCCATCATTTATAATAATATGATGAGTGGTTTCTTACCTAGTAGAGGTTTTATGGTAAAAACATTTTTCCCCTTTAATTTCTTTCCTGATTTAAGGCCTCAGATCATAGCCTTTGGGTCATAGATACCTCTAGATGTGGAACCTAAAAAAAATTATACAAATGAACTTATTCACAAAATGAAAATAGACCCACAGACATAGAAAACAAATTTATCATTACCAAAGGGGAAAGGGTTGGGGGCGGGGGAGATAAATTTGGAGTTTGGGATGAACATATACACACTACTATATTTAAAGCAAATAATCAACAAGGACTTACTATTTAGCACAGAGAACTATACTCAATATTTTGTAATAACCTATTAGGAAAAAGAGTCTGAAAAAGAATATATAACTTTTACAGAGAGTCACTCTGCTATACACCTGAAACTAACACAACATTGTAAGTCAACTATACTTTAATTTTAAAAATCTCTGAATATTCCCCAAAATATATATATAATTATTTTATTTGTATATACTTATGGTGTGTGTACATATATACACACACACCTATGCAGACACACACTTTTCTTACATAAAATTTCAGGAGCTTAATGATCTTCCGCGAGCTGAGGCACCACTACTAAACATCAATCTATGAGAACAGATTAAGAATTCCTCCCTGAGGGACTTTCAAAGTTTTACTCTTTGAGGTATCAGAATCACAGGTTCCATCCATGCTGGCTGCAGTAGCTTGGAAGAAGAGGTACATGCTTAAAAGTGGGAATTAACTAACGTGAATCTCTAGAATCTTCAAGTCCTTTTAGGACTCCGGGATGATGAGTGGGCGGCTTGTAGGAACGAAGCAGTTCAGCCATCCATAAGGAGAGTTCTGGTTTCCCCCAGTGATGAGCTCTGTACGGATAGTTCTTCCCGTTACTTTCAGGGAAGTGAGTTTTGCTTCGGGAAATGTGATTGATGTGGCCGAGCCTACACACACGCACATCATTAGTCTGTGGTGGGTAAGCTCAGATGGTCGGAGGTTTGGGCTAATGAGGCAAAGGTTAGGGGTTCAGTGCCCATGTGGGCCACTTAGCTTTAGTATGGTTCGTGTCCCCAGCCTACTCCCAACACGGGCCACCTGTCTTGAAAATGTATGTCCATGGTCAGAAGGAGGAGACTTGTAGAAGGGTCTGGATGGACTGCTGCACATCTGTCATGACTGGGAAATCAGCCCCTCTAAGAGTTCCTAGTGGTTGGTAAGGATGGTCACCTTTATTTAAAAAGGACAGCAAGCACAACCCTCAAGGCATGCATGTCCTGTGGATTTTGTGATAATTTGTTAAATTGTCACTAAATTTCATATCCTTGGAAAATACGCAATTGAATGAGAATACAATAGACAAAACTGAGGGTATTTACTGACATAGAGAAGGGTGAGCATTCAGTTGGCAGGAAACTCATTTGACTAAAAGCAACCACAAATGTTCTGGAGTTACTTAATTGGCAAATCTTCGATGAAACGTTATTTTAACAATAGTTGAATTGAACAAAACTTTTCAGTTTCGTGTTTCTTTTATAGAGCAAAGCCTGTGTTTGCATCCAAACTGTTCTTACTTTGGGTAAAGGCAGTCCGATCCAACACAAGCCAGAGGTCAGGAAATGATTTGCAGGTCCTCCCCGACCTATAGACTTTTCTTCAACCCACATGAAGCCAAATGGTGTTATTTTAGCTCTTCGTGGCTGTCATATCTGCCCTTCCCCCATCCTGATTACCACTACTTCTGCTCAAACCCTGGTTATTTCCCCACTGAACCACTAGAACACACAGCTAACTAGTCTTTCACCCCTCCCAACACTGAAGATGAGTTATGAAGGTGAGCTCTAGAATTTGACTGCCTGGTTAAAAGCCCAAATCCGCCGTTTATGAGCTGTGTGAGTTTTAGTCTCAGTTTCTCTTTTCACCTGTAAAAGTGTGGGTAAAAATAGCTGGCTCACAGGATTGTTGTGATGATGGGAATCAATTAATCCATAAAATGCTTCCAACAATTTCCCAGAGTATAGTTGCACTTAATAAATGCCAACTGCTATTTTGTCATTATTATTACTACTATGACTATTAATCACAGTCATCATGCCTGCACCTTAGCGTGGACACTGCAGGCAGGCTGGTTAGGTTTAAATCCTACTGGGAAACTTCTCAATCATGTTGCCTACCCTCTAACTGGGTTTCTTTATCAGCAAAACACATTCTCCCCCAACCAGGTTGGAGTTTTTAATTCTTGTCATGGCCTAAGTAGCCTAGGTTTACCCGCATGGAGTTAATGATAGTATCCACATGATAGGGTTTGGTGAGGATTAAATTAGAAATTTCAGCACAGTGTTTAGGACAATGCCTGGCACATTTTAAATGTTTAGCAAATGTGGACAAGCACGTAACTGCTGAATCATTAATAAAAAGCAACACTTAGGTCACTCCCCTGCTTAAAATCACATAAGAGTTCCTCAACAGAGGCAGCCATTCTTCTCAACTTTTTAGAAGGTAATAAACTTAACGTACAAAAATTAACATAACATAACAAAAATTAACATAATAAACTTTGTTAACTTTTTAACATAAAAATTTTTTTAATGACCATCACATAACACCTCTAATTTCTCTAAATATCTGTATGAGACTTCAGCAACCTGGCAGACCCAGCTGATGGGGGAGGTCCCCTCCTGATAGGAACATATAAATATGTTGAAAAGGATATAATAAGTTCTAATGCATAGGCAAATTCAAAAGGACGAAAGGAACTTTCCAAGTAAGAGGAACTGAGAGAGTATGCAAAGCTAGAACAGACACCATTACGGCTCACTGGAGTATATTTCCTGACACAGACTGGTCCTTTAACACCCACACTGGGACAGATGAGGAAACCTCTCACATTCAGAAGGTGAAGAGGTGGAATAAGTCACTTTTTTAAAGCCTGAAGTTGTAAAGAGTTACGTAGTCCTTGACAAGGAGAATTAAAAACTCCATTTACCAACCTGGGGGGATAAAATGCAACTTTCCATCTGCCTTCAGCTATAGGAGAGAAAAGATCTCCTACAAGAAATTAAAACCCCCAGGCTTGTGCCATGGGTGTATGTAAGGTCCAAATTTGTATTTTTATCCCTGCGCTGTGGGAGCACCAAAATGAAAAACTAACAAGAAAATTTCATCTGTAATATAAAATCCCAAGAAGCCTGAAAAAGAAAAAAAGGAAAACTGCTTTGTAGGGACAATTACACAACCCAGGGGCCATAGGGACTCCTGCCTACTTTAAAAAAAAAAAACAAAAACCATAAAACACAAAGACTCCACATAAGCATATAACAAAAAAAGTGTTATTATAGATGCAGATTTACAACCTCAATAACTGAATAAGAAAAAGACTAGGAAATAGGTACTGAAAATGAAAAAAGAATTTTAAAAGTACATATATATGCATATATATGTATCATAACCAAAGAACAAGAGATACAAAACAACAGACATTTTTAATAACAAACTCTTTTAAACTTCTAGAAACTAAAACTGTAGTCATCAACATGTTTAAAAGCAGTGGATGTGTAAAACAGCCCATTAGACACAGCTGACAAAAGAATTAATGAACTGGAAAACAATTTGAGAAAATCACTGGGCTGCAAAAAAATAAATTCATTAAGAGGTTAAATTTTTTTTGACTTTCTATTTCTTGTGTATGTATTTTTTAATTAATTTTTATTTATTTTATTTTATTTATTTATTTTTGTCTGCATTGGGTCTTCGTTGCTGTACATGGGCTTTCTTCTAATTGCAGCGAGCAGGGGCTGCTCTTCATTGCAGTGCACAGGCTTCTCTTTGCAGGGGCTTCTCTTGTTGCAGAGCACAGGCTCTAGGTACATGGGCTTCAGTAGTTGTGGCACACAGGCTCAGTGGTGTGTCTCATGTGCTCTAGAGCACGAGCTTAGTTGCTCCACAGCATGTGGGATCTTCCTGGACCAGGGTTTGAACCTATGTCCCATTCATTGGCAGGAGGATTCTTAACCACTGTGCCACCAGGAAAGCCCCTTAATTAATTTTTATTGGAGTATTGTTGCTTTAAAATGTTGTGTTAGTCTCTGCTGCACAACAAAATGAATCAGCCATACACATACAAATATCCCCTCCCTTTTGGACTTCCCTCCCATTTAGGTTACCACAGTGCACTAGGTGAATTCCCTGTGCTACCCAGCATGTTCCCATCAGTTGTCCATTTTATGCATAGTATCAATAATGTATATGTGTCAATCCCAGTCTCCCAATTCCTCCCACCCCACCCCTTTCCCCCTTGGTATCTATACATTTGTTCTCTACGTCTGTGCCTCTATTTCTGCTTTGCAACTAAGATAATCTATACCATTTTCCTAGATTCCACATATATACGTTATTAAAATATAAAAGCAGCACATACAGCTCAATATTATAAAAAACCACAACCCAATCAAAAAATGGGCAGAAGGCCTAAATAGACATTTCCCCAAAGAAGACATACAGATGGCCAACAAACACATGAAAAGATGCTCAACATCACTAATTATTAAAGAAATGCAAATCAAAATTACAATGAGGTATCACCTCACACCAGTCAGAATGACCATCAACAAAAAATCTACAAACAATAAACGCTGGAGAGGGTGTAGGGAAAAGGGAACCCTCACACACTGTTGGTGGGAATGTAAATTGATATCGCCACTATGGAAAACAGTATGGAGATTCCTTAAAAATCTAAAAATAGAACTACCATATGACCCAGCAATCCCACTACTGGGCATATACCCTGAGAAAACCATAATTCAAAAAGAGTCATGTACCACAGTGCTCATTGCAGCACTATTTACAATAGCCAGGACATGGAAGCAACCTAGAAGTCCATCAACAGATGAATGTATAAAGAGATGTGGTACATATATACAATGGAATATTACTCAGCCATAAAAATGAAATTAGGTCATTTGTAGAGACGTGGATGGACCTAGAGAGTGTCATAAAGAGTGAAGTAAGTCAGAAAAAGAGGTTACATTTTAAAGGAGTTAAACAACAGAGAAAATGCTCCATATTCATCTACTAAGGATTCCACCAATTAAAAAATCAAGATTTTTTTTTTTTTTCTGGTACACTGGCCACTCACCGTTGTGGCCTTGCCCGTTGTGGAGCACAGGCTCCAGACGCGCAGGCTCAGTGGCCATGGCTCACGGGCCCAGACCCTCCGCGGCCTGTGGGATCCTCCCAGACCGGGGCATGAGCCCGTGTCCCCTGCATCGGCAGGCGGACTCTCAACCACTGCGCCACCAGGGAAGCCCACAAGAGGATATTTGAAGAGAAAATAATTGATAATTTTCCTGAATTGAAGAAAGCCATGAGGCTGCAAATTATAGATATGTCCCAATTTCTTAGCAAATAAAACAAAACAAATTCACACCTAGAAACATCCCAATAAAATTAGAAAACACGAAACAAAGAATTAATCTTGAAAGTAATTAGAAGACAGACATTATCCACAAAGGAAACAATGTGCTAAATGCAGGCACCTCATCATCTATAATAGAGACCAGATGAAAGTAGAATAACTTGTCAACCTATAGACAATTAAACTAATATTTAAAAGTGAGGGTGGGGCTTCCCCGGTGGCGCAGTGGTTGAGAATCTGCCTGTCAATGCAGGGGACAAGGGTTAGAGCCCTGGTCTGGGAGGATCCCACATGCCGCGGAGCAACTAAGCCCGTGAGCCACAACTGCTGAGCCTGCGCGTCTGGAGCCCATGCCCCGCAACAAGAGAGGCCGCGACAGTGAGAGGCCACGCACCATGATGAAGAGTGGCCCCCGCTCGCCGCAACTAGAGAAAGCCCTCGCACAGGAACGAAGACCCAACACGGCCAAATAAATAAATAAATTTTTTTTAAACAGTGAGGGTATAAAATAAAGAAGTTTTTAGATGGATATTTAGAAAGTATAGCAGTTATAGATTCTTAATAAATATTAAAGAACACATTTAAAAGAAATTGAATACAGAAGAAAAAAAGTGAGTTGTAAGAAGCATTGATGACGAAAGATATTGGTAAACATGTACGTAAATACAAACCAATTTACCTGGCATAAAAAATTTAAAATATACCTTACCTGGAAGATTTTAAAACAATGATTCAAAATACTGATCAACAAAAACATAGAAGATAGGAGACAGGGGAGATTAAAGCTAAAATGTTCTGTTTCTTTGGGAGCGAGTATAAATGTTGTTAGACTTTTTCACATCAAAAATTCTTGTTAAAGAATAGGGGTATTGAAGAAACAGGTTTTCTGGGACCTGAAGCTTTCAAATCCAGGAAGGAAGTGAGGGGATGAATTGAAGATATGCTATCAAATTAATAAAATCAAATAGAAAAACTAAGAAAAGGAAAATCATTGAAAATAGAAAACATAACACAGTATAAGATACCCAAATAAACCAGTAATTAAAGTAAAAAAAAAATTATTGAATTCCACCTGGGAACTTTGAAAAAATTTGAAAAGAGATAAGGAATAAACCCAAAGAAAATTGAAAGCAAAAGAAAAAAGATAACAGATATTAATGAACTAGAAAATATAGAAATAAAAAAGAGAATCAAGAAACCTAAGGGGGAGGGGAATTTAAAAAAAATAAATAAACAACCTGAGGGAAATCACCATTTTTTGTAAGCCAATCCTTGACATTTAAAGAGAATTTGGTAATTTTCTCAGACAAGGCCTCTCATACTCTGAGCTGCCATAACATTAAGAAGCCTTTGCTCCCAATGACTCAAATGCTTCTTAATGTTTTGGCAACTCAGAGTATGAGAGGCCTTGTTTGTGAAAATTACATATAGCTGATTCACTTTGTCATAAAGCATAAACTAACACACCATTGTAAAGCAATTATACTCCAATAAAGATATTAAGAAATATAAAAACTAATAAAAGGAAAATTAATTACTTAAAAACAAAGAAGTGTTTGTTAAGCCTGAAATCCATATAACTTCTCTTCCCTGTCAGCATGCAAATTTTCAAATGCCTTTTGAGTCAACCAACCATAGAAGTCATTTGCACACTGCATTTGTTTCCACTGGGTGATCATTTCAGACCTCAACATTGATCCAATATCCTGAGGGCTTTTATCTTCTTGGTGGGACCCTGAAGAGAAGCAGATGCTACTTCAACTGAGCAGGGTTGTGGAAGTCACAAGCTGTGTAGAGTATGTTTTTATCGCCTGCCCTCCAAGCTGCATCTCACATATACCCACAATAGAGACCTGGCACTTAAGTAATTTGTTCTTGATTAGGAAGAACAGCCTGGATAATTCACAGTTCTCCTTGTTTTTTCTTCATTTTCTTTTATTTTTTCTTTATCACCTTCTGTCTTGTGGGTGGAAATGATAGATAGATAGATAGATAGATAGATAGATAGATAGATAGATAGATACATGATAGATAGATACATGATAGATAATACATATAGATAGATAGATACATAGATAAATAGATGATACATAGCTAGCTAGATAGATGATAGATAAATAGATAATAGCTAGATAGATAGCTAGATGATAGATGATGGATAGATAGATAGATAGATAGATAGACAGATAGAATCACAAGTGTCAGTCTTGGCTCTAAAGACCTCTAAAATGATCACAGCTATGCTCTCAAGCTGAACCATGTCTAAAGTGCTCCAAAACTTGGACGGGATGCTCCATGGTGAATTCCACGGTAAAGGCACTCCTTGGAAGAGAGGGGGTCTCTTTTACTGCCACGTTGCTCTAGTCGGAGGAAGATAAGCAGCCCCCAGTAGACCACAAGCCGGGAGCTGAATGCAGCACATTAAGAAAACTCTCCAAAATACAAACCACAAAATATTGGTTATCATCAGGAAGAAAGAAAAGTGAAGGAGAGAAAGAAATGAGGAAAAATTGAATCCTCCTCTCTCAGCCTCAGAACATGACTTGGAGCTGGGCAGGAGTCTTTTATTACACAGATAATTCTGAGCAAGAAATCCCCTGTTGGGACAGGGATCGCCTCTGGGCTAAACAGGGCATCTAGTTCAACGCACCTCCGTGGCCTTGCTGCTCCACAGGTAAATGTGGCCTGAAATAAAGGTACGAATTATCAGCACAGCACATAGGGACTTAACCTTCCAAGGCCCCTCCATTAACCTCATACCTCCTCTGCCTACAATTACCAAGTGGAAAAAAGGTCCTGTGTGTGGCCTGGCAGAAGCTAACGCAAATGTTTCACTGACTTTTGAATTAAGAAAGAAAAAAATAATCCTAACTGCGGCATATAAAAGACGAAGCAATTTAGGGTTTGGTTGTTTCCTATGGAAGGTGTATGATTTTTTTCACCCCCTCCTCTGTTTTTCCCTTTAAAAAAAAATAATAATTGTTAAGTTTTTTCAACATTGTGGCTTTAGGAGGTAATTTGCTAAATAGGGCAAAATTAGCTGATTTTTGTACCATTTAAAAAGAACATTTCTTTTGAAAGCATATAAAATGTATTAAAGCAATCTTCGAAGTCTTTACCCCTGCTTGAGATTTTAATTTACTCCAAGCTAATAAATTATCCCCCTTCTCAGAAGCTATTGAAAATATTCAGTTAAATCCTTTTTAAATTTTAATGTGTTCAATTGAATCCTGAGCAATTTAGACACATACACTCACAGCTTGGGGTGGTCAGCGCACCAAGGCACGACTGAAAAGGGGTCAGATTAACGGGAACCCTCCCTGCCCCCTGGAATTACCAAGGTGGTATTAACGAACGCGATTTCCCCTACACATACAGGTCTGATTGTTGGATAATTACTTTTCCACAACAGCATTTAACAAACGCTCCTGTTTGAAGGCCAGGACCATTTTCTCTACAGCTGGAGGAAGCTCAGTAAAGGCCAGGGGGTGCTTAGGAAAGCAGGAAGCCAGTGGCTCTAATCAGAGCTGAAACGGGTGCCAGGGATCACCTTGGTTGTAGGGTTTTGCTGAAACACAAAGACTCACTTCATCTCAGGCAGGGCTCTGCATTACCTCTGCACACTTATCAGAAATAATTTTTCAGGCTATCAATTATTATATTTGAACCTTGCATCCTGACTCCGGGGAGCCCTTAGCAAGCTGGAGCAAAAATCAATCCAGTTTTACAACTTTTACCTTGGCACAGTTCCAGCTCTGTCCGTTACCCAGTAATTTAAAGATGCCATAGCTCTTTCTGTGGCACAGATATATCCCTAAGTGTGACATGTCCTTGATAATAACAATAATTTTGTAAAGTTTGCCCAGTTGAGTCTGGGTAGGGTTCACTCTCGTGCAGGTTGTGAGCATCACCTTGGTATTCCACTTGGTGGAAGTACGTGGTCAATAACCCTTGACGATGGTGGTTAGCAAAATTCATTGCTTTGTCTCCCTTTGCCTCCCCTTCCCATGCTGTCTGTTACATAGGACAGCAGCCTCGCAAGCTAATGCTATTTGATTGAGTAGGAGAACCTATTGCGTTTTTAAAATCACAAATTGGGAATAGAGTCCTAGTCCCATTTGGAAACACTTGAAGCCTTCTAGGATGTGAACGCGTGACCCTCCAGAACTTGCCTCTTTGATTGACACCACGGGGAGGTGGTCTTGGCCCAGGGAGTAAGCGCCTGTTCGCTGACGCACACGTGTGTGCCTGAAGGGATAGGCGGTATGGCCGGCCCCGGAAGGGAAGGCTGTGTGCCACATAAGCCAGGGCGGCGTGATTTTAAGAGGATACGGTATTGCTCAGGAAAACATTTGCGACCTCTCGGAAGGTGGGATATTTGGGCTCAGCTACTGGTCTCAGATACAGATGAGATGGTGTAGGTGGCAAAAAATGAGCAGCCCATTCCAGGCTTTGGAATATCTGTGAAGAAACAGGAATAAAAGAGGAAGGTTTGCCTGAGAGCAGCACTTGAAAAGACTTTTTAAGTAGGTGTATTTTGGAAGACACGAGCATCTCAATCCCTTTAGGGAATCCTCATACATAGATAAAGCAGTGATCAGCTCGGGCTGGTTTTCAGATTCCGTATTCTTGTAGGTGGTATATTCCTTATCCTTATGTGTAGTTCCAAATGCGCTTCATCTGGCTTCTGTGCATCTCATTTCTGGATGTTCCCTCAGAGCATTTAGCCAGAGGCTGCTGGGTCCCCTTTCTCTCTTTTAGCAGCTCTCCTTAGCGTGTTTTGGTAGCTGTAATTGCTGTGAAATCAAAATTGAACAGACATTAAATAAAAATGAGTGTTCAGAACCTGAATTTTTTAAAAACCAGCAAATTACAAGGAGGACAACTCTCCCGTCTCCCATCATTCATTCATTCAGCCATTCTGGTTCTGTTATAATTTGAGGTGATAATGCCAGAAGTAAAAATAGAGTCAGCTCATGTATAGAATTTCTACTTTTATTTTGAAGGGATTTAAGAAGGTCTTCTTGTTTTGCTTTTTGCCTTCTGTGTTGTTGTTTTAATTTTTTTAATTTTTGTTTTGCAATAATTATAGGTTCACAGGAAATTGCAGAGGTCTGGTGTACTCATCACCCAGTTTCTCCCAAAGATTACATCTGACATAATTATATCACAATATCAAAACCAGGAAACTGAAAGCGGTATAACAACTACGCATAGTTCTGACAGCGGTACAACACATATGCATAGTTCTATGTCATTTTATCATGTTTCCCATTTCATATTCTTATAACCACAGTCAGGATGGAGAACTAATCTATCACCATCTTCCTGTTTCCTCTTTGCAATCATACCCACTCCTCTCCCCCACTATCCCTAAATCCTAAATCTCTATAATGTCATCATTACAAGAATATTGTATAATGGAATCATACAGTAAGTAACATATTGACCTTGACTTTTTTCACTCAGCACAATGCCCTGGAGATCTACTCAAGTTGATATGTATATCAAGAGTTTGTTCCTTTTTATTGCTGAGTAGTATTCTATGATATGGAATAACCACAGTTTATTTAAACATTCATTTATTGAGGGACATTTTGGTTGTTTCTAGTTTGGGGATATTACAAATAAAGCTGCTATGCACAACTGTGTACACTGTTTGATATGGACGTAAATTCTCTATTGCTGGGTCATATGGTAAATATATTTGTTTTTAAATAAACTGCCAATCTCCCAGAGTGGCTGTATCCTTTTACATTCTACATTACACCAGCAACGTGTGAGAGATCCACTTTCTCAGCATCCTCACAAGCATTTGATATTTTCACTTTTTTTATTTTAGCTGTTCTAGTAAGTGTGTAGTGATATCTCATTATGGTATTTATTTACATTTCTCTAATGGCTAAGTATACTGAACATCTTTTCATGTGCTTATTTGCCATCTGTTTATCCTCTTTGATGAAATGACTCTTCATGACTTTATCCCATTTTATAATTCAATTGTTTGAGGCGTCTTTAGTTGAATTTTAAGAGTGTACACCATGACCAAGTGGGGCTTATACCAGGAATGCAAGGGTTGTTCAGTATTCAAAAATCAATCAATGTCATCCACCATATTAATAAGCTAAAGAAGAAAATCCACATGATCGTATCAATTTTTGCAGGAAAATTATCTGACAAATCCAACACTGTGTATGATATAAACTCTGTGAAAAATAGGAATAAAGGATGTCCTCATCATAATAACATGTTTTTAAAACCTACACTAATATACTACTTAGTGGTAAAAGACAATACTTTTCCCCTAAAATTGCTATGAAGGCAAAAGGACCTCTGAGCCATCACTGCTGTGCAACATTGTACTGGGACTCCAACCAGCACAAAGAAAAAGAAATAAAATGCATATATTGATTTGGCCCAAAAGTTCTTTCAGGTTTCTCCCTACCATCTTATGGAAAAACTGAACGCACTTTTGGGCCAACCCAATAGATCACAAAGGAAGAAATAATGCTCTTTCTACTCGCAGATGACATGACTGTCTATGCATAATATCTCATAAGGTGTACAAAGACACTTTTAGAACTAATTAGTGAGTTGAGCAAGGCCACATGTTGTATGTTTATCTTGTCTTGATCTTTTTAAAGAATCAGCATTGCTTCATAAATTTTTCTTTTTCTTTTTCTTTTTTCAATTTCATTTATATTTGTTCTTACACTTAGTATTTCCATCCTTCTTCTTGTTTGGGTTTATTCTGTTTCTCTTGTTTTGGTTCTTGAGGTAGGAGTTTGGTCTGTTGATTTGAGACTTTTCCTCTTTTCTAATGTAATTATTTAATATTATAAGTTTCCCTCTTAGTACTATTTTAACTGTTTCCCACAAATTTTGACATGTTGTATTTTAATTTTCTTTTAGTTCAATGGATGTTTTTAGTTTCCTTTGAGACTTCCTTTTTAACCCATGAATTGCCATGTATTGTTTAGTTTCTGGGTGTGTGGATATTTTTCTGTTATCTATTATTGATTTCTAGTTGATTCCCTTGTGGACAGAGGACACACTTTTTATTTATTTTATTTTTTTATTTATTTCAGTTCCTTTAAATTTTTGAGGTTTGCTTTATGGCCCAGTATATGGCCTACTTTATATATGTACCAGAAGGACTTGGAAAATATACATATACTGCTGCTGTTGTATGGAGTGTTCTGTGAATGTCAGTTGGATTCTTTCAATGGGGTATTTTGTTCAATTATTCTATATTGCTGATTTTCTGTCTAGTTTTGAAACTAGAGCAGGTTTTGAAATCTCCAACTATAATTATGGATGTCTATTATACCACTCCATTTTTTGATACATATACATTTAATACTGCTGTATGTTCTTGGTGGATTGATATTTAATCATTTCGATCGTTATGTAATGTCCCTCTCCCTGTCAAATTTCCCTGCTTTAAAATCTACTTATTTGATTATTAATAAATCCACTCATACTTTCCTTTGATTAAAGTTTACATAGTATATCTTTTCCATCCTTTTAATTCAGCCTCTATATATCATTATATTTGATGTGTTTCCCAGAAAAAGTGTATAGTTGGGGGTCTTCTCTGGTGGCGCAGTGGTTGAGAGTCCACCTGCCGATGCAGGGGACGCGGGTTCATGCCCTGGTCTGGGAGGATCCCACATGCCGTGGAGCGGCTGGGCCTGTGAGCCATGGCCGCTGGGCCTGCACATCTGGAGCCTGTGCTCCGCGGCGGGAGAGGCCACAGCAGTGAGAGGCCTGCGTACCACACACACACACAAAAAAGTGTAGAGTTGGGTTGTATTTTTACTCAGCATGCCCACTTCTGTCTTTTAATTTGTGTATTTAGATCATTTACATTTAATATATGTATTGACATAGTAAAGCTTAAATCTGTCTTTTTAAGTTCCATTTTCTGTTTGTTGTCTGCGTTTTGGTTTCTCTGTTTATTTTTTCCTGCCTTCTGATAGATTACTTGAACATTTTTTTTTAGAATTCCATTTAGATTTACCTATAGTGTTTTTGAGTATATTGCCTTGTATAATATTTTTAATGGATGCTTTAGATTTTAGAATATATTTAACTTATTAAAACCTAATAGTCTTGACTATTTCTCCTCCTCTGGGAATTCAATGACACAAATTTTAGGTTTTAATTATAGTTACACATACTCTGGGGTTTTTTTCACAGTCTATTTTCTTTCTGTTTTTGAGCTTAAGTTTTATCTATTTACTTATCTTTAAGGTCAATAGACTCTTCTCTCTGTCCACACCATCTGCTGTTGAGTTGAATTCTATCCATTGAGAATTTTTTTTAACTTATTATATTTTTCAATTCTAAAATACCATTTGGTTCTTCTTTACAACTTATATTTTTTTCTAAGACTATTTATGTCAAACATGTCTGTAATTCTACATTGAAGCATTTTTATGATGGCTTCTTTAAAACCCTGGTCAAATAATTCTAACATCTGTGTCATCTGTGCATTTGAAAATGTTGATTTTCTTTTCTCTTTCAATTTTTAATCTTTCTGGTAGTTATTATGACAAGTGATCTTAGACTGAAACCTGGAAATTTGTGATATTATAAGACTCTTCTTTTTATTTCAGTCTTGGGATTTAGAAGGCCTCTTCTGACACCACCTCATTTCTGGTAGGTGCGTACAGAAGTCCCGGTTCCCCACTGGGCCCCCAATTACACCTAGGGACGAGGAGCTCCTTTTTACTGCTGAGAAGTGTGGGAGTTCAGGCTCCGCACTGGGCCTCTTCTGGTACCATCCTGGCTGGGAGGCACAGAGGCCATTGTTTACTACTCCCCACATATCCTCCACTGACACCAAAGGAGGCTGGGGGAAAAGCCTTATTACTGTTAAGTGGTGATGAAAATCCTGAGAGTGTGGGATGGGCACCTCCTTACTTCCAGGGTGGTCAAGGCTCCCCAAGCAGTTCCCCAACAGTGCTTGGGGTAGGGGTGGAGTCATTAGCACAGGGAAGGGAGTGTGTCTGTGATGGGGTCACTCATTACCACCCAATGGGATGAATGCACTGCTCCCCTTAGCCTTGTCTGATGCAACTGGGGTGGGGTTGGAGCATCTTGCTGCAGCCTAATGAGCATGGAAGTCTAGATACCCCCTCAGTCTTTGCTGATGGGAGGGATGGGGCCACACATGTTCTGTGGTGTTTGTCAAAAGTAGAACATTAATTATATGAAAGGTTTGTGTGTGACTCAGCTGGGACACCACTTTCCCCATCCTTTCCCCATCGGGGGACATCCTTTCCCCATCGGGGCTTTCACGGCTGCACACATTGGCATTTCCAGGTTGCTGGCTTCTCCAGTATCTGGTCTGGGATCCATGAGGCAAAAAGAGACCCCAAAAAACTCACTGATGTGTCATTTTTCAGTCCACGGGCCCTAGTCAGCTGCCTTCTCTCCACCTTGCAGTGCTTTTATGTTTGTTTCATATATAATGTTCACGGTTTTCAATTGCCCTCAGCAGGAGGAGGAGGGAAAAGTACATTTACTCCATCTTCCCGGAAGCAGAAGTCTTTTTTGATGCCTTCTCAAATTATTATTTAGTTTTAAAATGACTCTTTCCCATGACAGTTCTTTGGTGGGCTTCGTGAATGGACAAACGGGTTATTTTTTCAGGTATTGAACTTTACCACATAAGTAGCATTTGTGTTCATTAAAATTTGAAAGAAAATATAAACGACAAATAGTTCTGATGATAACAGTCTGATTTCAATATTTGTGCCGAAGCTGCTGCCTTGTAAATATTGAGGTATGTTATTATCCCTGTCTGTCCTGGCTCTTAATAAATGTGAAATCTGGCAAATATTACTACATCTATGCCTTCTTTAGCTTTGAACTTAAGAATAGAAAATGCATTCCCTTATTAAAATTTGAAAAATGTCCATTTTGTGAATAGAAGTTCTCCAGATCCCATGTACCTATCTCTCTCCCACTATCCAAATATTCTCCCAGACTTGCCCAATCTTCATCATTTTTGTAAATGCAGGTAAATATGAAATTATTCACATGCCTCATAGCTATGAAAAAGCTATGGAATAAGCTTGTTTCTCACCTGCTCTTGGTTTCCTTCCTAACTACATGGAAAAGGAAGTTAAAAGGAAGGGGTCGACAAGATAAGAGCAAGACTGGGCAAAAAGGTGATAGAAGAAAGGGAAGGAGAGAAGAACAGGAGAGACAAGGGGCCATCAAAAACGTCCTGGGGGACTAATGTGGTGCTGTGGTTGTGAGGCCAGATTAAAACATCTCTGGATGTTAGGACCCAGAGTTTCAGTGTCTGCCAACAATAAATGGATAAAGAAGATGGAATATCATTCTTCCATAGGAAGGAAGAAAATCCTGCCTTTTGCCGTAACACGGATGGATGGACCTTGAGGGCATTATGCTAAATGAGATAAGTCAGAGAAAGACAGATACTGTACAATCTCCCTTCTGTGTGGAATCTAAAGCAACTCAACTCGCAAAAACAGAGAGTAGAGTAGCGGTTTCGAGGGGCTGGGGGGAGTGGGAGGGTATTGAAAGACGCTGTCTGAAAGCACAAACTGGAAACTAGTAGATAAATAAGCCCCGGAGATGTAATACACACAGCATAGTGATTATAGTCAACAATACTCTATTATAAACTTCAAAATTGCTAAGAGACTAAATCTAAACTGTTCTCAACCTAAAAAGAAACAATAATTATGTGATATGATAGGGGTGTTAGCTATTGCTACCGTGGTAACCATATTGCAGCATCTAATTATAAACCAATACATTGTACACAAACCTATGCAATGTTATATGCCAATTATATCTCAATTTTTTAAAAAAATTAACCAGAAAAACAAAAGAATCCTCCAAGTCTAAAGTTCCAGATGATGAATTCTTTCCGGCAAATGGCTCCAGGTTAAACCCAGAACAAGGTTTGACTCAACTTCAGGAACCCAGTATATCACTTGCTCTCGATGGTGACCTTCTCAGGGTCAGAGCGACCGTGTCAGCCCTGGGAAACCAGCACACTGTCTGGTGCATGTCAAGCTAAAAGGATGAAACCTACTGGAGGGACAGGACCCTTCATGGGACCTTAGAGCCAACACTTTTTGAAGGGTGTAGCTCTTTCGAGACTCCTGGAGAAAATACACATACTCAGACACAAACACACCCATGAAAAAGTCACATTGCCAACACATACGTTCAAGTGTAGTTATTCTAATCAGCAAGTTCAGAAATAATGTTTCAAACTGCCCTGGGGTAAGCAGGTCAGCGCTTGGCCATGGTAATTTCTGAGAACAGTAGAAATCAATTTCAACTCGGAGAGAACTGCAGCTGTTTCACAGAGGCTGCCAGAGAGGGACACTGAGGGTTCTGAGGTGAGAGCAGGAAGGAGGGCCCGGAAGGGGCAGGTGAGGGGGGCAGGATGCTGTAGACTGTCACACTTTGGGAGGGCGGCGGTCTGGAATAAGGAGCTTGCAGTCCCCGAGGGTACACATTAGGCACGGCAGGCCTGCACTCCAAGATCTCTGGTGTAATTGGTGAAGGCGTCTGGGGCCCTGGTTAAGGCTTGGAGCCAACCTACACAGGTTCAGACCTGGACCCCACAATCAGCCAGGCGTGTGACCATGGACAACAACACTTACCCTCCATGTGGGTCAGTTCCATCAAGGGCAGAAGAGGCTGGGGAAACCACAGTTGCATGAGAAGGGAATGATTTAAGTTTCTAAAGCACTGACAGATAATAAGCACCACATAAATACATATTTTTAAATTGTTATTATTACTTTGAGTAGTGCTTGAAACTTTTCATCATGCCTTTTGGCAAAAGTATATCATACTGAGATCAAAATTAAAATTTTTCAGAAAAAGGGAGAAGGGACAGCAAAGCAGGACGCTGTAGTCTTTTCCTCCAATACATGGGCCACACCCAACCACAGTCCCCACCATCCCTAAGACCATCTTCTTGTAAAGGAACAAAGCAGAGAGGCTGGGATCAGACAACCAAGCACCAGACGCGGTAGCTGCAGACCATCGTCAGTCTGAGAAGGGCTCTGCCCTGGGAGATGCTCACTCCCGGAAGAGCGGACTCAGAGGGGCCTCAGGGCCCCCTTGGCCCTGAAGCTCCCTCCGTGGCTCTCCCAGAGACAGGGCCACCTGCATCTCTGCACCTGCAGGCCAAGTGTGAGGGCCCCCCCCGCCCCGAGTGGTGGACCACAGTCTTCTGCAAACAAACCAAGACCTAGCTCCTAGATGAGGAAAAGGACAGCAGCATGGAGCACGGTGCTAACAAGGTCAGGGCTGCATCTTTAGTCGGTAAACGCTCCAACTACCTTTGCCAGAATCGCAGATTCTTCCGCGGACCCCACCAGCCTTTCGGCAGATGTGACCAGGATAACCTATTACCATTGCCAGAAAGACCCTTGGGAGCTCAGGCTCCGGACCACCACCCCTAAAGGGCAGTAGATCCCTGACAGTGTGATGCCTGCCTCTGCCCTCCAACAGGATGGAACAGCTAACCATCTGCCCGCTTTGCCCCAATCCCCTTGCTCTGGATTTCTTGAATACTTGCTACATATAAGGAGCTATACTACAAAATCAAGTAAGACAAAATGAAGAGAAAAGAGGAGAGGGGAGGAGAGGGAAGGAAGAGTCAATGGGAAGAGAAGAGGGAGGGAGGCCAAGAACAGGGAGAGAAAGAAAGTTTATGCTCTGCTGTATTCTAATTACTGTGAGACTTTGTTAACATACATTATATCACTTCATCCTTGCACCAACCTTGTGGGTAAAAAGTGTTATACCCATTTACACATGAGAGTAAGAGTCTCAGATAACTAGAGCCTGAGAAGAAGAGAATGATGAGCATACACTAAACTTTCAATGGCCATTTTCCTCCTGTTGGGACTTGAAGTGCTGATGGAGGGTGGACCACACCCTGAGCTGGAGTCCAAAGCCCCGGGTTGCAGGCTGCTCTCTGATGGATGAGCTGGGTGATCCTGGACAAGCCACAGGATGACCCGGCTTCTGTCCGTGGTGTGTAAACAGTGGGTTGGACCATCAGATGAAAGGCCTGTAGAGGATTTCGCTAAACCATTGAGATGTATTGGATTAAAGGGAATCGGACCGCCGTAAGCAGAGGTTCAGGGCATCCTGCACCCCGAGTGGCCTTTTACCTTGTACCTCTGCCACTTCCCACCTTGGCTATCTCCCTGAAGCCATTTAAGTCTGCCACCTCTGTGCAGTCTAAATCTTTCCAGATCCCACAGTTTAGCAGGCTAACTCCAAATAACTGGGGGTTTTCCCAATATTTGTACCACAAGTTCAACTGCAGCTTTCAGATCTTGAAACACTGACTTTATTCTGAATGGAGCACCTGAAATAATTTAATGCCCAGGTCCTTCCAAAGACATAATTCCCTGTGCTAACCCAACGACTATTCAACTCTTTTGAAGGGGCGTATAAATCGGCCCAACTCTTTCTAACCAACATCAAGACATAAGGTTAGATGAAAGAAAGGGTTCGAACAAAGGTGGGTATTTTTGATCTCAAGTTATGAAACTGGCCCAGAACTACGCCCCCTGGGTGTTGCATACCAGCCAGAGCTTTCTGTGGATCTTGAAGGAATTCTGAGCATGCTAATAATGCTGCATTCCATCAGATGAGTTGGGTCTATGGCATTCGTTGATGAGCATGAAGGTTTCCACATGGATATTCTGGAACCTTTATGCAAGGTGACTATGTAAACAGAGAGAAAGAAGTCAGTTCTCAGAACCACCTGCCCATTTCCTCCCCCCTTTCCTCGCTTCCCCTTCGAGAAATGAGAGAGATTTTTCACTGTGGAGAGACGCATCAGCAGAGTCAAGGCGCCATCTCTGAAGGCACCCCAGCCAACACCTCCCCCTCCATGCCAACCACACAGTCGGGCACGCACTTACCTGCCAGAATTCCAGTCCAGAGGGGACCTCCTGCTGGAAGGGTGACTACAGGAGACAGACACCTGTCCTGTCCCCCCGAATGCCTGGCACCTGCCTGCCACACGTGGAGCTGTCCCAGCCGGGACAGCTTTGTGTTTGTGTTTCGACTAGTGTTCTATGTGGCTGGGAGATGCAGATGCGGGCACCTAGCGCTGCAAAGAATTGAAGGCCTTTTTCTTAAACTTGGGGCTTGGGGAGAAGTGGCAGGACACAAACGGACGGCAGTGCACAGGACCCGGGATACGTGGTGACAGCCAGGCATATCCCCCACCCCCAGACAGAGAAAGAGCTCGGCGGAGGCAGCCCACCGTTTCCTCGTCAGGCAAGGAGGAAGGCGGGTCACGTCAGCTGTCACCCTAAGACACTAAGTGCTTTAAGAAGGAGGGAGGGGACTTCCCTGGTGGCACAGTGGTTAAGAATCCGCCTGCTAATGCAGGGCTCACGAGTTGGAGCCCTGGTCCGGGAAGATCCCACGTACCGTGGAGCAACTAAGCCCATGTGCCACAACTACTGAGCCCACATGCCACAACTACTGAAGCCCACGCACCTAGAGCCCATGCTCCGCAACAAGAGAAGCCACCGCAATGAGAAGCCCGTGCACCACAACGAAGAGTAGCCCCCGCTCGCCGCAACTAGAGAAAGCCCGTGTGCTGCAACGAAGACCCAACGCAGCCAAAAATAAATAAATAAAAATTAATTAATTAATTATTTTAAAAAGGAGAAGAAAAAATGAAGTGCTGGTCACTTTTGTGGACAATGATACACAGTGCTGACAGGAAGCGGAGCCCCAGAGGCCGAGTGGCCCAGTGACCGGGTGGCCGAGGTGAACACTTGCACCCTCGCACACTACAGACAAGGTTCTTGGGCTTGAACTGCCAAGCCCCCCTGTGCCACAGACACTCCATCTCTCTCCAATTCTCAGACAGCTTTCTTCTCCCTCCACTTAGCTTTGTCCCTAAGACAGGCACACAGCATAGAGGCCCTGGGCACCCTCGCACAGGCAGTTTGATTCCCTTAAAGAGATAGCCACGCAGTGACCTGATTTCAGGGGAGCGGTGGTCTTTGAGAAAGAAAATATTTAAACAATAACCATGCTGGATGTGTGCTGCAGTTAAAAGGTGAGGAATATTTCTGAAATCTGTAAAAAGAAACCCTTAGCATACATTGACTGAATTATACAGTGCCAAGTACACGCATGAAACCAAAAGGAAGTGTGAAAATCCAGAAGTCTGCCGCTGGTGTCAAATGCCTAGATGTTTGGTCATCCAATTGACCAAATTGCTTAATTTTTATCTGGTCATTTGATATCCTTAAAACAAAGCATAAAAGAAATAATAGGAAAATTACATATTCCATTGTTAAATTATTTTTTTTCTTCATTGATTTATTCTGTATAAACTTAGAGCAGTGGTGTGTCATGGTAAAAGTTCTGGAAATTTTAGTTATTTTTGTTTTCTGACAAACAAACTTCTGGGGGAAAAAATTCAAAATTTTCTTTACCCAGGAAGATACATATTGACTTTCTATGTGAAAGTTAATATTAAGCTCAAATACAAAAGATGCATCCCTTGTGTCCCCCCCAAATTTTCCAGATAAGGGAACAGAGAATTGATACTGTCTCTCAACATGCTTTAAAATCATCACGTGATATGTTAGCAATAAAAATGACTTATCTGGCAGTGCAAAATGTGTACTGAAGGTCAAATAAAGGGAAAGTAGAGACCCTTATTGTTATGAAATAGTGTTTTGTTTAGTCCTTTGTTACCCAACACCTTCATAGTTAATCTATGTTCATAAAACAAACACGTGATTGGCATCAAAAAAGATGTTAAAAGAATTTCAGTGGCCTCAAAGACAATTCAAAACTTTTCAGGGCCTAAGAATATGAAACATTTGTTAATGACAAACCATCAGCCCTAACTTAATTTCCACGCTGTTGTTATCACAATGTCTCTATCAAACATTTAGGCAACTCAAAATCATTTTGTGCATTTAAATTTCTGATCTAAGAGAGAAAATTACCGAAGAGTGTGGATTCATTTAAATGGAAGGAAAAGGGAAGTTTTAATAATCAATTATAATGTTCCTCAAATTTTTCACCAAAAATATTTTTTTAATCAACAAGTATGTGTTTATCAAATTAAAAAAATCCATCTTGGGACTTCCCTGGTGGTCCAGTGGGTATGACTCTGTGCTCCCAATGCAGGGGGCCTGGGTTCCATCCCTGGTCAGGGAACTAGATCCCTCATGCCACAACTAAGACCTAGCACAGCCTAAATAAATAAATAAATTCATCTTGTCAGGACTCAACGCTTTCACTGCCAAGGGCCTGGGTTCCATCTCTGGTCGGGGAACTAAGATCCTGCAAGCCACGTGGTGTGGCCAAAATAATAATATCAATAATAATAATAATAAATCCATTTTGTCCTCTTATTCCTCTCCAAAATTGTGCTCTTATATTGTATTCTGTCCTGGGAGCACAGCAGTTGCCATAAGTTTTCTTCAAGATCAAGGTGTATCCTAGTCTGATTTCACTCAGTTTTTGGCCAGAGGAGATCTGCTTGCTTTACAAAGGATAACCCGGGATGAACAACCCCTAGTACCCACAGACCCTTCTTTTTTTTATAAAGTGCTTCCTGCCTGGTTCCCATGACCAGGGTTCCCCCTCAGCACTCTGGAAGGATGGAAGTAAAAACAGAAGAATCAGAGGCCAGTGTCTTACGTCAGTTGCTGTGCACCTGCTAATGAGGCTGACATGTTTGGATGAAGTCACCCAATTTGCATTTGTCACCCGAGTGCGACATTAGCAGTGTGAATATTGAGAAGGACAGATGTGCCCCAGCAGTTCTGCCACCTCAGACAGCCCGCTGTGCTTCCACCACCCAGGAGGCCGCCAGCCCCGAGGATACCCTCCCACCTTGGAGGAGCACCACCAGGCACAGCAGAAGAAGAGAGAGACACATGTCATTTCTCAAAGCCCTGGGGTCCTGACAAATGGATGGGGGACAAAGTGACCGCTGCCCGATTACATGCTGAAGTCAAGATCTTTGGGGATTGTCGGTTGCCTTTTAAGTATGAGGTCCCTCTTCGTTTCTACTGCCCCACCCACCCTTCCTGCATTATTGAGAGAGGCAAAGATTTTACCAGATTTGACTCTTTTCTGAGTTGGTGTGTGCTGCTGCACCGGGGCTACCAAATTCTCATTCCTCATCTTTCATTTCTTCCAAATAACTGAAACAAATACTCAACTAAGTAGAGTTTAGCGTAACTGGTGTTATTTCCTAGTAGATGGAAATCGCACTGGTATCCTATCTGATTTTCTCCATGAGTGTATTTTCATTATAAGAAGAGAATTTTACAATAGACTGAATCAGAATTTCTAATCTATAACATTTTTTAAATAAATTTATTTTTTTTTTATTTATATTTGGCTGCGTTGGGTCTTCGTTACTGCACACGTGCTTTCTCTATTTGTGGCGAGCAGGAGCTACTCTTCATTGTGGTGTGCCAGCTTCTCATTGCGGTGGCTTCTCTTGTTGCAAAGCAAGGCCTGTAGGCATGCGGGCTCAGTAGTTGTGGCTCGCGCTCTCTAGAGCACAGGCTCCGTAGTTGTGGCACACGGGCTTTGTTGATCCACAGCATGTGGGATCTTCCCAGACCAGTGCTCGAACCTGTATCCCCTGCATTGGCAGGTGGATTCTCAACCACTGCGCCACCAGGGAAGCCTTATAGTATTTTTTATGCAACCTTGTGGTTTAAGGCAGGGGTCAGCAGACTTTCTGTAAAGGACCAATAATAACTTGTAAGTCTTCATGTGTCTCCTACAGCCCCTCAACTCTGTTGCCATAGAGAGAAAGCAGCCACAGGCAGCACATAAATGAGTGGCCAGTCATGGTCGTGGCGATGGCCATGTGCAAGTAAAACTTTATTTACAGAAAAGGGCTAGATATGTCCCAAAGACTGGAGTTTGTTGATTTCTGGTTTTGGAAAAGAAGATCACTCAGAAGCTAAATGCACAGTGTTCAGAATGTTGTCCTGGTTTGGAGAAACAAACAACATGTCACATGAAAGCAGAAAGGCAGGGATGTAAAATCTCTTGACCTGCGCTCAACTCCTTCTCTCACAGTTGAATGACCTTAGGAAAGCCACCCAACTTTTCTGAGCTTGTAAAAGGAGAATACAGCCTTCTCTCAGGCACCTGCTTGCTGTCAGAATTAAATGACATGATACATTCCAAGTGGTGCAGGGTAGTAAACAGTAAACACACAGTAAAATGTTTGTCCCTCCAAACTCTATGTGAGATTTGTCACTGCTTCCACCCTTGTATCTTGAAACTGTTCACTCCCCACACTCTCCTGAGTCCCCCCCCCCCTTCTCTGACCATTCCACATCCATTTCTTTATTCTTCTCCTCTGGACAATTATCTATTGGTATTCTTGAGAAGGAGGAGGAGGAGGAGAAGGAGGAAGAGGAGAAGGAGAAGGAGGAGGAGAAGGAGGAGAAGGAGAAGGAGGCGGAGGAGAAGGAGGAGGAGGAGAAGGAGGAGGAGGAGGAGAAGGAGGAGGAGAAGGAGGAGGAGGAGAAGGAGGAGGAGGAGAAGGAGGAGGAGGAGAAGGAGGAGGAGGAGAAGGAGGAGGAGGAGAAGGAGGAGGAGGAGAAGGAGGAGGAGGAGAAGGAGGAGGAGGAGAAGGAGGAGGAGGAGAAGGAGGAGGAGGAGAAGGAGGAGGAGGAGGAGAAGGAGGAGGAGGAGGAGAAGGAGGAGGAGGAGGAGAAGGGGGAGGAAGAGAAGGAGGAGGAGGAGAAGGAGGAGGAGGGGGAGAAGGAGGAGGAGGAGAAGGAGGAGGAGGAGGAGGAGAAGGACGAGGAGAAGGAGGAGGAGGAGGAGGAGAAGGACGAGGAGAAGGAGGAGGAGGAAGAGGGGGAGGAGAAGGAGGAAGAGGAGAAGGAGGAAGAGGAGAAGGAGGAAGAGGAGAAGGAGGAAGAGGGGGAGGAGGGGGAGAGGGAGGGGAAGGAGGGATAGGGAGAGTAGAAAGAGAAAGAGAAGTAACATCTATTCTCAAATGCTTTCAGTTCAAAATAATTTTCATGCCACAGTGGTTATTCTGGACTCCTTCAATACAGACTCACACTTTCAACCACTACCACTAATACGATGATGCCCAAATGGGTCCTCTCTCAGCTCCAACCCATCTTAAAGCAGTCCCACCAACATCTCACCTACTCTTACCTTCTCCTCCCGGACATCCAGTAACGGCCAGCACCAAAGTCCACAGCCACACTGACCACCCAGAGTCCCACTCTTGCACATTTCATTTCTGTTACAGCGTCACAATCCCCAGAAGCCACACTTCCTACCCCCCACACCCAAACCTTTGCCAAATCCTGTAGATTCTACCCCCAAAACCTCATCCTGCACTTCCCCCCTCCCCTCCTATTTCAATTGTTCAGTCTTTGCCAGGCACTGAAGGTCCTTCTGACCAGGCTTTGGTCCATCATTCCAGCTTCAGTGTCTCTGCTCTTCTGCTTAAAACTGATTTTGATGCCAAACCAGGCTATTTTATTTAAAAATACAAGTTTTCGGGCTTCCCTGGTGGCACAGTGGTTGGGAGTCCGCCTGCCAATGCAGGGGACGCGGGTTCATACCCCGGTTCGGGAAGATCCCACATGCCACGGAGCGGCTGGGCCCGTGAGCCATGGCCGCTGAGCCTGCGCATCTGGAGCCTGTGCTCCGCAACGGGAGAGGCCACAACAGTGAGAGGCCCGAGTATCGCAAAAGAATAAATAAATAAATAAATAAATAAATAAATAAATAAATAAAAATACAAGCTTTCTGAGACTGATCAAGATGGAAGGGTGGAGGACGTGGAACTCACCTCCCCCTACGAGTACATCAAAAATACATCTACATGTGGAATGATTCTCACTGAAAACTAACTGGAAACTGGCAGAAAGACTCCTGTACAACCAAGGCTGTAACAAAGATCCACTGAATCAGGTAGGATGGGAACAGAAGCCATCAGGTCAGGACCTGTTCCCCTGGGAGGGGACTCAAAGGGAGATGACATGGGGTGAGGGAGAGTGGAGATCTGTCCTGGGGAGCGAGTGTTTTGAGCCACATATTGGGACCCCCAGCCCTGGAGTCCAACACAGGGAAGACAAGCCCCCTTGGCTGGTTGGAGGGTCAGTGGGACAAACAGGAGGGCTGTGGAAGCCTGGACTCCACCAGTGAGGAGCACCAGCACTCACATCACTGCTCCACACTGCAGAGAAGCCTGCCATGACCCAGCGAGAGCTTGGGCGAGGGATGCAGAGGTAACTTGGACCCAGGGCGGCGTCTGAGCACAGCGAGGGCTGCCATTGCTGTACTTAGGCAGGTGGTGCATCAGAGGTGGTCCCGACCTCTGATCTCCGCTGGACTCTGACTGCCCAGGCCCACGGAGGCCCCGTCTGCCCTGCAGGTTCCAGAGTCGGGAGGGGGACGCAGAGGCTGGGGAGGGTAGTCAGCTCTGAGAGACAAAGGAGACAGATGTCGCCGGGGCTACTGTTGCTGCTGCTTGACAAGCAGAGCATCAGAAGCAGCTTGGACCTCTGCCTGTGGCCAGCCCACCACAGTCCTCACCTTACATGTCAGAAATGTATTTGATGAAATTATGGCTGGAAATGTCCCAAACATGAAGAAGGAAACAGATATCCAGGTACAGGAAGCACTGAGGGTCCCAAACAAGATGAACCCAAACAGACCCACACCAAGACATGTCATAATTAAAATGGCAAAAGTTAGAGAGAATTCTAAAGGCATCAGGAGAAAAACAAAGAGTCATATGCGAGAGAACCCCCATAAGGCAATCAGTTGCTTTCTCTGCAGAAACTTTGCAGGCCAGAGGGAGTGGCAGGATATATTCAAAGTACTGAAAGGGAAAAACCTGCAACTTAGGATACTCTACCCAGCAAGATTATAATTTCAAGTCGAAGGAGAGAGAAATAACTAAGAGAAGCAAAAACTAAAAGAGTTTATCAATACCAAACCTACCCTAAAATAAATGTCAAACTGTCTTCTCTAACTGGAAAAGAAAAGGCTGTAAGAAGAAGTAAGAATCTATAAGAAAGGAAAAATTCCACTAGAAAGGCAAATATATAGTAAGGGCTGAGGACCAACCACTTAAAAAAGCTAGTACAAAGATTTAAAGACAAAACAAAAATTGTAAAAGAAACTATAACTACAGTAAACAGTGAAGAGATAAATATGAAGATGTTAAACATGGCATCAAAAACACAAACTGTGGGAGAAGGGAGTAAAAAAAGGTAGATCTTTTAGAATGTGTTTGAACTTAAATGTCTATCAGTTTTCAAAAAGTAGATATAGTTATAGGTCAACATATATGAATGCCACGGTAACCACAAATCAAAAACCTACAATAGATATACAAAAAGAAGAAAGAAAGGAACACAGGCCTAGTACCAAAGAAAATCATCAAACCACAAAGGAAAACACGGACAATCTGAACAGACTGACCACTAGAAGTTAAATTGAATTTTTAAATTAAAAAATCCCAGCAAACAAAAGCCCAAGACCAGATGGCTTCACAGGGGAATTCTACCAAAAATTCCACCAGGAAAAGCTAATAATACCTATACTCCTGGGACCTACTGCCTTTAGACAGCTGGGGAGTGGGTGGCCCTGACCCAGACACCAGTAAATGCAGGGACGACTGCAGAGAAGCCCCTGCTGCCTGCCTGGGAGGGCCTGGCACGAGGAAGCAGTCAGTGCAGGCTTCAGAGTGCTGTGGAAAACCCCAGAACACTTGCGCTTTACTCACTTTCCCAGCAGCAAGTAGAGAACCTCTGCAAGGAGGCCCAGGCATAGGCCCTGGAACCCTCATCAGATGCCATTAGGGAGAAATCTTTGTCAGAGAAACCCAAAGGCAGTTTTCTTTCTAGGTAGGTTTTCACTGGATGGAAATATTTGACTGGGAAGAAATAGTTCTCTCTGAGAAGAACTTTCTGAAGAGAACAGAGCCAGTCCCAGCCGCCTATGTCTTGACTCCCTTCTCTGGAGCCCTGATCCACCTTGTGGCCATGAGCACAGTCTTCTATTTGATCAGCCTCCTTGGTGTTGAAACTTGCCCTGTGAAAATTAAAAGGGGACCGAGAGGAGAAGCTTGGGTGATCTGGGCGAGACCTCGCACATTATTTCTTCCACTGGAACAAATTTTGCTTGTAATTCCAGAAGTTTACAAATGAAAGAACTCTCTGTGGTTTTTCCTCAAAGTAGCCAGGAAAGAAGCTGTAGGATTTGAATGGCCTTCCTTCTACTTCTTTCCCTTTATGGTAAAATATTTGATGAAAATCCTTAAGGCAAGATAACTGTCAACTGTCATAGTCTCAGAGTAGCCACCATTCTCTTGGTTGGCACAGGAAACCAACCTGCTGAAGCTCCCAGCAGTGACCTGGAGCATAATTAAAGCAGGAGCACTGCCTGAGGACATATGTCTATGGTTTTGTCCACAAGTGAAGAGAAGTGATGAGATGGGTAACCCACCAACAATCTCAATTCCCACAAACAATCCAGTTTCTTCTTGCTTATCAATGAAACCGCATGACATAAAAAATGATCTATTTGATCACGGCTTCATTCGCTCGGTCCACCTGGGAAAACACAAGCTTCCTATCCAATGATGCCATAATACATACCCTATTCTAAAACATGCCAGTTGGAACTAAACAGAACAATTTTCCTGAATGCTCTCGGCTCCCTGTTGCAATGAGTGCCTGGCCTCACAGTGAGAGCTTCAAGAACTCAAAGAATTCTGCATAATAAGAATTCACTTTTGGTACTAACACTGAGAGGTAAACCTGAAAAGAAGGAACCCAATCATTTCAAAAGCTCAAACGCTGCTCGGAAATATCGTTCTCAAGCTTGGAATTGAGTGTGAAATGCTAAGGAAAGAGAAGATTTTGGCTTAGAATGAGCAGGTAGTTCTGCTCTTAGAGATGGAATTCCCAACATTCCACATTCCCCGCCTGCTCTCCATCCCTGGACCACCACGTGGCAGGTGTAAAGACCTCCTGTATCTGATGCTGCCTAGGTGCGTGTGTGTGCACGTGTGTACTGCATATGTAAATTCTCCTCTTGTTTTGCGTTTCCGCTTAAGATGATAGGCTACATTTTGGCAACCTTGACTCCTGCGGGAGTGTAAAAAACTGTGTCCCCAGTTGGTGTCACAGGTAGCAATAATATGGCATGCCACTAAAACAGAAGCATTGGCCCTGAGGTAATCTCCTTCAACAACGCCCAAAGGATGGAAATGTGGCATTTCTTTACTGGGCATATGGCATTAGTACTCATGAGTAAAATTTAATGCTTTATTTGGAGATGTCAACGGATTTCCAGGCAACATTTTCTCTTCGGCAATTGCTTGTTTATCGGAGATTCACTGAGAGCCAACAGCCTGCTAGGAAAATGCACTTGGCCTGGGAAACAGATACATTCAGGATGAAAAATTAATTCCGCCACTTTCCGATGCTACTACAGCACTAGATCTGACTAACACCCTTTGGGTTTCGATTTCATTTATTCTTGCTAATTTTCTAATTTCTAGGAGGGAAAGCATGATAAACAGGTACAGAGCATCTAGTGGAACTCACTGGTGATGCTTTGTTGAATTAAATGTAAATGAGTTGGGGGCTAAGGGTCACATTTTTCTATAAATCCCTACACACGGCCAAACAAAGAATAGTTTAAAACTTTATGGGCAAAGCAGCCGGGATGATCATTGAAGACATCTAATATTTACACTGTCTTCTCATGAGCAATTAGTGTTTTAGGATGCAATAATGTTTATGTCATATCTTTTTGCTAACTGAACGTTGTGATTTACAAAAAGATATCTAAAACATGTATAAGATATTTTCATAGGATTTTTTGGAATATCCTGTAGTTTATTTGTATGATGGTTGGGTTCTATTTGTTTGTTGGTTGGTTCAGAAAGGAAATGAAAGCCCAAGTATAATTTCCAGATTTTATATTTGAAAGTAACTTTCTGAGTCATAGTGATTCCATTTTGTATCTTGACATGTTTAGTGATTTTTTTTTTATAGATCAAAGAAGCAAAAATATTGGCAAACTAGTGCCCTCATTAAAACTGAGTTAGGATAGGGTTATACACATCATCAAAAAATTTTTTTCATTTAAGAGTCAAAGTGGACCATGGAGTGAAGCCAAACCCTTCCCTTCCTGGATCAGAGGTGCACACAAGCCAAGCAGCAGGAAGTCTTGGAATGCAAAACTCCCAAGGCCCTTCAGGACCTGTTTTTTTTTTTTTTTTTAATTCTGTGCTAGGACAACTGCTTCAAAATGTGAGACACAAAACCAAAAAATGATTTAGTATTTTCACCGGGGTTTAGATCAAACTGACAGGTGTCTAACCTCTATTTCCAAGCCCAAGTGGGCAATTTAAAATAAACTTCCGTGAGTCTCTTTGCATAGGCTAACTTGCCCAGCCTGTTTTGTGAGCAGCATCTCATTTCAGCAGGTCTCAGGGAGCAACAGAATGGATGGAGAATAATTACAGACCCCCCTGGGTCCTGCCTCTCAACCTTGATTCCCATTCCTTCAGAAATACCCAACTGCGATTGTCTCTGGGGACTTTTGCTGTTTGCTTCTCTGGAAAATCAAGGCTGCTGGCTGGTAAATTTGAAAAATGCCAGCTTGTGGACTAACAGGAAGCTGAAGCAGAGATGTCTATTTTGCTCTTGAAGCTCGGAGAGTCTCTGAAATGTGTGTGGACCAGCTTAGTTTCACACACTTTAGGAAATAATTCTTTCATCATCAACCATCAGGTAAGCTACCGTAACTTGACAGATGCCAGTGAACGAGCCTGGGGAACCAACAGAACTGACCATGGTCAAGCTACAGTTTAAACAGCTGGGTAGCAAGATTTCAATCTGGGGAGAGTTCTTATTGGTATTTGCTTAGGAGGGATGCAGAATTTTGTAACCTAGCACCATATACTTTTAAAACCTATTTCAAGGCTGATGAAGCCTGAAATTTTACTCCTAATTACAAGGCTTTACGTCTTTAATGAGCAGAATAACTCTTCCTCAGCTTTGGCTATCTAGTCACAGATATGAGTTCCTAAGTCATGGTCACTAAAGCATGAGTCCTTAACACTGCTCGATCAGTTATTCCCAAGACCAAGTCCGCACATGGCCCAACTCTGGACACTGTCCCCAATCCTCTAGATAGGTTCCATGATTCAATATTCAGTACCAAACATCCAAATCCATAAGTAGAAAAAAATTCCTTGTAGAAAAACTGTTAAACAAAGTTCCCATACATTTTATTTGTGAACCCCATGTCCATTGTGCATTCGACACGTTTATGATCGCTAGAAGGGGCCACCTGTAAAGTCAGATCGTTCACAGTAGCTAATATAACACATTTAATCACCTGAGTCTCTCGATGACAAACACAGGCTGAGATCCATTTTTCACAGTCATTTAAGATTGAAGTATTATTAACTCTCACGCACAAACTCACAATTCTAACAAACCCCCCCCCCCAAAACATCCAGCTGCCTCCTCATCTAAACCTTGGAAGTTTCCACTCTCCATCTCTAGGACTTCGTTAGGCACCGCCATCCTGTTTTGCACTCGTGTGCCTCCTTCTACTGCAACTCTGATTCAAGAGCATCATTCCATTGATCCTCACAAATGCCCCTTTTAACAGACTCCAACGTTAGCAATGCATGATGAAGAATTATCATAAATAATCAACATTAAATACCTTCCTGTCAAAATAAGTGGAAAAGGACATTTTGCAGTGCAGGACTCCTGATTTTTCTTGTTTATTCATATACTCGCTAATTTGCAAAATTCTATAATCCGCAGCGGGTTCCCCTGTCGTTAGGGCTAATTAGCGGGGCTCTACTGTACTAATAAATCAACATTACCCAAGCACCGTGTGTGGAGGTGGGAGGCTAACTTATAACCCTGCCGATGAATTTTTAAAAAGTAGATGGTGTTCACCACAGCAGTCCTGATTTTCACTGATAGGGTTTTGATGTAGATCCCATTCTATAGCTAGGTTTTCATGCAGAGAGCATGCATGTTTGCAATGACTGTGCATCCATTCTACAGCAGATGGAGATTTTTGCAGCGTCGCACGGCATGCGGGATCTTAGCAGTTCCCCGACCAAGGATTGCACCCGGCCCCCCTGCAGTGGACGCTCGAAGCCTTAGTCACCTGGACCACCAGGGAAGTCTCAGTTGTGTTCCCATTCTAAATCTCACACACTCAGAGGGAGAAAGGGGCTAAGGGCAGGAAGGTCTCACGTTGTCCAGCGCATTGATGTAGGAAAAAAAAAAACTTGTTCAAAGTCCAGTTGGAATGCAGGTGCTCTCACCCAAGCCCGGTCTCTTTCTCCTTCCACACAGCAAACAGGCCACCCATGTGAAAAGCGTGCACACATGTCTCCAGCAAAGGGTTATTTTTCCCAAGACCTAAAATATCCACAATCCTCCTGCCAGCCCATTCACTTCCCAGTCTTCCGACCCCTTCCATTAATGGTACCCATTCTGCTAAGCTTGCACTCTACCTGCCTGTCGACGGCTTAGCTGTGAACTATGCGCTTCCTGTTTGGAGCACATTGTGTGTATTATCTTTTTCTCACAAGGACATTCAGCCAATTAAATTAGACTTATGGTTGGGATGTCCCTCAGTTCTCCGAAGGCATTTATCTGACCTGGGATCCATTGATTGAACAGTATACCCTTCTACCAACTTCACATCAACTTTTAATTATAATAGACGAAAATGGCTTTCTTGGCCAGTCGGCACAATGGAAGGTCACATGGTCACTGACCCACAGCTGTTCCTCAGCTCTTTTCACAGCCTTGCTCTCTGGTTGGCCAGCAATGGCCCACAGCCCATCAGTGCAAATGCTTTTTGACTGTATAGTTATTTTACAATAAATAACATTCCCCAGTGGTCGTGGAAGACCTCGTATATTTCTCTGCCTCTTTACAAGGAGATGGGTGACAGAGGGAAGTTTCTAGATCCCAACAGAAGCAAATCATCCAGTGTCACAGAGACAGGCAAGAGGCCGGTGGGTCTTCCTCTCCAGGGCATCTCTCCAGAAAGAGGGGAGAGTTTTCCCTTTGAAATGGGAAGGGAGATGTTCTAGGTGATCTTCCAAAGCGCTTTTAAGTTCTGTGATTCTTTGATTCCCTCAGCAGTTGCTTTGAATTGTAATTTCTCCCAAGTTTTTGTGATCTTGTAACTGAAGGTACATTTATATGCATGAATGAATATTCAGCGTATCTATGAACAGTACATTGAAAAAAATTGAGCATAATTTTAGTATCCCTATACTATACAAAGGGTACTCAGAATCTTAGTAATAAATACACTGGCATCCTTCACTACTCTGTAATCCAAGATGGAGAAACTGTCTGGTTTCTGTTAAGACCAGATGAATTAAAAAAGACTGTAAGATTGCATTTGGACAAGAACCCTGAAGTTTGGCTGCTTTTTCAAACCTTGTGCAAATTTCTGTAGACTGCTGGATTGGTCTGAAGTGAGGGGTTAGCCTGTAAATATTATGGACCTTGACGTGCCTTTTCATCTGCTGTTTTTCCTATCAAATTATGAAATAAACTTGGAGGTGGCTCAGTTAAGTGAGAAAGTGTTGGGAGACACACCCCAAAGCCAAGTGGAAGGAAAGAATGATACAAAATGGGCCACGTTGGGTTTCAAATTAAGCATATCATAGTGGAAATGCTAACTATCCTATTTTATCATGGGGGAAATAGAATATGTTTTTCCAACTGTTTAATATTGAGGAGGTCGGGACTGTATTTGCAGAAGGAAGTCTTTGATTTGAGAGAGGATCTGAGTAGTTCTAAAGTCTCATCTGAAACTTTTAAAATGTGACTTCTACAGAAGATCATGACTCTGTGTGTGTGTGTGTGTGTGTGCATGCACACACGCAGGAGTGTGCGGTCCACTGGGAAGATGGGCAACTTGATTGTTGTATTTATTCATCATGCTTTTTCACATATCAATATTCCACTTTATAATGACTATTTTAGTAAACTGGAAATAGAAAACTAAATGGAAAAGAGAGAGTCCTTCAGTGTGCTTATAGTATGTTTTTAGACGTTATTATATTAGATGAACTTGACTGTAGACTTAGCCCTTATTTGCAAAACTAATGGCCAAGACTTTATTTTGGCAACGGAAATGTACTAAGTGTAATATCCCAAACGTTTCTCTATGACTGCACTTCATCTGACTCTCTTCTAGTTTCATAAAATGACAACACATCATTCGATATCAATTATAAGTTGTACCCTTATAAACAACGTGATATGGAAAGTGTCTGTCTTCTAAAGATGAACACATAGGTAAAGCAAACTGTCATGGTGAATAATCAGCAATGAATTTTCCCAAGTGATTCCTGCAAATTCCAAAAATTAGTATTGACTTCACCTGCTTCATGAACAACAACAGAAAGAGCAGACAGCTGGTTGTAGAGATTCGGGACATAATTACAATTAGTAATTGCTATGCTGTTTCTAAACAGGAAGTTCATGGGGAAGATCTTAGGATGCTCTGTTTAGTGACATGATTCTTTTCATCATTTTAAGTCGTGAAAAGAGTCATTGATGGATTGCCTCATGAAAACCAAAACTGTTCATCGTGTTGCCGGGAAAGGCATCACTTCTGTTCCAAATTTCCTGCAGAAGGGAGCAAAGACAAAGCATCGCAAATAGAAAACTATGTGTACGAGTGTGCACAGGAGCCCGGATTTATAAGAGACGAATATTGTTTAATTTCCTGAAGGTTTATCAATTCTAACTATTATATGGAACATATGCAATTCGACCCTGATTGTTACCATGCAGAAATATTATAAGTGGATCCTTAAGGCACCGTCTCTATCATCGTGCTACTGTAAATATTGTTTGTCCATGGGTGCATGATCCAGTGGAGGGCACCATGTTTCAGCAAGCTGAACTAAGGCAGTGGTCCTCAGCTAGGATCAATTTTGCTCCCCATGGGACATTTGGCAATGTCTGGGAAGGTTTTTGTTTTTAATGACTGGGGAGGAGGAGAGTGGACACAGGCCTCTGAGTGGGTAGAGACAAGGGATACTGCTAAGCATCCTACAATGCACAAAACAGGTCTCACAACAAGGAGTTATCTGGTCTAAAACGTCAAGAATACCAAATTTGAGAAACCATGAATTAGGGTGAACAGAGACAGTTGCCAGTGTTTGGTAATTGAGTTCTCTAGTGTCAAGAGTCTAAGTCTATCACGTGGTTGCTCAAAGATAGCATTCTAAACATCTCTCCTGTGAAAGAACCTCGTGGAAACCCTGATGGCTCCTTGTAGTAGGGTGCAGCTGGATGGAAATTTGCCTGAAGCTGAAATCCCTTTTGTCTCTCCCTATTTATCATCACCGTCATTACTTTTTTACTTTGGTTAGCAGATGTTTCTTTAGTGCTCTGACATCCTTTTTAATTTGCACATTTATTAATTTGGCTGGTGGAGAGTGGAGTTCTTTACCTGCTGAATCCTCCCTGTACCTTGGGGCTGGTGGCGTTGTACATAAAAAGTTGCTCGGGTCCACCATCCATCACTAGGAAGCATTTTTAACCTATAGCATCTTTAAATGGGATCATTGGCTGACCAGTGCAATTTTAGCTTTTGCCCTATCTCCTGCTCCAAGTGAAAGCAGCTGATTGCTCTGAAGTCCATTTACCCATCATCTCTAGGGGGAAATGTTTGGATTCCCACATGCACCCTCACAACATCCCATTTATAGCTGTGACAAAGAAGTAAGCAATTAATCAGACATCTCTCCTAACGATACTGACCTGCCATCATTCAAATGCTTTAATTAAAATCACAGCATAGTATATGCCAGGAGTAACAGCCTAGCAATGTCTCCACCAAGCAGGAAGCCGCTCTCAACCAGCCCTGAAGCAAACACATAATACAGACGTCCCTGGCACGAGACCTGTAATGAGAAGGAAAGCGCTTCTCCAGAGATGGTTTGTATGCTGCTGTCCAGCTACAAGAGGAGATTATGTCCATATCATGCTCATTCAGAAGCTGCAGCATAAAAGGATGCACCCAATAGAGTGCATTCTCTTTTTCTTTCCTTTTTTTTTTTTTTTTTATTTTTGGAAACTTACACAGAGTGGGAGGAGCCATATTATGCCCAGCAGTGTTAGGCTTAATTCACCTCTGCTGCTTCAAAAATAAAATGTCAGTGCAACTTCGAGATTTAAATTTTTTAAATATCAGTAAGCACAGAAAAAGCCAGATTATTTTTTCTTCCAAGGTTAAGTCACCCTTGTGACAGGTTTTAGTTTTGTGATATTCATGAACGCTCCCCAATTGTTCTGCCTTTCATGTGCACAGTCATACAAAGATTTTTAAATTGTAAGGATACATTGAATTTAGAGTTAGATTATTTTGGAGAGTTTGGAAAGATTGCCATCCACTTATTTTTACTACACGTACACATTTTCTTCCCCACAGTCATATATAATTCCATTGTAACAGATCAGCATTCTTTGAAATAAACACAAAATCCATTAGTCTCTTCTTGAGGTTCAGCACGCCCACCGTTAACAATTGCCTGTACTGCCTATATTTTAACTGGTAATCTGGACTTATTAACAGGTAATATACAACATGGGCAGATTATTTTTCAACAGAAGCTAAGCTAAATGAAAATGCCTCTAATTCCTCCTGCCCTATGGTCATTGCCTTACACTCCCGAGTTTAAGTAGTATAGGTTGTCCTTTGTTTCTAGCTAAAATTCTGTAACACATCCTCCATGCGAAGTATTTTATTATTTACTTATTTGTCTATTTTTTAACTTTTTAATTTTATACTGGGGTATAGTTGATTGACACTGTTGTGTTGGTTTCAGGCGTACAGCAAAGTGATTTACTTATACATAGTCACATATCTATTATTTTTCAGATTCTTTTCCCATATATGATATCAGAGTACTGAGTAGAGTTCCCTGTGCTATACAGTAGGTCCTTGCTGGTTGTCTCTTTTATATGTAGTAGTGGGTTGGGACTAACATGCACAGTGTTTTCAGAGAGTTAGTCTTATCGGTAAATTTCCACTAGAGCAGCTAATGCTGCTATTCCCGCAGTGCTAATGCTGGTCTCCCTGTCACCCAGGACTTCCAGTTGATTTTGAAAACATCACGAGCCTTTTTCTAAGACTCCAAATCCTGAATGTCTTTACTTGTGTTGCTCCCCCCAAGCTGCCCTCAGAACTTGTGACCTTTGTGGATTCTACTATAAAGTGCTTTCATGGCTTATCTTTCTTTCCACATGTGGCTCACAAACGTCTGGGGCATCTGTGGGAAGTTGCCTGCATCCCTCGGTGCCTCAGGAGGGGTCTCTGTATCCCTCTGCCCAGCCGCCTTTCCCTCTCGGGTCTCCGCGCTCCGGCCACTTCCGGAAGCCAGCGTCTTCTCACTTTGTTTATCCACGCTCCCCTCAGGGCACCGCATATGGCCGGCTTCCTTCTCCACTCAGCAGCCCATTACACTCTCTCTTTCTCATATCCTGTCCCCTTTCAAGTTTGTATCCTTTTTCCTTTGAAGGACACTGATCCTTCCCACAATGGTTTTCAAGTTGGAAATATGAAACTCAAAACCTTCCTTCATTTCCCTGCTCCCCACCCCTACTTCCCTTCTGTGTTTATTAAGATAATCTCTCTCTCTCTTTCCCTTTCTTCCACTCCCTCTCTCTCTCTCTCTCTCTCTCTCTCTCTCTCTCTCACACACACACACACACACACACACACACACACACACACACACACACACAAGTCTTGAGATGAGTTCAGGTTCAGAGAAGAAGACAGCTATCCTTTCATTACCTCACCTGGTTTGCCATGGAAGACAGGGGCAATCTCCAGAGCAGACCTGGTTCCAGGAGACAGTAGCCAGGTATAATTTAATTATTTTTAAAGGAATTCAGAAACTAGTAACGACTGCCGGACACAGAGAAAGCATTTCTTTAACCAAAGTTTGATTTTTCTCTCACCCTCTTCATTATTTCCTCCTGATTATCTTTAGCCCAACCTGCTTCCTAAATGTTATGTAGAGGGTAGGTGCATTGGTCAGGATTCTCCAGAGAAATGCATCCACCAGGATGTATATATAGAGAGAGAGAGATTTATTTTAAGGAATTGGCTTATGATTGTGGAGGTTGGGTAAATCCAAAATCTTCAGGGTGCAGCAGGGCTGGGGAGCTGGAGACCCGGGAAAGAGCTGCAGTCCAAATCCAAAGAAAGTCTGCTGGCAGAATTCCTTCTTGCTCAGAAGTCAGGCGATATTCTACGAAAGCCTTCCATGGGTTTGGTGAGGCCCACCGACAGTGATGGAGGGTAATCTGCTTTACTCAAAGTCCTCTGATTTAAATGTTAATCTCACCCAAAAAGCACCCTCACAAAAGCAACTATACTCCAATAAAAATTAATTTTTAAAAAAAGGAAAAAAGAAAACCAAGGAACATAACATGAATTTTTACGACATTGAAAAAAAAAAAAAAAACCCGCACAGAAACATCCAGAATAATGTTTGATCGAATATCTGGACACCATGGCCCAGCCACGTTAACATAAAATGAACCATAGGGATTCCCAAGTCACATTCTATGGAACACTAGTTCTCTGAATTAAACCCTGGATTAAACTGATTCTTGGGTATTTCCTTTTATTATTAAAGGGAAGAAAAATAGCATTACTATGTATTGAACACCTCCTAGATGTCAAGTGCTCAACATTCACTATCTTACTTAATTCTTACAACTTTATGAAAGAGGTATCATTATCAGAATACTTGATGTGACGAACCTCTTATAGAAAATAAAATATTAATTTAGAAATATTAGTTTTTCAACCTCCCACTTTATGAAAAAAAAAAGATTCAAACTCTTCATCAACATCTTCTCCATCATTAGACCAGCCACTTTCAAATCATCTAAATCAGTCTGGCTGTCACATCACCTCTATTTACATCTAATTTGTTTGAGCTACAGCATTTTTAACCCTTTATCCAAAGCCACAGAATATTAGAACAGTTATTTATTTCATCTATCCCACAAAAGTACATTTCCCTTAGATTTCATAAAATATGACTTGAAAGTTTTTAAGCTAAAGAGGTAACAGAAAGTCCTCAGCTTACTCCTATAAGCATCCAAAGCCAAAACTGATCGAAGAAGTTTCAGGGTATAAAGTTTTCCCTAAATGGGATTTGGATGAAAAAAAAGTGATTGAGAGAGCACCCGGCTGGGGGAAAAAAAAAAAAAAAAAAGGGCAAAGAGTCAAATATAAGGCAACTGTTTTGTTTTGTTTTGTTTTGTTTTTTTAAATGACAATTTGGTGGTGATGGGGAGGACGGAGGGAGTTTGCCTTATATTCCGAAACCTAAGGTGACAGATTCCAGCAAAGTCACATAGCAATTTGGCTGAGACTGGGCCTACACACCCATTAACCTTGAGAGTCACCAGAGGTAAAGCACTGCCCATACTTTCCAAGGCAGGAGCAGGGAAAGCAGGAAGAAAAACAAGAAAAAACATTGATGAAGGAGAGGGACAGAGGAAAAAAATTACAGCAAAGTCCCCTAATATTGAGGAAGGTAAATGATAGATTCTTCAAGGTCAAGGGCATATTTGCCACTTCAAATTCTCCAGAGCAGAGTTCTACGTACTAAGGCTGGAAGTCAAATCTGTCTCACTGCCTGTGTTATAAATAAAGTTTTATTGGAATATAGCCATGCCCATCCATTTATGTACTGTCTGTGGCTATTTTCCCTACAACAGCATAGTTGAGTAGCATAGTTGACTGAGACCATATGAGTCTCACAGCCTAAAATATTTACCGTCTGGCCTTTGATGCAAGGTCAGCCAGCCCCTGGCCAGTGCAAAGCCAGCACACTAAGGGTGCCCATCTTTCTGGGAAGGTCCCCACCCTGTGCCTTCTCTACAGGTTCTTGTAAATACAGCTCTTATCCACTTGGCAATGAATTTTTTAAACATCTTGTTGACTTCTGTGGAGAAACACTTGCTTCTCCCCGTCTTAACCAGGATTACTACTGAGAAATTATCTTTAAATTGCTTGCATACCCTCAGAAGGAAAAGATTACATTCACCAAGATACAAACAGGTTTGACCTACAGGAGATTTTTTTAAGTCAAAACACGATAATATTCTGAAGAACCTGGAAGATAGCATAAATCCCTAGTTTAGAGTCAGGCAGCCCTGGCGTGAAGGAGCCACTGACCAGGAGTGACATCTGGGACAAGATGCTTGTGCTTCTGAGCCCACTTCCTGGTCTGTAAAATGGGGCTAAGGATATCCCCTTTCTTGTGTTTTTATGAGGATTTAAATGCCTGGCACAGAATAGAAATGTAACACATCACGTCGAAACTGAGTGCTGATGAACAATGTGTAATTTCTCACAACCCTGTCGTTTTCTGGGTAGCTCTGCTGGTCTCACCTGAGTCCCCACGAGTCTCCTTGGTCACCTGCGGGGGGCTGAGGGCTGTGTCAGCCAGGACCCTGGGCCTGAGTCCAGGGCAGCCCAGCCTGGGCTCAGCCTCTGGGCTGGTGCGGCCTCCACTCCAGGTGGAAGAGGCAGGGAGGCTTGGCCATTTCCAGGCAACCCTCTTGCTTAGGAGGGGGCTGAGGAAAGGCAGCTTTGTGTCTATCATACTGTGTCTGTGCTTGTTCCATGGCACCCTGGCCCCTTTCCACATGGCAGGAATGTCCTAACAGGCTAGTGTTATTCCTTTCCTGGGAATCAGACACGGTGCTCTGTCTACCCACTTAGTACGCATGGTTACCGTGCTTTTACTACTCTCATCTTTCAGATTTTAGGAAAGTTAAATAACTTGCCTGTGATTAGAAAGGGAGGAGAAGGGCTTCAGACCCAGCAATCTAGCTCCAGAGCCTCTCCCGGCCCCACTGCAGCCTCCAACAGGCTCAGAGAGGGGTTGGCAAATGCCCCTGTGCCCAAGAGGTCGTTGGCCAGGGGGCAGTGACGGCTGCAGGCCCTGGGGGTCCAGCACAGCTGTGAGTGTGGAGGTCTGCTGGGGTTTCCCCCTTCCTAACACTACCTTCATGCCAAGAACTGGGCAAGTCAACAGCCTGGAAGACTCTTCTTCCCAAGCATTCCCAGGATGCCCAAGAGAAGCGTCCAACGAGTATGACCTAAACTGAAAATTGACTCTAACCGAGTTCCCTTCCAGAGCATGGGACCTCCAAGCCCAATAACCATTTGCTATGGGCTTTCCCAGTTTTAGCAGTCTGGAAAGCCCTGGAAAGTCCCACTGGGAAAACCCTCAGCCCTGGACAAACTGGGATGGTTGATAACCCTGGTCACTGGTCCAGTCCACTCTCTGTCTAGGAGACTCAGAAAACATTTGGTGGCTAATTGAACAGCTAATGGAATGAGAAGAGACCCCCTATAGGCTGATTTTGCTCACCAGTGCATCTTCAGATCCTGGTATGGAATTTGGCATCAAATAGGAACTCAAAAAACTGCTTGTTGGGCTTCCCTGGTGGTGCAGTGGTTGAGAGTCCACCTGCCAATGCAGGGGACACAGGTTCATGCCCCGGTCCGGGAACATCCCACATGCCGCGTAGCAGCTGGGCCCGTGAGCCGTGGCCGCTGAGCCTGCGCGTCCAGAGCCTGTGCTCCGCAGCGGGAGGGGCCACAACAGTGAGAAGCTCGCATACCGCAAAAAAAGAAAACAAACAAAAAAAAAAACTGCTTGTCAAATAAATGCTTATGTGGATATATGAATCAATGAATCTAGCTCAGAACAGGTGACTCCAATTTCTACTGCCCAAGAGAGCGGATAACACCAGGGAAACCCAGGAACAAGACATGGTGTTGGCCCGAGAATGTACACCAAAGAACATTTATGTCCTTCAGTTCCTTCTAAAATGAGGAGGAATGGACAAAATGACCTGTTGATTCAAGTAACTCAGGTTTCACTCAAATAAGCAAGGTTTTCTAGAATCATATAAAGTCCTCTTGAAGTTACATTTAATGAAGTTCTAAGCCAACATTTTTATGAACCAAGAAAAATCACATTTTGCTCAATGGAGACACCTTAACTTAAACATCCTGGACTATTAGACTTCAGGGAAGAGACCAAATAAGTGAGCAGCTATTTTAGTCTCAATTAAAGCTATGAATACGTCAAAGGGATTCTTAGCTAGAGATGAAGGGCAGAACTACAGACTGAATGTTTGTGTCCTCCCAAAATTCAAATGTGGAAGCCTGAATCCTCAAAGTACTGGTGTTTGGACCTTTGGGAGGTGATTAGGTCATGGGGTGGAGCCCTCATGAAGAGGATTAGCGCCCTATGAAAGAGAGATCATCCCCTCTCTCCTTTGTGAGGAGACAGGGAGAGGTGGCTGTCTGCAAACCAAAGAGAACACCCTCACCAGGAACCAAATAGACTGGTGCCTTGATCTTGGTCTTCAAGGGCTCCAGAACCATGAGAAATAAATTTCTGTTGTTTAAGCACCCCAGTCGGTGGTATTCTGTTTACAGAAACCCAAGCTGACTAAGACAGGCAGTGTAGTCCAGTGGTTAATGGCAAGTGTATTGAAGTAGAGTGAACTTGTACTTGAATTCTGGCTCTGTCACATTCTAGCTAAACACAGCATGTTTCCTCTAAGCCCATGTTTTCTCATCTGCAAAATGGACATGGTACTGCCTGCCTTTCAGAGGAGCCATGGTGAGAATTTAACATGGTGCCTGTCCTGGTTAGCCTCAGGAGTCCAGGGGTAATTATCCACAGACTTGCTTTTGCCCTCAAAGGCTTCCCAGTTGGCATAAAATGCAATATGTTCAACTCATATCAAAAGTACTTAGCTCCAGGCCTGACACACAATGGGTCTCCAGTAAGCACCGTGGCTTAATATACTGAAATTCTCCCAAAATTTACATTAACTTTTTTAAATGTGTACATTTCAAAACTGTTTTTAGCCTATCAGTTCAAAAATTGATACTGAAGAAAGGTTCAAAAATGTGCAACATTGTCAGGCCCTGTGGGCACCAGGGCCTGTAAAATAAGGAGTAGATTCACAGATGTAGAGAACGGACTGTGGACGTGGGACGGGAGAAGGGGGGGTGGGATGAATTGGGAGATTGGGATTGACATGTATACCCTACCATGTGTAAAACAGATAGCCAGTGGGACCCTGCTGTGTAGCGCAGGGAACTCAGCTCGGTGCTCTGTGGTGACGGAATGGGTAGGATGGTGAGGGGGTCCAAGAGGGAGGGGATATATGTATACATATAGCTGATTCACTTTCTGTTTGATACAGCAGAAACTAAGACAACTTTGTAAAGCAACTATACCCCAATACCCAATAAAAAAAAAAGGCATTTTGGAAAAAGGGAAGCAATAATGCTGCCTTCATTTACACAGTGATAATGTACTGTCAATGCACATACTGGGCTCTCTGCGTGCTGGAGCTGCTCAGTGTTTAACATGGATTCACTCTTCCATATCGTCACACAGCTCAACTGTCATCCCCACTTTATGGAAAGGGAAACTGAGGTGCATGGGTCTCCCAGGAAGTAAACGGCAGAGCTAGGATTGGAGCACAGCCTGTCTGGCTCCAGACTCTGTGCTCCTGACTGCTGAATGCATTCAGGATGGAAATCTTACCCCAGTGGTTACCCTGTTGGTTGGAACCCACGCACAATAGGAGACTCTATGAAAGAAAAGAACTTCTATGGCACTCAGACTTTCTGACACCCTTTTTGGCCTCTTGGGGTCTTTTGCTTCTCTCCAAGTTCTCATCTGGGTTCCAATATAGCTGAGGTTCTGGATAGATAGTCCAATTGTCTGGAAAAATGATCAACTCTTCCTCTTAAAAATCAACGTATTTTACCCAAAGGAGGTTTCAGAATATATCTTGCCTCTCTATAAGGCTGATCATTTTTCTAATAACTACTTGTTTTTTTTTTTCCTTTTCCAGTCACACCTGGGGAAGACTTGAGCTCCACTCTAAGATAATAGGGATGGCTCAGCTTCTATTTTCATTAATATAATGATTCCATAACACAATGACAAATAAAAGAACTCCCTTTTGTTCTACTCAAGGATGGTTTTACATAAAAATAGACCATAACTCAGAGTCTGTAATGTCTATGGAAAGGTTATACTCGTTACCATCCAAATAGGCTGAGCTAATAAAAATTATATTTGTTACAATCCAAATAGATTAACTGGCCTTAAGGGCTTAGCTATGTATTACACTTTTCAATTTTCTTATAATTAAATTAACATAAAATAGTCTTCACAAATAAATGGCTGTTTCAGAAATAGTTAAGCTCTGTTTAACAAAAATAGCCATTCTATTTACACGTGCAGCCGCTCAGGTAGACCTAGGAGGTGGAAAGAGGCACTTCTCCGTGGAGTGGACTCATGCCTGGAGAGATTAGCAGAAAGATGCTCTCTCATGTGCCCTGCTGAGGCTATAGGCACCCCGGCTGGTGCTCAGGACAAACCCTGGATGAACGTCACCTGCGCCAACCTGCAGCCCTTCGTTGGGTGCAGCCAGCCATCAGCCAGTGGACGTGATGGTGGGACATCAGCTCCTGAGCACGATTTTCCTGCTGGTCTGGAAGCTCATTAACAAAGGTTCTGCTGCCATTTTCTCAACTTGTCTTCCCTTTTTTTTTTCCAGAAGACTGACCTCTAGATATCTGCCTTCCTCCTAGAAATCCTGCTAGAATATTGCTTCCGTTTGTAAAATCCTTTATCCAGGACTCTGAGTGCCACTTTTTCACTACCTCAGAAGTGCTCACAGCATTAAATCAAGGGCGATGATTTACATCGGGGGGTCCTGAACCCCCAGGCTGCAGACCAGTACCGGGCCACAGCCTGTTAGGAACCTGGCCACACAGCAGGAGGTGAGCAGTGGGGTAACCAGCAAAGCTTCATCTGCCACTCCCCACCGCTCCCCACCGCTCCCCACCACTCCCCACCACTCCTCATCGCTCCCCATCACCCCACCGCTCCCCATCACTCCCCATCTCTCCCCATCACTCCCCACTGCTCCCCACCACCCCCCACCACTACCCATCACTCCCCACCACTCCCCACCGCTCCCCCTTGCTCCCCATCGCTCCCCACCACTTCTCATCACTCCCCACCGCTCCCCATCACTCCCCATCTCTCCCCATCACCCCACCACTCCCCATCACTCCCCATCTCTCCCCATCACTCCCCACTGCTCCCCACCGCCCCCCACCACTACCCACTGCTCCCCACCACTCCCCATCGCTCCCCACTGCCCCCCACTTCTCCCCACCACTCCCCATTGCTCCCCACCACTCCCCACCGCTCCCCATCTCTCCCCATCGCTCCCCATTGCTGGCATCACTGACTGAACCATCCCCCATCCCACCCCAGTCCATGGAAAAATTATCTTCCACGAAACCAGTCCCCGGTGACAAAAAGGTTGGGGACCACTGCTTTACATCTCTCAGCTGCAAAGGTCTTGAACCAAGGAGTTGATGGCCCTAAACTGCTTGAATCCCTTCAGAGTTGGGATCCTCCCAAAGCTAATTAAGTTCAACGGGCCTCTTGTTTTATTCTATCAATGTCTTCAGGAGAGATAAAGAAATGGAACCAGTTAAGTAGCTGTTGTCCTTTGAAACAATCAGAAGCTGAGGTTTCTTGGTTCTGAATGTCAGGAGAGAGACAGCTCAGCGCAAGGAGGTGGGTGGTAATGTCAGATGGGTGCTCAGACACTGGGCGTGGGGCTGGGTGCCGTGCCAGCTACAACCCTTCCTCGCTTGTCTCTTAGCCACACCTCCTCCTGAGTGTTAGGGGACCCTACCCAATTTAGAAATGCGGAAACTGGTGGGAAACCGGTGACATGTCTGTAAAAGCCCTGAGTTAGAGTATTAACTGAAAGCCTGAAGCAGGAAGCCCCCAATGGACAAATTTGTATAAAGTGTTCTGCGGGGACTCTGAACTGGACCAAACGGGAGCTGTCCATCCTGGGGGCTCTTCTTTGAGTTCAGTGGTCTGACGGCATCAGCAGGAAAATGCAATCTAACAGGACAAACGATGACAGAATATAAACACTCCCCCAGCAGCCCTTTCTATATCACTGTGATTATCTCCTTAAAAGTAAAGAGAACTCAGAAAATGTCTTGATCACGTCGGGACAGACGCTGCAGGCTCCTTCGATCTCCGTAAGCCCCCTGACACTGCCCACCTTTGGGGCGACTGAGTCCCCGTTAGCACCTCTGCAAAAGACTAAGCGTGAAAAATAAAGATGAGACTCAAATGAGTCAGTTTTGCTGCACATCAGTAGTTTTTGTCAAAGGTTGGATGAGGGAAGAGGTCAAAAGTAATGGTGCAATAAGAAAAATGAATCATCTGTGGGGCTCATCTATTTATGGCACCCCATTCCTCATCCTCGGGGACAAGCAAGACCTGGCCTTACACTTAAGAAGATTAAAATCACTTTGAAGCAAAGTGCTCCAGTGAGGGGAGCAAGTGAGCAACACTGTAATTTGCATTTTATAGCACCTCCCCTTTAGTGTGTATGGTAGTGAAGCTCTTCATGCTTGTTACCCGGGGACGGGAAATGAGTGCAGTGAAACTTGTTTCAGAGCCTAAGTGCCGCCGGGTTTGGAGCTGTTTCTGATGGACACCAACATGCAGAACAAATGCCTTTAGCACGTGTGCGCTTCCTACAAGGCGAGTTCAGAGTCATCCCCTAGAGAACTGGATCGGGTTGGCAGAGGATGGGCATATGGTGGTCAGGCCAGGGGAAGACCCATGGGGAAGGCCACCACCCGCCCCGCAGGGAGGGACTCGCCAGGCACTTTGATCTTGGATCTGCAGCCTCCAGAACTAAGACAAGTGCATCTCTGCTGTTCAAGCCCCATCGGTGGGATTCTGTTACGGTGGTGGCCGAGCTGACGGAGCCAGAGGGCAAATCTTCAGGGGGATCGAGCACACGGTGGGCACTGGGCCTGGGCTGCCTCGCCGGCCACACACACACACACACACACACACACACGGCAAGTGCACACGGACACACACATGCAGACCTGCACACGTGCACACACCTCCCAAGCTCAGGCCAGCAGAAAGCACGTGAGACCATTTTGGCAGGGGTCACCCCTGCCAGACCGCTTCCTTTTTCTACACATAAGGCCAGGGTGCCAGTGTCTTTGGCGAGTCTTAGAGAGAGAAATAGTTTGGTCACGTGTATGGAGAAGTGGCTTCTCCTCGTCCCGGTCTTAGTTTGTTCTGGCTGCTATAACAAAAATCCCATAAACCCAGTGGCTTATGAACAACACACACTTATTTTTGACTGTCCTGGAGGCTGGGAGTCCAAGATCCAGTGTCTGGTGAGAGCCTGCTTCCTGATCCATAGACGGCCGTCTCCCGCTGTGTCCGCACTGGCGGAAGGGATGAGCCAGCCGGCTCGGCGGGGTCTCTTACAAGGACACGGATCCCCCTCATGAAGGCTCCGCCCACCTGACCTCATCACGCGCCGGAGGCACCACCCCCTAAGACATCACACTGGTGATTCAGTTTCAGCATGAGGACTTGGGGGACCCACATTCAGACCGCAGCAGAGCCGTGAGCAAGGAAGAGCCTCCGCCCCCATCCCTGCTAGTGGCCCTCTCACCACACCCCAGGGCTCTGGGACCACGGAGACCCCAGCTCTGTCCCAGAAGCTCCCGTGGGCACCTGGCGAGAGCCCCCCTTCCTGCTCCCACTCCCCCTTCTAGGCTCTTCTCCGCGCGCCGTGTGGTCCTTTCCGCATACGCAGGGCTGGCTGACACCTCCTGGTCTACAGTGTATCGGTTCACCCCGCTGATCAAACGCTAAATGACTCCTGCTTCCCTCAGCACTTTCTTTCTAAAGCCTAGTTTGAACGACAGCGGTACTTCTCGATCTCTCCGGAGACCAAGCTCTCCGGGGTCTTTCAGGTCTTCTCCTCCTCCCCAGAGCTGAGGCCAGTGCGTCCATCCTGCCGTGTCCTGGAGAGTGTCCACCTGCTACAGCCCACGCCTAACAGGACATCAGGCCATGCTTAAAACAAACCATGCTGCAGCCTGCGTGGCAGGAAAACATTGACCTGCATATTAGGAAACCCTCGGAGCCCTCTATTTTAGCTCCTACAGCAGGATGAAATTCCTCCACACACAACGGGACATTTGTACCAGGGATACCTGGCAAAAATCGAGTGTCAGAGATAAAAGGGCCTCGAGAGGATCTGGTCCAGGGATTGATAAGGAGGGACACACATCAAAATCAAAAATCAAAATCATCTGAAGAGGTTTTCAAGGCATACAAGAGCATCTGATTCTCTGAAGTGAGCTGAACTGTAAAGGAATTAAAACGTGACCAGTTGAGTCTGTATTTTGCTCTCACGGTTTGAGTGGACAGGGAGGGGGTTATTTTTATCATGTGCAAAGTTAAAAAGCCCAAGTCCTTCGTGAGTGACAGCTGCCCCTCTCACTTTTACTTTGGTGTAATTTCTCTACAGCCTCCTCATCTTCCACTAAGTAAAGGAGGTGGAACGTAGAAAGGTGTGAGGGCTCACATAGGAACAAAAGAAAGGCAAGGATGCTGAGGGTTTGATCTCTCCTCTCTCTGCTCTGAGGGGCCCTGTGACATTCCTCCTCCTGTCACTTCAGTCGCTCATTCATGTCATTTCTCTGCTTCCTCTGCTTGTCTCGTCTCACAGATTTTTCCCCTTTAAAACTTCTTTGGCTCCCATTTCCCTCTCACCTTCCCAACCCTCCTATTCAAATCCTCCTGGATATAAATGGAAATGAATTTATCATTTGCCTCTCACCTGGCATTTCACAGTGTAGGAAGAGGATGCAAACTTCAGGGGACACACAGAGGTGGCTTTGTCCTCATCGCCCCGACACGCCTCCGTTCGGATTCTCAAACCTCTGCAAACCTGAGCGTCCTCCTTGGACGGCTTACAGAAATTCAGGTTCCCAGGCCTCCCCCAGTAGAAATTGATTCTGTAAATGCGAGTGAACTGAACCCTAGAAATCTCCTTGGGTGAGAAGGGAATCAGCGCCCCACGACCTCCCAGGGCTTGGCTGGGGACTAGGTGAGTAACCACAAAAAGCACTAACAAGGTCTGGCACAGACTCAGCAATGCCAACAGCTCTGGTACCACCTAAGTTACCCTGCTTGTTCTCAAATACCAAACTTCTGATAAATGTGATTTTATTTTCTTATTAATTTTTATTGGAGTAGAGTTGCTTTACAATGTTGTCTTAGTTTGTGCTGTACAGCAAAGTGAATCAGCTCTACGTATACACATATCCCCGCTTTTTTGGATTTCTTTCCCATGTAGGTCACCACAGAGCACGGAGTAGAGTTCCCTGTGCTCTACAGTAGGTTCTCATTAGTTATCTATTTTATACATAGTAGTGTGTATATGTCAATCCCACTCTCCCAATTCATCCCACCCCACCTCCCCACACTTGGTATCCATACGTTTGTTCTCTACGTCTGTGTCTCTATTCCTGCTTTACAAATAGGTTCATCTGTACCACTTTTCTAGATTACATATATAAATGATATTGGACAATATTTCTGTTTCTCTTTCTGACCAACTTCACCCTGTATGACAGTCTCTAGGTCCATCCACATCTCTGCAAATGGCACAATTTCGTTGCTTTTTATGGCTGAGTAATATTCCATTGTAGACATGTGCCACAATTCAACTTTTGCCTTAATGTCCACATTCTTCCACGTGATGCCAGAAATGAACCTCAGGAACTTCAGACAAAGGAGGTAGTTTCCCTTGAGGTCCTCCTGCCTCCACCCTCCCCCGTCTCCAAGCCTCTGTTCAACATGCAGCAAGATCCTCTTTGTAAGACAATGTATTGGAATTTCTCCTTTCATCCCAATCATCCAGCATGAAGAATAAACCCCCCAACTCATCTCGCCAACCTCATCCCCACCTCTGCAGGGCAGCTCCCCTCCCAAAGGTGCTTCATGAAGGCTCATGTCCTGATGTTCCTCTCACTGCTTTCTGGTCTTCAAAAGCCCTTCCCTATGGCGGAGGGATACTCCATTGTATATATGTACCCCATCCCCTTTATCCATTCCTCGGCCGATGGACTTTTTGCAGCAATGTAGATGGACCTAGAGATTATTATACTGAGTGAAGTAAATCAGACAAAAACAAACATCACACGATATCACTCATAGGTGGAACCTCATTTTTAAAAATGACATGAACTTATTTACAAGGCAGAAACAAACTCACAGATATTGAAAACAAACATGGTTACCAAAGGGGAAACATGGGGGGAGGGATAAATTAGGAGCTTGGGACGAACATACACACACTACTATATATAAGACAGGTAACCAACAAGGACCCACCACATAGCACAGGAAACTCTACTTAATATTCTCTGATGACCTATGTGAGAAAATAACCTGAAAAAGAATGGAGATAGATATATATCTGAATCACTTTGCTATACACCTGAAACTAACACAGCATTGTAAATCAACTTTACTTTAATATATTTTTTTAAAGTCCTTCCCACCTCTTCCCTGATGCAAGGGTACCCATGCGCTATGCCCAGCAGGAAGGCCGCCTGCAGAAACGATCTCTGCCTATTTTCTGGGTTTGTTTGTTTTTCACGTTCTATATTCCATTCCTTTTTAAAATTTTTCGTGTCCCTTTTTTCCTCTGGGCCGGGCATCCTCTCTGTACAGGTTGTCTTCCACATCCCTGAATCCCCAGCTCCTCATCCAGTATGATGGGTACCAGGTCCTTAGTGATGGGTACACAAGCCCTGGACTTTGGATTTCTTAGCATCGAGGATGAGAAAAGTATGGGAAACACCTGAAGCTTGATGAGGACACCTGATACATGAAATGAAGACTTGGGGCCTCTTCTTTGGTGGTTTCATCCATAGCTTCTCCTCCTCCAGCTGGTACAGTGGTTAATCCTTTAACAAATGCAAGCTTGACTCTCCCTCCACTCAGCAGTAGAGATTGAGAAGAATCTAGCCCATCCACACTCCAGGAAAAGGAACTTAGAACAAACTTCCCAGGTTTACCTAGGTCTAGTGCTTCCCAGTGATGTGAAATTGCAATGTAATGTACAAGTGTGTATCACCTCACACACAGTGGATAACCAACAGATACAAAAGGAATGGGCATGCATTTTTGTTGTTTTGCTAGTATCTTTCTAAACTTCAGTTCTTGTTTATATGGTGTTGTTTGGGAATTGTTACAACGTGGGAGGCTATTGACTTATAACAAGGTTTATATATATATATTTTAAATATAAATGATTTGTCTTTGCAGTTTGTTTTATTCTTAGCACTGTATTAGTTTGCAAGGACTGCCATAGCAAATTATCACAAACTGGGGGGCTAAACCCACAGAAGCTTATGCTCTCACGATTCTGGAAGCTAGAAGTTCACAACCGAGGTGTTAGCAGGGCCGTACTCCCTTCAAAGGCTCTAGGGAAGAATACTTTCTTTCGGCTTCTGGGTGCCCAGAAGTTCTTGGTGTGCCTCAGCCTGTAAATACATCACTCCAGTCTCTGCTGCAACCTCACACGGACTTCTCCCCTGTGTGTCTGTGACCAAATTTCCCTCTTCCTATAAAGTAGATTTAGGGCCCTCTCTAATCCAGTATGATCTCATTTTAACTTGATTACATCTTCCAAGACTCAATTTCCAAATAAAGTCACATTCAGAGTTTCCAAGTGGACATGAATTTGGGGAGACACTATTCGACCCACTGTAGTCACTATCTGTCCTGAGAACTGTAAGTATGTGTAACACACTGAGATTCTCCTCAGCCAGTTCTTTCATGGAAAAAGCAGATTTTTATTTCCCTAAAACCCTGACGTTAGCAATTAATTATAAGAGGGTATCGGAGTGGGGAAGTTAATGAGAGAACTATTCACAAATGATGAGCGAGAGAGAGAATGGGTGGGGGGAGAAGGATTGAAGGCTCTCTGGCGTTTCCTCCCCTTTATAAGGACACTAACCCTCCAGGATTAGGGTCCCACCCTTGCGACCTCATTTAACTAACTAAACCTCGTAAAGTCTCTGTCCCCAGATACCATCACATTGGAGCTAGGGCTTCAACGTGTGACTTCAGGGAGACACTATTCAGTCTATAGAGGAAGGGACCTCAGAAATCAGAGCCCAGGTCTCCACTGCCCGGATGAGAACCATTCTGCAAGGTGAAGATCCTTGATAGAGGTCACCCAGCTTGGCAAGGGCACGTGTGCTTGATACTCCTCCACTCTACAAGAACCTCTAGACCAAAGTCTTGACTTTTCTTTTGCACTCTCCTTCTCGGAACACACAAATAAATAAATACTTCTTAAATAAACAAATGTGGATGGCGTCCCCTTCATTTTGACTTATGCCCAAAGGCAATAAATATATGGAAGCTTGATCTATAGGTCCTTCCATGAGGGGTCATACATCAAAATGGATCCTTCATGAACCAAGCACTCTCTCACACACGTAGTGGGCATGCATTAAATTCAGATGATATCTATATTAATAACTAACATTTTATTTAGTACTCATGCCATTCTAAGCATTTTACACGTATTAACTCATTTACTACTCACAATTATTTAATAGATAGGTTCCATTGTCAGTGGCATTTTACAGATAAGGAAATTGAGACACAGAGAAATTTTATAATTTACTCAAGGTTCACCAATGTACAAATTAATAAAGGAAAGAATATAGGTATCTGAAGACCACTCTAAGCTTTACGCTTAAACTCTGCTTAGCTGTGCCCCTCTGCTTCCAACAACCTCTAATCTGAATTTATTTGGGGGCATTTTGTTATTGCTTTGTTGTTGATGATGAAGGTAAGAGAATGCCAGACAGATCACACTAATAATAAATCCATTAACTATAAATATTCAAGACTCTATTATCAGTGTTTTTATCAAGACGTACATGCATCCTTATACTAAAACAAGTTTCCCCAAATAATACATAGCTTCACTATATACTGTGATGTATTCTATTACGTCCTACTGTATTCTATTTTAGTCCAGTCTGGTTCATCCATTCAATTTAATTTTTTAACACAGATCATGACCAACAAAATTGATATCATGAGCCACAATTGGGTCACAATTAGCTGTTTGAAAACAACACTGCTTTATATGATAGACTAACCTAATAAGTAGATTTTTCTTTCACTTTCAGATGCTGAAGTTCAGGATTATAAAGATGTTGTCACATGTATACACTTAAAAGTTTACAGAATTTTTTTTTTTTTTAATGAACGCTTTGTTGTTTGCCTGGAATGAAAGGGATTAACAGATTTCAGAGGTTTAGGCTCTGGGAACACACTTCATTTTTCTCCAGTCATATAACACTATGTTTCCTTTCACTGGATGTGACCTTCTTAAACAGAACACATTTTATAGTTAAAAAAAACAATTGAAGTCAGACATCAGATTGTGGTTCCATTTAAGTTCTGACTTGTGAAACCCAAATGCATCCCAAAATTTTGGAGACGAATGCGAGTTCTTTTTGTGAATTTCTAGTATTTTCTTTATATATCAACTATTATGCAATCAACTTCCTCAGCATATAAGATCCAAAACTCATGTTCTGATAATTCAGTGCGATACATTCTGTCGGAGGCAACAGTATGAACTGCAGATTTGCATCTTCCAATGCTTCAGAGAGCAAAAAGGGAAAACATCAAGGAATGAATTGAAATGCGTTTTGGAATGATGCACTCAGGAAGGTAAAAAAAAGAGCTAAGATATTAAAAAAGGATTATAAAAAGATAGGCTTGAAGCATTCCCTATTTACATATTCTGTTTATTTTTAAATCATGTCAGTGAAAAAGAAAACGGTGCATATGCAATTGAATTGAAATGGTGTTTCCTGAAAATATGCAGATCTTAGTCATAGGAGTAAATGCTTTATGAAGGCCAAAGGGACACGAACAATTGTATCATGGCAGTATTAAAAAGTTGTAGAAGCTAACTTTTAAAGAGATTTATTGATAGTTTTCTGTCCCTCAAAAACTGTGAGTTCTCTTGCCTGTCCCCTTTCTAAAGCAAGACTGAGTCATCCTTCAACAAGCCATGCCAAGAAATGATTCTAAATATTTCAGGTTATCCAAAACAGTATTTGTATCTGGCACTGGAATGCACTTTGTCAGAGCAGTGTTTCTAAAGGCAGTCAAATTTGTGCTCACTCCCTGAGGATCACAGTGAAGCAGATCCTTCCAGAAGCCTGTTATATGGGGCTGTGGAAGGGCTGGAAAGGACGTTAATATTGCAAAGAGATCACTGGTTTGCAGGTAGCTCAACAAGACTTTAGTCCAGTGATTCTCAAGCTTGAACAGGCATCAGGAACACCTGGAGGGCTGGTTAAGACATGGACCACTGAGCCCTCCCCCAGAGTTCTGAGTCAGTGAGTGAGGCCAGAGAATTTTCACATCCAACAAGTTGCCAGGGGATGTTACTGCTGCTGCCGGTCAGAGCACACTTTGAGAACTGCTGCTCTAGTCCCATGTTGTGGAATTAGCACACTTGAACTTAATCCCAAGGTTAAAGTATGGAGCCTTCCTGATTTCCATAGAGATATCAGCTTCAGGCTAGTGAGTGAATTGACTGAAAGCCAAGAGCACCAATGAAAATGATCCACAAATGAAAACAGGAAGGTAGCCGTGAGAATGCTGCCCTGGCTCAGCTGGAATTTACAGAGGTTTAAACTCAGCCCAGGTTCTCAAGATGTTATCTTCCAAGAAAGGAAAAGAAAAGAAGGTTTTATCAGACTGAATGTCTATATAAATAAATGGAGCCGACCCCATTCTTCCTTTCAATAAATAGCTGACATCTCAGGACACCAGACAGAGGAAGGGAAAGTGAGGCCAGACTGTGGATTACAAGAGCAAAGCCTGTAATTAATCTGGAGGTGGAATAAGAAATTTGGAGCACAAATGCTGTGAAACACAGGGAATGTGAAAGAAAGAGAAAGAAAGAGAGAGAGAGAGAAAAAGATAGAAAAAGAAAGAAAGAAAGAAAGAGAAAGAAAGAGAGGAAAGAAGGAAGGAAGAATGAAAGAGAGGAAGGAAGGAAGAAAGAAAGAAAGAAAGAAAGAAAGAAAGAAAGAAAGAAAGAAAGAAAGAAAGAAAGAAAGAAAGAAAGAAAGAGGAGGGAGGAAGGGAAGGAGAAAGAAAATGAAGAGAATGAAAAGTTAAGGCAAAAAAATTGAGAGAAGCCATGCTCTTGGTAACTGTCACTCTGAAATAGTGTATCTTCTGACTTCTGGGGCCAGAGACTGGCTACAGCAGGTCTAAATGTGATTCCATTTCCCACAATCCTGCAGGGTGGCTCCAGCAGAACAAAGATTTGGTTCTTTCCCTGCAGAGCGCAGGTGAGCCATCCGACACCGAGCCACTGCGAATAGGGCCCCCGCCGATAGCTTTAAGAGGAAAGGTCTTGATTAAAATTCAAAGAAAAAAAAATAAGCTGAGATGACTTAGAAAGCATTATGCATGTATTGAACAAACGCTACTAAAGACATTTCAGCAAACTGTGTGTTTAAAAAGTAATAAATAGCTATTGTGCTTACTTCATAAACTTGTCAGACTGTCTTCATTTTATTTTTCTGAGCAAACTGAATTTCTGTACTACTCATCCCCAGCCAGTTAATAAATACATCACCCTAAAAAGTGCTGTGGTATTAAATTTACAGCCGATAAAATATGGATGAAGTCGCTGCATCAAGAGTGATTTCATCTCTCACGCTCCCCTCAGAAGGAGTAAAAGATTACTAGACTGCTTCACCCACCAGAGAGTGACCTTTGCTCCCGAGTAACAGCCACTCAGCAACTACCGCCAAATGAAGACGGAGAATAACATATAGATTTGCCATAAGAAAAAATTGATCTAAATCCATGTATCAAATCTGCTGATCAGAGCTCTGCAGAAACACGTCAAAATCCTTCATGTGCAACTGCGGAAACTTTGGGTAAAAGGGACACCCTGAAACTGTGTGGGATTGTTTGGGATTCTTTTTTAAATTTTCCTTATTACTATTATTATTATTTGCCTGTTGGATCACTGGAATAAAATGTCCTTAGAAGAAAATGCTCCTTGACTTCACGTCTTAGTAGTGAGTGTTTTCTTCTCTCTGTAGGAACCTTAAACTCACTGAGAATTTCAGAGATCAGGAGAATCTTATAAATGAAGGCGTTTCTCCCCAGGGAAATTTCTCAACAAGCTGATTTAATTTATATCTTTTTTTTAAAGTTCTGTCTAAATGATAGGAAAAAAAAAAAAAAAAACTCCAAGAAAAACATTCGTTAGCACAGAAAATAAATTCTTACGATTAACATTTTGCCTTCCAAAAGGGCTGGGGACTAAGAGTTCTCTGCACTTCAAAGGTAAGAGAGAAATGAGTTTTAAAACAAGGGTCAAAAAGAAGCAAATTGCTGCTGAGCTATTTTTATTTCAAATATATAAAAGTAGAGTTGGTAACCGCCATGTATAAATCTTCAAAGTGCGGATTGCCAAGGGTCTTCCTCTAAAGACTGCTCTGAAAAAATAAACTTGGGCAATTAAAGAGGCCTTTTCCTTTGGCCAGGGAGGTGGGGGAAGGGGTCCCGGGTCCCAGCGGCTCCCGGCTTCCTCTCTGCTCCCAGGGAGCAGTGCGTCTTTGCTCTTTTAAAAAATCCCTCTAGCTCTGGTCTCTGCAAATGAAAGCTTTTGTTGCCTCCTCCAAAATGTGACTGTTCCACGGTTTGAGGTTTTTTTCTTTGTTTATTTGTTTTTCACTGAGCACTTTTGTGCTCAACGGGTAATTGGTTTGACGGAGCCAGAGGGTTTTGGGGACAAGGCTGTTTATTTCGAATTTCTTCAACGGTAAATAGTGAGGCCTTGGCGCCCCCAGACAGGTCTGCACAAAAGCTCTGATTCTTAAAATAGATGAAGTGGGGGAAATGTTTCAAAACAGGTGAGAGAGGGGATTGAGCGGGGTAGTTTGAGGGGCGCACACGCGCGTGAGTGCGTGCTCGCACGCGACCATGTACATTAACCATGGAAATTGTCCTGTTTGAAATGAAAACTCTCTTTAAAGGAGGTTATTTGGACAGACCCCTGCCCACACCCACCCCATCTCTCAGTTGGCCAAACAGTGGTCCTTGCTACATCTTTCTAAACAAGCCCTTTTCCCGTTCTGATTGTGCGGTGGATTGGCGAAGGCAAGGTGACATTTCATCAGTGACAGATATACCTGCGGTCCTGGCATTAGCGGCTCCAGGAGGAGCTGGGACTGGTCCCTTTGTTTGCATCCGTGGGGAGGGCGGTGCGGTGGGTGTGCTGGGATGGGGGCGGGGAGGAAGGAGAGACAGTGACAGGGAAGAGAGAACAAGGGGACACTAAACGCTTTGTGCTTGGGGTTATTTAATTTTTTTAATATATATGTGTGTTTTGTGAACCTGGGAGGAGAGTTGGACGCAACAGGCAAGGAATTAGAGGTCGTGCGGGGACAAGGAAGGTTTTACCGGCACAGTTTCAAACCCCGTGAAATCCTCCTCATGGGCATCTCTTTCCCAAAATGACCAGACCGGGAAGGGTTAGTGTTTAGTTAACAGCTGAAAGGAAAATAATGCCCCAATTTTTAAATATCATAATATTATCCAAAGGCTAATTCCCCCTTACCATGCCACCTTGTATTTTTATTCTTTATTTCCCTCCTGCCCCCAATTTATAGATCATCCCGTCAGTCATTTTTCAATGTGGAATATGTTCCTTAAAAACTACTGGGAAATGTTTTCCAGGCCCACGAGGGCAACAAGAGCCCTGCCTGAGGAGGTGGTGAGGAAATTTCTTCAATCAAGACCCCGTTATTTCCACCTAATACCTGTTGAAAATGTCTACATATGGGCAATATCGATTTGGATTCTGAACAGGATTTGCAAAACTGGCTTTGGGGAACTAAACTTGACTAACTGGAAATGATCCCATGGTAATTCATTAGCATTTCAAAACAACTACTAAGTGGCCATTTATTTTCTAATTTTTTAAAAAGCCAACAATACCATTAATTATGCCTTTTATGAATCCTGGTAATAGCTGTTTACTTCCCATAAATTAATATTACACCGTCAGGAACAGAGCACCCCTGTGTATTGCAGCAGTTTTGCTTTCAACAGGCCACCAGGTAGACCCCGCAATTCTCTCATGAAAAGCAGGTGACAGATGTCACTCAAAATCTCGCAACTCCTGGTGCTTGAGTCACCAACACTGATTTTTGTTTTCCCAATTTCTCCTTTGATAGACAGACCCCCTCCCTGGAATGTGCCCACCTGATGTCCCTGTGTAATTGAGAAGAGATGGTCTTGGCATTCACCTTTCTAATCCAAGCACTTATTAGTACTTGGCTCCCGGCACCAAATTAAGTTGCAATAATTGTTTTTAATTTAGTTTAGTTTTTTAATTCAAATTAAAACCCAGGTCACATCCTGGTGTATTTTTTTAACAGACTTTATTTTTTAGAACAGTTTTAGATTCTTCCCGGTGTTTTTTTTTTTTTTTAAATATTGTCTTTAAATTTGTAATTCTCATTCAATGAACATCACATTAAATATTTGGAAATTATTAATATAAACCATGGCTTTTGAGCTGCATGGATTAGCACTTATGCCCTGAAACAATGATAAAGTAGGAAATGTCATTCAGAATTGTATTGGTGCTATGACTAAAAATAAATTTACTTGAAATGTTTAAAAAGCAAGCAAGTAAGGACATAGAGAGAAAGGTCATTAGTATTTATAAAGAATCTAGTTAATTAGTTTGTTTAAATTTTTTTCCTTAGGAAAAACAATCTTATAGATGAAATTGCTGGATTAAAAAAATACATTTTTAGAGTGCTTACTATATGTAGACACACACACACACTTACATCCAGTTACCCCTAAAATGTTGTACCAATTAATATTCCTCACATCCATTTCGGAGAGACTGTCTTTTTTCCCAGACATGGAAAATTCTGATTATTCTCATTCTTTCAAATCTGTGATAAACTGTATATTATTTTTGTTTGCAATCCATTGATATCTGCAGTTTGAAGTTTTTCACATGTATTTTTCTCTGGTGAATCCTTTATGACTTTCTCATCGGTCTACTGGGATGTTCACTATTTTTTCTTATTGATATTGAAAAGCTCCTTTATATATTAAGCATGTTAACTTTTATTATTTAGTTGTAAAAACATTCTTTAATTTTGTTTTTTGCCTTCTAACTATTTTCTTAATGTTTTAGTTTGTTATTATGGTATAGAAAATGGGGGGGGGGGTTACTTAATTTGTGTTTATCATAATCTGGTAAGTGTGTTGTATCTCCCTTCACACTGTCTGCCACCAGTGCATTGCTAAGGTAGGCTTTCCCACACACCCCAAAATTACACGTTCATCTATATTTTCTTTTAATAGTTTTATTCCAATAACCTGACTATTGCTGTACCAGGGCCATACAGTTTTCAGCTTTATAGTATATTTTATTATCTGTTAAAGCAAATCTTTCCTCATATTTATTTTCCAAATTCCCTTTGCATTCTGGAGTGTTAAGACTTACTAGTGGATTATTTAGAATAATGGTAATTTCCAGACTCTGAGATTTTATTAAAATTTTATTCAATTTATTTTTTTTACTTTGGAAGAAGTTAATGTTTTTATTATTACTGAGTGTTCCCATTGCAGAATACTGCAATCTTTTCATTTTTGCAAGCCTTTTTTTATCACGTCTCTCAGTAGTTTTAGTCTTTCATGTCAGCCACCTACTTTTCTTTCCAAGCATACTACTGGATATGAGATTATCATACCATTTTTAATACCTATTATAAAATTCTATGAGAAAGTTATCACATTTTATTTTTATTTTCTTACCTGCCAAAGTTTCTCACTATTCCTGATTGTTTGCTATCCCTGATTGACCCCTTTTTTATTTTACCAATCCACAATCATATCACCTATAAACAATAATTTTCTCTGTCCTTTCTCAGTATTTACATAGCATATTTTGATTTCTTGTCTAATTGCATTGGCTGACTCTTTCTGAAAAATAAAGAACCATGGTACTGGTGGGTAGCCTCGCCTTCTCCTGCGTTTAAAGAAATACTTTCACTACTTCACCACAGAACATGACCCTGTTTTATAGTTTAAGATATTCTGTGTCCATTTTGCTACAAGTTGTTATAATCAAGAACAGATGTTAAACTTTCCATAATGAGTCACTGGATCCTATACAGTAGTGTTTCTTCTTCTCATGTAGATATAATGAATTATACCAGTACACGTGAAGTCACTTTTACATTCCTGGAATAAACTTTAATTGGTCAGGGTGGATAAATTTTTTAAATACTGCTGAATTCATTCTAGTAATAGCTTATTTAAGAATTTTTAATTAATACTCAAAAGTGATATGGATCTATAGTTTTCTCTTTTTCGTGCAATTTTTGGGAAGATTTGGTTAAAAGGTTATGCCACCTTGATAAAAAGAGTTAATAAAGCTTGCTTCATTTTAATCTACGTAACAGTTTATGTAAATTGGGAAATAATTGTTCCTTTAAGTTTTAACAGGATTCCTTTGAGCCTAGAACTAACTTTTATCATTTTTCCCAACGGTTATTGATCTACTTAACACTTCTAATTCTTATTGAATATTTTTTATAATCTGAACCCTGAAACAACAATCTACTTTGTACAACATTTAATGTAAAGTTGCACAAGTATTCCCCTATAGTTCTTTTTTTTTTTTGCAGTACGCGGGCCTCTCACTGTTGTGGCCTCTTGCATTACAGAGCACAGGCTCCGGACGCGCAGGACCAGCGGCCATGGCTCACGGGCCCAGCCGCTCCGCGGCATGTGGGATCTTCCCGGACTGGGGCACGAACCACGTCCCCTTGCATTGGCAGGCAGACTCTCAACCACTGCGCCACCAGGGAAGCCCCCCTATAGTTCTTTAATCTCCTGTAGCTCCTGTTATGTATTGTTTATTCCAAATGGACAGTTATTGAGTTCATTTTCTAATTCTGTTTTTATTTTACTAACATATTTGTTAGTAAATTCTTAAAATTTACTTATTTACACATTCACATTTTTATTTATGGAAAAGCATCAAAAACCATGAATTTTCACCTAATTACAATTTTGACTATGTTTTGTAAGAATTGATATGTAATAATGCTACCACCATTATTTTAAGGTATTATACACTCAATTTGATTTTATTCCTCTGATTGTTTTAAGAAACTAAAACGAATAGTTTTTACAGCTTCATTTTTAATTACATATTTTATTGCACTGTTATCAGAGATAATTAGCAATACTATTATCTTTTTTAAAATCGTTTTGTATTTTGACCTATTTTTGGTTTTTCTTTATTTACATTTTATACCTCTCTTATAAGCTCTTTGTGTGGAAAAGACAGAAAACTAACTATACCAAAATACCCTACTATTACTATTTTCTCCTTCAATTTTTAATAATTTTTTCATATATTTCAGTGCTATGTTACTTTACAAACAAAAGTTCATAATAGTTAACATTTCATGTTAGATCATATCTAGATTATGATACTTTGTCTCATAACATATGCATATTTTTCGTATATCTTTGGCCATCTTTAACATAATATTATCTTTTATCACTTTGTTTTAGGTATAACTCATAAGCAACATAGTTAACATTAACCTTTAATTAAGACTGTATTTGTATTAAAATGTGAGTTCTCCCATTTGTATTAAAACCATGACAGATAGGCTTGTCAATATATGCCTACTACATCATATTTTGTGTTCTTACTTTTTTAATGCGTTCTTGATATTTTGTGCTTTCTGCCCTTATTTAATCTGATCAGTATTTTCTTTAATTCTTCCTCTTGTAATTTTGGATTTATGCATCTATCTTTAGTCACTGACACTGTAAAATTTAAAAATCTATGTCTGTTTCTAAGATCATCCTCCACAAAAATAAACTGAGCATCATTGACATCACCAGTGTACATCCACCTCCTCCAGATCCCTTCACACATTTTCTTCTCTGAGATTTTTATCTGGACTTATGATGATTCTATTATAACATCTTCCTTCTTTCAAGCTTCGTAAGATTGGTATTCTTCTCTCCCTGAAATGTGCTGTTTATTGGTTTGTTTAGATGGTATTATGCTCACTACAGGTTCTTTCACACTATAGCTTCTTAAATTCATGAGTTTCAACATGTATTATATGTTTATTGTCTCAGTGGACTTTGTTATATTTTTAAATTTTTTTTCAGGAATGAAACATTATTGATAAACTTCCTCTTAGTTTCTTCCCACATCTGAGAGTGTCTTTCTGTTCTTTTCACACATAAACGCAGTCTGGTTGGTACAGAATTTAGAAGTCAGGTCACCTTTTTGTCAAACTGCAGAAAAAGCCCTACTGGTTTTCTGGCATCTAATATATGTGGAACATTATGGCTAGATGGAGACTATTCATATTTTTTTAACCTCTTTTTATCGTATTTTATGGTTTTCCCTGCTTGAATGATTTCTAGGGCCTTAAAATTCAATTGTTTCAGCAACATATTTCTAAGTTGTAGTGTTTGCTTGGTATTTAGTGAGCCTTTTTAAATCAAGGTTATTAAAGGATCAAGAGAATGAAATGCAGACCCTCTAAACCTCCAGTGCCTTTTTCAGTCATCATGGTTCCATTTTTATCATTTGACCCCTTTGTAGGGTTCTGTGTATTCTTTCATTTGATGGAAAAATGTCAGCTGTGAAAAAAATTTTAACATTCATTTTCTGATTAAAACTTTCAATAGTGTTTCCATTCCAGTTCTTCTATTCATTCTGCTTCATTTCTTGGCCACACTTTTATATATAAATTGGCTCTTCATTACCTAGCCTTCATATGTATCATATTTATTATTTTCATATGGTTGTTCTTTACCTCCATATCCTAAGGGATTTTCCCTAATTAATCTTCCATAAAACTGATCAATTTTCTGCAATATCAATTTTCTTAAGTCTCCCACATTCTGCTATGGCAGAAAATATTTTCTTTATCACAATGAAATTACTTTTTATTTCAATGTTTTCTTATTCTCTCATCTTTTATTTCCTACTTTATAGGAACTATTATTTTTAATTGCTATTGTGATCCCAATTTTACCTCTGTTTCTTGGAAAAAATCTTTCTTTTTCCCCAAAATATTCTTTTCAGCTATCTCTTGTATAGTCTGATCATCTTTTTCTTTATGGTTGCAGAATTTGTTTATAAAAAGTCTGATTACTCATCTGTGATGTCTTTTTTCTGAAACCACTTCTGACACCAAACATGTGGGGTTTTTTCAGACACCAAATACTTGTCATTTTTCCACACCAATTCTTTGGCAGTAACTGGGTGCTCATGGATTCAATTCAGTTCTGACACCAACTACTCAGACCTCATAGGTTAATGCAGACCTCATAGGGGAAGGGCTCAGCCCCATAAGACTGACCCCACTTCAGAAGCCAGCTCAAAAGTCCCAGGGGCCACCCATACTTCTAACCAACTGGCTATAAAATTTAAGGGTTTCCACTACTCCTCGTCAGGTTCCATAATTTACTAGAACAACGCACAGAACCCAGGGAAGCATTTTATTTTACTATTGGTGGTTTATTATAAAGGATTCAACTCAGAAACAGCCAAATGGAAGAGATACATAGGTCTAGGTATAGGGTGGGGTGGGGTGGGTGCAGAACGTTCATGACCTCTCCAGGCACGCTACCCTCTCCGCATCTCAATATGCTCACCAACCCAGGAGATCCCCAAACGCCAACATTTAGAGGTTTCTGTGGAAATTGTATATTGTAAGCATGATTGATTAAATCATTGGCCACCGGTGATTGAACTCGATTCCACCTTCATTTCCTTCCCCAGAAGTCCGGAGTAGAGCTGAAAGTCCTAATGCTCTATTCATGGCTTGGTGTTTCTACCATCCCCGTTCCTGAAGCCATCTGGGGGGAGCCGCAGACTTAAGTCATCTCAATAGCATACAAAAGACACTATTACCATTTAAAAGATTCCAAGTTCCAAGAGTTTTAGGGACTCTGTGACAGGAATCAGGGACCAAATACACATATCACATCATCCTCAGTGAAAGATGTTTGTTCTTACTCTCCTAGTTTCTAAAAATCTGTTTTGGTAGATTCCCCTTGGATTTTCCTCCTTCCTTCTTTTGTGAAATTATAGGATTCTTTCCTTAAAATTTACACATAAAGGCTAAAAAGGGGGTATATCTATTACTAATTAAGACATTCAGCAACTGGCAGCTGCGGAAAGGTAACTCGGAAACGTTAACGACTAGCAAGAGCTTGCCAGCATCAGTACGAACTGGTCAGACTGGGGTGAAGTCACTAACAGGTTGCAATCTTCAGTTTGAAAACCCTGACTTAGAAAACGGAAGCCACAAAATTGGTAGCTGATTGTTTATAAAGAACATAAAGAAAGAAGGAATTAAAGTTAACCTCAGGACTTCTAGGTTGGACATCAGGATGATGGGTGACTTTAACCAAAATAGGAATGGATAAATAACTGGAAGAAAAATACATTTTGATTTGCTGGTGTAGAGAAGTCTTCTTTTGTACACGCTGAGTCTGAACTCACAGAGTTGAAAACATGGGGTTTAGAGACCAGGAAAAAAGGGGAGGATGGAGAAACAGAACTTGCAGTGCTTAGTGCAATAGAAATGGAAGTTACTGGATCAGATGAGGTCAAACTGTGAGAACTTTTAAGGTGAGATGAGAAGAGGATCAAGGATGAGATCCTGAGAAAGCAGAGCTATGAAGGAGGCTAAGAAAGATGGGCAAAACGTTAAAAGGAGTAGAAATGAGCATGAATGCCAATAATATTGGATAATATTATAGAGCAATTATTATGTGCCAGACACTATGTTACGTGCTTTAAAACCATTACCTCGTTGAAACCTCTCAAACTACAATGTAGGTATTATTATCCCTACTTTGAAAATGAGGAAATGGAGGTTCAGAGAAGCTAAGGGTCATCTCCACAGTAACATAGCAAATTAGCAGAGAAACTAGGATTCAAACATTTTAACCTGAGCTTGGACCCGTGACATCTATGTGTTTGAAGGAGAAAGACTTTACCTTGTTTCTACAAAAACAGAAGCCAGGGTTTGAACTGCTCAGACACTGCGTGAGCCCGGTAGAGTGAAGTGGAGTAGAAGGTTGGAAAGCAGACCCTGAGGCAGGGATTCGAGGGCACAGTGTTTATTTGGGAGATGCAAGAAATGTGGGTTGAGGAGTAAAGAAATGAGACAGAGAATAAATTTGTTTTATTTAACAAATTGTTAAATAAAAAACCAACCATCATTGTGGCACATGAAGCCTAATCCAGTAGGAAAATGCTAGAAAGTGAAGTACCTCACGGTTATCTTAACAGAGGTGTGAAGAAGATGGGATATTGATATGCCCATTCCAGTCTGTTGTTAGTTGAGGGCTGCTTCTGTGCAGCCTCCCTGGCCCTCTGGGCAGAGAAGCTACCATGACGTGGAGAAAGCACACACCCAGAGAGGCAGATACTGACAGGTGGAACTTAGCAGTAGCACCCCAGAGTCACAAAGCATGCCAGAGAGATAGGAGTGGGCCCCCAAAGGGACCGCTATGGAAAGGAACCTACCAGTTGTGTTGTCTGTAGTAACAAAAATGAGGAAAGACCTTAAAAGCCTGTGGACACAAAGTCTCACTCTATGGAGCAGCCACAGTTTCTCAAATTTGATTGTACCTGGAAAGGTATCTTTCTAAATGCTGACAGGGCTTCTGCTTCTGAAAAGGTAGGATATTTTTTCCTATTTTTCCTGCTAAGTAAAACTTAAAACCTTGAATATTGTATGTAAAACAAACATAAGAAGACTCGGAAAGGTGGAGAGAAGGATATAGAATAGCAAGGAACCTTAGGATCAGAGGGAAGTCATGATGGTGAGACCCCTGGATTTTCTATTTGCCTTGGATACCCTATACTTAGAGTTGAATAAGCTGCCAATATGGAAACCCCAATGGGTAAAGGCAAGAAGCCACAAGAAAAGCGTAATCTCTCCAGCCAAATGACCAGGAAAAGTAAATACTAACAAGACGGAATGTTTAGACAATAACTACTCTACTCCAGCCAAACATCGTGGAAGAAACTGAATCCCCCAAACCTGCCCACATCAGCAAAGGGGATTTAGACTTCCACCCGTATCAGATCGTAATGAATACCCCATTATTCACTTTATTCAAAACCTCCTGCAAGACTGGTATCAGAGAAGACCAATAGGGAGCTGGGACTTTAAACCCCACCAGCAAATAACAAAGCATTTCTCCCTGCAGTGTCAGTGGAGCACAGGGGAACATGAACTTCTCCCCCTACCTGGTGGTAAGAGACATCTCTCCCCTGTCCTACTGAGGTGATATTAGAGAAGGCCTGATGAAGAGTCAGGACTGGCACCATCATCTACCAGTAAAGAGGTCACCCCCACCGCAGTGTCAGCCGAGAGACTACACAGGAAGCAGAAACTCCCACTCCTGCCCGACAATAACAAGAAGCTTACCCAGAGGCAAGTGGGGGACCTGGAAATAACAACACTCCCTGCCCCCACTTTCCCCTACCAGAGCAGTTTTAGAGGACGCCAGCAAAAACAGACTTAAATAAGATCCACAGTCTCATAACATAACATGAAGCAAAAGCCAGGAAGATCTCAAACAAATGAAAAAAAGGCCATCAATAGATGCAAAAAATAAGACAGCAGAGATGCCAGAATTATCTGCCAATGATTTTAGAGCGATGCTTTCATGAGCAAGAATGGAAAGACTTGAAACAAATGAAAAAATTTAAATGTCAGAAAGAAATAGAAGATATAAATAAGAACTAAATGGACATTTTAGAACTGAAAAAAACACAGTAGTTGAAATAAAAGCCCCGTGAATAGACAAAAAAAAAAAAAAAAAAAAAGAACCTCAAGAATATGTGTTAAGTATAACAAAAGATCTAGGATTTGAGTCATCAGAGTCCTAGAATAAAAAGCGAAAGAGGGTGGGGCTGAAAAATTCTTGAAAAAATTATGGTAGAAAACTTCCTAATTTTGCCAAAACCCATAAATGTACAGATTCAAGAAGCTGGGTGAATTCCAAATAGGATAAATGCAAAGAAATCCACACTAAGATAAACCATAATTAAGTTTCCAAAAACTAAAAGACTTCTTCAATAAGCCAGAGAAAGATTTTTTATTAGTCTTTTTTTTAACATCTTTATTGGAGTATAATTACTTTACAATGGTGTGTTAGTTTCTGCTGCATAACAAAGTGAATCAGCTCTACATATACATATATCCTCATATCTCCGCCCTCTTGCATCTCCCTCCCAACCCACTTTTTAGTCTTTTTAAAGCTGCGGAAGAGATTTAAAAATCATTATTTTACACTGTAAAATAATGATCACCTTATTGAACAATTCCATTCCTTAAAGAGTTAATTAACTCATTAGCAAAAAATGATTTTTTAACAGTAGAAGAAAAACAATTAGGATTACAGCCTTGCATTTACCTGATTTAGTCTCAAGGGAAGTCAAAAATACTGAAATAAAACTAAAATAAAATACAGCAAAATTTGTACTATGAAGCTAAATCAATTCTCACCGTCTGAAAACAAGTCAGCTCATGGGGAATATAAAAGGCAAGAGAAGAAATTCTTCACTAAAGTCCTGATTTCATCCTCACACTGTCCATGGCCCTTTCTACCTTTCTTTAAACACAAAAGGGGACTTCCCTGGTGCTGCAGTGGAGGACTCCACACTCCCAATGCAGGGAGCCCAGGTTCGATCCCTGGTCAGGGAACTAGATCCCACATGCATGATGCAACTAAGAGTTCACATCCTGCAACTGAGGAGCCCGTGTGCTGCAACAAAGGAGCCGGTGAGCCACAACTAAGGAGCCCTGGAGCCACAACTAAGGAGCCCACATGCTGCAACTAGGAGCCTGCCTGCCACAACTAAGACCCAGTGCAACCAAATAAATAAATATTTTTTTAAAAAAAACTAATAAAACTTAAAAAACCCAAAGGGTCTAGTCAGCTCGCTAGGAGTCTGGTCTGAGTCCTATTAAATAGAATGTCATCATTTGGGATAGAGTGCTCAGCTGACTCATCCAAGAGGGGACTCATTTTTCTCATTAGCATTATCAAGTATTCAAGCCTTCACTCACTTCCCATTAAGTTCAGTGGAACAAGGTCTAAGAGAGCTTGTGTATAATCTCTACATATATTTTAAAGTCGTAAAATTAGTTGGCCTTGCATTTACATGATTCAGCAAATGAGCTCAACTGATTCTCAAGAACTGAGAAGCATCTGAGCTTTTTCTCTACTTGGAAGGTCACAAGTCTGCTCTAGTCTCATGGTTGCTAGTATAAGACATGGAACTGCCAGGTCAGCTACAAAAAACAGTGCATTCCTCATATCAACAGTAGTGTTAGCATTTGCCCTGATTCCCTAAGCCCCAGTTCCCACAAGGTGACACGAAGAGGACCAGGTAACGCCTGTATGCACTGTGGGCTGTGTCACAGGAGAGGGGCTCTCAGCTTAGAGAACAGGGATATTTTATAATGGGCACTGAGACTGCCTGGCCTCTGCTCCAGAGTAAATCACCTTCATTATATTACCAGCATTTGTGAAACTACAGCAGACTAATTTGTTAGCTTGCAAATGAGGGGAAATCTCCTTCTTGCTCCAGATGGAGATGCTCGCTCTGTTTTCCAAGGTCGTTTGCTCTACAGCATCCTTGAAAAGGTGGTCCAGAACAAAGGCAGTCGGTGCTTTTGCTCACACAATTGTCCTGAAATATGAGAGGCCCTTGGAGAACTGGCCCCCAACCTGGATATTCTGAAAACCATGACTTGGAATCATCAGTTTTCCCTGTGCTCTGAAATTGTTCACATTACTTACCTTTTATGGATGAAAAGGATTGTGTTTAAAAAAATACAACCCAGGAAAATCTTCATTTAAGTTTTGATGTTTGCTTGAAAATATATAGACATTAAATGGCATTTCCAAAGGAAAATGGGAGAAGTTGTTTACATCAGTCTTCCAGTTATCGATTGCTATCTCTCAAACCAATCACAACGTAATGACTTCAGACAATTTATTATTGTCTCTCATGGTTCTTGGCTCAGCTGAACGATTGTTGCTCACAGCCTCTCTCGTGATTGCTGCCACTTGGTGACAAGGGCTGAGTCTTCCAGAGGCTTTATCACTTCCAATTCTGACACTTGGGCTAGGGTAGCTGGAACAGCGGCGTCAGCTAACTCTCTCTGCCTGTGGCCCCCTGACGACTAGCTGGGCTCTCTCCTAGCATGGTGATCTCAGCGTGGTCAAACTTCCTTCTAGGAGGCTGGTTTACTCCAGACTGAGGGTACCGTGACACTAACGCTGAAGCTGCAAGTCTTCCCAGGACCTCGGAGTGAAAGTCCCACTGCATCACCCCATCCCCTTCAATCAATGACACAGGGCAGTTCAAATTCTTGGTGGAAGGGACTCAAACTGGGTTCGAGAAACAGGATGTATGGCTCTTGGGGGCCTTCAAGTTTAAATCTCCCACTTTAGTAATGGAGAATGAGCTGTGTGTCTATCCTCATATTTGTGTTTTCATGGTATCTGTTAACACATTCAGTAGAGAAAAACTGTTGATGCAGAGTCAGAAGCCCCAAGTTTGAATTCCGATTTTTGATACTTAGTGACTGTATAATCTTAAACAAGTCATTTGTCTTCTTGAAGCCTGTTTCCCCATCTTTAAAGTAGAAATGACAGTACCCCACACACAGGTAAACTGTGAGGAATGTTTAAGATGACATGAGAGTACAATGAAACCTAATGAAAATATGCTGTTAATACCATAGCTTTATGCAGATAAGATTCCTCTCTCAATTTGTGTATTTTTGAAATTGTGACTTTTTTAATAAAACAGAATATCCCCTTCTACTATCCAAATGTAGCTCAGAAAGCATAAGTAAACATGGAGATTGTCATATTTCACAAAGCCTTGATTCTTCCTAGCTGTGATGTGTCCAAATACAAGCACGGTATGCAGGCTGAACAGGTGATGTGATGCTGAGCTTCTATGTATCAGCAGGTGACAAGAGCAGGCAGTGGAATACAGGCAGGGTGGCCAGCTCCAAAGTTATGCTATCAAATTACAGTCTGTCCAAGGAGCGTAATCTCTTGTGTCAACACAAGGACTAGTCCCAGAAACTATAAAAACCCCAAGCATTCTAAAATTAGGCACCAGTACAACCCCTAAGAAGTATTACCTCTGTTGAATTAAGATACCGAAAGTTTTCTCACAGTGCTGGCCACCTGGAACACCTGAGAAGGACGTCTGGACTTGCAGTTCTTTCCTCCATCCTCATCTGCAGCCCATGACCTTGCTTCCTTCTTCCCTGAGAAAATCGAAGTGATCAGAAGAGGACCTCACATCTGCTCTCAGGATCCTCACCTCCGATTGTTCAATAAATGTCCTTTTGCTGACGTAGCAGCTTTATAGCACAATCCATCACTCTCTCCTCCTTGGTTCACGTGCTTCCCTGGCCTTTTGGGATACCTTACATTCTGGAGCTCCCTCCTACCCCCCTAGTCGTTCTTTTTTGGTCACCATTGACCCTTCCTCTCTCCTCCCAGATGTCTTACTGTGGACCTCGTTAAGGTGCAGGTCTTTCCCCTTTTCTCTCTTGATCTCATCTCATCAGGACTTGCTCACCTGCAGGCTTCCCCATCCCATTGATATCAACTCCATCCTTCTGGTCGCTGAAGTCTTGGTCATCCTCACCTCTCCTCTTTCCCTCATACCCACATCTAATGCACTAGGAATTCCGCTGGCTTTGTATCCAGAACCCTACTTCTCCTCACTGTTACGGCTACCACATTGGTCAGAGCCAACACACTTTTGCCCAGATGACTGTATCAGCCTCCCAGAGCAGCCTCATGCTTCTGCCCTCACTCAACTTAATCCCACAACTGTCAGAGGAAACCTTTAAAGGCAGAAGTCATCCGTCTGCTCAGAACCCTTGCACGGCTCCCCTTTTCACTCACGGTAAAAACCAAAGTACTTACAACGGCTACCAATGCCCTCCATGGTCTGCCTGCCCCAGCACTCCTGCCAGTACCTCTCTGGTCTTGACTACTATATTGTCTTCATCACTCACTCTGCTCCAGCCTCCCTGCTCTTCCTACAAAGCCATCCTTGTCCTAGGACTTTCTCTCTGATTGTTCTCTCTGCTTAGATGGTCCTTTCTCCCGGATATCTGTATGGTTAACTTCCTCATTTGCAAATCTTTGCTCATATGTCACCTTCCCAACGAGGTGTAAGGCAATCACTTGATTTAATACCTCCACCTGCCTGTCTGTCTCCCTTACCCCACATCCCCCAACATCCCTGCCTTTTTTGATTCTTGATTCCTCTTATTCCACTTTGCTCCTTCTTTTCACCATCACGCTTTTATCATCCTCTATCACACCGTTTAACTCCATTATTTGATATGTTTACTGTTAATTTTCTGTTGCGCACTGCTGAAATGTGAGCCCACATTGGACTGACATGCCCTAGGCATCTGGAATAATGCCTGATAGGTCATAGGAGTCAATACAGTTGGAGAAATAAATATATAAATAATAAATAAGGTAAGCATTTTGCCATCCATAAAAATTGTGAATATGATGTTTTTAGTTTGCATTTTTCTGTAGATTAAAGTAAAACAAACTGATTTGGAAATATATATCATACATTAGTGTATAAAGACATAAATAAAGTCATTATTAATACAGCCATCAACAGGTGAAAAAAGTTAATTTTTGCATATTTTTATACTTACTTAAAGATTAGATCATGTTGTAAGCGCTGTTATGTATATTACTTTTTTGTTACACATTATATCAAAGCCATTTTTTCTGACATTAACAATGTATCAGGCTTTGCTCAGGGGCAGTATTGTAGCCAATGAAGTTTATTCGAGGTGGGATTATTGCTAAAAGTGTGTATTGAATCACATTTTTTTAAAGAGAGGATATATGTATATGCATAGCTGATTTACTTTGCTGTACTGTAGAAACTAACACAACAATGTAAAGCACTATATTCCACAAGTCCCCGTGTTTTGCTTAATTGTAGTCATTTATATTGTTTCCAGATTTTTTTTATTACTTGCTACTGCAATTAACATTTTTGTGTAGACATCCTTGGAGAAATGACCATCATCTCAAGTCATTAATATTTTATCCAAATTACCCCAGATAAGAAGGATCCATGCTTCCACTGTTCAAGTCAGATGTTGTTACTCATAATCTCTGGATAAGGACATTTTACCATGTCCCCTCCAAGACATTTTTTTCTGAGTTTTAAAAATGCCTACTATTCCAGTTTTCTATTGTTGCATAATAAACCATAGCAAAATGTGGTGCCATAAAACATCAATTCATTATAGCCTCTCTCAGTTATAACAAAGTGAGCCTTTTGGGGGCCTTCATACAGTTACATGTAGATGTGGCTGTGACTTGACCACCTGGAAGTTTCCGACTTCACACATCCGGCACCGCTCCCCACAAGCTCTCCACAAGGCTACCTTGGGCTTCCTCACAGCATGGTGGCATCGGGATAATCAGACTTTTGGAGACCCAGGCTCCAAAATGACTGTTCTCAGAGACCCAGGCAGAAGCCCTAAGGCTTCTTATGACTTAGCCTCCGAAGTCCAGAAATGTCATCTCCACTGCATTCTTGGCGTCAACCAGGCCGAAATAGATTTAAGGGGAAGGGAACTAGACCCTGCCTCTCAGTAATGGGAGCATCCAAAATTTTTCACCTCCCTTTCCTCCTTCACATCTTCACTAAGAAAAAATGTCTTCTAAAGGCTGAACTGACAGCTAACTGAAATTTTCTTATTGTAATTTAAAGTCATTTCCTTATTCTGTCTTCTTGAAGTTAGTCAAGACGTTAGTAGAAAACTTACAATTGATAACAGTAGTTTCTATAATGAAAAGTATTTACATCTTATCTGTATTAGATTTTCCCTATCCACAAAATGAGAAACTAAAACTTAGGTAGTACTTTCCAACTCCAATATTTAGGAGTTTATTTGAGACTGTCTACTCATCCTTACTAAAGTCTTATACAAAAAAGTCAAAAAAGTGCTTCATAATAAATATGTATTTTCGATGACAACCTCAGCCACTCAAACTAACTGACAAAATTCCTTTTCCTCAATTACGAACTACTACTGGATTACTATTGTCCAGACAGAAACAGTTCTGAATTTACACATAAAAGATAAAGTCATTACAACATTTTGAAGAAAATCTTTGAAGCTAATTATCTAAAGATTAGAGAAAGGATATCTTTTAATTAATTTCAAACCCTGGATTGAGTACTAAGCAGAAACATGAAAGAAAGATTTCCAATAGAAAGCAGTGGTTATGGAAGAGACTCCCTCCCCTTAAGGATTACCATTTAATTTTCAGCATTGATTTGAAATAAATGCTGGTATGATCTCCAAGGGAAGACCCTCAGTTATAAACCTAATGAAGTGTAATAAGCAAAATATAAGCTGTACTCCTTTGTTAAACTCTCTTATACACTATGCGTTGGTTTCAGTGAGGGTATTTACATTTACACCTTTGCTGTCCTCTCGGATAAGTGTCATGGAGGCTGAGTCTTTGAGGGCTGTGCCTTAGGCCTTCACTGATCTTTTTATTTACTTTCTCTCCACCCAACATCCAACATAGTGCTTGGCTTTTGATAAACTTTGTTAAGTGAGTTGCCACAAATATTTTTGCTTTTCTTTATATTAATGAAAGAACTTAAAGTTTAAAACTATCCAATTATGGGAATGATGCACACTGTGTCAGGCTAAGTTTAAAATTACCTACAGCTTGTTTTTACAACTCAAGACCAAAAACAAACCCAACAACTAATAACCTGACTGGACTGGACCATTTCTCCAAAGACATACAAATGACCAACAGGTACATAAACATCATTAATCACCAGGGAAAATGCAAATCAAGACCACAATGAGATATCACCTCACACCCGTTAGAATGGCTATCATCAAAAATACAAAAGATAACATGTGCTGGCTGGCGAAGACGCGGAGAAATCAGAATCCTCAAGCACTGGAAGTATAAATGTAAATTAGTGCAGCCACTATGGAAAATAGTATGGAGGTTCCTCAAAAAAAAAAAAAATTAAAAATAGAACTGCCATATGATCCAGCAACTCCACTTCTGGGTATTTATCCAAAAGAAATGAAATCAGAACTTTTATGAGATGTATACACCCCCATAATCATTGTAGCCTATACACAAAAGCCAAGACATAGAAAAAAATCTACATGTCCATTGACAGACAAATCTGATGTAAACACTGTACATCTAGTCAACAATATTTTGTACACTTAAAAATTTATCAACTTTTTAAAAACATTTATAGAGTACCTACTGGATACCAGACACCAAGTAGGTGCTGAGGATACAAAGATGCATGAGAAATGGTCCCTGGCCTCAAGGAGTTTCCCAGAATTCCTCAAACTTTTTGGAAGCCCAAATTACTTTTCCCAGCTAGTCAGCATGGATGCAACATGTTCCCATTTTTTCAAGTTCCCATTTTTGCCTTCTTTCTCCAAACTTGGATTTTAAATTACCTTCAAATATTCATTATCTTATCTTTAGAACTATAGCCTGATGTATAATCTATGCTCTTTCAGACATGATGCTTAAATGAAAAAAAAAAAAAGCCTTCTTTTCTTCGGCACCGTTGGCCTTCCACAGACTTAACCTTACCCTCCCCAGATCACTGACCCCATGTCCCACAGGCTAATTCGAGCCTTCCTAGGCTCCTTACAAAGGGCAGAAATCCTTCAGTTCATCTCATAGAAATATGGTACATATAAAAAGTCCAAAGCATCACCCCATCTGGTCCAACAGCATTATGGATAAATAAAGAACATTTCAAAGTGGTAGAGCTATGCCCAGGCTGCCCACCAAGAAATTTCCCAATCCTTATTAATACTCACTTTAATTTAATGTCACTGTATTGACAAAAACTCAGGTCCTAATTCTTCCTCTCTTAAGCTATTAAATAGCTTCTAACTGGACTCTCCTCATTCATTAATGACCTCATTCATTCATTCATCATTTATATTCTAACAGCAATTTTGCCACCATTTATTTACTCATGCTTTTTGAAAAAAAAAAAAAAAAAAAAAAAAACCTGCTGACCCTCTATTCCCTTGGCATGCAGATTTAACATTTTGATGAGGATAATTTGGATTCAGGAACATTTTGAAACTTCCTAAAAAATAAATGACTAACTCACATGTCTGTACTGCGTACAATGTATTCACTAGAAATCCTCCCCTCCCCAGGGATCCTAGCTTCTACCTGAGCAAGAGTTCTAGCATCTTGACTTGCTGAACTGGGAAAGGAGATGTGGTCAGAGATAGGCTGATGGAGTGAAATTATGGGCGACTCTGAGAATCCGTTGAAACTGTGAATGGGGGCGATCCACTGTAAGGTTTGATCAGGACGATCACACAATCAGACAATAATTTTAGGGAGATGTCTCCAGCAGCACAGGAGATGGTTGAGGGGAAGCAGGCTGGAGGTAACGCCAATGGAGAGCTTGTTGTAACAAGCCAGGCAAGAAGGTGGGACTTGGTGCTTTGGGGGATGGAGAAAAGAAAGCAAAATAACATACTTAGGACTTAAATCAAAAGGCTTAAGATGTGAATAAGAAGGAATCTAAGATGAATATCAGCTTTCTCACTGGGCACAAACCAGTGGAATGTGGACCATTAAACAAGTTCGGAAACATCAGAATATCAGGCTTGGGGGAAGAAATTATGAGCTCATTTGAGGACATGTGAAGTTTAAGATGAACATGAGACATCCAAGCGGTGATATCCAGTTGATCAGTTAATATTTCTCAGGGCTTTATATTCATCATTGCCTAAGAAGCTTTAGAAAATGCAGATGTTCAAGTCTCTCCTCTCACTCTCACCCCAAGCCTCATAAACCAGGTCGTCAGGGGTTGGATCCCGGAGTTCCTCATGGGATTCCGAACACAAGTATGAAAATTGCTGACATAAGTTAATCTACCAGTCTGGAGGTTAAGATTTACATTTTTAACATTTAGATTTGAAAATCATTACTACTCAGATGGTAGTTGAAGTCCTGGATGTGAGTGAGATTACCCAGAAAGAGTGAGAAGATGAGAGAAAAACAGACAAAGGACAGAACACAGGCATCATCCAGCATTAAAAGTAGAGCCCCAGGGGCTTCCCTGGTGGCGCAGTGGTTAAGAATCCGCCTGCCAATGCAGGGGACACGGGTTCAAGCCCTGGTCCAGGAAGATCCCACATGCCGCAGAGCAACCAAGCCCATGCGCCACAACTACTGAGCCTGTGCTCTAGAGCCCACGTGCCACAATTACTGAGCCTGCGTGCTACAACTACTGAAGCTCGTGCTCCTAGAGCGCATGCTCCGCAACAAGAGAAGCCACCACAGTGAGAAGCCCACGCACCACAATGAAGAGTAGCTCCCGCTCGCTGCAACAAGAGAAAGCCCGCGTGCAGCTATGAAGACCTAATGCAGCCAAAAATAAATTTTTTAAAAAAAGTAGAGTCCGAGTAGCAACCTAACTGTCCATCAACAGATGAGTGGATAAAGAAGATGTGGTGTATATATACAATGGAATACTACTCAGCCATTAAAAAGAATGGAATAATGCCATTTGCAGCAACACGGATGACCCTAGAGATTATCATACTAAGTGAAGTAAGTCAGACAGAGAAAGACAAATATCATATGATATGGCTTATATGTGGAATCTTAAAAAAGAAACGATACAAATGAACTTATTTACAAAGCAGAGAGAGAGTCACAAACATAGAAAACAAAGTTATGGTTAGCAAAGGGGAAAGGGGGTGGGGGAGGGATAAATTAGGAGTTTGGGATTAACAGATACACACTACTATATAAAAAAATAGATAAACAGCAAAGTATTACTGTATAGCACAGGGAATTATATTCAATATGTGGTAAGAAACCACAATGGAAAAGAAAAAAACATCACCCTTTGAATTAACACAGTCCCTGAGGTCGTCTCCCTCCCCCACCCTGAGCATCACGGTGATGGCCTCGTGCACCAGCTTCTCTCCAGCCCCTGTGCCCATGCACAGGCTGGTCCTTCTGCTTATGACCTCATCTCCTCCATTGTTCTGGCAGATTCTCTATCAGCGAGCAGGTGACCTCCTGCGAGTCCAGCCTCACCTACAGCCTGATGCACCATCAGCCCGAGATGCTCCTCCAGCGCCCCGCTGCTTGAACCTCCTGTTGCACTGCCTACACTGTGCAGTGACTCTTGCTACAGAGCTCTCGTCGCCTGCTGAGCTGACCACTTCAAGAACAACAGCTAAGCTTTTTATGCGCTTTCTGTATCTTCATTATGCCTGAAAGGTAGCAAACACTCAGTGAACACTGGTGTTTGCCTACCAACCTACTGAGTTAGTTCCTATCTTAGGGAAGCTTTGGTTTGGACGTAACTCATAATCTTTCAGAGTCACCGCAAACTCACACAGTCTCCAAGAACGACTGTAAGGATCTAGTTCTCAAATTGACATACCTAAACATCATAGCTGTTTGTGAGAGCCTCATCCTAATGCTTGTATGAAGGAGATAAACTCACATCCACTCAGAAGAAAATTAAGAAATGCTTCCCATCTTTCTCCTTTTAAGTGGCCTTTGCCACTCCCAGCAGTGGCCCAGTAAAGAATTCCTTTTTTCTTCCAGCTTTTGTACCAAGCCATCCACGCCTCCGAGGGGGTGTTGGTCACCTTCCATGAGATCCTTATTCCTGTCCTTGGACTCTGCTGTAAGCACATTCCTCTGTAGACAGGTGGCCAGAGGCCTGGCAGAGGGAACACGTGAGCATAAATATCTGGAGGGACGGAGACCGGCCTTTCCCCGCCCACTGCCCTTGTATTTGTTGTCTACATATGCCATGCAGATAAGCCATTTCCAACTCACTTTTTGTTTGTTTGTTTGTTTTAAGTAGCATTCTTCTTTATTGAAGTATAGTTAATTTACAATGTTTCAGGTGCACAGCAAAGTGATTCAGTTATACATATATATAAATATATATATATATATATATATATATTCTTTTTCATGCAACTTTTTAAAATTTGTTTATACTATATCCGCCTTGATTCTTCTTATCTCCTTGTCAAACTGCACTCACTGAGGTTCTGGCTAACAAAGTTGCTTCCAGCTGATTTCCCCCAGAACAGTAGAAATCTTCTGTTGGCCATGGTAGCAGAGAAAGTCATTACCAGAAAAAATCACTATTTTCTGAAACTTCTAATCTTACTACTATGCCTACGTAGGTTTATAAACTCTACATCAAGATTATGCACCATTATAGTAAAAATATAAAGTATTAATAAAAATAGCCCCTGGAAGAGAATTCCTCAATTGCCTTATTTTGTAACACAAAGCAGAGATAGTCTTTGGAAGTGCCCCTCATGTTTTGTCAACTTGATTTAAAGAAAAGTATTGGCCCCAAAAAGCAAGATGAAAGCTAATCCTTTCCTCACATCCCTCAATTTAATGCTGTAATTATTTATTTTTAAAAATGTAGTCATTTGCATTCTCTCACTGGAGACAACCTTGGCTAGTTTAGTATGTTGAGAGTCCAAAAAGTTGTCTTTCTCTCTTTCAACTTCTAAACTTATAGTCAGATCCAAACTCTTGAAGAGAGGCATCTGAGGCCAGTGGCACCAAAGACTTCATTAATATGCATGCAATCTCCCGGGTTCTCCCTAACTTTGAAACTTTAATACTTAACATAGTTTGGACAGTGGTTGTTTCCCCAAGGTTTTGAGTTGGGGCTCGGTTCTTTCATTTTGGCCAGAAGTTTGTGAAAAAGGAGACCAGTGAGAGTAGGCTCCTCAGAGCCCCCAGACATCCTCATGAAAACCTCTCTCCCCAAGGAATTTTGTCCGTGCCCTTGAGTGTTCCAAAGTCTGCAACTTTCCATGGCTACATGAGTCCCGTTGACAGTTAGCAGCTGTCAAGCAGACGGGCCGCACACACCCAGCTGGTCAACCGAGGCCACATCTAGACAAAATGAATGGACACAGCTCATGGGTTCCATGTGGCCATCTTGCAGATCAGCCTGGGGCTCAGTGCCTCTGCAGAGATGGGCGTGGAGCTCATCACAGTGGAGCTGATAGTCAGGCTGTGGTCCCAGCTGCCCGGGGTGGGCTCTATGCAGAGTGATGACAAAGGAAAGACCTGAAACTGATCCATGTTCATCACTCATGATCATGTTCATGCTGGTCAGTGGCTCATTTTGACCTCAGGTCCCGTCACCAAGTGGTCCACCTCCAAAAGCATCCTCTAACGTCTCCTTATGCTATCTCTAAAAGCATCCTGTCTGGCAGAAGGAATGAATGCAGTGCTCCAAAGGCAAGAATCTCCTTATCAAAGATCAGCCATGATAGAAAAGGAATTTTTTTTAAAAAAGGGAGGAAGTAGTCCATCAACAGAGGAATGGGTAAAGAAGATGTGGTACATATATACAACAGAATACTACTCAGCCATAAAAAGGAATGAAATAATGCCATTTGCAGCAACATGGATGGACCTAGAGATTATCATACTAAGTGAAGTCAGACAGAGAGAGACAAATACCATATGATATCACTTATATGTGGAATCTAAAAAAAAGGCTACAAATGAACTTACTTACAAAACAAAAGTAGAGTCACAGATGAAGAAAACAAATTTATGGTTACTAGGAGATGGGAGGAGAGGGATAAATTAGGAGATGGGAACTAACATATACACACTACTATTGATATATATATATATATATATATATATATATAGGTAACTAATAAAAAATCTGCTGTATAGCACAGGGAACTCTACTCAATACTCTGTAATGGCCTATATGGGAAAAGGATCTAAAAAAAAAAGAGTGGATATATGTATACATAGAGCTGATTCACTTTGCTGTACACCTGAAACTAACACAACACTGTAAATCGACTATACCCCAATAAAAATTTTTAAAAAAGAAACCAGCTTCCAAAAAAATAAAGACATGCATGTGTTAAAGCTGTGCATATAGATATAATATTTAAATAAATGATATATTAAAACTATTAATAAAGGGGAGGAATTAGTGAGTTTTCTCCCAAGTGCCATCATGTGACATATATTGAAGAATAAAGCTGCAAAGTGTAATACAGTCACAAACTTAAAATGCCATTGAATGGACCATTCTGCCTTTGGCCTAAACTTTACAATATTTGTTTAAAAACAACAAAAGATCTCTTTTGAAGAATTTCAGAAACCATCACAAAATCCTCGCTCAGATGTAAAATATTTCTCTGTAAACTTATTAGCAATCTAGTGACAGGCTAGCCTTTGTTATGGATACAGAAAACTAGTTATCAAAATCTTCTCAGAGTGCTTCCAGAGAGAAAAAAAGTAAGATGGAAGCCAACACGAAAGCCTGCTCCAGGAAACCAAAATTGTGTGGCGTCCCTCAACTCCGGGGCTGAGGCAATGAGCCTCAAGCTCCTCCCCAGTACATGCGGCCCCATGCAGAGCTGTGCCAAAACATCACACTTTGGGCTCATTGTATCCCAATTAATACTATAATGAGCTTTCTTAGGTAACCAAATCCTTAATCAGCCCTATCAAAACTATGTCTGCTCTGAGAAAGACTCCTGTTAATTCTGCATAATGCCTGACAGTGGTTAAGCACCATTAATACTCCATAATTTCATTGTATGTTATTGTAATCATATCAGCGTATATCTCAGTGGCCAGGCAACACTCAATAGGCTGCCATGAATTACAGGTCATGTGACTCTGCTTCAGTGCGAGACTATCTTCCATCACAGCCAGCCCTCCTCTGCCCTCCCCAGTCAGTAGCCTAAGCAGGTATTAATAAAGGTCTCCTTTTTTAAATTGCACAGCTCTAAATGGTCTTTAAGGGACCCAGCAGTAATCTCAAGATCCCTATATTTTAGCAGGAAAGCAGGACAGAGGAATTAATAAGAGCCCTTTCTGTGTAAACTGCTTCCTGCTCTAGGGCTCTAGCATGATGTCAGGGCGCTAAGAGAATTTTAAATGCATAGGATGGATTGTTTGTGTTGCAAAAGCGAAACAGGGGGCAAAGGCTAAGAGACTTGAGAAAATTGAAAGAGTGCCAGGGATGCTGGGATGCAAATAGCAACAAAACAGGGATAAATGCTGCTGCTCACATATGCAGGAGTCCTGTGGAAGGGAGGGGGAAAGGTTATTAATTTTCACCAGGCTGTATCTTACAGCTGGTGGCTCAGCATCAGTTTTTGGTGTAATGAAAATGGTCTGAGCAGAAGATAAATGGTTCATAAAGTGGACCATTTAGATGCAATCGAGGCTCAATCTGCCCAGTGACTAATCACGTCCCCCCAGTAAAGCTGAATTCCACTAACAGACTTTTTTCCGGCTGTACCAGTGAATTGTAGCTGGGTCTAAGTTCAAGGCAGGCAGAGAATTATCTTGATTTATTAGCACACTCCCTGGCCGTGCCACTCGCCCGGCTGTGCCTTTGTGGGCTTCTGCCCTGTTGCTGTCGGAATGCAATTTTTACTGTTCTCCTGTGACTAGCACACAGCATCATTTTCGGCTGCTGGAAAAATGGGCTGCTTTTGCACCTGTAATTTTTCTTCTTTTGCTGCTGAAGGTATATAATATATCTCTAAAGTGCGTAATAAGTTTCTGAAAAACGTGTTTTTAAAAGAAATTGATTCCAGTGGTTCATAAGCCCGAGCAAGGCCACGTAAGGAAATGCACAAGGTTGCAAAGGTATGCCTGCTTGGCAAGGCAGCCATTTTTCCCTCCCATTTACTAAATCCTGACTTCGAGTCCAGAGCATAATTTCAGACATTTTTCTATACAGTAGTTTCTTCTCGTAATGAACTCTGATCAAATAAAAATGGTGTTTATATGGAGACTTTACAAGTCCTGATTTCGTATAAAATAGAGTAGAACCCCTCATAATGACATTTAATTGTGAGAAAGAAAAGATTCCAATAGGAGAGCATTCAGTTGCATTTGTTCAACGTTCCTTTGCATAATGCCGTTTATAGATCGTTCAATTATGACATTATTCTGAGCTGCGTAAGAGTAACTCACTGGTTCCCCATATTTTTAGACCTATGGAAAATCAACTTGGGTGTGATTTTCATGATTTCGACTGGGAGCTATTCACAGAAGGCCCTTCGTTTTTATGAGGGTCGAAACTACCCATTTGGCTAATGAATTCCGACACTTCACTCGTAATCTTGGGAGCGTCTTCAGATGGGAATTCACGTAGCTGAGGACACCAGGAGAAGGTAAGTCTTCTCGTGGAGGCTCCAAAGGTTCTAACTGAACGTTAGTAATAACCCAACAAAAGGCTGGGGGGAGGGACCTGAGCTGGTTTATTCGGAGCCCTGCAAGGTTAGCTTTTCCATTTTCTGAAGGGCCTGACAGATATGTTAGGGAAACCAGCAGGCAACACCCAGGGGGACAACCTCAGTGACCATGCGGTGTCTTTAAAGGAGCCCAGGCTTTCAGATGTCATCCGTTCTATAACATCACTTTTCTGAAGGCAGCAGAAGGTGTAGATTCATTGCCTTCTGAGCAGCCTCTCAGACCTGCATCTGCCTATTTAGTATCTGAGCTTTCTTCTGTTTCCCACAGAGCTTTGACCGATGCAGCTGTGAACTGGCTTTTGCAGAAAATCCGACAGTCCTGTGGAATGCTGACCACGCCTACAGATTTAGCAGCAGAAAAAGGCAGTGAAGCATTGCAGTCACCTTTGCAGCCATCCTTTGCAGCCAAATGTCTCCACAGAACACGTCTGTAGCGACACAACCCAAACAACCAATGCTTTCTGTCATTCGTGTAACAAACATTCATTGCATACTTAGTATGTGTCCGATATTATGATAGGTTTGCTAAACACAAGGATGAGTGAGGCAGAGCCCTTCCCTCAAGAACTTGTGATCTTGAATGACAAATGATGAAGGCAATGAACTGATGGTTGTCTCTAGCCTGGATGATGCCGATACATCTGGGAGAAAAAGGCCAAGGGTCACTAACCTCCACTTCTGGCCAGAGCCACCTAGGATCAGTGGGACTTCCGGGAAGTCACTTACCATCTCTGTACCTTGGTCCGATAACTATAAAATAAGGATCTTTGCCCCATTCATCACTCAACATGATTTGGGGAATTAATGAGACGGCATTTGTACAATTGCTTTGCTGCACCACCCGAGTGTAAGGAATTATTACAATTGCCCGAAAGGTCAGGGACTGTTACAGGGTTAAGGACACCACGCCCACCCTGCTTAAGGGCATCTGGTTGAGGAGGGAAGGGTAAGCTGAAATACAGCCCATTCCTGGCTCACCCAGCCTAGTGATTGGGCAAGGGGCTGGGTCATCCCAGGAGCAATGGGCAGGTTTTCCTAATTTGCACAAAGGTACCACATGAGCAAGCAGTCGTGTGTGCAAACATTCAGACTGTGTCAACACAGCTCGTGGCACCGTTTCATTCCTGAGCATTTCCATAAGTCCTTGAGGCTTTCCTCACTTCCGTTACACCCTACATTGGCCTTGGACACCAAGCTATAATATCTTGGAAAACTACATCTTGATTAAAGAACATGATTTTTAACATTTATTTAGCCCATGAACACATAGCCTTAAATTTTAATTCACAAGAATAAAAACGTGCACAGGTGAGACAGTTTTCATGAACACAAGCAAAGCTTATACAGTGGGTGGAACAAATTCTGTAGGAATATGTATTGATTGAATTGCCCTGCTGAGAGTTCAATCAGTCAGTCCTATGTGACCTCAACCCAGGACCCATTCAACTGCTAGCCAGAATGACCCTTCATGCGTTCCAAGCGTTCCCCACAACGAGCATTAATCAGCACCCCCATCACTGACTCTGCCCTCGCCCACCTTATCATCTTTATAGCACTGATAAATACTGAAATTGTACTTTGGGGTTTGTTTACGTCTTTGTTTTCTATTTCCCCATTTAGGTGAGCTTGAGCAAGTCTTGAACCTCGGTTTTCTCACCTGTCAAATGGAGATGCTAACTCCTCTCTAGACCATTAGAGGAGGGTGAGGGCAAAGACTCTGATAAAGGCTACCATGAGTCTTTGACAGAATTAGCCCAAGGGCCCCGAGAATGCCTGAATCCTGCCCAAAACATAGTAACTCTTCCATACAAAGTCCCTGAGGGACATATGTTCAAGTGGCAGCAGCAAATAAAAATAACCCTTCCCCGTGAGGCTGGAGCTCAAAACCCATCTGTCAGTCAAAGCCCTCCAAGTAGGGCAGCAGATACAAGAGATGAAGGGAGAAGGCTGAGCCAGGTGTGTGTGTGCATGCATGTGTGTGCATATGTGAGTGTGTGCATGTGTGTGCGTGTGTGTATGAGTGTGTGTATGCATGTGTGAGTGTGTGTCTGTGTGTGCATATGAGTGTGTATTGTGTGTGTGCATGTGTATGAGTGTGTATGAGTGTATGTGTGTATTGTGTGCCCATGCATGTGTGTGTGAGTGTGTGTGTGCACGTGCATGTGTGTGAATGTGTGTGTGTAGTGCAGTGGGGGCAGGAGTGATGAAAGGGAAAGGTAGACCAGTAGGCTGATTACCCTTTCTGCAGCCAGCAGGAAAGAAAGAGCAGAGACTATCCATGGGTCTGAGTTTTAACTTACAGTGGCCTTACCCGCTGGAAAAATCTGCATCTTTAGTAAGACCAACACTTAGAAGCTCCTTCCTGGAGGCGGTGAGTTGGGGGCAGGGAGGCTGGCAGCTGACTTGCGGGGTGGACACTTTAGCCCACACACAGAGGTCCCCAGCACCTGTCACCTATGGGGTACCCAGGACCTGACCACGAAAATCACGATGATCTCATAATAGAACATTTTCCAAATAAAAGGGACAAAGAGAATTCACTCCTTTTGGGGGCTCTAAATGACAGTGACCTTCTGGATTGCCACATCTGAATGTGTAGGCTGTGGCCCTCTGTGAAGCTGCGTCACCCCAAGCCAAGTTACCCAGTGCCTTAGTCACAAAATGCCAGAGGCTGGGGAGACTTCAACAATAGATGTTTATTTCTCACAGTTCTGGAGGCTGCAGGGTCCAGGAACAAGATTCTTTTCCTGGTGAGGACCCACCTCCTGGCTTGCAGACGGCTACCTTCTCTCTGTGTTCTCATGTGGTGGAGAGAGCCGTCATCTCTCTTGTGTGTCTTCTTTTTCTTATTGAAGTACAGTTGATTTACAGTGTTGTGCTACTTTCTGCTGTACAGCAAAGTGACTCAGTTATACACATATATACATTCTTTTTTAATATTCTTTTCCATTAAGGTTTATCCCAGGAGATTGGATATAGTTCCCTGTGCTATACAGTAGCACCTTGTTGTTTATCCATTCTAAATGTAATAGTTTGAGTCTATCAATTCTAATTCCATCATGAGAGCTCCACATTCAGGACCCAATCTCCTCCCAAAGGCCCACTTCCAAATGCCATCACATTAGGGATTAGGCTTCCACATATGAATTTGGAGGGAGGGGACACAAACATTCAGTCCATAGCCTTCAACCTGGGGTGCTTTTTCCTAAATAATTGCAATAATGAAAGATAAACTTCCACTATCTCAGAACCCCTACCATTTTTAAAAGAATGTGCAAAACAGAATGGCATAGGGGCTTTTGGCTGGTATTTGTATGTAAGGACGAGCACTCATTATTTCCACCATCGAAGTCTTAGAAAAATGAAAGGCTTACAGGTTCTGTGTTGCAAATAAAATCAACACTTCTCTCTAGAAGTTATCAGCTTGCCTCCAACAACACTTGGATTCATCTAGTATCTCCTTGTCTCCCCGTTAAGAGAATCATGACAACTGAGTAAAATATTTATCAGTAGAAAATGGAATCCAAATACACCAAAACACTCACTGAGCAACTTTTACAAACTGTTAGGAATTAGGCATAAGATCTCCATTAAAGCTAGTGTCTTCCTACATTGTAAATATCAGAGGCAAGCTTGGTCAACTGGGTCTGAGAACCGAAATAGGGAGTAAGAATTCACATTGACAGGGGCTGTCCTGTCAGCACTTTACACATTCACGGGTTCTGTATGTTTCCATGAACCTCTTTATAGATAACGGTGTGACAGTATATTTGTCCTGACAGACAGTAGGCGTGTGTGTCTGTTTGTGTGTGTGTGTGTTTATGGGGATTGCTGGGGGAGGGCATGTGTTATTCACGCTGGGACACAAGTGTGCTAATTGGCTATTGATTGATTGATTAGACAACTACAGATAAGTTTTAAAGCCCAATTGATCACCATTTTTTTACTTTTTTCTCCTGTACTTGGGAACACTGTTCTTTAACTGGAAAATTATATTAAGATTAGTAATAAAAATAATTAGCATCATTCCAAAAGCTGACATCTCTATTTTGTCTTCACATGGTGCCATGTCTTGTTACTGTCACATTTCTTAAAAATGGATCCGTATGTCGCTTCATTTTTTTCCAGCTCAGCAAATGACATGGTACGGGGTCCTTTCTCTTTTTACCTGCAATCAAGACTGAAGAGAAGGATTAACTGAAAGAGCAGGCAAGAACTTAAGAAAACCTCCGGTTTTCAGGATCTACTCCTGTTTGCACTTTCTACCAGAGGATGGCTGACTGTTCTACAGTAGTTAGTACAGGATGTAGGAGCCGGAAGACACCCGGATTTCATTCAGAGGTGGCAGTGCTCCGGGGAAGCACCTAAAGCCGCAACTATCTATGTAGTAACAATATTCAAAACAACTTCCGCATCCTCCCCTGAGGACAGACCTGGTGGGCAAGGTAGGGGCGGAGCAGAATCTTAGGCGGGAGGGGGCTGTGTTTCCCCTTCTGTTTCTCCTGCAGTCACGTACTCAGCAGGAGAGCCTCAGGACGGGCTCAGGAACCAAGGTGCTTCCCCACAGTCTGGTCATGCTCATTTGGGATGGAGCGTTTCCTGTTAAAGCAACAAAAAAGGTAGCCGTTGCTCAGATATCTTGTCCTTCTACTGAGATTTCGAAAGCACTGATCTGGCCCTCACCCTGCGCACAATCATCGACCGCAAGTGCAAGAACCATCGAGGATGAAAACAATCATTACATTCATGACCTTTGTTCATGTCGAAAATATCAAACATCTGGATAGTGTAGGCGCTGCAAACCCTTAGAGTGGGAAAGGGAGGGACCCAAGGTCATGTGGCATCTTAATAGCATCAAGATCCGGCCCCTGGACACTCTTTCTGGGTTTGAGAGGGTGCATTCTTTTTTTTTTTTTTTTTTTCTTTTATAACTTTTTTAGTTTTTATTTTTTTATTGAGGTATAAGTTGATTTACAATGTTTTAGGTGTACAGCAAAGTGGTTCAATTATACATGTATATATATTCTCTTTCCGATTCTTTTCCATTATAGGTTATTACAAGATATTGATTATTATTCCCTGTGCTACACAATAGGACCTTGTCTATCTATTTTATATACGAGAAGGTGCATTCTTTACTTACTAATCTCATTGGGGTCTTGCCGCCTACAGCTCTCAGCATGAAGTTTAATCTACCTGAGCATTCAAATGATGTACGAGAGGAGCATCAGTGAAAAAAGTAAGAATTCTGGAATCTCTGAGTTGTAGTAAATACTTTTAGGAGCCAGGCTGCTATAACCTCACAAGGAACAACCCCCATGAGACTCCAAGTTGCATAGCTGAGCAGATGCAAATGCAAATTCTTAAAAAGCCGCCAGAAAGAACGGATCTTTCCCCCTTGTTACCACTCAGTTCTCCACAAGGGAAGATTTATCAGATATTGACCTGATACTCCAGCAACTGATGGCCCCTGCTCCTCTCGAGAGATGACTTTCCATAAACAGTGTCCAATGAAGATCTGCCCGCATAGTGTTAACTTTCTTTTTTCTGTACAAAGAGTAAAGGCTCAGCTACTCTATAAAGTCTGAAGCCAGAAGCATTCCATTCCCAGTGCAATGGTGAACATTTGGGAAAAGCAATGTTCATAACTCTGAGGTTTAAAATCACTGGTTAAATAACAGATTGGACACTTCGGTCACTACACTCTTAGCGGAGCACATCCTATGTGACCGCCACTGTTTCAGGTGCTAGAGATAAGTCTGTGAACCAAACAGAAAGAAGTCCCTGCTCGTGGAGCAAAAGATGTTGGTTTATTGATTTGGTAGCAACACCTGCAACCCCAGCATCCCCACGAAGACTATTACCAAAACAGCCCAATCCCTCTTCTGTGCAGTGTTAAGTTTCCAAACCTTGCTTACAATCAAAGGTACTTTAATAAGCACTTCCAGACCTGGTGACAAAAAATGGCAGCAGTGACAGAGAACACTCTGTCTTCTATTTCTGCAGGGCTGAAATTGTCAACTCAGTGAACTGGTGAAAATCCCAAGTGTTATGTTCGGAGTTGAATTCAGCCAAACCTACTGTGAACCAGTTCCAGGAACGAGGTGCACAGGTTCAAACCCTCCAGTTGGTCTCCACGTGGGTACCAGCTCTTCCCCTCTTCATACTCAAAGAGCCCACAACTCACCTCCGGAGACCACGCCCACACAAGGGCGGCCAGGAGCCTCTGGGGGCGTCTCCGAGGGTGCCAGCTGGATGCCAGCCAGCCATTCAGAGGTGCAAGTGGTCGAGCCTCTGACCAGCGCCCCCCAGCCCTCCAATTCCTGGAGAGGTAGAATGGCTCGCCCGTGCTTGTCCCTTCCCTCTTTCCGCCTTCATTTCTCATTTATCTTTATCAGTGGACATCTAGAAAACCTAATTGCTGTTATTTCCATCTTAAGCAGGCTAATACGTATCGGGGAAGGAAAAGCGCTTTTTTTTTCTTTCTCCCTGATTCTGCCCCCGAAATAAAATCAATAATTATAATAATAAAAACAATAAAATAAAGGCCCATATCGATAAGGAAAATCTAACTCAGTCTTTTGCCATAACGAAATTTGCTTTCATTAAAACAGAATATGCAGCCTTGCTCCTTGATTTCTTTGGGGGCGTTGCATTCACCAGCGTAAATAAACCTACCGCTTTTGAGCTGCGAAGGCTGCTATTTTAAAGATGAAAAAATTTCAGCTCTGGATGGCTGTTTTCATTTAACACAGCTTCAAATGAATTTATGAACTGTTCTATAATGTTTTCTGCATACACCAAATGGCAGACTTTAGGCAGAAACCCAATATATGTTTAGTTAGTATATAATAAACATAATATTTACATGGGCTATGCGCTGTGTTAAGAATCTAGAGGAGTTGCTCTATAAACTGTTATTGAATTCTCTAACATAGAGCCCTACACCAAGTAGTCCATCAAGATTCCAGGAGAATTTTTGCAGAGAGACCCTGACACACCCCAAGTACGCGCACACACACACACACACACACACGCACAGACACACACATGCTTGTCGGCACACGCTTGTGGGCACACAAACCTGGGTCTCCTTCATTTGAAAAGAAAAACTCTCTTTAATCAAAATCTTGACGACAATCTCATTTTCTTTGGCTGCTAGGATGACACTGTCGTTTAAGATATTGTTTTTAACTTTCGAGGTGTCTCTGTGGTTTTGAAAAATATTTCAGGAGCTAAAAAAAAATTGAATCCCAGAAGATAGAGAAGTTAGTTCATTTCTTAAGCAATAAACAGAAAGCAGGGAGGTGCTGAATAAACGTGCTTAGATGGAATATTTCTTTGAAAAGCCCACTAGTTAGGCCCTATAACACCTCGCCTGATATTTCTACAGTGCAAACACGATAGTGAAAATTAAGTTCCCCCAGCAAATTCAGTTTAGTGGAAATTTGTTATGAATAAAATACTGCTGTTGGCTCTAGAACATTGAATTTATCCACCAAATAATATCCCAGAAATACCACTTCAGAAGAAATCAACTCTAAATAATTGATAAATTTGGTTTGTTTAGAAACCTTTTGACCTCTGTAATAGAAAGTAAAAACACATTTCAGTTATTAAGGTCACATATATTCCCTCTGGTAGGGGGAGCTTTTAATTTTAAGCTGGGCTGTGTAGGGGCCATTTAATAAAGCTGAGAGAAATTTTTCAACTGCTGCTGTTGGATTTGGGTCAACCTCCTTTGGGAAAATGGAAAAAGATAAATTTGTAGCTTTTCATAACGTACAAGAAAACTTCAGAGATTTTAAACATTAAGACCTACTGGAATTGAAAGATAGATTTTTGGTAGCCCCTTCTGTTTCCCATCCTCAAAATCTCTCTCTTACTCTCTCCCTTTGCTTTAGAAGGAAGTTTTAAATGTTTGTGCTGTTAAAGAAACAGAGAGTCAGCATTTCCCATTAATATCAGACATTTCTTTTTAGATAGCTCTTATCTGCCATTATTTCGTGCAATTCTGAAGTTTCACAGAGAGAATAGCAAGGTACTATTTCAACTATTTTCTTACTTAAACATTTTTTTCAAATACACATTAAATAATTTTATTGGCTGTTTCTCTTTTGTGATTTAAAAAAAAACAAAAAAAAAAACGTAGCTTTAGTGAAAGTTCTCCAACATGGCTTTCCGTGTTGAAAAAAAGAAATGCACAAGCAGTATGAAGGATTTACATGTATAACATTATTCTCAATATCATTCTTACATATTCAAAAACACAGCCTTTCTTGATGATGAAGAAAGTGATATTTTAAAAATTCATCTCTGTTGTTACATCTACCTAAGATATGTGCTCAAATTACATAGCTCAAGGAAGTGGATTTTTTGAGTACTTTATAAATGTTGTGTCTTAAGAGTGAACATTGAAATCATGTTTCTATGGTCCATGTATACCCAGCACAGCCTCACTGGATGTGGACATTACACTGCGGGCTTGTGAGACAAAGGACTGTATCTGGTCTTTATTACATTCCTTACAAGCCCGATTTGCCCTTTTTCACCCAATAGATGATTAAAAGTCTCCATTGCTGGAAAACCTTAGCCTGACTCAAACATAAGAAGCAGGTAGGGCTGCTTATAAAAGCCCCTCCCAGGGATTTTGATTCTGTTTCTCAAAGCTCTCCTACTGGGGACCCCTTGTCCCAAATTTCTTTGTTTCCCCATCGGACCCTACCCCTTCTCTCCACCTCCTCTCCAGCGTTTCACAAGCCAGCACATCCTTTTCCAGGTAAATGTTTGATTCCACGTGTACCAGGAACTCAGCCTGGTCAGATGGTGGGATTCCTGGGGTTTCTGGATAAAGATACAGCTGGGGACCCCAAAAGATGGAGAAAGGTTTCTTGTTTTGTGGTGAAATACACTGACTTTTGCCAATGAGCTTGTCCTTCAGCTTGACTTTGAAGCTATTTGACTGAAAGAATATTGGGCATTGATCTACAATCACACAAAGTAAAAAATATGCCTAAATAGGAAGTAACCTTCTTGTTTCTCAAGTGAGTATGACGAGGTGGAGAGAAAAGAAACAGCTGAAGAAATCAGGGTGAGGACATATCTCAGTGTCTGAGGAAAGGAGCTTTCCCCAAGTACCAACCAAAGGGACCATCCATAAACATACATATATTCTCACTGCCCTAGATTTAAGAGCTGCTCCAAGACCCTGAGACTCGAGTGCATTAGTGTGCCTTGAAGGCAGTGAACAGCCCTGCAGGTGGGCACCTCCCTCTCTGCACATGTACACAATGACATGACGCTTGCACTATTACACACACTCTCGAAGAAGAAGAAAAGAATCATGCTTTGCCTTCATCTCCTGGGGTTTGTGCTTCCTCAGCATATACTTAGATTTTAATCTTTAGAAATCGGCTAAAACTAAATGATGTGTGCTCCACTTCACACGGAAAAGAGGATTTTGAAGGACCAGTACCCACACTGACTAGGATGGTGACTACCATACACAAAAAACAAAAAAACTAAAACAAAACATCAGAAAATAAGTGTTGATCAGCATGTGGAGAAATTGGAAATTTTGTGCACTGCTGGTGGGAGTGTAACGTGGTGCAGCCACTGGGGAAAACAGTATGGAGGTTCCTCAGAAACTTAAACATAGAATTACCATACGATCCAGTGATTCCACTTCCGGGTTCATGCCGGAAAGAAACAAAAACAGAGGTTCAAACAGATATTTGTTCACTCATGTTCACAGCAGCATTACTGACAAAAGCCAAAAGGTGGAAATAACCCAAAGTCTGTTGAAAGGTGAATGAATGAACAATGTGTGTTCAGTCCATTACAATGGAATATTATTCAGTCCTGAAAAGAAAGGAAACTCTGACACCTGCTACAACATGGATGAAATGAAGACATTATGTTAAGTGAAACCAGCCAGTCACAAAAGGACAAATAGTGTACGATTCCACTTATATGAAGTACGCATGGTAGTCAAATCCACAGAAAGTAGAAGGGTGGGTTCCAGGGGTTCTGGGGAGGGACGTGGAGAGTTAGTGTTTAACAGGCAGAGTTTCAGTTTGGAAGGAGGAAAATGGTTCTCAGATGGAAGGCGGTGATGGTTATACAACAATGTGAATGTCTTTAATGCCACTGAGCTGTATTTAACATGATTTAACATGGTACATTGAAACATGATTTAAATGGTACATTTTATGTTATGCATATTTTTCCACAATAAACAAAAAACAGAACCAAATCTCATGATAAAAATAAATCAAATGTGAGTAGACCTTCCTGTTCAATCCAAATAAAAGTGTGCCCCAAATGATAAGCCCTAGTTAATATTTTTACTACTTTCTCTTCTGTTTGCTCTTCTCTTTTTGGACACATCTGTCGTGTTGCCTTATCTAGACCCAGCAGTGTTCAGAGGGCTTCCAGTCTTGTTCTTGACTCTAAAGAAGCCTCCTCTAGATATTCCCAGGGCTGGTTTCTCAAAGGCCCTCCTTACGTTTGGGACAATTTCTTCTATTCCCCACCTACAAAAATTCTTGTTAAGCGTGAATGGTTTGTTCCACTAAACTGATGAATCAAAATGTATTTGTTTCTCTTTGAGGACATCAGTATTCTTTGGTTTCACATAATTCTGGTTTTTGATTATAAAGATTTTTCAGATACTCATGTGACCTAGTATTTTTACACTTAGAATAAGCTCTAGATTTACTCATATGAAAGTGCTTTAAATTAATCGCGGCAAGTTGAATGTCCTCATCTACTGTGTCAGAATTTTAAATGAGTCCTAAGCATTTGTCACAAATATATTTTTCTTTCCTTTTTTTCTTCATTCTTGTCCGTACATCCAGGAGAGCAGCAGGCCTATCATAACCTTAGTTCCCCAGCATTAATTCACAAATGATTTAAAGTTCTGTCACCCAAAAGCAGATCAGACCTTCTGGAAAGGAGTAAGCTGCCACTTATGCCTCTATGCATTTGTTTCATAAAAGGTTTCAAAGTCAATTTTTGTAACAAGTTTGTTCTCATTTCTCAGTTTTGCTCAACCGACGTTACATATGTCTGTCTTGAGCGGTATCGATTTGAATTAAAATTAAAATATGCTTTACGTGATCAGAAAATAAATTCATGGGACTTCCCTGGTGGCGCAGTGGTTAAGAATCCGCCTGCCAATGCAGGGGACACGGGCTTGAGCCCTGGTCTGGGAAGATCCCACGTGCCACAGAGCAACTAAGCACATGCGCCACAACTACTGAGCCTGCACCCTAGAGCCCGCGAGCCACAGCTAATGAGCCCACGTGCCACAACTACTGAAGCCCACGCACCTAGAGCCCGTGCTCCACAACAAGAGAAGCCACCGAAATGAGAAGCCTACGCACCGCAACAGAGAGTAGCCCCCGCTCACCACAACTAGAGAAAGCTCGCGCACAGCAATGAAGACCCAACGCAGCCAAAAATAAATAAATAAATTTATTAAAAAAAGAAAAAAATTTCATAATTGAGCTGACCATACTATCAATAGTTAAATTCCTTGTCATTAGAATGTTTGTTACATACAGAGTTAATTTTCTTTATTTTCATAGCTAATTCTGGCAAAAATCAAATTAAAGGTACTATTTGAGAAAAATCTTCCTAGCTCTCCTAAACAAGCCAGCCTTTGCTGAGCACCCTGGTGCCCAGTTACATGCTTGAAATTTGTTGCCTGATCATTTGACCCTGAGTCCTGCTTTTATTACATCCAACATTCACTCAACAACTCCTTTTTTCCTCAAAAGATTTTTTCTGTGTTCACAAACTCCTGGTTGTGAAATGTGAGTTCAGCGTGGAGAGCTTCTATGACGTGGCACTTTGTTTTAGTGGGAAGAGAGGTTGATTCTTCATGTTTCTCTGTGCATACATCTTTATGGTTTATCAAAAGATATATATATATGCTAGAACAGAATGAGTCCTTTACTTTCAAAAACATAATAAAGAGCCTGGTTCAGTCTAAAAAGATGTCATTTTACATATTTTAAATGGCATACATCATATTTGTATGCTATTTCTATGCCACTTGAATTTGCATACACTACTTTTATCATTAAAAATTAAAAGGATGCGGCTAAATGTATCCCATTCCTTCTCAAACCCAGGTTAAATGCATATAGATACAGCCTATGTTCATGCCTTGTTGGATTTATCCATTAAATTAAACTCTTTATGACTCCACATGTGTATCATCTGTCTTTACTCTTCCAACCAAGGTGTAGTCAGTGTTTAACTTCCTATTGGACATTTTACTTAAAATGATTCCAATTTCTTCCTAATACATGCCCCAAACTATGGATATGTTCCCCAACCAAATCAGGCCTCCTGTCTTTCCAACCTGATTCCCATCACTACCCAGTAGGTAATATGGACCCCATCATAATATGGACTCCACCTTAATATGGACTTAATCATAATATGGACCCCATCACAATATGGAGCCCATCATAATATGGACCCAACCATAATATGGGCTCAGTCATAATAAGGGCTCCACAATAATATGGACTCCATCATAATATGGACCCCATCATGATATGGACCCCACCATAATATGGACTGTGGGCCCTGCTGAACTCATTCCTGCCTCCAACATCATCTCTTCTGCTCTTTCTTCACCTCTATTCCTCTCCATTCTTCCTTTCTTCAATCCAAATCATTTCTACCTTGGAAAACTTTCCTGATAATTCCAAACTCTGCCGATGTCACACTCCCCTGGAAAACAGCTATAGTCGATTCAATCCAATTTCACAGTGACTCTATCACTGAGTACAGTTTCTTGCCAACCGATTTATAAACTTGCTCAGATGAGAGTGCATTTTTTACATTCTTCTTTGGGGCCCCCAGAGTGCTTTGCATGTGGAGGAAACACAATGATTGATAAATCCCTCAGCTCCCTCCCATCTGTCCTGCTGTATGCACTAGGTCCCCCAGGAACAGCAGAGGGAGCAAATAATGTTAAAGATCACCAAATAAGAACTGGTAGTCTTCAGGAGAGAGATGCAGCTGGATAACTCCTAGGTAAAATCTTCTAGCAAAAGTCAGGCCACATTTGTTGGTCGTTTGACACCCTCCCAAGATAAGGTTTACTCTGGTAGACAACTACGTCGGGTCTGAAAATACAATTATGGAGCTGTTGAACTAGAGTTCTTCTGACTACTTGCCTATTCGAGAATGTAAGTATCCATAAAAGTTCAAATTAATAGGGTGGGTGGGACCATCTACAACATCCCGTGATGGAGACCTTGGCCTCGGCTCCCTGACTGATTTGCATGTGCAGAGACCCTGTCAATATGTTTCTGGAGAGTCTGGTGAAAAATATAGGAATAAAGATCAGAAATTGCATTTCCTGCTTGGCATACAGGAGGGGAGACTTGAAGGGTGGGAGCTGGCGTCCCCGTTGGCCAGGAGACAATTGTATCAGAGTGTTCTGTTTTGTTCTGGCTGGATAGTGTCTGCTTATCAAAAGCAGGAAATTGCATTTTAACTTGGATCTGTAGGATGCCTGCTGGGGAGGGGCTGATCTGGTTAGGGGGGGTGTGGAGGTGGGAGGAGGACCAGGGCAGAGAACAGTCAGTGCCAGACCACTTCAGGGCCTGCGGCCATCACAAGCTTGGCAGGAATAAAAACTGCATTAAAAAAAAAAAAGAAACCAGCAGACCTCGGTTGAAGATGCGAGCAAGCTTGTCTTCTTCAGATGTGAAGAAATTGAGGCGCTGTTTTTCTGGTCTGGAGAGGAACATTGATTCCCCCTGTGGAGCTGGGGGGATATGGCCGCCTATGTCACATGAGAGCTGATTCAGTTAGGGTTCTGAAGAAGAAATAAGCAGCAAAGCTGTCCGATGCTGGATCGCAGGCCTCATTGGTACTGCGATAGGAACTTCTATCCACTCCAGGAAAGAATGTGGAGGAGAAATGAAGGGAAAGTATATTTTGTGAGCGGTCTTTTGTTTGTGTTGAGTTTATAATGAATGTGGTAAGAGATCTGAGGACTAATTTTAGCTAATGAAAGACAATGAGAGCTGTTAGGGAGTTTTAATATACAGGAATATGAAAGCAAAATCACATGTATTCACTCTTCTGTAAACAAAAGCAAATAGATACTAACTGGACATTTAACAATTGAAATTTGATCTAATAGAATGCATAGAACTAGTTGATCCTTACCTTTTAAATAGGTGTTCAGAAAGCCTGGGATTCCTCCATTCTTCCAAGTGAAAGGTTTGTGTGTGTGTGTGTGTGTGTGTGTGAGTGTATGTTCCAAAGAAATGAAAAAAGCAGACAGACTTCAAATATTATATATATATATGGATATATGGATATACATATACACACACATATAGATATAAGGAAACGTGGAATCTGTTAGAAAGAAAAACAGCATGAGACAATATTACTGAAATCACAGCTACAAGCCTTAGCAGGAAGTACAAAATAATTTGTCTTCTTAGACTTTTCATTCTTTTATATTCCTGTAACTCAGGCCACATTATAATGACGTTACATATTCGTGCAAATAACAAATTAAATACACAAAAACACTCTTGTATTTTTCTAAATCTTGGTTGCTTTTCTCTGCTCACCTTATTATAATAGTTTTTCAATAAGGAAACCACTAGAGTGGGTGGTTTTTGTTATTTTACTGTGACTGATATTCTATCTTCTGTAATAATATTAAAGAAACGCAAATCAGAAAATAAACCAATTCAACTAAGGTTTATCTTCATTTTTAAAAGTTCTGTGTTTGAGAATGGTGTACACAGACCTGGAACCAGATATTTACTAGGTGGATTTTCTGTAGTATATTTGATATAAAAGTATAGGCAGAGGATATTTTGAAGGTGGAACCAAAAGAGAGAGAGAGAGAGAGCTTAGATATAAAGGAGAAGCTTGTGTCATTTTTTTAAAACGCTAATGCTTGTAAATCTATTTAATTAAAATGTTAATTGAGGCCTAGGATTCCATTTTGTGTTATAATATTTACAGCAAGTCAGACCAAGATTAAATGTGTTTAAATGGGTGTTTTTTCACCGTTGCAGCACTTCGCCTTTCACTGGAAGTGCCTAGGCTTTATTTTTTTGTTGTTTCTTACATCCCAAGCAGCTCTGGTTAAAACGTAGTTAATGTACCAACTGCAATTAGCCAACTGTCAAAGGCTCAACCGTTGATAAGCTTCATTTAACTAATTTGAGAAGTGGAAGTTTGATTTTTTTTTTTTTTTTTTTTCCAGGAAGGTAGCTTGTTTCCTTATTTCCTGTCAAGAGAGCCAAGTCCTGTGACCTATGGTTAAAAGGGCTCTTTGTAATTAAGACAGGGAGTCTCCAAGTGAACAGTTCTCACAGTAGGAGGGAAAGAAGGAGAGGGAGAGAGAGAGGAAAAGGAGGAAGAGATGGAGGAGGAAAGGAAGCCTGACACCTTAGCCAAGGATGGGAGCACAGCCAGTGCTGGGTCCCCTGAGCCCCGAGCCACTGGGCCACCTCCGGGGCCATAGGCTCCGAGCCCCTTTTACGGAGCTCAGAGTCTATTAAGACCTTGGCGAGCCGGCCTGTCTCAGGGAGGTGCCCCCTCTGCAGTGCCCGTGCATAGACAACCAGAAACTGATCAACCGTGTTATATCAATAACATTCTCACACCAGGTTGTGTAAATTGATCTTTTACAATTTCTCTCGGTGACAGTCTCTGTAACCAACAAGATAAATCATTCCTCCTGTGGCTTTTTTATTGATTGCTGAGACCCGTATAAAAATTACACTGCTCAAGCTGTGAAGTGAACATCCTCATAAAAGAAGACTTTTTATTTACAATCAAAATATGTTTGGGCCCCAGATCAAGTGCAGATTTACTAGCTCAGAACTACAAGAACGGTGAAATTTAACAGACTTAGAGAAATCTAAAAATTAAAAAGAAACACCACCCCGCACCAAAAAACAGCCATCACAACTTCAGGAATACACACAATATGCCTCAGTTTAAGACCACAATTTGTTTAAGGAAAAGCTTTACACATTTGATACTAAGCTTAACAGAAAGCCATCTGCTAAAACAGTGAGACAGAAAAACTGCCACAACCAAATTAATCTTTCTATTTTGTCAAGAAAACTTTGGTAGTTTAGACAAAATCATAGAACAAGACACACTTCAAACATGAGACGATTTTTTGTAAGAAGTTTAATTCGCATTATTTTGCAATCATGAAAATATCTTTAGTTCTGCTTTAGGAATAATTTACAATTCTGGAGTACTTAGAATTTTTAAATGTAGTTGAAATATAGACAATTGATATCTTTGAATATATATTTTACACAAATAGCATCTTGGAATATAAAGTTTCTTTACTTTTCAATTCTAATCTTCCATTCTGCTACAGGAATAAACATATTTGCCATTTGAAAACGCTGTGTTGAGAAGAGTTTTACAGTGAAAATGGAAACTCTGTGCATATTTTTTCCTTAAACTTCTTTTTAAGTCACTTTTTCTTTCTGGTGCACCATTTTGAATCACCTGCTAATAAATGTGATTGCATCCAGAATCCACTTTTCTGAAAAGTGCAAAAGGAAAATGTTAAATATTTTTGCATCGTCGCATAAGATGAGTTAGTGATGTTTATAAAATAAAGTGAATTACTCTAAATTATCACGGCCTGAAATCACTTTCCATGCATGCCCTGTGAGGCGGTATTGTGTTTCAATTCAAATAGCGTTTCACAGACCTAAGAATCCGAGCATAGCCTTTTGTATACATCTAAGAGGGGAGGACAGAGATAGTCCTTTTTGTCCCTTCCCCTTGAGCCTCTGCCCGGTTTCTCTGAAGCTGTGCTCTTTCTTTGCAGTTTTAGAGAAGGCCTTTTCAATGGAGCAGGCCAAAGAGGCGGGCGGGGGAGAGCGCGGGTGCTTTGGGCTCGTTTCCTCGCTTTCCCGGCCAGGAGAAAAAGTGAGAGTGTGGCGTCCAGAGTCGGGCTCCCTCAGCTCTCTGGGAAACGCTCTCACGGGGAAAGAACGGCAGCAACACACACGTTCTGGGCAAACACTAAGAAGGAAAAAGCAAGTGGCTCCAGAAGGGAGGCTGGAGTGGTCCCCTGCCGCCCGCGGGTGTCACCTCCTAGAAGACGGTCTGCAGGCGCGCATCTCCCGGCCAGGCCTGCGCTGCCTGCTTCCCCGGGGTCACCGTCTCCCTCCCGGCAGCGCGGGGTCCAGCCCTGTTCCCATCTGGGCCGTCCTTGCCCCCGAGCACAAAGACCCACTGTGCCCAGGTTCACCGGCTGCCTCTTGGTTCTTAGTCACTCTCGCTTCAGCTCTTTGTACGGCAGATCCCCCGTGGGCACTGGCACGAAACCCCAGTAAGAACAACCCGGCGGCCAAGGACTTGGAGTCCGGGGTGGGCATCCCGCGTCCTCGCGCGCGCGGCGCCCGCGGGGGACACAGCCTCTCTCTCCACCCCGGCTGAGCGCTCGGCGGCGGGAGCGGGGAGCAGGGGGCGCCCTGGAGCTGCGGGGTCCGCGCTACCCCAACCCCTGCCCGAGCCAGAGATCGGCCGCGCGAAGCTGAGGGCTCGGCGCTCCCGGGACCGAGGACCGCCGCCGAGGGCGCGACCTGGCGAGTCGGGACCCGCCTGCCGCGGAGCCAGCGGCGCTTTTCCAGATCACCTTGTTGGGACTTAGAGCGGCAGAGGTCAGACAGGAGAGACAATGGCAGGGTCCAAGGGCGAATTCCCGGGAGGAGCGGGCCCCGGGGTTCCCGGTCGAGCAGAATGAAGGAGGCAGCAGCTGGAGTCCGGGGACCGCGGGGGCCAGCCTGGCCCCAAAGCCGGGGTGAGCCCTCTGCGCGCCCCTCCCTCCCTCTCGGGGAAGCTTAGCCCAGACTGAGAAACTGAGCAGGAGAATTCTGCTGCTCACGGGCGTTTTTTCTTTTCTTTTCTTTTCCTTTTTCTTTTTCTTTTCTTCTTTTCTTTTCTTTTTTTTTTTTTTTTTTTTAAGATATTTCAGTACAGATCTTGTCAGACAGGGAAAAGATGAGAAAATCACTAGGTGGGGAGGTTTTCTTCTCACGGAAGATATACATATAAAGTACCTTTTGAACTGTTTTTATTTTAAACCAAAACAGTTTTCTAAGGGAAAAAATAGTATTTTTTTGGTTCAATCTCAGAGAAATAAATGAAATCAAGGTTGCTCTTTCTGGTTTTTATTTAGCATCAATACGGGTCTTTGTATCTCCAGGGAACAGATAGAGCAGAAGAAAGGGAACCAGTGGGGAAGGGGGCGGAAGCTTATATGAAGAGGATTTAAGTGAGCTTTTAACTTCAAAAAATGGATTTTAAAAAATGTTTGCCAAAACATCAATAAATGTCGCCAGATATCTGGTTTAAATAAGACAACTCAGGTGCTTCGCTCTCCTGCAGGCCCGGGGGTTGCCAAAATCCTCCACCAATCATGGCGTCCCCAAACCCCTGAATTTCAGTGAAATGAGCCGGAAGAGTTGATCGCTAGACATGGTAACTATTTACCTCTTAAATTGTGTCTGCACGCGCCGTGGCTGAAGGAGGCTCACTCTTTTATCCAGTTCTTTTGGGGATAAGAATATGACCCTTCAGAGGACAAGGGGTCAGCTGAGAACCGGACAGGTGATGACGGTGTAGGTTTCCTGCATCCTGGGTGTGAACAACTCAGGCCAGTACTGAGCACTGCGCCCGCCACCCCGGGCCCCCGCCAGCCCTGTATCTTCTCTCTTGAAAGTGTCTAATTCACATCACACATGGCATCATGCAAGGCCCAAGCTATGCCAGTAAAACATGAGTTTGCAGACGTTGACCTCCCTTGTCTCCCTGGTGGCGGAACCCACCGGTTTCCGCTGTCCCAGGTCAGGGTGCAGAAAGATGCAGTGGCCGACCCCTCCCTTGCCCGCGGCCGGGAAGCAAGCAGAGGGGAAACTGACAAGGGATGTTATTTCATCTACCCTCCCATCCCCCCACCCCCGAGAACGAAGGTGGAGGAAGCCCACGGCAAATAGCATCTCTCAGCCTCCCTCCTTTGTTGAGTAGAGTGGGGATGTGACCATCAAAAGCTAGAGGTGGTGGCGTAAAAAGGCAGAAGCTGGGGTGATAGCCAGAGAGAAGGGGGGTTATGATTTTGTACAACCACTTGACTTAGGGGTAAACTGAAGAATCTTTTGCTTGCTTGCTTGATTTTATTTTATTACTCTCTGAAATCTAAGGCCTAAGGTTGCCTAAAAAGGGTGAGTTTTTCTTCTTATTCCCAATTTTCCTGGTGTAGGAGGAGCACTTCAGAATGAAGAGAAAGAAAATGTAGGTGTGAGGGGCCCCCAGGGGGCAGTGGGACCCCCTCCTCTTCATACAGAGCCCCCGAATTAGATAAATGTGTATTTGAGTCATTTCTGGAAGTTTGAAAAAGAAAACTTACTTCTAAGGTAAATCGGATTGAGTTCCCCTCTTAATCTGATTACTTTCAAAGACAAGGCTGCTTCCTGAGGGTAGGTAATAACTGATATCTTCTTGGGGAGAGGGTTGCTGAAAAAGCATTCGGAGGCAGAAAAACAAGGTTTATGTTCCAAATTAGGGTACTACATTTAAGTTGAACAACAATTTTCCTCACATTCTTCAGGTGCTTTCCAAAGATCCCTATACAAGTCACATTTTCTCATAATTTATATAGAAAGAGAAGCCAAAAGCACATTTTTTAAATGGGGAAAACTACCCACAAACAGTATTCCAAAGAGGACAAACACAAAGTTTACTTAAATGGGGGAATGGTGAGAGTGGGAGATGGTAATTTCTAAGTTTTAGCCTGGTATGTTTTATGAATAGAGTACTGATTTTCAAAAACATACCCAAATGGAGAATTGCCTAACCACTCCCAAAATCTTACACTGAAAACGATGCTAGCATTCATTTTAGAAGGACATAGCAAAGGGTCTGTTCTCCGAGACATGAAGCCAAAAAATCCTTTTCAACTAACTAACAACCTTTATTTAACAGTTTAATAGAATTTCTGTGTCCTGGAGTGGTTAAAAAAAAAAAAAAAAAGTTGTATTACAAAATACACTTGAAGGGTAACTTGAAATTTGTATCCCTACAGACTTTTGTTTACATTGTTTAGTCACTCAAAAATTAAAAGAACATTTGAAATCACGGCACTTATCTGTGACACTATTGATACCCATTCTTCACCTCCTGTTATTTACGCACATGTGCGTAGAGGAGAGTGCCTGAGCATCCTTCTCACTGGAGTGCACTTCCCATCCGCTAAAGGAAAAGACTGGGTACATTTCTGGATTCTTCAGTTAATCCATTCGGTCGTTCCATGTCAAAAGCTTGAATGACTTCTTCATTTCCCACCTACTTCCAAGTTGTCGAAATAATACATTTTAAAAGAGAAAGAAAAAATAGAAGAGATATCATTATTCCAACCTTCTATTATTATAAGCAGGTCACGTGTTCTTAAAGAATCCTTCGCATAGTGAAAGAGTAACAAAACGTGACAGGTGGAAGAAAGAAAACACAGCCAAGGGGCCCTCTTGCTGAGCATTCTTAACAATAGAGAACCTCTAAGGATTCCCACCTGCGAATCCTGGTGCTGCCATCAATTCTCTGTATTCCTCTGGGTAAGTCACTTAACCTTCCTGGCTCTTAGTTTCCCCATGGGCAAAATGGCGGTTATTATAATAACACTCTTACCGGTATTCTGCAAAGAACAATGATTACAAATGAAAGCAAATCATCTTGTGTGTGTTAAGAATGACATACAAGGGCTAAGAAATAGCATTAGCTTGTAGTTCACATTACACTTTTCCAGAAACAACAAGAGGATGTCTCAAGCATGGAATGATAACAGGAATTAGGGGACCACCAAGACCATTAGAACCAAGAGAATCCTTTAGGAAGAATTCATGGTGAGTCACTGGGCCAAAGTGGGGGAGTGGGAAAGGAGAATTAACTCTCACTGTTTCATGTGAATGATTGTCAAAAGTGACTTTGTTGTATCAAACCATAAGATACACCTAGTATAGTTCATCTAAAATTGTCGTAGAAATACTGGTTGGATGTTGTATGTTTACACGTGGAAGATACACACACCACTTAGGGGATTTTCTGTTAAATATGTGAGATCATATTTAGTAATTATAATGCTTGTCTAGTTCTGTGATCAAGGAGGGTTTTACCATGTAGCTTTTTAAGAGGATGGGAGAACAGAGAATGATTAACTAAATCTTCCATAATGTTTTACTTTAGTTTACTTCTGAAGAAACGAAATTACCAGATTTAAAGACAAGTCATATTTAAAAGTATAATTTAAGTCATATATTTCTATTTTTATAAAAATCTCAATTTTGACGAAAATGACCAATTAGTAACATATAAAATATTTATGACAACTAAAGGTTAACAGCAGGCAAGCAGACAGAATGAATCCAAGCCAAGTTTTTTAAATGAACACCTTATTAGGAAAAATGGGCAACTGACACAAACAAGCAATTAACAAAACAATATACAGTTGCCAGACTCACATATGAAAAAATACTAACCTCAATGAGAAATTTAAAAATAAATAAAAATTAAAATACTCTGTGCCATGCTTCAGGTGGCAAAAAAATACACAGATACCTTCTGAGGAAATAACCAGAAGTAATTATTAAACACTATAAGAAGTGCTGTGTCTTTATCCCAGTTACTTCACTTCTAGCGGTTTACGTTAAAAAAAAATTATTGTACCCTAAGATTTAACTATAAGGCTGATTATTACAGCACTGCTTGTTGTGTTGTATAATAGCAAACAACTTGACCTGGGGCCTGTGTGAATGGAGAAGCACCTGACTTCAAAGACTCTGAAGAAAGAATCATAGTAATAAAAGAATGTAAACGATCTCAATAATTTTATGTTGATTACACGTTGAGATGAATACATTTTGAATAGCTTAAGTTAAAGAAAACAGATCGTTAAAGTTAATTTTACCTGTTACCTTTCACTCTTTTAGTGTGGCTACAAGAAAATTTTAAAGTTTGTACGTGACTTACATTTGTATGAGCCATGGTGCTCTGGTGTCTTTCACGAGCAATTAATGCTGCATCTCATGGGCTAGAACCAGCCACATAACCCCACACCATCACAAGACCAGAAAATGTGGTCCTACAAAGCACCCTGAAGGTGGTGTGTTGGAAATCTTTGGTGAGGAGTCCTAATGAATGCCACAGAAAGCAAGACAGAGACAAATTGAGAGAGCAAATGCACACTCACTAATTTTGGAGAGTAGATTTGAGTCCATGTGGGTTAAGTAAACACAGGCTACTTGCAATCAGATATATGACGTGGAGGTGTTGGGAGTACCTTCAATTTCTAAGCAGTCAACCTCCAGAGCAACTAAAAAGGAGTTACGAGATGGTCCTAGAACAGCTGATGGAGAGAGAAGTGCTGCATGTATGGAGACACTACGGGCAGAGAAGAAAAAAGGAGCAGCAATTTGGAAGGAAAAAACCCAAAACACACACACACACACACACACACACACACACACACACAGGCAGAATTCTGCAAAGAGCACATGCTGGTTTGCTAGTGAGCTGCTTCCTGCCTGGGCAACTCTCTGTAGTACACCATCATGATGAAAAGTAACAGGCATTGGCTGGTTGCTTGATGGTCCTCTTCTCCCAAAGAACGCTGAGGGCTCAGTAAATGTGGGTCCTGGTATGTCCAAACATATGGAAAAACCTGGAATTACTAGAAGTTTTCTCGTCTGCATCACTTGGTAATGGGATCCCATGTGATTTCAGATGCATTCTTTTCGCTTATTTTTATTTTCAAGTAGACAGTGTTCCAAATTGCTTGCCATGCCCTTTTCAGAGGGCTCAAAACAATACACAGTCATAAGAATTTCAATTCCAGGAAGGCAGCGTAACACACCAAGTCCTCTGGAGGCAGACCACCTGGGTCAGAATTGCTGGCAGAATGACCGTTGACAAGCTGTGTAACCTCTCTTCCTCTGTTAATCCATCTGCAAAATGAGGGAACATCCCTCTCTGCCTCACAGGGCTGTGTGTAAAAATCCAAATCTCTAAGAAGTGAAAATCCAGTTTTCAGTTCTCAAATTCAAAATAAAGACTAAAATCAGCGAGCTATGCTCTAATATCCAGCTGATATTTGGAGAAACGTTGGTACGGTCTCCTTTATCTTTTCTCATCCCTTCCCTTAAAAGAACTCTACCTTGGAAATGTCTCCTTTTCCTCCTCATATCTGCATAAGCCATTGATTTGTCAGGAGAAATATACAAAGACTTTCCGATGTTTACAGCTCTGTCTCCCGAATTAACACTCCACTTCTGAATTTAAGGAAGCAAAGCACAATTCAGGGTTTTAAAAGTGAATAAAGATATATAAAAATTAGAATGGCTTTGACAAGTTAACATCAATTTGAATGAGAGTAGAGAAATGAAATTCTGTAGATGAGTGCTTTCATTTTAAATGGTTTTACCAGTTTTCAAATGATTAGACAATTTTGTTTCATTCCCTCCAAATTTACAAATTACTATTTTTAAGAGATGGAGATTATCACCAGTTGTGTTAAAACATATTAAAAACTATAAAAGTTTCCTCAATTGAAGTTTGGAGCTTTGCTATATAAAACCAACTTAGAGTTACAATAAAAATAGCCATATCATGCAATACTATATTTGTATTTCTCAGTTCAACTGCTTTTTATTTTCAAACTGTAGGCAACTAAGACATGCCCGAGTGAAACTTCCTAGGAACCAAATAATTAATCCGACATTTATCCAAGATGCTGAACTAACTTACAGAACTCTTCAAATGTGTATCACACCTTTGATGGTGATATACAAATTGTTTTCAGCCTCAGGCTTAAAAACGTGTGTCATAAAGTTTTCTGATTAATCAAGAAAAATACCTTATAATTTGTTACATTTGGAATGTAGGTACCTAACTCCATGAATATTGTAACAAAATACTTGTAAAATTGCACCACCAGGGCTTCCCTGGTGGCGCAGTGGTTGAGAGTCCGCCTGCTGATGCAGGGGACTCGGGTTCGTGCCCCGGTCCGGGAGGATCCCACGTGCCGCGGAGTGGCTGGGCCCGTGAGCCATGGCTGCTGAGCCTGCGCGTCCGGAGCCTGTGCTCCGCAACGGGAAAGGCCACAACAGTGAGAGGCCTGCGTACCGCAAAAAAAAAAAAAAAAATTGCACCACCAGAACTGTACTTCCACCGAACGAAGAGAGAGGAATCGTGCCAACATCAACAGAAGGTATGAGGAGGATAAATCTCAAAAGATTCTAGCAGTTTCTGTACCCTCTGCACCTCAAAGTCAAGAATTGAACGGATTATAGGCTCAAAATTCAATTAAAATAAACACTTTAGACTCAATTATTTAACTACATGGAGTAAAAAAAAATCTGGTCAAATGTTTTGGTTCTTTGCCTCTTTTTTAATTTTTTCATATGTGTGGTCTGATTTTAAAGTTCCATGGAGGCAATACACACATGCCAGCCAGAAAATGCAGATATTACGGGATTTTATTCATAACAGGCTAAATTTGTCTCTTGTGAAAGATAAAAACACTTTAAAGTTGATGAGTCTCTGATTTTAAGTAAAATCCTCATTCAAATGTGATTGCTTTATAGGTTTAACTCTGGTCAGAGTAATTTGTGTTCTTTCTATATATTACCCCGACTATAATAAAGCCGTTTATGCAAATGTGAAATGGTGGTTATTGCGGAATTTTTCCAGCCGTGTAAGGTTGTAATATTAAATTCCCATTCAAGATCAAAATTCCACATATTTACAACCTGCAGGCACCCAAAATTCACACTTCAACATCTGTGTGGCTGTCAGTTTCTACTGCAATCCATGTCATGCTTTTTCAGAAGTGGAAGGGAAAGAAACCTTGAGGTAAGTACAATTCAATAATTATAGTAAATATTTACCAAATGTTTGCTATGGCATACAATTTATTAATTGATAACACTTAGAAACTGCATTAGGGAGGCAAAAGCCTTAAAAGTTGGCAGAATTCTAATAGCGGACTATGGTTCATGTATGTAAAGCCTGACAAAAGCCCACAACATGTACAATTCTCAGACACAAACCTTAAAGAGTGTTTCATCCACAATGGTGTAGTCTCTCTAATTCTTTTTATTAACTTTGAAATTTTTCTAATAATGTGCATGCTTGCACTCAGTAAAGCATTCGCTTTTCCATATTCCCTCCTATTGAAAAGTCATAATTTTCTATCCTGTCTGTTCTGCTAAATACCTTCAAAGTAAATAGTTTTAAATGATTGCATTTATAAGCAATCCTCAGATCTCCACCACCTTAACCAAGTGATGAAGATTAAGATCACCACTAATTACGTTACATTAACACAATGTACCTCCCAATATGATATGCTGAGAAGGACACAACATCACTTCTGTGGTATTCTTGGGGAAAATGTACAACCTGAGTTATGAGGATATATCAGAAAAACCCAACTTGAGAGACATTCTATCAACTCACTGGCCAGAGTCTTCAGAAGTGTCAATATTATGAGCAACCAAGGAACTGTCCCAGTTTGGAAGAGACTACAGATGTAAAACTAAATGCAACATGAGGGGGGCGGGGGGAATTCTCTGGCGGTCCAGTGGTTGGGACCCTGTGCTTTCACTGCCGGGGGCCCGGGTTCAATCCCTGGTCAGGGAAGTAAGATCCCGAAAACTGTAGGGCACAGCCAAGGTAGATAGGTAGGTAGATAGATAGATAGATAGATAGATAGATAGATAGATAGATAGACAGATAGATAGATAGATGCAGCATGGAAACTGGTAGATACTGGACCAAAAAAGAACATACATGGGACAATTGGTGAAATTTGAATAATGTCTGTAGATTAATTAATAATATTATATCAATAGTAGTTTCCTGAATTTGATAATTATACTATATGAGAGGTTAATATCTGGGTAAGCTCACCAAAGGATATATGGAAACGTTGCATATTGTTTTTGAACTAATCTCTCCTATTTTTGCAACTTTTTTTGTAAATTTTACAGTATTTCAAAATAAAGCAATTTTTGAGGGAATAAAAGAAGTCTAAAACAATAAAATGTTTAAAATACACTAAGGGTATACTTTTAAGTCTTTTTTAAACTGATGTGTAAAATATATTTAATTATGAATTACGAAACTCAGACCATACTACTCATGGGCAACCTGACTTCTCTGTTCATTCATTGCCTTCATCACCTCTGTTATTCCTTCAGTAGTGGTATTCTGGCCCCTCTGAATTTGGACATAAACAAGGAAGGCAGGTGCTGAAGGAACAGTGAGTAACATAGTCTGCTGCTTGGAAACAGGAGCCAGTGGCTGGCTTTGGAGGAGAAGGGATTACAAGCTTCATAAGAAAAGGGACTCCACCTTCTCTGCCCGTACATGTGGTCACCCTCAAGTGTCTTACTCTCTTCCCATGCTTGAGCTGGGCCATCCTATCTACCATGGTTCTCCACCTTGGAAGCCTCTCTATTCTCTAGTCTGTTCACTGCAAGATTCAGCTCATAGTGCCTCTTCTATCAAAGTTTCCTCAGCTAACATCTCCTCCCTACCACTGTATTTCTAGGACCTCAGTCATTTTTACTGCATTAGTTCTGCCATTAAGTCTCTGCGTTGCCCTTAATCATTTAGTGTCTCTGAGCCTCAGTTTGCTCATTGATAAAATATGAACAAGTGACAGGCATGCCTCCACATAACTTTTGTATGCACAGGGAAACCAAAAAATTCATGGGGCTCACTGTACTGCAATATTCAATTTATTGTGGTGGTCTGGAACAGAGCCTGCATAACCTGCCCATATAATAACAATAAGCAACATCTTCATTGTTATTTGGCCATTGTGACTTTTGTGATTCCACTGCACGTCATTCACTGACGTTAGTAAATGTTGCACAATGACTAAATGCACAGAGAACATTCAGACAAGACTATGGTGATTTTTGCTTTATTGCATGTTGTGTTTCCCATATTTTCTAAGATGAGCTTTTGCTAAATATGTAAATTTACATATTAAGAGCAAATGTCCACAAAATCATAGACAAGCAAAAAAGAGCAAGGAACCTCTAGAGAGTTCCCCATGCAGAGGAGTCGAGGTCTGAGCAGCCCCAGCCTTGTGCTGAGGTCCTACCTGCCTAGAGAATGGCTCGGGGCCCAACGGGACTAGAGGGAGACAGGGCCGTCGCCCTGGAAGAGTGGAAGAGGGTGGGGTTGAGACCCTCGCGGAAGACATCCCCACAGAGAAAGAACAGGGATGCTCCTCCCAGAAAGGGCAGATGGGTGAAGAGGCTCTGCTTAGAGGCACAGAGTGAGGATGCTTAAGAAATGTGGCTCAGGGGAAGGTGAGAGATGCAGGAGGGGCAGGTGGGACTTGAGTGATACTGCTGTTACCAATGGACCACGAGAGCAGATGGGGATAAAATGAAGGGTCAGGATGAGAGGAGTGATGTGTGGTGGAGCCTGCTGTATCTTTGGGAAAGACTTGAGCTGGCGTGGTTGCTGAATGGTTGTAGATTAAGGGGAAGCATTTGGACCCCAGGACTAACTAGACCACTAACCATCTATGGGAAAGTGGTCAAGATGCAGCCGTGTGGAGCCAGACATTCTCTTTCTGTGTCCACTCATCTAGTCATCCATTGAACAATGGTCACCAAACATCCTCTGTGGATTGTGCATGGTGCCGGCTACCAAGGACGTACAGTGGCCAGAAGACCCCCTCTTCTGACACGCTCACGTAACGGCTGCCTGGTGAAGCCATGATGAGTCGAATAAGATCGTGGCATTCTCCAGCTCCACAGGTGAGAAACAAGCCCTGTGTGCTCATGAACTCTGGCCAAATCACAGGTGACATACTCAGTGTCTCCTGTCCAAGAAGGAGGAGATGCTATAATTCCAAGGTCCATCTCACAGAAGGCTCATCTCCTCTCTCCTTTCAAGAAGACAGTTTCTGAATTTCCTCCACAGATGTATTTAATTTTTAGTCAAAAAATAGCTCACTTCATTTCTGTAAGTAAACTGCTGCTTCTAAATTTACCTGAATTTTTCAAAACAGTCTATAACTGAAACCTCCACTGTAGCCTGGTAGGAATGGGACTCCCTGAGAGTTTTGCCAGTATTGCCTGGCCTCAGACAGACCGGGGATACCACAGTGCCCCTTATTACTAGGTTTCAGTATTTCCATTTCAAGCCCTGGTAAATACAGGGCTAGGAGAGAAAATAATTAATGAGAATATTTTCAAACCTTTGGAAAACTCAGGATTTGAGATTTGGCAGGAGGGCTAAGAGGGGTGGTTAAAGAAAAAAGTGCAAATGCTCAAAACTTTCTTGAAGGTTGAGTTTGAGTCCAATTGACTCCGTTCTTTTTTCACACTGGCACTAGCGAGGGTGCATTTTTTTTTTTCTCCTGCTAACAACTCTTCCCTTATTCTATGGAATGTTTAATTTGCCCTTTGAAAGAAAGTATGATTTGTTCCATTTTTCCATGTGTAATTTCTGTGCTATTTACAGATTGAGATAAGAATCAAGAAGGATTCACGTGCAAAAAGCACAAATTCAAGGCTGAGTGAGGAAATCAGAGTCCTGAGTCCCAGCCTGAACCAAATCACTAGAATTCTCCCCGTGACAGAGCCCTGTGTCTGTGCTCTCACTGCCTTGGTGACACATCACGTGCCGACAGGGACAACAGTCCCAAGCAGCCGTTGAATCAAAGCTCAGTCTACACCAAAATCAAAGAAGGGGTTTGGCCAAGCATCACATCTTCTAGAAGATTTGCTTGAGAAAGCTACCAAAGATGTAGAGAAATTGCGGTGTTAATCTACTCTCTCCTCAGAGCTCAGTGATGACAGTGTGACAGGAAAACAATGATTGTGCTTTACAGGTGCAGCACGCCTAGCACCAAAAGATCTAAGTTAAAATCCATCCCTGTTGATATAACAGACAATATCTAACTGCGGACTTTATTTTCATAAAAATATGTAGACCAAAGAAACTTAAACTTGTGACTAAAACATGATACACAAGTTAAGCAAATGAGGGAAAAAAACAGTGAAATCTAATTTGCATTTTGTTACACCAATCTATCCCTGAGCTCTGTTTATGCTCTGCCTTTTCCTCAGCATCTCAGCGATGAGTTGTTTCGTGGGTTCTCACCCTCCTGAATGATTTACTTTCCAGTCCAGCCTCCCCTCAGCTGTCTGGTCCGACACGAGTGTTGGCACCCCTCACACCAAACTGCCCCCTCCCCCATCCGCTCTCCACTCTTGAGTAGGCAAGGTTCTCATCACTTCCCCACGGCACAGAGAAACTGCCTCTCGTCTGTTCAGACAAACGTGTTAATTGCCATCACGCTCAGAGGCAAAATGAAGGACTTTCTTTTTTTACCCTACTCCACACACAGACCTAGATTCAACACAAACCTCCATCTCACAGTCAAGTGTAAGTCATGCCTCTTTTAAACAGTGCACACCCTTAGGAGATTGGGATTAACATACACACAGTATTATATGCAAAATAGGTAACTGACAAGGACCTACTGTACAGCACAGGGAACTCTGCTCCATATTCTCTATATGGGAAAAGAATCTGAAAAAGAATGGACATATGTTTATGTATAACTGATGTCACTGTGCCGTACACCTGAAACGAACACGACATTGTAAGTCAACTCTAATAAACATTTTAAGAAAGAAAGATATAAGGAAATTTTAACAATAATTTAACATACATTTGCCTGTGTCTACTGTGTACCAAGAACTGGGAAAGTAAAGATTTTCTCTTTCCTCAGCTTTAGAATATTTGTTGAATACCTTTAAAAAATATACATCAACGATTAACTTTGAAAAAAAAAAACAGTATGCACTCTTTCACGCAAACAAACAAAAACGCTGACTGAAACACGCACACACAATTCATATACATATTCATATAAAACGCACCATCGCAATGGTGGATGTAACTTTTCATATTAGCCTTATCAGTTACAAAACAGGTGGCCAAGGGACTCAAAAATATCAGGGTATCTGGAAGCAGCGAGTCCAGTATCTTCTGATGGGGATTCAGTTATCCCATCTAATCCTATTACCGGCTTTTTTCTCTGCCATGGATTCTTGGGAAGCAGTGTAAGTTTTTAAAAAAAAAAAAAAAGAAAGAAAAAAGAAAGGCTTCCTTTTTATTCCTATTTAAATGTCAAGAGCAAATTCTTAAGCAAAGCCAGTGGCATGGGCTCAGAGTTGGTGCCCAAGCATGAGAGACATTAAAAAAGGGTCTCCGTGTGGGAGAAACCATGGCTCCCTAGTTCCTGGGGACACACTGTCATCCTGCAAGTGACAGGGAAGGTGAAACTGCTGGGGTGAGGCAGTGCAGATTAATCATCAAATAAACGTTATTCATTTTATAAACATTTTAACAATAAGAATAATGTTTGTCTGTAAAATGACTGTTGAGAGCTATATTTAATTTTCCGTACTTATATAGTAAAGACTTTCAAGTTCATTTTAGCGCTCCGGAGTAATTGCCTAAAGGAAACCTGTCCTGAAGGTCTATTCTCCTAACATCACCCAAAACTCACTCCTAGAACCAAATCTGACAAATGGAAGGTGCTGTCGGGTCTCCTGTTACTAAGAGGCTAGCAGCCTCCAAAATGAGATTCTGTGCATTACTCATCAACAGTCAAGGTGTGATGAAATAAAAAGTCCTTCTTGACTGCAGAGAATATAAATTAGGACAAACTTCCTGGTGCTCAGATTGGCACAGGGTTCAAGATTTTTTCAAATGTTCTGATCCTTTGACCTAATAATTACACTTCTTGGAATTTATCCCAAGGAAATTATCAGAGAAACAAAGAATTATGTACAAGGATGTTCACTGCGATGCTATTTATAATAGCAAAAGATAGTCACTGCCTAATTAACCAACAATAGAGATTAAGTAAATTATAGTAAATCCATGGAATAGAATGCTATTCCACCATTAAAAAACACATGTTCAAAGAATACGAAATAGGGCTTCCCTGGTGGCGCAGTGGTTGGGAGTCCGCCTGACAATAAAGGGGACGCGGGTTCGTGCTCGGGTCGGAGGATCCCACGTGCCGTGGAGCGGCTGGGCCCGTGAGCCATGGCCGCTGAGCATGCGTGTCCGGAGCCTGTGCTCCGCAACGCGAGAGGCCACAGAAGTGAGAGACCCGCGTACCGCAAAAAAAAAAAAAAAAAATATGAAATAGCTCAGGGAAATGCTGACAAGACAATGCTGAGTGTAAAAGCAGGCCACAGCACGTTCACTGCAATGTGACCTCAGTTTTGTAAATACTTACACATGTATATGATATGTAATATGCACATGTAAAAATTGGAAGAAAGCATAGAAACAACATTGATTGAGGTTTCCTAAGTGCCAGGTAATGTGATAAAACTGAATGAATTGTTTCATTTAGTCATCGAAATAATTCACAGAACGGATGCTATTTTGATTTTTATTTCAACAATGATGAAACTACCAAATAGAGATTCAATTGTATAAAATCATTCTGCTAATGAGCAGCCAGTGTTTAATCCTAGACAATCTAGGTCCTACATAACACCCTCCACCCTCTGTTCTATGGATTATTTCCACACACCCCCCCATTATTTTTGTATTTGTCCAGATTTTCTCAATAAACATTTTACTTTTGTAACCAGATTTTAAAATGTTTTTAATGCTGCGCAGAAAGAGAGTAATTGGCATAATGATTGAAATTAAACTATCATTCTTACTGAAATGAACGGGTATTTTTTATTTGTTAAAAGCTGAAGACAGTTTTATTTTAATCATTTGATTAATTATTTAGATTTTGAAAATGAACCACCTGTTTTGCCTTCTATATAGGTTGGCACTTTTGTGTTTAATATGGCTTCTTCTGGAGCAGGAGAGAAGCATTGACCCAGGGATATGTTAAAGGATGGGTAAAAATACAAAAAGAGATCTTTCTGGGTGTTCTCTATCTTCTTAATAGAAGGTAAGTAAGCTGCTCAGTGAAGTTGAACAGGGGTGAAAATTGGAGTTAAGGAGAGTAAAAGACCTGAACTAGCTGCTGCGGTTTGAGCCAATTAGGAGTAAATAAAGGATGGAATGTCATCATTATTAATAATGATGGCAAAGGATAAATGAACAGGGAGAAGGCCATGTTGAATTGGGTACCAGAAAAGAGGGTGCTGTATCCAGCTGCTCTGATGAGGCAGCTACTAGCTATAAGCAGTCAAGAGAGCCACTGGAGAGTATGCTCTGATTCCAGGCTTCCACTCCTGGAAAGCTGGCGGGGGGGGGGGGGGGGGGGGGCGGTGTGCCAAGCCTGGGAGGTAGAAAGGGGTCGTCTGGCTGAACTTGACAAGATGCTCATCAGAGCATCAGCTGGGCAGCCATGTGCTTTTGGCTACAAAGACTGTGACACATGACAGAAGAGCCTCTCAAGGGGCGGGCATGTGTTGTGTAAGGGGTGTGGCAGCCAAGGGGCAGTGCAGCAGAAGTGATCAAGAATCTTAGAGCCTATGCTGGGGATGCCAGGGAAGCAAAGACAAAGGATAGGCAGGTTCTGACGTGCCCCCTGTGCTCTTGGGTGTGGAAGGTATGACCTCCACGGGATAATGAATGGGAAATAAAGTGTCTTTGGAGAAAGAACCCAGTTGTGATAAGGATTTTCAGGAGATTGAAAATTGTGTTTCCAGTGTATAGGCTCTGCCTACTGGGAAGCCTAAAGATTCCAGAGGACAGGCCAGGGTTGGGGAGGAAACAGTAAGACAAGCAAAGTTGGGTGACAGTGAGCAAGAGGCAGAAGGGAGCCGCTCCTGCAGTGTTTTAGGGGATAACCAGTCACCGAGAAGAGAGAGAAGTAAATGCCGTGGACCCTGGGCCCTAGATCAACACAGGACAGACAACAGCCCGTCAAGAGGGGTCCCAGGACACCGGATGGAATGTGCCATTGACCCAGAGTCCTCCTCTCCTAAGTACTATGACTTCACTCAGAATTTCTGGCAAACCACTTAACTCCAAATACTACTTTTATTTTCCCACAACTACTTCCTAATCTGGTTTCTCCACAATCAGATCGTAAGCAACCTGTTGCCAATACCTTCGTGAAGATTTCACGTGGGAAAAGTTCATGGAGCATTTTTTGTTCCCTACTCCTGAAGGCATATAGAAATGCAACCTTGAGTGCTGTGTTCCGCCGTCCCACAGCTGCTCCTGGGGAGGCTATTCAAACACACCAGCATTTTCTAGAGAGCTACACCTTTAATGTAGAATGCTTCATCGTATTCGTTATCGCCTATTTACTCTCATGTAAACTGATGCTCCCAGAGTAACCAAACTTTAAAATGTTACTGTAAACGTGATACCTCTCTCAGTTGCAATAGACACATGCTTCAATCATTTAATCCAACAGGACCCATTACCAATAAACAGAAAACACATTTTTGGTCGCTTCCCTGTACGGTGCAAAGTAAGGAGGTAAGTAAATGGTTTCCCCAGCAAGAAACAGCAAAGGGCCTTGTCCCCTCTGTGTTTTGAGGGGGAAATTGTAGATGAAAACTCTGGTTCCAGGTCAATGGCATAGGAGATAGAGGAACATCTAGAAACTCAGGGAAGCATTTGAATGGGGCTAACTTGGGGCTTGTGGTTGAGGCGTGAGAAGGCTCAAAGAAGCTCTAACCATCATGGCGTGGGAGAAGGGACAGCCCTGGCCACTCAGGAAGGCAGTCACTGAAGCTGAGCCTCCTTGGGGTCATGCAGGTAGCCTGCAGTAGAGCCAGCCTGGCTGACGGGTCCATAGTTCCCACCCGGGAACCCCCGGAGCACAGATTGAGCTGACTGCCTCTAATTTGGAGGACTTAAACAACGTGCAGTTTCAGGGGAATTTGTTTTTATTAACCAGTTGGATAATTTGGTGTGATGGGATTTTGTTCACACGTAGAAAACTGAAAGGAGTTCTTGCTGTCAATTGAAGAGACTGTTTGACTTTTTTATTGCAATGGATTTCCTTTCCCGAAGGCTAAAAATCTTTCCAATGTACTTCGTGTCTACATGTTCCAATTCAGGTTTTAGTAAACTAATTACCAAACAGTTACCATAAAATTGGTTTCTTCCTTTCCAGGTAGAATTGCCATTCTTTCTCCCACCCGCCCGCAGACTGTGACATTGGCAGAAGATAGAGACCTTAATATCACTTTAATCAGCTTTTCTGACAGAGTATTCACGCCTCAGCATCTAGTTTTACTCTCACAATATCGATCCAGTTTTAGTGTTTGAGTTTGGGTTTGGTTTTGGTATGCTTTGAGCACCAAAGCTTTCACAGTACTTTTTCTCAGAAAGTGCTTATGGAAAATTCTGGACATGTGTTTACCACTTGGAGATTTGTACGCTTCCACCGGCAGCTGGTTTCTGGTGGCAGGTTCGCTTTCGGTTTTGGGGTGCTGAGTTTGGTAAATTTGTATGTCTTCATCCTCTTTCCAAATTCATCTCAGGAAGGCTTTCTTCTGTCCCTATAATGGATCGAATTCTAATTATTGTCAGTACAACATTCATGTCATTTCATTGAGTGCCACTGAGCATAAATGAGGTTGTGAACCTTCCTCTAAGCTTTGGGAAAAGAACACTAAAAACTGTAGTCATTGACCCTATGGCTTTGGTGTTCTCAAAAGTGACCTTCAGTCAACATTCTCCAACAGTATGTCTTTTCAGATGGGCAGGATCCATTAAAATATAATTTTTAATATTGTGCTAACTACAGAATTGAAATTGTTAATATTTATAAAGCGGCTTGTATATAGGATGCAAACATTTTTTTAAAAGATGTAAACATTGTGGGCTTCCTTGGTGGCGCAGTGGTTGAGAGTCCGCCTGCCGATGCAGGGGACACGGGTTCATGCCCCGGTCCGGGAAGATCCCACGTGCTGCGGAGTGGCTGGGCCCGTGAGCCATGGCCACTGAGCCTGTGCGTCCAGAGCCTGTGCTCCACAACGGGAGAGGCCACAACACTGAGAGGCCCGTGTACCGCAAAAAAAAAAAAAAAAAAAAAAAGATGTAAACATTGTAAAGAGAGGAAATTCTAGCCTTTATGAAGTTCATCAAATAAAGAACAAAATGGTTTTTCCTCACCGAGGTACAAAACTTGTAGATGCAGATAGAGACATAGCTAACTTCAGGGCAGGGATTTAACGGAGAGGCTCTGGAGAGACAAGCAAGGTTTCACTAGGATTTGTAAGCATACACCATCCTCGAGTTTGCTTCACTTTTCTGTGGTTGCCTTAAGGTACCCATGTTTGCCGGTAAGTAATTTTGTGATGGGGCAAAAACTAAGAGCCACGTCGCAGGCAGCGCTCAGTCCAAAGAGCTAGTGAGAAACAGTATGGGAATCCCTGAGTTAGAATTCAGAAAACTGGGATTAAATACTTCTTCAGTTCCAGTTGTCCACGTGGTGGTGTCCTACATCTCAATGGTTTGATACAGACTTAGTAGCAGAATTGGTGCTCAGGCATGGACAGTCATCACGAGCAAGGCAGTTGGGCCCCAGGCTCCGTGACTGAGCACCTGCAGCTCCACGGGCTCCTCGCTGCATCCCATGGGGAGAGCGTGGGGTGGGGGACAGTGGCAAAGGGCTGTAAGAGGGCTTCCCTGGTGGCGTAGTGGTTGAGAGTCCGCCTGCCTATGCAGGGGACAGGGGTTCGTGCCCCGGTCCGGGAAGATCCCACATGCCGCAGATCGACTGGGCCCGTGAGCCATGGCCGCTGAGCCTGCGCATCCGGAGCCTGTGCTCCGCAACGGGAGAGGCCACAACAGTGAGAGGCCCGCGTACCGCAAAAAGAAAACCAGAACGAAAAAAAAAAAGACTGTAAGAAAGAGGGAATGACCCTAAGGAACCAGAAGGAGTGAGGCGGAGACCACTTTAGACCCCAAAGAAGATGCAAAGTTGATGGAAAAATTAGTTACTGAAAGTAAGGAGAAAAAAGCTTCCTTCAAGATCCAGGACCTCAGAGGGTCACCAAGTATCTGCACAGTGAGAAAAAATTCCGGTGAGATAGTAGAAATCAAGACAGAACTCTTGCCCTCCCTCTGTTGCTCTCTGCTAAGTGTCCATATCTAAATTTCCTTTGCAGTTGGTAATGCTGAATTCAGCCCCTGTCATTTTCCCCACACACAATACATTCTCTTCTCAAAAGATGTGTGCCTGTGAAACTGAATTTGACTATATTCATTAGGATTTAAATTTATCTTTACCTTTTAATATATAATAGAAAACATTACATTTTACCCTTTAATATAATTATAGAAAACATTTATTGAGCACTAGCTATGTCCCAGGAATGACTTTAAATGCTTTCCAGATATTCATCCACATAACTCTGTGAGTAAGCTCTATCACCAACCTCATCTTGCAGAAGCACAGAGAGGGTCAGTAACTTGCCTAGCATTGCCCAGCTGGTGAGTGAAAGAACCAAGATACAGACACAGGCAGCTGGACCCTACAAATTGAACTTTTTGACAGCTACATTCTTTTTTTTTTTTTGCAGTATGCGGGCCTCTCACTGTTGCGGCCTCTCCCGTTGCAGAGCACAGGCTCCAGACACGCAGGCTCAGCGGCCATGGCTCACGGGCCCAGCCGCTCCGCGGCATGTGGGATCTTCCCAGACTGGGGCACGAACCCGTGTCCCCTGCATCGGCAGGTGGACTCTCAACCACTGCGCCACCAGGGAAGCCCCCACAGCTACATTCTTATCACACATATCTGCTTACATGTGATTTCTGACTGAATCCTGGCTGCCAGGAAAATTTTAACATCTGTAGATACTTCCGAATACCACAAGAATTAAAAATATAAAACTTCACCTGTGAATCAATCAAGAAAATATCAGAGAGGAAGTGAAGCAAGTTTTTAAATGTGCTATCTGCTAAATTTGAAAGCAAAGGTAACATTTCCAAGAATCCTCTCCACAGATAAAACTCAGAGTAGTGTTAACCAAATGCGATCAGCTATCTCTTGAGGTATATTGATTCTGGGTTTCTGGTTTTATCCAGTAATAAATGGTTTGTATAGCTAGAGAGAAAATCGTGTGGTAGGGTTAGGTATAAGTGGCAAAGACTGAGAGATTGAACTATACGGCCCTTCAGCCCACGGAGGTGTCCTAGTGTCATCCTTTGTAAGCTTCTTGCAGTGACACCAGATGTGCCCTATAAAAAACATACCAGCACTCCCTCTAAAAGAACCACTTCTACAACTGCAGAGTTTAATACTTTTTAAATGGCACTAGGTTACTCTCAGTAGTAAGGCATGCACCATATACTGTAATGGTATACCAAAGTATTTCATTTGGACATGTTGTTCTTCTCACATAGTAGACACAACACAAATTGGATAAATTGAATTGATAAGCAAATCCCAAGTTGAATACAAGGAAAGAAGCATTTCCTATAGGAATTATTACCCACAGACTTAAAGGGAAATGTTTTTAAATGTCTTTCTAAGAGATTAATTTTTTCTTATTTTCCAAAATTATTACCTATTACTGATTACTCATCGGTATAACTATAAATATATCAAATTTTAGAGATTTGGGGAGTTGCTCTTGGCAATACAAGCCTACATTTTCAGCCCAGAAGAATACTTCTAATAGATAATGATGTACTTTTGAAATGGTCAATTTAACCCAAAAATACCTAAATTCTGATTTATTTCAGAAAGAAGAGGCAGAATGACAATTCTCTTAAGGTAAAAAAAAAAAAAAATTACAAGTGAAATATTTCTCCATTAATATAAATATAAAAGAAGGAAGGAAGGAAGGAAAGGAGGGAGGGAGGGAGGGAAGGAGGGAAGGGAGGGAGGGAAGGAGGGAGGGGAGGGGAGGGAGGGAGGGAGGGGAGGGGAGGGAGGGAGGGAGGGGAGGGGGAGGGAGGGAGGAAGGGAAGGGGAGGGAGGGAGGGAGGGAAGGGAGGGGAGGGAGGGAGGGAGGAGAGGGGAGGGAGGGAGGGAGGGAGGGAAGGGAGGGGAGGGAGGGAGGGAGGAGAGGGGAGGGAGGGAGGGGAGGGGAGGGGGAGGGGAGGGGGGAGGGAGGGGAGGGGGGAGGGAAGGGAGGGGAGGGAGGGAGGGAGGGAAGGGAGGGGAGGGAGGGAGGGAGGAGAGGGGAGGGAGGGAGGGGAGGGGAGGGGAGGGGAGGGGAGGGGAGGGAGGGAGGAAGGGGAGGGGAGGGAGGGAGGGAGGGGAGGGGAGGGAGGGGAGGGGAGGGAGGGAGGGGAGGGGAGGGAGGGAAATGGAAAACAAAGAGGAAAAGAAGCAACAGAGAAAAGGAAGCAGCAACTGAGAAGGAAGGACGCCGTCCTGAGTATGTTGACTGTGCAAATACGTGCTAAACTTTGTCTTCATGTTTTTTATTTGTCTTGGCCAATATAATGGAATAGCTACGAGAAAGTTTCATCCCATGTTAATTCAAATCCACCCAAAGAATTTCAGAACCTCTTTATCAATGCAAGACAGGTTATTTAAAATTGCACTTAGCCCTTAACACATCACATCCTAGAGTGGGGACGAGCAGAGAAAAATCCCTTCCAAGACCCCAGTGTAAGTGTTCAAGTTGAGGCAGAAGCACTGTCCTTTTGTTGTTGTTGATCTCACGGCATTTCCCATAACCCAGCTTTGTTTTCTAACATTCGTACTTTGACCTCTCTACTCCCGCAGGAGGGGTTGGGTTTCTCATACTGCCTTTGTGTCCAGTTTTGCAAGTTTCTCATCACCTTGTTCATTTTCAGGTCCACAAAAATCCTACAGGGAGGAAAAAGGAAGTATGACTATTGAATAGAAGACCTCTGGAAAATAAGAGTATTCGCTCCCAATCCCGAAAAAGAACTTGGCTAAAATGGTGAGCGTTGAACAAAGGTTACGCAGAACTAAGCAGATGGAAAATGGAATATGCAGAAAAGGAGCCGGCTCCCCCTAGGAATTCCCATTGGTTAGAATGTTCCTTAGCTTAGCATCTCTCTGTATGGTCTCCAGAGTTAATGTACCATATTTCCCATGGTTTGATGAAGACTCCAGAGCCCTTAAGATATGAATTGCTATAATTCCTAAATCAAACAGCATTCAATTCTGTTCCAGACCACTGCGGGATAATAAGACCGGTATTTCTTATTTTAATTAGTCATTTTATACTTCTAACAACTTCTTTGACAATCTTGGATTACTTGTTTGTTTATATGTGAGAAAAGCCATGTTTGGCTAAAAATATGAATGCCACATTTGAATGTCCATTTACATTTTAGTAGTTATAGAAATAAACTTTCTAGGCCTTTAGATGATAGCTTTTTATAGACACTGAATACAATCACCTAATCTATTTTAATATTATCCCTTTCAGCTGTCTCATGACTATCTCTCCTAACACAGCAGAGACATCAAGTTGATAATATGAATTCAAGACAAAACGCCTGAGCACTCATCAGAAACTGTCTTTTAGTTTGCAGAGAAATTTGCTTCTGACATTTGAAATTTTCAAGACAAAAAAGTCATGTGGCTACATAAAAGTATTGTGCGTTCTTACCAGATTTTATGCTCCCTAAGTGTGAAGACTATCTCATATTCCTGTATCCTGAATCCTGTATCCTGCTCAGTATATATTTATTGAAGGAAGGAAGGAATAGAGTTCACACCATTCTTCTCAAAGCTTATTTTTTCTCAGAGTGTATATGCCAAATAGTGAGAGCATCCCTCAAGCACACAAAACAGCTACATCTCTCTGCCAATAGCTGCAGGGCATTGGTTCCAGGACTGGCGGCAGATACCAAACTCCACCTTGTTCAAGGCGCACAGTCCACTGGCAGTATTCGCGAGTTCTGCACCTGCGGATTCAACGAACTGTGGGTGGATTGTAAACATTAAACAAGATCCCGGGTTGGTTGAATCCGCAAATGAAGACCCCGCGGATATGGGTGGGCCAACTAATTTAATACGAAAATTTTTATAAACATATATGTTGTGTAGATAGATAGATAGATAGATGATAGATAGATAGATAGATAGATAGATAGATAGATAGATAGATGATAGATAGATAGATAGATAGATAGATAGATGGATAGATGGATGGATGGATGGATAGGATGGGGCCCCAGGGAGCTAGGGTTTGCCCAGAGCAGCCAGGGTGAGCAAGGTACGAGCCAGGGGGGCTCAAAACCTCCGTCCAGGGGGGAACGTCTGGGGCTGCCAGGCTGAGTGAGGTGGGGCTGAGGGCGAGCAACCCCTGCATCTGGCAGCTTGACAAGAACGCAGGGAACAGGAGGCCCCCGCGAGGGCAGAGGACCCCGCAGGAGGAAGTGAGGCAGCACAGCACGCGGACAGTGCAGTCGCGCCAGGAATTAATGCCCCGTGGTCACCGTTTTGAAATATTAACTTCATTTTTGAATTTGGTTTGGTAAGTGGTATCTGCTGGGACACACAGACAGTCGAGCATCCAGCCTCACTAGAGGCTTGGCGCCTGGCTCCCCGCAAGCCGGCCTCCTCCAGCCTCCCCTGGGGTGGGGGCCGGGGTCTGGGGTCAAGGTCGGGACCTCCAGGACACACCACCCACCGCACCCCTCCCCCACACGCCCTTCGCCCCACGGCTGCCAGCCTCCATCCCACCGGAGGGGCCTGGGCGAGGGCGTGTGGCTGGGGCGTCAGTCACATGCCCTGCAGCTTCTCGGGACAGGGCTGGTGACGGCCGTCCACCCCAGGGAGCTTTTGGTGTGGGAGCCTCAGTGGCCGCATCTCGCCCACCTGCATCCGGGCCGCGCAGCGCATCCCAGCCTCCGGGCTGCGACCCCGCGGGTCTCTTCCCCCAGCGCTGAGGACAGGGGCTTCCCCACCCCCTGGCTTTCACTTTACGCTGGGTCCTGCCGTCGTAGGCAGCCAGCCCGCGTGAACGCAAGACCTTTATGAAGCTTAACCGAGAAAGAGCAGAGAAGTGGGACCGAAACTGGCGCGAGGTGTAAGGTCGGAGTTGGTCCTTTTTTAGGGTGAGGCAGGTAGTGTGTCTGTATGGCTATGGAAGTGATGGGCTGTGGGGGGTGGGGGGTGAGGGGCTCTGCAGGTGTGGACGGAGCCTCTTAGAAACAGGAGAGTCTGCAGCTGGCGCCTGAGGGAGCTTGGCTGTCAAAACGGGAGGAAAAGGGAAGGAGACACAAACACAGGCAGATGTGTCAGGGTGGTGGACGAGGCTGCAGGTAGAGTCCGCTGGCTTCCAGAGAGCCATGGATGAGACCATCAGTTAGTGTGAAGGGGCGGGGGACGGGGCGCAAGGAGGTGGGCTGGGGTCCAGAGGAAGGACGGCGTCCTCCTCTTCTCCCCACGGTTCGCAGGGGTTGGGATTGTTGCTCTGTGGATGTGAGTTCTGTTTGTCCCTCTGTGGGTGTATGCTCTGTCTCCGGGCCCATGAGGATGTTAAGCTGAGGAGCCACACTGCCTTTCCAGAGTTCCTCCCTCGGCCCCCCAGGCGCCCAGCCGGGCTCAGCTGGAACTCAGTAAATAGCTCTTGGGAACAGGAGTGAAGGCTCAGGTCTGACGTCCAGTGTGATCACTGCTCGGGGACCTGCGTCTCCTGGGAAGACCACACACGTGGCCAGGCAATCAGGGCACAGCCTGCACTCTGGGAACAGATGTGTGAGTGTTACACAAGACCCCACCAGGGTGGACCCCATGCGCTTGCACTTGATGCTCTTCCCTTCTCGCCCCTCCCTCTGGAGCTGGGAGCCATCCCTGTGGACCGCTCCCTCCCTCGGCTGCAGAAGCCTTGTGTCTTCTCCTGGGGAGGCCGAGCCCTCGCGACAGACGGGAGCTGCTTTCCCTCCAGTGGTTCCTGGGCAGCACGTCGAAGGCTGGGCCAGAGAGGAAGGGAACTGCCAGGACGAAGTTCAGGCCCTTTCCCAATCCACACCTGCCCGCAGCGGGGGAGAGATGTAGTGAGGAAGGGCCGGGCACGGGCACAGCGCACAGGGAGCCAGCAGGGCCTGAGGTGTGGAAGCAGGTGTGTGGAAAGCATCACCACCGCGGGAAATGAAAACCGCGCCTCCGCCGGGCTGAACGCGAAGGTTCTGCTCTGGAATAGGTTTTTCTAGATACAGCATACAACATTTCCGGGGTCCCAGTGAGAGTCTGTATGATGACATGCGAGTCAGATTAACCAGTTTAGGAATGACACCCAACGTGGGGACACCTGGACACCAGGATCATCCTCTCCATTTTACCCGTAAAGAAACTGAGGCACAATATGTGAAATGACATAGATCCTGACATTGGAGACAATTCTCCAAGTTCACAAAACACGTTCACAACTGTTACTTTATCTGATTTCAGTAACAACCACAGAAGGTGACCTGGACGGACCTGACTTGTCATTGTACAGAGCTCGGAAGGCCCACTTGTGCTCAGCGGGCGGGTTTCGGCTCAGAGCGCATGTGGCCGGGTTTGTCCTTTAGTGCCCCTGTCCCCTCCCGGCTCCTGCACAACCGGATGCAGCCCAGGAGTCACAGCCTAGTCACGGCTTCAGGCCCCTGGGGAAATTCGCTGTCAGGTTCCCAGGGACTGGGAATCCCATGACCTCTCTCTCAGGAAAGAGGGTCTGCTATCCCCACCCAGCCAGAGAGTCCGGTGAGACAAAGGACGCTGGCTTCAGACGGGAAAGATACTCCACCTAGGTTCGTAATACCTGAATCTCAAAGGGAAATGGTCGAAATCCAAGTCCCTTTTGTTCCATATAATCTCCTACATGGACTCAGTAGGTACATGCAAACAGCCATACGGCCAGGGGAGACTGACCAACCCGCCGGGGCTGCTTCCAAGATGGAGATGTTAACAGAGGCTTGGGGCAGGGAAGGGGGGGGATGCCCATAGCATCCCACGGAACCTCATCATGGCCTTCGTGGGACCCAGACACTTTGCTTTCATGGGACCTTTCCTCCATGAAAATGAGATTAAAAACTGTTAGTTTCCAACTGTGTTAATATAAAAATAAATATGTTAATATTATATATTAAAACACTTGACTTGACTCGAAAGTTTATTTTTTCTTCTGAACTCGAAACCATTTTTGTGAGCCCCTGAAAGCCTCGTGAGCCATAGGCTCTGCTCCCCTCCCTGACTTCCCATCACCGCTTGCCTGGTGGGGTAACAGGGCCTCTCCTCCACAAGTCACCTGCTCTAACCCCGTTCCCTGCTGCTCTCTGCTGTTGCCTTTCGATCCTCAAGACCGATAACTGATCACACTCGTGCCATATATAAGCTCAAAGAAGAAACACTTCTACCTCTTCTCTATGATGTCAGAGAATTCTCAAACCTCTAGCTATGATTTGACTCTCCCTGCTTTTGTCAAAGGTCCAAAGGCTGAGATGTCACCAAATATGTTAGTACCACAAAATATCTTTAAGTCAGCTGAGCTCACCCTTCCAGCTGTTACAATAAACGGACAAACTAGAGCAAAACCAAAACCCCAAGCGGTGAGGGATGATTGATTTCTATTTCTCTTCCCTCCTCCCCTGCCTTTGGCAGCAAACGATTTCACTACCTCCCCAGTGTTTTTGGCCCTTTTGCCAACATGGAGAAATTGAGCTAGGTTTTCATGCCTTGGAATCCACTATGTACTCAACCCCCAAGCCTTCTGAGCTTCAGCCATAATTAGTTGTAATGTGTTTATTGGACCAGGAGAATTTAAAACATGCAAGACATGAGTCAGGAAAGGATGATATCAAAATCCTTATTTATTCTGGGTTTTAGTTTAATCTCATTTGGTTTCCACACTCATCATTGTTTTTCTTGAGTATTAACAAGGCAGGGAGGGATGGTAAAATCCCCCACAGAATTGATCAATTCAAGCCTGTACCCAAATGATTCAGACTTAAATGTGGAGGAATTGATGTTCCTTTAAATTCACATCCTAGATATGGGCTGAGCCCTAGAAGGCCATGTTTTGTTTTCCTTTCATTTGGCTAATAACCCAGCAAATATTTGCTCTCATGACCAAAAATTGTCTTGAAATTTATGTAAGCACATTGAGTGCCAAAAAGCATGGGCATACTCTGAAAAGCCATGATGTCAGAAGCAAGTGTGACATCAGGAAGCTGGCTTCACTCTCTGCAGCCCTTAAGCAGCCTGGAATGAACTCTGAGCACAGTGGTTCTCAATCTATGCTTGTTTCAATGACCCCTTGTAAATTCTTCCATTTTCCATAGCTCATAAATTCTACGAACTCTTTATTCTGAAAACTAACCTGCATTGGCTTCAGAGAGCAGCAAAATAGGCAACTAATTCCACAGTGTAATTTGTGAACCTCCAAGAAAGTATACTTTCCCCGAAGAGATACCAACCCACACTCACCTAAGTCCCCACCCCTCAGACTTTCCATCAGATCAAGATTTCATCATTTAGAATATCACTCAGTCTTGAAAAAGAATTAAATTCCGACACACGCTGCAACACAAATGAACCTTGAAGACATTCTACTCCGTGAAATAAGCCAGTCACAAAAAGACAAACGCTGTAGAATTCTACTTAAAGGAGGTCCCTAGAGGGGTCAAATCCATACAGACAGAAAGTTTAAGGGTGGTTATCAGGAAATGGGGCAGGGGGACTGGGGAGTGAGTGTTTAATGGGGACAGAGCTTCAGTCTGGGGAGATGCAAACATTCTGGAGGTGGATGGTGATGATGATTGCACAACAATGTGAATATATTTAATTCTATTGAACGGTACACTTAAAAATGGTTAATATGGTCAACTTTATGTTATGTATATTTTACTGCAGTGAAAAAAAAAAAAAAAGAAAAAAAGAAAAAAGATTCCAGCATTGATGGAATCCAGAGCTCACATCAGGCATCAGTTTGTGCCTGAATCCAGTTAATAAAAGCAAGCACAGCAAGGTTGTCAAACACTGTCAGGGTGACATTAAATTTCTTTCTTCATACCCTAACAATAGCCAACAATCACTTACAATTAACTAATTAAATAGCTAACACATAACACTGAAAACTATTAAAACAAGAATGAGCCACAAGCAACGAATAGAAAACTGTGCTGAGAAGTAAAGCCTCGTCTTCTTATCCTGAATGTAAATGGCAGCAGGTCTTCCTGGAAGCGCAATCTTACTCAAATATTTGGGAAGAAACTCTAGGTTATTTCATTGGCAAAGTCACACTTCTAGATTAGAAAGTGTACTGACATGATTCAAGTCAGAAAAAGTTACACGGGTTTCGTATTTTGTAAATATTCATTGCATAAATTATACTGTGAAAATTTTCAAACATAAGCAAAAGTAGAGAGACTTTTAATATCGTAATTCCCTGTATCTCCTCACCAGATTCAACTGTTCTCAAGATGTTTTTAACATTTATTCCTTTCTCTCTCTCTTCCTCCTTTCCTGACTCCTTTTCTTCTTTTTTTTAATTGGTAGAGAATTTCAAAATAAATTTCAACCCTCATGTCATTTCACTTCTACATAGTTAGCATATATCTCATTTAAAAAAAGAAAAACAGGCACATCTTACGTAACTACCATGCCATTATCACAGCCTCAAAAATTAAAAATAATTTCTTGGTGTCATGGAACAACCCATATTCCGATCTCTCTGAGGGTCTCAGTGTGTCTTTTATCACATGGCCTGTGGGAATCGGGCTTCCCAGAAGATCGGTACACAGCGTGGCTGAGAATCCTTCCAGTCTCTTTTAATCTAGAGCTGCCCGCCCCCCTTTCTCTGTGGTTGGCTCTATGAAGATCAGCCAGGTAAGTGTGCTGTACCTCTGTCCTTGAATTCATCTCTTTGCTTTTTCTCTGCATCTTTAAACTCACGATTCCAGGGCTGTATTTTCCCTAAGTTGGAATTTCGCTCCAAAGAATCCATCAGGTTCAACTCCGAATCTTTTGCGTTTTTCATTTTTCACGAGAATATTTTATGGATTGTTTACTCCTGGTTGCCTCACACCTGGCTGTCCCCAACTCAGTGATGCCCAGATGGCGACAGTCTGCTCTTTCCAGAGTAAAAATCTCGGCCCAACTTTCACATATTGATTTCCTTCTTGATAATCTGTGCCTGAATTGGATACTTCATGATAGACCACAAATCAGTGACTTTCTAATTGTGTTATTGCTACTACATAACGAACTACCCCAAACTTAATGGCTTAACAACCATAACCATTTTATTTGCTCACACTTCAGGAGTTGACAGTTTGGGCGAGCTCAGTCTGGCAGTTTTTCCTGATCATCCATGTGGCATTAGGTGGGATCATTCATGCTACTGGGTTCAGCTGGGCTGGGCTGGGGAGTTCAACACAGTGGCATGTCCCAGCTCTCATCCACGTGGCCTCTCCTTCCACATGCTTGGCTCAGGCTTCCTTATAGCACCCTGGTCTCTGTGGAGTCTTATGAGACAACTGGTTTTAAAGAGGGAGGGTTCCAAGTGACAGACAGAAGCTGCAGGTTTCTGAAGGGCCAGCCTTAGAAGACACATAGCATGACTGCCACCCCATCCATTGGTCAGAACCAGACACAAGGCCAGCCTAGATCAAAAGGATTGGGAAGGGGCTTCCCTGGTGGCGCAGTGGTTGAGAGTCTGCCTGCCGATGCAGGGGACACCGGTTCGTGCCCCGGTCTGCAAAGATCCCATATGCCAGGGGAGCGGCTGGGCCCGTGAGCCATTGTCACTGAGCCTGCGCGTCCGGAGCCCATGCTCCACAACGGGAGAGGCCACAACAGTGAGAGGCCCGCATACCGCAAAAAAAAAAAAAAAAAAGGATTGGGAAGAGATTTTCCCACAAGGCCACACTGCAAAAGAGTCTGGGAGATGTCATTGGGGCCACCTTTGGAAGCACAATCAATTACAGTTTTGTGTGGGTGGATTAAGTGGTGACAGCCTAATCTTTCCTCCATAAAGCTCCCATCACACTTTGATCTAATGGTTTCCTCCATGGATGACCTGGGCTTGAGTCACATCATTCATTATACGCTGTAAAATGGCGACCTTCTAATTCAGCCGAATTTTCCACTCTTTTTGTAAAGAATTGTCCTTCATCAACGAAAGCTACTACTTTTATACATAAAAAGTGGATACACGTCCTATTCTTTTTCTTTAGTTGTCAGCGCTGAGACAGAGGGCTTGACGTCCTGCTTACCTGTAATAGTTACCAACAAATTGTTTTGTTTTGTCTGCACCTGTGTGCTTTCTTCTGTTTGGTTTTTGTTCTCACCCCCCCACACACACGTTTAGTATCACTGACGGTTTATGTATTTTCATATTTCCTGTATTTAAATTAACTAGTCATCATTTCTGATGCTCCAATTGCTCTATCTTGGGTCAGTGGTGCCCTTCACATTGTCCAGTGTGTCGTTTTGACATGAGTCCACTAGTCTTTGAAAGCTTCCATCCTTTCTGATGCACCAAAGTGTCCTGGCTCATTGGTGTATTTTCTGTCCCAGAACTGGTTCCTTTCAATGGGAAATTGCACTTAGAGACCACTATTTAGAGATGTCTCTGCTTCTAGGCAGGGTTAGTCTTTTTTTTTTTCTTTTTTCTAATTAAATATATTTGACCTACAACATTGTATAAATTTAAGATGCACACCATGTTACTTTGATATTTACATTTCTATATTGTAATATGATTGCCATTGTATCAGTATTTATCACATAACTCAATCATAGTACAATACTGTTGTCTCTAGTTATCCTACTGTACATTAGATCACTATGACTTATTAACTACTCATGCAGGTTTGTACCTTTAAACATCATCAATTTTATCTCCCCACCGCCCTGCTCGTAATTTTTTAAAACATCAGTTAATACTGAAATTTTCAATTCACATTGCAAGGATTTTGCTTGTCTTCCTTGACTTTATTCTTGTATTTCTTTTCCCTTACTCTGAAAAATTTGACTCCAAATTACTCATTTGCTTTATGCTGCAAAATATGTAAAATAACCACAAAGTAATATTACCAATATTATTACGAACAATAAAATTGTTCAGTGGCGTTTAATGCTGTGTTACAGCCCTGTTTCCCCCTACAAAATACACCTCTATGGATGTATGGGTTAAATAATGTTACTAAAGTTACTTGAAATTATTCTTTTCTCTGTGTGATTATGTCACCAAATTGATATAGAGTAGGCTCACCCATTTCCTGTGTCTTGAAATTTTAATCGTGTATCTTTTTGAATCTGCCAAATATTGACATAATTCAGAGAAGTGTCATTTTCATGTGTCCCCTCTGTCCACTCCTTGAGGTAATGATTTGTATTGGGCTGGCCAAAAACTTCATTTGGGTTTTTCCAAACCATCTTACGGAAAGACCAGAATGAACTTTTTGGCCAGCCCAATACTTATTTTTGGAGTATCTCTCCAGTGTTGCTTTTTGAAGATATAAACAAATGAGTAAATATATTTATATTGCCTCTCATGCCAAAGGTTTGTGTTTTACATTTTGCTCTTTTCTCTCCATGTATAAAGGTCTTTCTCATTTCCTTTCTTTGGGGGGCGGGGGAGCATGTAGAGTTTCTTTGTATGGACACTCTATTCCCTCAGCCCCTTGTTAATGGAGACACCTGGTGTGGTTTTTTGGTTTGTTTTTTGGTTTGGGGTTTTGTTTGTTTGTTTGCTTTGGCCAAGCTGCGAGGCATGTGGGATCTTAGTTCCCAGGCCTGGTATCGAACCCACACGCCCTGCAGCGGAAGGGCCGAGTCTTATCCACTGGACCACCAGGGAAGTCCACCTGGGTTGTGTTCAACCTTTTGCTGATACTAATCTGTTGCAATGAATAATTTTGTGCATCTGCCTTATTGTGGCTTTGGTAGTGTATCTATGGGATGGATTCCTAGAAGTGAGATTTCTGGATTAAAGGGTAAAATCGTATAATTTTTCTAGACATTTCCTAATTTCCCTCTCTAGAGGTTGTACCATTTTACACCTTTACCATCGATATATGATAGAGCCTGTTTCCTCACAGCCTCACCCACAAATTATGCTGACACATAGGAGTTTTTTGCCAGTTGTGTCTAAATGTACTCTGAATGTGCCTTTCTTTCACCATGAAGGAGGTTGATCACCTTTTCATGTGTTTAAGGATCCTTTCATCTTTCCTGTCAACTGCCTGCTGAACAACTTTGAGCTCTTTGCCATCAGACTGTTCATCTTTTTCATCTCAAATTTTAGGAGCTCTTTGTTCTTAACGGTATTAGCTGCTTAGGATACAAGTTGCCTTGTTCGATTTGGAATTTGTGCCTGGCGGTTTCTGCCCACGTGGGCTTTTGAGGTGACACACCCGGTGTTGTGAAGACATCCCTTGGTTACCAGGTCTCCTCCGGCCAAGCCTGCACACCACTGAGGTTCTGTGGAAGAGCCGAGAAGCTGCTACTTAGACTCGGTTAAGCTACTGCAGCTGACAATCAGGCCCTGCTCTGAACCTCACGGATTCCCCACTACATAAGCCAATCCAGTCGGAAGTGTCTTGGAGGAAATAGAGCTACATCTGGTCCCTTTGAAACCGTGGGGAATCATGAGTCAAATCCATTTCACCTGCCTTCACTAGCCAAGGTCATTTTAACTGTCACTGCAAGGAACTTGAGTGTCCTCGAAGCAGCAGGGAGCCTAAACAATAAGATGTTTGCCTGAGAACCCTCCTACAGTGTTGGTGGGAATGTAAGTTGGTGCAGCCACTATGCAAAACAGTATGGAGGTTCCTCAAAAAACTAAAAATAGAGTTGTCATATGAGCCAGCAATCCCACTCCTGAGCATATACCTACAGAAAACTATAATTCAAAAAGATACACGCACCCCAATGTTCATAGAAGCACTATTCACAATAGCCAAGACATGAAAACAACTTAAGTGTCCATTGACAGATAAATGGATAAAGAAGATGTGGTACATATACACAATGGATCATTACTCAGCCATAAAAAAGAGTGAAATGATGCCATTTGTAGCAACAAGGATGGACCTAGAGATGATCACACTAAGTGAAGTAAACCAGACAAAAATAAATACCATATGATACCACTTATATGTGGAATCTAAAATATGACACAAATGAACTGATGTACAAAACAGAAACAGACTCACAGGCACAGAGAACAGACCTGTGGTTGCCAAGGGTGAGGAGGGGAGGGAAGGATTGGAGGTTTGGGATTAGCAGATGCAAACAAGTATAATAGGAGGGCTAAACAACAAGGTCCTACTGTATAGCACAGGGAACTAACTATATTCAATTCCTGTGATACACCATAATGGAAAAGAATATGAAAAAGAATATATAGGGCTTCCCTGGTTGCACAGTGGTTGAGAATACACCTGCCAATGCAGGGGACACAGGTTCGAGCCCTGGTCCAGGAAGATCCCACATGCCACGGAGTAACTAAGCCCATGTACCACAGCTACTGAGCCTGCGCTCTAGAGCCCACGAGCCACAACTGCTGAGCCCACGTGCCACAAGTACTGAAGCCTGTGCACCTAGAGCCCATGCTCCGCAACAAGAGAAGCCACTGCAATGAGAAGCCCGTGCACCACAACAAAGAGTAGCCCCTGCTCGCCGCAACTAGAGAAAGCCCGCGCGCAGCAACGAAGACCCAACACAGCCAAAAAAAAAAAAAAAAAGAATATATATATATATATATATATATATATATATATATATAAACTGATTCACTTTGCTGTCCAGCAGAGATTAACACAACATTGTAAATCAACTATACTTCAATTTTAAAAAAATTGTTTTTAAATAAGTATCCCTCCCCCGCAAAAAAGATTTTGTCTGAGTTATTTTCCAGGAACTTGTAGTCAGCTGTGTCTAGTTCGGGCTGAGCCAGTTAAGGCTGGATAGGACCACCGGCCGTCAACTGGGCACTCGGTGACCTTCTGACATCAGAAGGCAGAAAACCCCACGCTCAGATCATGTTAAGTGCCTCCAATTTTTAAGGTACAGAGACCTGTGGCTCAGTTACATCCGCTCAGAACGACGGCGACCACGCTTTTTTCCAATCGCCTTTCCGCATGATGCCCACGCCTCAGACCACGCTGCTATTTTATTCTTTATCTCATAAATACCCCGAGCCCCTCGCCTTCCGGGAGAGGCAAATCAGAGACTTGTTCTCCCGTCTCCTCATGTGGCTGCCAGGCGAATAAACCCTCTCTTTGCTGCAAGCCTCTGCACCTCATCCTTTTGTCTTGCTGAGCATCTGGCAAAAGGAACCTGGGTCGGTAACACCTCTGCCTTAGATGCAATGGAAACTTCTATTCTCAGGGAGCCCTCCAGCTGGGGGACTGCTTCCTACTAGGAGCTACCCCTCTCAAATGGGAGAGTCGTCTGTGGTTTCCAAGAGGAGAAATATCTTCATGTCCCCTGGCCTTTTCCCTGCCGGGGTCTGAGGGAGAATCATGCTCTTTTTTTAACAGGGAAAAGCCACATCTGACTACATGTTGGCTCTGTTTCTTTTACTCTAACCTTTGCTTTCTGCCGCTTTTGTTCACTAAAAGGATACTGTCTATACACAATGGCCTGCCTCGGGGAACCCTGCCCCTCTGCCTGAAGGTTAAACCAAAGTGCCTTTGTTCAGGAAAGCATCCAGACCCTGTGCACCTGCGGATGGCATGGAGGCAAGAAAGAAGAAATGAACACATGCCCTCCCCGAGGCTGGCCATTCCAGGGGATATTTGCAAATCTTATGGCCTTTTTACTTTACTTCCTCATCTCCTCCCCCTCTCCGTGCTATAAAAGAAACAGATCCAGTGTGTAGTCAAGATTTGACTCTTCCCTGTTACATTCTGACATCATGCAGGCTCACCGGAGTGTTTATGTTTATGCTATCAGGGCTCAGAAAAGTGGCTCACGGGGACTTTGTTATTTTATATTCCCAGGCGCACAGTCAGTTCCGTACGATAAATTCTTGGTGACCAGTGACTAGTGGGAAAAGAGCGCTAAGACAATGGACAGAAGGTGGGTTGTCCTTTCTGTTTCACAGAAAAATAGGATGTCGTAGTCATGTGACCTGGAGCCCAGGGAGACTGAGAGGAACATCAAGGCATCACTCTAAGGTCAGAGAAGGAAACAGCGTGGATACGACTGTCGCAATCTTGTCCATTCCCAGCCCGATGCACGATCCCACAACTTAAAAATAATAATGAAAGCACAAGACACAGTTTCATACTATGTTTTAAAATTCACAAAGCACTTTCACATTTTTGGTCACACCAACCAGATAAGTATGAGGGAAGGCGTGTGTAAAGGACACACGGGAAAGACCAAAAAACCGAGGTTAAGAGAGTATAACTTGCTTCGGAGCACAGAGCCACCTGGAATTCAGACCCAGGCACAGGCAGCCACGCCTGCAGACACACAGGCCCACGCTTAGAAGGGCCCACGCTTGGTTCAGCGCTCTGCTGTTTCTCCTTTGAGATACTTCACTTTTAAGAACAAGGTGCTATATTTCATTTTGAACCAACGCCAACCGCAGAACCAGACCATCCACACTATATGTTTTCTCTCCTAAGAATTAAAGTAGCAAATCAAGATGTTTGGAAGCAAAATTTCTTGAACATCTTTTGTTTCAAATGGAATGGATAATTTAGGTTCTATGTAAAGACAATGGGGACTTCCCTGGTGGCACGGTGGTTTAGAATCCGCCTGCCAATGCAGAGGCACGGGTTCAAGCCCTGGACCGGAAAGATCCCACATGCCAGGGAGCGACTAAGCCCGTGCACCACAACTACTGAGCCCGTGCGCCACAACTACTGAGGCTGTGCACCACATCTACTGAAGCCCATGTGCCTAGAGCCCGTGCTCCACAACGAAGAGAAGCCGCCGCAATGAGAAGCCCGCGCACCGCAACGAAGAGTAGCCTCCGCTCGCCGCAACTAGAGAAAGCCCACGTGCAGCAACGAAGACCCAACTCAGCCAAAAATAAATAAATAAAAATAAAGACAATGGCCAGATTTACTGAAAACCATGACACCTGCCCCAGGGAGCTCTGGCTGCTTCACCAGATTTAGCCCCCAGCACTGGGCCATGTGCAGATAGGTACCTGGTGACCCCCTTTGATAACATTCCTTAGTGCCTAAAACATGTAGGAAATAGCTGCTTTGTCATTTGAATCAGGCCAAATACCTTTTAAAAATAAACAAACCTAATTCAGGGTTTGTTTGAAAAAAAAAAAAAAGAAAAGAAAAAAGGAAGATGTTTATTTTCCTGGAATTTTATTAAACTGAATATTAATTAATATGTAGACCATGATATGGAGCTCTAAAATCTTTTTCTTTTTTTTTTTGTAGAGAGGTATATATGAAAGCCATGCTTGTGTTAATAAGATTTAATCAGCCACCCCCCAGTGAGCTGGACGCATCCTTGCCACTTTCAAAGCTGCCTGATATGACAGGGAGACCTATAGAAGTCTGACTGTGGTGTCATCCTAGAATCATAAAAGGCTTCCCCTTAATGCATCTTTAATTTTTCTCCAAAAATGTATATAGGTTGCTATCTAACATTTGAAAATTCACAGAGTAATTAATTTAAAGATAGCAAGAAAAAAAAGAGAAAATGAGCAGTGACAGCTAAAGATTTTAAAAACCCCAGTCGATGAGTATTTGCTTATTCCAAAAGCATTTTATATGTTCCGGGCCCTTAACTAAGCACTGGGATTCAGAAAGAAATAATATAAATATAAAATATTTTCTAGTAAATATAATTGCATGGGTCCTAATGACTTACAGAATATATAAAGGGTCCATTTTTTTTTTCATTGCTATCCTGGGCAATATGCTAAAATGGTGTATAAATTTTAAAAGGGAGAGAAAGGCTTCCTAACAGCCATTAGTTGAAACAGTGTGATGACCAATTCGACCAGTTTCTTAAGTCGATTAGAGAAGATCTTTAAGATATCCAATTTGAGTTATTATTCACTTGAGAATTAACAGAGAATGGATCTTGATATGAATTCCTCTAAGTTTTATTATATTGACATTTCGGTGGATAGATGATATATAGAACCCCTGGGTATATTACTATCAAGGATGCTATTGATTCTATCAGCAGCATTAGCTCACAGCTTTCCCTCATAACTATTTATGCAACTCTCCATGATTTGTAATTCAACAGTTATCTTCTCTGTGGCTGCTGTGATTTTCTTTCCATGGAGTACCCAGGCTGTATCCCGAAACAAGGCTTGATTTTTACATCCAAAGATTTGGGGTTTCATTTTAGGAAAATAGAGAGGCGATCAAAAAAGCTTTAGAATTAGAAGTCATTGTTAAGGATGAGAAGGAAACATTAGTCTTTTATTTTATGAGTTTCATGAGATGGATCAGAGATAAGCAGTGGCAAAGTGGGGAAACGCAGATAAAATCAGAGGCGTTTCCATGAGGGTAGCACAAGAGGAAATTAGCAGGAACCTGATGCTTGAACAAAGTTGCCTCTACTTATCCTTGACTTCTAGGCTGCTGGCTCCTCTGGGAGCTGCTGCTGAGTGCTTTGCAGGCAAGGACACGGGGCTGGGGGCCGGGAGCAAGGTTGGGGGAGAGGGTTGGCTTTCCTTGCTTAGTTGAAGGATGGCAACATCAAGGTGATGACACAAAACATGCTCATTTACTTTTCTCCATCTACAGAGAGGAAAAAAACGAACAGAAATGGACGTGGATGGATACTGAAGCACCGAGAGTCGGGGTGCAGCAGAATTAGAGAGGTGTGTTCACTGCTCAAAGTGCACGCCTAAGAAGCTTCAGGAAGTTCTAGGGCATTGGACATGAGCGCACTAATTAGATCTGCACGACTGAGGATAACTGAAGCGCCAGGACTGTGACTCATAATTTTGCAGGAACTTTGTCTCCACGATAACAGGTTCACAGAAGCCTGTCAGTGTATTCAATGCAAAGGTAACTTGCAAAGCTGCACCACCGAGCAGTTGGCCACACTCACACAATGGCCTTGTTCTCCTGCAGCTTGAAATGGTCCAACAGCGTGATACCTCCCGGCTACCTTGGACCAGCACGTGTTCGCACATCAGAATCCACCAGGACCAGGGCTCTCAGATGCCTGCCCTTTGTCTAGCGTGACTCATTGGAGAGACTTCCTGGCAAAGTCGCATCAGGGCAGTTATTTCCCTTCCCTCCACAGTCCTACTAGAACAGAAAGGCAAGACTGCCTTAATATTCGCTTCCTTAATCTGGGGAATGCACGGAGCCTCTTGCCTTGTAATACAACAGTCTGTCTCATTCATAACGTCTTGTCCTGGGAAATGCCTCATTCATTCCCGCCGAAGCCCCGCAGCTGGGTGAGCAAGGGCATTAAAAACCTTGGGAGATGGGGCACAATAGCGCAGTCTTGGCAGCCGCCCCCGGGCTGCTTTAGCAACGTGTGCCAACGCCAGGGAGAGGTTAAACGCTGCGGTTGTTTACTGGTCTCTCTGGAGCAAAAGCATCTCTTCGCCTAGAATAGAGATGCCAAATCCTTGCGACCCACGCTAGGAAATGATGAGCTTCGCCGAGGACGGGCACAAAGCCGTGTACTGCAAGACAGCAAGGCATGCTGCCTGAAAGCACTTGCTGTTTAGAGAGAAGACGGGGATTGTGGGATTCGGTTGTCGGTCAAGGGTGGGCCGGCTGCCTCTCCCACTGGGCGTTACCCGGGGTGCCCACCGCGCGCCCCCAGGCAGGCTGGCCTCCCCGTCTGCCACCCAAGGCACACGCCTCCGTTTTAGAATCTCATCACAGGCAACTTCCATCTTTCCAACGTTGCCCACATTAGTAATTGCAAAATAATAAACATGACAAAATTCAGATTAATAGGGCATCCGGCATCCCTCCTCAGGCGGAGAGAGCCCTCTGGAATCCGAAGCCTAATAGGTCCATGTGCATTTCTCCTGCAGCAGCATAATGTGACTGATTTACAAGAGTTTAACTCAAGTGTTAATCTGACAGTGACGGAGAGCTCCTCGCCGGAGCATCACTTACACAATCATATTAGTTCCCTCCTCTCTTAAAGTGGTGTGGTCGATAATTGGGATGCTTTTATGTTTTGCAGTTCTGACGAGGCTCTCTCACAGTCGCATATGGGCGGTCTGGCTCTCCGCTCAGCCCAACAGCGGCCAATCATTTCAACTGAGAAAGGATGGTTCTCCTTGCATTGTGGTACAAGGGCAGTTCAAGGAAAGCGCCTGTGCATGGCTACCTGCTGGCGTGGAGTAAAATAAGATGGACGTGATACCGGGTTGGAAGGACAATTAAGTCTATTTTGCACCGATGTGCGGCTGGACAGATGACTTTCCACGTGGTAGAGCTTTATGATCTTTAAGGTAGACTGAACTAATAGATTGGTGTGGAACGCGTTGAAGTTACCAAGGATGAGAAAGCAGACAGGAGTACATTTGAACTGCAGGTTTCTCATATGGTCCGCGTCCTGCTGAGTTTTTATAGCTCCTGGCTTTCAAAAAGCCTGTTTCAAAGAGGTTTGCGCTAGACTGGGCATGCAGTTTTGCTCTGCAGATATTGTCGCTACCGATTTAGTGGAATGCAATTAGGAAGCCTAAATTAAGTGGTAATGGAGAAGCAGCTCTTGAAACTGGGGTTTCCACGGCAACCACTGCTTACAATACAGCCTTCAGTTAGTTTTCCCACTTTATCTGCAAAATGCACAATTGAGCTTTAAGACAGCTCAGCGCTGGAAAACACACTGTAAACAACTGTTTGCAATGAGAGTTTTACACTGTCTTTAAATACAACAAACTATCACAGAAAATTGGTTTGTCCATACTAATAAAGCAAAATCTGAGTTGCCAATTGGTGAGTAATTTTTTTAAGGTATTGTTCTTTTTTCCCATTTGAGGGTTTGTTTTTAAGGGAAGATGTCACGCGTCACCAGGTCCCTTAACGGTGGGCATTCTGGCTCCTCTGACAATCCGCGGATCCCACCAGACCCTCGCTAAAATGCATTTTTCATTCCAGCAAACAGAGTTGTCTTAAATAAACGCACAATGTGCTCCTTCCCAAGATGCTCTTCATACTTTGGTCACACTTCACAGATCTTTCGTATATTTCCTCTTTGTAACATATCGTAGCCTCCCAAGACTTCCATGTTTACCAAGTTGTGTTTGGATTACTATTCTTTTGAGCCTTTTAAAGCTCACATTCCATCTCTCTGTACATTCAAGGGTTAACCAACTTGGAACTTCTCGTGCCAACATATGTAGACAGGACAGAGTTCAAAGACAGTATCAAAGTGGGTGTATTTTTAAACACATGGGTGTTTAAAATAACCATGGAGACTTTGTACTTTTGTAAAATTCCTTTTCTTTCATGGTTGAGAATCCATATTCTATTATCACAGGGCTGTCACATTTGTTCAGGTGCATTAGCAATACACCTACACACACGTAGACAGCTATATGGACGCGTGAAGGTTTTTAGTAGAAAGAAGTCAAATTGGGTAATGCGAAGATGAGGAGATTATGGAATCAAATTTAGCATCTCCTAGCTGGAACCCTCTGTTTAATTGCCAGTCATAATGGGATGAGCAATGGGACATGCCTGGACAGATCCAGGAAGCTAGTGGAAACTCATGACTCCTGCGTAGCGCAGAAGGTCTTGTTTCCCAGTAGTTTATGCTCTCTTCAGGTTGTCGTGTTATATGCGTGCTATTTTCCCCGTGAGAACGTGCAGCGAGGGGCCGGAATCATGTGTGTGTCATTAGAGTGCCTCTCATTTATGTGGCGTTTGGTGTCAGTGGTCACACCTGACTCTCTGTCTGATGTGCTCACAGCAGCTCTGCTTCACCAGGCAGGGAGCATGATCTTCCCAGCCAGTCTGGACCTTCCCTGCTGCAGCCTGGCTCTTTGAATTCCGATTTATTGCAAAGTCTTCAGTGTTGACCTAAAGCAGATTTAGATGGTGCCGGTGCTTTATAGAAAGAAATCTCCGTTTTTCTCACTCGTCAGTGCTACTGTCAAAGTGGCTTCTACGATTTCCACATTTTTAGAATGTAAATGTTGAAGAAAACCAAAGAATCACCCAAAAAAATTTTGGCTGAGATTTCAACAAGCCTTGTGATATTTTGCAAAGGGTCTTGGTTGCATGTCTTGACATTGCTGCAAAGTCAACCAAAGCTTTATTGTAGCTCTTTGTTATGAAAATATGTCTGTCATCTTAAATCTTTAAGAATCAAAACGCGGAGAAATTGTATGCATCCTTTTGTTCAGTAATTGATAAACTTGAGAGATATTATCCAATCACATCCCAGCTACCAATGAGACACTGTTTGCCTTTCAATCATGCCTTGAACTAAAAATGTTAAGTCAATGAGTTCTCAATTTAAATCTTCCATGGGAAAAACCCTGGAGTAGTAATGTAGTCAGAACTCTTGGTCGGCATCTTTCGCCATCGCTGGTATTTTCTCCAAAGTGCAGAAGGACACATGGAATTATCACACTCTGGCAATAATGTGCATGCTCATGTGTATGCACTCAATTCTGCCTGACAAATCTCTGGGGCAAAGGAGAGGTTCCAGTGTAAGGAAATAGCTTAGCATGTTCCAAAACTACATTTTTTTAAAAGCTGCATTTATATTTTTTTTACTTTTTTATTTTTTGCGGTACGCGAGCCTCTCACTGTTGTGGCCTCTCCCGTTGCGGAGCACAGGCTCCGGACGCGCAGGCTCAGCGGCCATGGCTCACGGGCCCAGCCGCTCCGCGGCATGTGGGATCTTCCCGGATCGGGGCACGAACCCGCGTCCCCCGCAACGGCAGGCGGACCCTCAACCACTGCGCCACCGGGAAGCCCTAAAAGCTGCATTTTTAGACTAAATATCTCTTCACTGATTTGCCCTTTTCCAGGGAGCAGATTTTAATTCAGGACACTGGTATAGTACAGAGGCTACATGACACAAAAGGCCAAATGGGATCAGAGGACGGTCCCAGAGTATTTAGCTACAGAGCTCTCCTCCCAACTGTACAAAGAACCCCACACATCCTGGGATCAGAGTGCCAGGGACCACGAGAGACCTACCTACATGTGCCTGCCTGTGAGCACACGCCCCTTCTTCCCTGGCAAGAATGGTAACCACTACCACTCAGCTCCCACCCAGCTTCCAGCCTCAGCACACCATGCCCTGAAAAGAAATGCATCACCACCGAATTCTTATAAAGTTGCAATTATCCCCTTAATTCTTTTAATTTCCTTTTTCTTCTACTTAAACTTTAATTTCAGGTATCTCCTATGTAACACAGAAGTCACGTTCCGGATAGAATGAAAAGAAAATTAACTTGAGGTATAGGATGGAAGGTTTTTGCTTTATATCGCATCTTAATAGGTCAAAGTCAACCTGAATAATGGGAATATTATTAATCCATCTCCACTTTCCTACTTTAAGTCACAACTTACATTTTGGTTCCAATTGGTGTTATTTTAATAACAGTAATGAATATTCCATGTTTCATTATGAGGGCAGCATGTATGAAAGTGTGCTGGGGAAGTTCTATTGGATCTTTGCGGTTCATTTCAGTTTTGAGGATTAACTGCGTGTTTCATCTTTTAATGAATATATAAGTGTTGAACTCCTTTCCCAAGGAAACTCTGGCTAAGTTATTGTGTCAAATTATTGTCTTTCATTCTGTCTCCAGTGCGGGGGAGGAGGGAGCTGAGGGTGAATATGTGAACTTTTTCTTAAGCTATGTTCGTTTTAAACATGTAAGAAGCCCAAAGGTTAAAGTGGATAAAAATGCTGTCTGCCATGACCTTGAGAAATTGAAATAAGTATGGTCAGTAAAAGAAGATGATCGCTGTTTTGATTAAACGGAAATGCCTTTGTACTCCCTTCTTTCAGGTGAAATAAACATCTGTGCAATAAGCATAATAAATATGTTTCTAAGCATGGTGTATTGTAATTGTAATTAGCTCTGCCTCTTTAGGAGGTGGCACACATCAGATTAGGTCTAATTACTCCCAAGCAGTTTGCTGGTTTCCTATTTTTGTGAAAAGTCTCACAATACATCTTTACAACCATAAAGACACTCATTTGTTTATACTGAGGGCTTTATGGGCAACTTGCCTTCTTTGTATCCGAGGGGGAAAATGAAAGGTGAGTATCATTACAGACCTCCCTTTACACCCAGCAGTCTATGCATACTGAGGAGTCAATGCCCAACAGACTGGCTGATATTCAGTAATAAATTCTTGTGTTTATGGACTTTTTCTTGATGAAGTACCTAGTAATGCCATAGAAATTGATTATTTGTGATGTTCTTATCACTGCTTAAAATATCTAATTACTTTTAGTCCACAGATTTGGATTTGATTCTCTGAATGCAGGATAACTAATAAAGAAAGCCCCTTAACTAGACAGACTGTCCCAGGGCACGAGATGATGTTGATAACAAACCTGACCTGAACAAATTGTGTCAGATTTGATTTCAATGAAATTTAAGATCTCAGAAATTGACACAACTGAGTTTTCTGTGCTTCAAAAGTTTCTTTTAATAAAGTCTTTACGCCCTATAGAAAGTGTTCATAGCATATAGCTTTACTTAAAGCACATGGACATTTCTAAGTATATTTTACATAGGTATAACATATCCTGTAATGTTTATTTTGACTAGCACATGGTGACATGTGACTTGGAATGCTATGGATGACCTTAAATGCTTAATATAGAGGTTAACGTAATTAAAAATTAAATTAAAAAGAAAAACAGAATGGAAGGTGCAAAGGACTAACCTTCCAGAAAAAACATGATCTTAGAACAATAATGGCAGCTACACTTAATTATCTAATTGAACCGTTCTAGATATTACTTGGTGTCCTAATTACATAGAAACGTAACAATTCATAACTAAATATTGTTTCAATACCTTTCAATACCTTTAGACAAGCTTTGTTGTCAGAGCAGCATATGCCAAAAAAATTGGGTGTCCCATATAGTCTAAGTTGATGGCTTTGACTTATAACGTTCTAACAATTGGGGGTTGAGTCGAACCAATTGCGTTTCTGTCCTAATGGGCAGTAGCTCTATGGATCACTGAACCTGAGCATGTCCACCTTTGAGAAGTTCAGGGGACATTTTCATTTTGCTAGACCACTGCACCAAGAAGACAAAACTATGATCAATTGAGAATGAATCATTTTAAGAGCCAAATATAATTTGGGGACAGCCCCATGGGAATGAATGTCATTTGTTAAAAACATGTTGAACATTTGGAAGCCAATAGGGAAAATTCAAGTGCCCTTTCCGGCACATTCTAGCTCCATATCCAGGACAAGTGTCTCACCTTCCCACGTCCTCTGTTCTCTCCTCTTAAGTGAGGATAATAGAATTCACCCTAGAATTGAAAGTAAAGATTAAATGAGATTGAACATGGACAGTGCTTGGAAGATTATAAACTCTACACGTGGTTTAATTTTTGTTTCTTTTCTCCTGATTTCTAGTGATTATAATCTCTGATTTTGATATTGAGAAATCAGGAACCTGGCACTTCATTAAAATGTTTTATTTTTATTTGTTGTAAATGGTAAGTCTTTTGTATTTTTCAACTACTGGGTTGAATTATTCTTTCAGGACTAATTCTTTCAGGATTTTTTTTTTTTTTTTTGCCTTATTTTCATTCTCCTCCTTTTCTGTGCTTTCATTTCCACAGTGATAGATCCTAAATCTTAGCATCTGGTAATAATCTATAAAACAGGATAACTTTTATGACACAGAGTACCATGTGAAGATTTGTTTTTGTTCATTACATACCATCATGTTATTTAGGAGAGCAAATTTTGGGGTTTGCATCATATCTTTTATTTTATGATGATATTTTTAATAATTTTTATTGGAATATCTTTGCTTTACAATGTTGTGTTAGTTTCTGCTGTACAGCAAAGTGAATCAGCTCTACGTATACACATATCCCCTCTTTCTTTGGATTTCCTTCCCATTTAGGTCACCACAGAGCACAGAGTAGAGTTCCCTGTGCTATACAGCAGGTTCTCATTAGTTATCTATTTTATACATAGTATCAAGAGTGTATATGTGTCAATCCTTTGTTTACCCAGAATCTTTCTTTACAGTATAAGCCCCAACATCTGATAAATTGCTTATAAAAAGTGTAAAGGGCCAATTTTTTGTTTGGCTGTCAGAAATCTTTTAGGAGGGCAGGAACCTTTGTCTCCCAAGCATCTAGAACAGGGCCTGACACTTAATAGGCACCCAATGAACACGTGTTGAATGAAAGCTGGACAAGTATAAAAAGACATCTATGATAACGTTTTAAAAATTAAATGAATAAAATCACCTGTTACTTCATCACAAAATCCGTACGTTAAGCATCTGAACCTAGCAAAACTTAGATCTCAAGTTACGAAATTTCTCAAAACATTTTAAAAGAGTTCAGTGTCACTTCTTTTGGTATGTAAAGAGCCCTATGTAATCCTGATTACACGCTGGGCGGAGCCGGGCGGGGGCACAAAACTGATGGAAATTACGACGCACCTTCTCCTTAGCTCAACACACTACAGAATAATAATACCAAGAGTTGTATATGGGCTCAGTGCCGTAATCCACGTTACAGCCCTGACTTCACCATCCCATTGCACAGATGAGAAAACCGAGGGACAGAAAGGTTCAGTAAGCTGTCCAAGGAAGGAGTGGGGCCAGACATTGAAACCTGGCTCCCCAACCCACACCGTACACATCAGTGCCTCACGACCAAATCATAATAATAGTAATAAACCTTGTGCTTTTTGTCCTCTTCATTGTGTGAGACTGCAAGTGTGCAGACCACACCTGTATGTGTTCTGTGGGTTTGTTAGCTCAACCTCAGGAGCAGGAGTTGAGAATACTAACCTGTTCACATGCCCTGTCTGCCCCTCTTCAAGCCCCTTGCTTCCACCTTCCTTACCTTGATTATTCTAAGACCCTCTCGGCAAATCTCCTTCTCTTCTTTTATTTTTTACTGAAGTATAGTTGATTTACAACGTTGTGTTCATTTCTGCTGTACAGCAAAGTGATTCAGTTAGACATATATATATATATACATTCTTTTTTTATTCTTTTCCATTATGGTTTATTACAGGATATTGAATATAGTTCCCTGTGCTCTACATTAGGACCTTGTTGTTTATCTGTTCTGTATATAATAGCTTACATTTGCTAATCCCAAACTCCCAATCCATTCTGTTATTCATCCACCTAGTAACAGCTGTTAAATGCACTATTTGTGACCCAAAAGGATCTGGATAAAAGAAAGGAAGATAGGATGATATTTCAGGCAAGAGATGCAACCACACTGAAGTTATAGCAAATGGATAATTATGTACAATGTGTTGGAACAGCAGTAACCCTACCATGTGCTAGGGACACTTGTAAACACAGAATAGTCAACAGTACCATACAAAGAAGTATAATTTTGCCCACATTTCTTTGCAAAGAGACTCTATTTTCATAAGGAATGGCAGTTGCTACACTTTTGCATTTTCACTATTTGAAAACAATTCAGCAGTTAGCTTCCAATTGTATCTGTCAGCTATGGCTGCATAACAAACTGCCCCAAAAATGTAGTGGCTTAAAATACAAACATTATTTATTTTTATTGAAGTATAGTTGATTTACAATGTGGTGTTAATTTCTGCTGTACAATAAAGTGATTTAGTTATACATATATATACATTCTTTTTTATATTCTTTTCCATTATGGTTTATCACAGGATACTGAATGCAGTTTCCTGTGCTACACAGTAGGATCTTGTTTATCCATTTTTTTACATAAGAGTTTGCATCTACTAATCCCAAACCCCCACTCCATCCCTCCCCTACCCTCTCCCCTTGGCAACCACAAGTCTGTTCTCTATGTCTGTGCATCTGTTTCTGTTTCATAGATAAGTTCATTTGTGTCATATTTTAGATACCACATACAAGCAATATCACATGATATTTGTCTTTCTCTGTCTGACTTACTTCACTCAGTATGACAATCTCTATGTCCATCCATGTTGCTGCAAATGGCATTATTTCATTCTTTTTAATGGCTGAGCAGTATTTCATTGTATAAATATACCACATCTTCTGTATCCATCCTTCTGTCGATGGACATTCAGGCTGCTTCCCTCCCGTAGCTACTGCAAACAGTGCTGCTATGAACATAAGGGTGTGTGTATCTTTTTGAATTATGATTTGTCCCACAAACATTAAGCATCTCACAGTTTCTGAGGCTCAGGGGTCCGGGAGTGAGTCAGCTGCGTGGTTCTGGCTCCTGGTGTCTCATGAGGACACAGTTGCTGTGTCCGCAGGGGCTGATGTACGCTGAAGGTTCGACTGGGTAGAGAACCTGCTCCCATGTTCAGCCAGGTGCTGTTGGCTGTGGGCCTGAGTCGTCAACTGGCTGTTCACAGAGGCCTCAGTGCTGCACTGCCTGGCCTTCCCTACAGGACTGGTGGCAACAGGGCAGCTGACTTCACCCCATCCAAAGATCCAAGAAAGAGCCGGTGACCGTGATGGAAACCGAAATGTCTTAGAACCTAGTCTCAGAATTGGCCACCATCACTCTGCAGGGGTCTATTGTTCACACAGACCCACCCTGACACAAACCCCCTACAAGCCTGGGGACACCGCAAGGTGAGAAGCATCAGGGGCAACCCTGGGGCCTGGCAAGCACACCAAATTTTCATTTGCTAAATGTTTTATCACTATCTGATATCACGATTGTTTCATAAATACAGATGGAACTCTAATTCTAAAATATTAAGAGAAATATAATATGATATGTAAGCAGTATTTCACCTTAAATGCATACAACTGTATGAAAAACATACTACATTCTCCTTATCTTTTTAATTTTGCCAAGAACAACTCTATGTCGGCTTGCTTTATTTACCATTGCCTACTCCCCCAGGTAGGACTGGCATTCCATGTCCCATTGACTGCCAGGTAGCCAGTGGCAACTACCGTCATGAACATAAACTAGGAGACATAGAAACATTCCTTGGATTAATGAATGACGAACAATTTACCTTGTGTCGGTAATTAGCAACAGACCAAGCTCAAAACAATGACCTTGGGCCTCAACCTGAAGTCATTCTTTCCACCCAAAAGAGCAGCACTTGTCCAGGTGAACGCACACACGGTGTACCAAATCCATGGTCTTGCAGAGCCTCAAGTTAGAGACATGTGTCAGTACAGGCACAACCAGGAGTCATCTGCAAGGTAGCAAGGGCAGGAATATGCCAAGACTGAGGACTAACGTTCATAAGATTTGGTCTTTAGATGGAACACACATCTATGATAAGTGCAGATATTGAGAAACCCAGTCTTAAAGGGAAGAATTTCTCATCTTGGCTGAATTTCCATGTCCTTTTGAAGGGTGGTGTAACTAAGGCCAGCAGGGGATATACTTCTGCTCGGGGTCACAGAGCCAGATCCAGCCAAGGTCAATGGTTTCTCCTCCTCTTGGTCTTCACCATCCGGGATCATGCCCACCCCCACCCCCACTCCCACCCCAGGACAGAAAGGCTCAGCCAGGGCAGCCCTGGGCTCCACAGACATTCACCCTCCCCTCATCCCAGTCCCCAACTGGAAGCCAGGGCAGTGCCCCAACCCATAGGTACCTAGAGGCCCCGCACCCCTGATTCCAAGAAGCCAGAACCAAAGTGAGCTCAGCCTCGCCTTTACAGTTTATTGCTGAAAAATCCCTCCTCCCCCAGGGGAAGCCTAGTAAATACGAGTTGTAACTCAGCCGACAAATGTGCGTGATAAACCCTTCAGCTTTTCTTAATTCTGACACACCTTGTCCGATGCAACATGTGTGTTTCTTTACAAAAAGAAAAAGGGGTTAATTTTAAAACACACACACACCAGTAATTTAAATTCACTAGAGAGTTAGCTATTTAGAGAAACCCTGTTGTAAATCCTTTCACAAACTGAAGAACATTTATGTAATTACCCTCTAATTTACGTGCTCTGTGAGGTCAACTATTTCAATGTCTGGCTTTCTTAATTCGAGGCACACCCGCATTTATAGAACCTCTTTAAAACTCATCACGGCAGCTTCCCTGGTGGCGTAGTGGTTGAGAGTCCGCCTGCCGATGCAGGGACATGGGTTCGTGTCCCGGTCCGCGAAGATCCCACATACCGTGGGGCGGCTGGGCCCGTGAGCCATGGTCGCTGAGCCTGCGCGTCCAGAGCCTGTGCTCCGCAACGGGAGAGGCCGCAGCAATGAGAAGCCCGCGTACCGAAAAAAAAAAAAAAAAAAAAAACTCATCATGGCTGACAAATGTATTTCCTTCTTTTCTTTAACAGAAAAAAATAACAATATTTTTGTGAAATAGAAAATATCCATTTTCCTGGCAACGTTTGTATCACAAGCTTATTGCAAAGAAGATTCCTGTCTAACTGATCTAGGCTTAGTATGATCTAGAATCAAATTGTCTGTTACTAAAAATATTTTGTGAGCACATACATCTTGTCCCTACAATTTGTATTTAATCTTTAAACTCCTATCATTTGTACTCGACCTGGTTCTAATGTCTACAGTGGTGAGCCATGATGTATTTTTATGTCTTCATAAACTCAACAAAAAAGCAAACAACGAGACTAAGTTAATAATAGGAATATTAGAAAATATTTGGAAATATTCTTTAAATAAGTTTTTACCAATAAGTTATCTCTTACATGTCTTTAAACCAAAATAAAGAGACCCAATGGCAAGGTATTTTTCCAATCTTGGTCTTTATCTGATGGAAGCAAGCATGCTGCAGCACAGAATATCAGAATTCACACACCCAAAAGGAACAAAATACAATCTATAATTAGGGGTTGGAAGTAGTCGCTTGGCCTTCAAGGTGAAGGTCTTGAAAGAATGAAAACAGAGGACAGAGGGTACTGCTGAGTCCCCTGGGCAAGGTCCAGGGGCCCAGGAGAGCTCATGTCTCCCCAGGACCTGGCCCAAGGGTGGAGCCACGAGACCAGCACGCATGGTGCCCCTAGAGTGCAGGTCAGGGACAGCTGTCCCCGCCGGTGACCCACGCCCCTCCAGGTGGGCCAGGTCCCCACTCTGCTCTCCTCCCTTCAGACTCAGCTCACAAGGCTCTGGTCTACACACAGGCCAGGGGGAGAGCATTGTCATGACCATCCCAGTTCACCCCGGCTGTACACAGAATAAAGTGGTGTCTGCGCAACCCCCGGGCAATGGAACTTTTAACCCCCCTACATAACCAGCAGCTACTGCAGACACCAAATGTCCGGGACTGATGCGTGGATGTGGCCTTTCAGGGCAAACCCGTAAAACAGCTGTAAGGCCAGAGAGCCTAGTGGGCGCTGTAGCCAGACAGGACCGTGCAGATTCAAAGCCACGCATTTTATGAATCTGAACGGTGCGGGGGACCGGATTCAGACTGGGGGCGGCCAAAACTGCCTGACATCGGGTGACGGCACCAAGGACCCTTGTAGTGTGTATGGCAGCTACCCAGGAGAGGGACAAGCATGTTCAATCTGTCCAGTGATGCTTGGCTCTTTTTGCTGCAGGTAATGATAGTGATGACACCATCATCACCATCACAGCTAACACTTCTTTAGAGGTCGGTGTCCCAAGCACTTTACACACTTACATTCTGACTGTGCGCCACCCCTGTGAGTGGTACTCCTGAAATCTTCCCGCTGCACCCCCAGCCCAACCCCACACTGCAGTGGGGTCGGTCCCACGTGGTCACAGCACTTCATACCTGCTGCTCACACCTCTGACCTCCGGCCCCAGGCTCCCCTGAGGTCGCAGATGCGTTCAGAGAACCCCACTCAGCACTCCCCTTGTGCAACCAAGAAGCCAAGAGCACTGACCATGCCCGGTCAGAGGCGTCCGGTTCTGTGACGCTGTGTCTCCTAAGGTCCCTGGGACCAAGCTGCTCGTGTGGGCTCGCCCTCCCTCCAGGTGTCTCCCTCCAGCTCCCACTCCTGTGCCCGTAAACTACCCACATGTTAGCCTTTGTCTCTGACTGAGCTGGGACGGCTGGTGTTAGGGCAGCCCTGCAAAGCAAATGCTCAGAAGAAGACATTGGAACTGGTTAAGGATGCCATCGCTGGTCACAGGCCCTAGGACTCTGACCTGTGACGCAGCGGGCTGAGGGGCAGGCAGGTGGGGGGTGAAGCATAGCTTAGTAATGGCCGTGGCACTTAAATGGCACAGGCAGTCGTCACTGTAAATATCATGGAGGGTGTTCTGTTCATTGCTTTGAAAATCTCAAAAAAGGAAAACATGTCATTATGCATTTGTCAAAATCCATAGAATGTACAACCCAAAGAGTGAACCCTGATGTAAACCGTGGACTTTAGTTAATAATATCATTGATATCCTCAATAGTATTGAGCCAATCAAGATTGGCGCGTCAATTGTAACAAATGTACCACATTAACACAAGATGTTACTAATGGGGAAACTCTATGGGGGGGACTGGGTGGGGTGCAGAGGGGGTACACGGGTGCTCTCTGTAGTTTCTGCTCAGTTTTTCTGTAAACTTAAGACCACCCTAAAAAAATAAAGTCTATTGATTTTTTTAATGAATATATGAAGTTCAACAGAAGGAAGACAGGAGGCTTAGATCAGTCAGCTCTCACTCAAGACAAGAGCCTTTCTGTAGCAGTGAGTCAGAAGAAAACACCACAGGGAGGGAGCTGACACCCACACCAGTGGCTCAGAAAGGCCTGCGGCCTTGAGGGAGGCCAGTGCAAGTGCACGGCTGGGCGAGCCTCCCGCGGGAGCGCAGGGGAGGGTGGGCGTCAGCCACTGAGCCTGGTGACCTGCAGGTCTCCTAGAACCCTCTGCACTGGCAGAAGTTTGCCCTGCCCACAGACCTGAGGACCTTCAGCCAAGGCCTGTTCCTCATACAGTGATGATCCGGACGGAGACCAAAGGCAATAGCAGAACAGCCCACCTGCCATCACTTCCTTGGACCACGAGGGTGTCACTGGGACATCAGAACTTTACAGCTGACAATCCTGGGTGAGTTACTGTGGACTTAAGGCCACTGTGGTCGGAAAAGCGGGTAGATGCCTCTGAAACTAGCCCCCACCACACACACACAGATACGCACACATACACACATATATACACACATAAACACACACACACCCCACACATACACAACACACATATATACACACATACATATACCACACACATACATACACACACCACACATACACACACACCACACACACATACACACATGTATAAACACACATACACACACCACACATACATACACCACACACACATATATATACCACACACATACACACATATATAAACACGCACTACATATACACACATACACACGCATACACCCACACATACACACACACACAGACGTACACATACACACACACACTTTATGTCCACCAAACCCAACTATTTTCCACTCCCAGAAACACCAGCCGCCTTCATACTTCGGTGCCTTTGCACGTCCAGCTCTCTAGTTGATGGACTGATACCTCCAGGCCAAGTTTCAAGATCACCTACCATCCCGAAGCCTTCACCTGCTCTGTTTTCTCCACAGTAACACTTTGCACGGCTTGTCTTACATTGCTGATCCCCTGTGCTTTACTTTGTGCCGCCCGGGTGTGGCTTATGGAACTGGAGAAACTGCTGTACACTATTTAGCAACAGGGAGGCTAGGAGTATGTGAATATAAGTAGACTGTGATGGTTCAGTGGCTTATATGCTGTGGTGGAATGAACCATGGCTCCCAAAGAGGTCACATCCTCGTCCCTGGAACCTATATATATGTTCCCTTCTTTGGCAAAAGGGACATCGCAAATGTGAATAAGTTAAGGATCTTCAGATGCAGAGATCACCCTGGAGTTTCCAGTGGGCCCAGTGCCATCACCAGCGTCCTTGTAAGAGGGGAGCGGAAGGATCAGAGACAGGAAAGGAGTTGAGAGGACAGAAACGGAGGCCAGAGTGCTGCAGCCAGGAGCCAAGAGCTGCAGGCACCTCTAGGAGCCGGAAAGGCAAGGAATGGGGTGTCCCCTGGAGCTCTCAGAAGGTACACGGCCCTCTGACTCCTGCTGTTAAGCCTGTGAAACCCATGTCAGACACACTGTCAGAGCTATAAGATAAAAAATGTGTGCTGTTTTAAGGAAACAACTAAGTTTATGGAAATTTGTTACAGCAGCCAAAGGAAACCAAGTCACAGTCTCTCACCCGGGAGACCCAGAGATTCTCAAAAGCAAAGATAAATTATGGCCACCTTTTCACCCCTGGTAGTAGGAGCTCCAGAAATGTCTATTGAGCTAAATCAAAACCATAATGAGATATCACCTCACACATATTAGTATGGCTATTATAAAAAAAAAAAGATAAAAAGTGTTCATGAGGGGCTTCCCTGGTGGCGCAGTGGCTGAGAGTCCGCCTGCCGATGCAGGGGACACGGGTTCGTGCCCCGGTCCGGGAAGATCCCACATGCCGTGGAGCGGCTGGGCCCGTGAGCCATGGCCGCTGAGCCTGCACGTCCGGAGCCTGTGCTCCACAACGGGAGAGGCCACAACATTGAGAGGCCCGCGTACCACAAAAAAAAAAAAAAAAAAAAAAGTGTTCATGAGGCTGTAGAGAAAGATACAAAATACAAGGAATCCTTGTATATTGTGGGTGGGAATGTAATTTGGTGCAGCCACTATGGAAAACAGTGGGAAGTTCCTCCAAAAACTAGAAACGGAACTGCCATATGATCCAGAAATCCCTTTTCTGGGAATAAACCCAAAGGAAATGAAATCAGTACCTCAAAGAGAGATCTGCACCCCCACATTCTTGGCAGCATTATTCACAATAGCCAAGACGTGGAAACACCCCTAATGTCCGTTGACAGATGAACGGATAAAGAAATTGTGGAATAGCTATACAATGGACTATTATTCAGCCTTGAAAAAAGAGGATTCTGTCATTTCCACCAACATGAATGCACCCAAAAGACATAATGCTGATTGAAATAAGCCAGACACAGAAAGCAAAAAACTTCACAATCTCATTTGTATGTGAAATCTTAAAAAGTCAAATACATAGAGGTGGAAAGCAGAACCATGGTTACCAGAGGCGGGGAGGCGAGGGGAGATGCTGGTCAAAGGGTACAAAGCTGTAGTGTATGTAGGATGAGGAAGGCTAGAGATTTGACGTGCGGCATGATGACTACAGTCAATACTGTATTAAATGCTGGAAATTTGCTAACAGAGTAGATTTCAGGGGCTCCATCACATACATCCACAAAAAACGGTAACTATGTAAGCTGATACTTGACTGCAGTAATCATTTCACTACATAAACCAAATCACCATGTTGTATACCTTAATTGTATATCATATTTATTTTTAAAAATAATATACTTATTTTTAAAAGAAATGACTGTTGACTTGAACTAAAGTGAACATAACTTTACACTATCTTTTATTGGTTTCAGTGTACTCCTTACAATTAAATATTGATCTAGCCTCACTGGGGAGGAATATGGGTCTACAGCACGTAGGAAATTAAGATTTACTCAGTAATTATCAAGTGGTAGATTAACACCGTTTTCTTCTTTTTTATTTGTCTTTGTCTTTAAAACCTCTTACCTTTATAACTACATATTTCCAGGCTTTCAGAAAACATATTTATTTATTTAGGCTGCACCAGGTCTTCATTGTGGCATGCAGGTTTCTTAGCTGCAGCATGCATATGAGATCTAATTCCCCAACCAGGGATCAAACCCAGTCCCCCTTCACTGGGAGAGCAGAGTCTTACCCACTGGACCACCAGGGAAGTCCCTTCTGGGCTTTCAGATTTTGGTGTTTTGATTCACTAATAACCAGGAAAACCCTGAAATGTTATTCGTAAATCACACACTATCTCTCTTCAATGTAACTGAGACGTCTCTGAAATGAGCGAATTCTTAATTTCCTAAAAACTGTTTTAGTTTGGTCTGTGACTAAGCATGGAAGTGTCATTTAAGTGGCACAATTTTCCGTAAGTTACGAAGAAATGAAAACAGGAGTTCTGCTGCCTGTAGCTTTAAATTTTTAAACATTAACCAAGCTTGAGCTTTTCTGAAAATTAACCTGAGAACCAAAAGGGCAGGTTATTGCCGCAAACCCAAGTCTAATTAAGCCCATCTGAGAAAAAGAAGGAACAGAGGCAATGGGCCATTCTGTGATTTGCCAGAATTAGAATTAAGAATTAAAATAATGGAATCAAGATCCATATTCCCAAACGTACCAAAGAATTTTGCCACTTCCGTATCGCAATCACATCCCCGCAACACAAAGTTGGAGAACTCTGTCACACTGAAGTGCTCTCACTGTGAGACAGTTTGGGTCACAAATCACCCAGACTCTAATAGGTGATAACTCACCTGCCTCTTTATCACAGTCTCCTGCGCTGTTGCTGTATATTTTTATCTGGGCTCCACCCTCACTCGCTTTCCTCTTTGTGCACTGATTACTTTCCCTCACTCCTCACCCTGTCTTATTAATTATTAAGTGGGGGTCCTAGCAGGATAAGGAGAATCCAGTTAGGTTGAGAGAACCTTTCCAGGACGCACTGACCCAAGGCAGCCACAAGTCTACACTAGCCTAACTCAGCATCCCTCTGAGACAGAGCCCTGGGCCACCCAAGCACTGTGCATCCTGTCGCTACAAGCGAGACATCCATCTACTTTTTCCCGGGCACTGGGCTCTACCCTCAAGCATCCAGTGGGGAGAAAGACACGTAACAAATCAGGGTTATCCTTCAATGTGCTGGGATACATGCAAATTACGGTAGAGGCACAAAACAGGTCTTGAAGCATTTGGAAATTCACAAAAAGATTCCTGGCAGGTGACACTTCACTTGAGATCTGGAGGATGCAGAGAAGTTAGCAAAACTAGGAGGGTTACGTGGGAAAGAGGCAGGCTGCAAAAATAAAAGTGAAACTGGAGACACTGGTGGGGACCAAACCAGGAGAGGTTCAGACTCTATCATTCATTGAAGGATGATTCATAGGGACAGGGCAAGCTTCGATGCGCTTTCAAAGTTCATTCTGTTTTGCAAAATGCCAAATGGGGTCAAGAAAAGCAAGACCCAAGAGAGAGGTGGTGATTAAGCCGCAGCAAGAAGCCAGATTGATTCCATTATGCTTTCAACAAATATGAACTTACCTTCTATTCTACACCAGATAACCAGATGATGCAAACCAAAACAAGCCCAGTGACTGCTCTCGTGCAGCTCACATTTACAGAAAGAGATAAGCACCACTTAGTCATGCAAGTTTACGATTACAAACCAAGATAAATACTATGGAGGAAAAGTATGGGTAGGGGAACTGCATGAACCCTCCCACAAGAGGAGACGTGGGAAATCTGAGGGAAAGGCCAAGTGGGAAATGACAGTGGCCTGAAATAAAGTGATCTCAGGGGAGATGGGGAATCTGACTGACATGTGACTGAGTGAGTGAGTTAGTGTGGGTAGTTGAGAAAAGGGACAGAGAGGCATCACTGTCGAAAGTGTGGACTTAGAAGAGAGAGGAGAAGATGAAGTGATAAAGACAGATTTAGAGATTTTGGATTTGAGGGAACATGAGACATTCAAATGGAGATCTTAATAAATAAAGGAATCTGAAGATGCCAGAAAGCTCTGCACTGAAAGGAGCAGATCTGGAATATAAGTGAAACAAAAACCACAGGAATGGATGAGATTTTCTAGGACAGGAGTCTAATGGAAAAATTGTCATGACCCAAAAGATATCATGAGGAAATCCCACATTTCAGAGACTAAGAGACTCAGAAGAGGCAGCCTGAAATGTAGGAGAAAACCTGAGAGGTGTATCCTTCAAATACGATCACGGCATCTTGATCTGCTTCGGAAGGGCATATAACTTGGGTGCTTAACCAGAATGATAACATCAGAGATGTTATCGCTGATGTCACCTTTCTCTCTCCCTCTCTCCCGTTCTTCCTTGCAGCCAAATGACGTGTACATAGATGGTTGATCAAGTTTTGGATACAGTTGGTGGCCACAGAGCCGCAGAAACAAATTGCTCCATGGAAGATAAATCTACAAAGCTTAACTTAGTCCTATCCAATGAATAAATCCATCTCAGGCTAGACTGTACATACTTACAGACTTGCAAATTCATATACTCATTTCTGTACTCAGATAATTCAGTTCAATTTTTATTTAATAATCTAAATATTAATATAAATTACTCAGGTGATAGGTAAAGAATGGGAATTTGGCTTCTATGAATAATTGCTTCAGTTATCTATTCTTGTACACAAACACAACCATTTCACACATATATTCATGAAAACAACAAGCCACAGAAGTAAAAATACCTACCTACAACCAACACCCTGGGCCCTGCTGCCATGCATTCATTTTGCATGAGTTTTTAATTGAGTCTGATCACTGTAGTAAGTCAGCCATGTACTTTTCCACCTTAATCGTTTAACTGCCAAAATCAATTATTGAGCCCACTATGCTCTGAGGATGCTCATTTCAACTACTGCCAAATCCTCTTCATCAGCTGATTTCCTAAAACCATACCTGACATCATTCAGGCCAGATGTGTGATTCCCAAATTTTCAGATAGACTAGAGACTGTGATTGAAAACAACACCTAAGGCAGCTCTACGACAGACATAAGTCTAGTCGTGATAATTTGTCTTCAAAATCAAAGTACGTGGACTAGAAACTAGAAATTTCATCACAGCCATCACTGTCTTGACCATCATAGTTTACATGAGTCATTGTTTCTAACTACTTCCCAGGCTTTGCATAAAGTACTCCACTGCTCCATTTTATTAAACTCGAAAAGAAGACATCTGGAATCTGTCTATAAAACACCCAAACAGTGCTTTTTCTTTTCAATATTCAATACCATATGGATATCATACAGGCACTACGGACAGTCCCACTGAACAATGCATTTGTTTATTCAAACGTTTCCTTGGACTACATTGTGTCAATCAAATATGATGCACAGAGTCAAATAAAAATCCTGAAATAATAAGGTGAAAAATGCCAGAATAGATAGCATATTTTTTTTTCTTTTATGCTTAAAGACAACTTTCTGAGCTCTTTCAGAGCTTTAGCACATCTTGGTTCTCCCCAATCTTGGATAAATCAGAGGGATAGGGGCTTCCCTGGAGGCGCAGTGGTTGGGAGTCCGCCTGCCGATGCGGGGGACTCGGGTTCGTGCCCCGGTCCGGGAAGATCGCACGTGCCGCGGAGCGGCTGGGCCCGTGAGCCTGCGCGTCCGGAGCCTGTGCTCCGCGGCGGGAGAGGCCACAACACTGAGAGGCCCGCGTACCGCAAAGAAAAAAAATCAGAGGGATAACCTCAAAGTCCAGTTGCATCTCCTTCATTCTCGGAGTCATGATCTTGACTCTGCTTCCACAGCCCTCACCAGGGAACCTCGATCCCCCGAGGGAACCTATGAGAAGGTGCCATCAACCTCAGAACGTAGTCCTGTTTGTGGAGCAAGTGCTGTTGTCAGATAACACACAGATGCTATTTCACTTGAGCCGTCAAGCACGAAAATGAATGAGGTAGGTATCACCGTTGCCATTTTACAGTTTAGGGAACTGAGGCTGGGCCAGGTGAAAGCACAGACCCAGGCCCCCTGAGATTTCCCCTGCCAGAGCCCAGGGGCTGCCCCCCAGTGCCTGTCCCCCCAGAGAGGCGTCCAGAGAGAGCAGCTCCTGATGGGTTTTCTCTCTCTCTAGTTAAGGTGCACGGGCTCAGTAATTGTGGCACGTGGGCTTAGTTGCCCCATGGCATGTGGGATCTTATTTCCCCAGCCAGGAATCAAACCCATTTCCCTTTGCTTTGGAAGATGGGTTCTTTACCCCTGGACCACCGGGGAAGTCCCAGATATATTTTTTTGACCTGAAGTATAGTTGATTTACAATGTTGGGCCAATCTCTGCTGTACAGCAAAGTGATTCGGTTATACATGCGTATACAGTCTTTGTTTTAATATTCTTTTCCCAATCCAGCAGTCTGGGGTGATCCAGCAGGCATCTCTGCTCCTTGCAGATATTAGGGGACTTTGGTTCCTTCCCCATCCCCTGGGACATTGCCATCACCTGCGCATTCAGAGCGGATTGTAGGCTATTCTGTGTTTTAGTATTAACCAAAGAGAAAGGCTATGTGTTAGGACACCGACCTAGAAATGTCTCCTGTCACTTCTGCTCACATTTCATTGGCAAGAACCTAAACACAGGCCTGAGGCTTGAAAAACAGCCCTGCGCCGAGAGACCACACAAGCGCCTACAACTAGGTTATCACCAGGAAAGAATGGGAAAATAGATTTAGTGGGCGGCCAATCACCTTCACACCGGGGAACACCCACAATTCTTGGGTATAAGAACGCAAAGCAGAAGTCCACCCTACACAAAAGAAACCAGACATCAAGGAAAGAGGGCCTCGTTAATTCAAATAAACAATAAACAACATGCTGTTTTCCCCAAGTGTAACATCGTGAGCCTGAATTTTCCACCTACGTACCGCAAATCTCTGTTTCACTTAGAACAACCTTTCAAGAACAAAAGACTGCGCCATTCTAAACATATGGAAATGGAATTCATCTCAGAGGAAGAATATTGGCTAATAAAAATATTGCTGCATGACACAGAGGGTTGAGGATGTACCCAGGATGGCTCCAAACCTGCAAATGATGCTGAGCTGGAAATCCAAACGAAAGCTAAGGCTCTCCAAGACCCAACGTATGGGCCTTAGACACACATATGGTTTCCATCTCCAGCTGAAGGAGTTGCATCTAAATGGAGTTTTCAAAGCACATATGCAGTTTCATAAATAGAATTAGGTAGATCAGGATACCTTCCAACCCAATGTCCTTTGCACAACTAAAGTTTGCTGTTCTAAAATCTAGTCTTTGTTAAAGTTTCCTGGCTGCTCTTGGATCCCCATAAAAGTTGGTTTTCACATGTGCTGGGGAAGCTATAAAGACTTGCTTTGTAAGCAGGATAATGAGAATGCCAGAATTTTCACTGGGGGATAAAGTATATAAACTAAGCCATCCATAATTTGAACATATGAAAAATACCTCAATAACACAAGTTTGGGGGATTGACCTTTCAATAAAATGTGTATTCCATCAAAACAGGTTGACCAATGAAACACTGATCAAAGGTAAAACTAAGACACGTGTCTGGTCACGAAAAATTTATAGAATCTAGAACTGTAGTCCCTTCAGACTCCTCTGTCAAAAGGCAGTGCTCAGCCTCCCCTAAGGACCATACACATGAAAATCTGAAAGAAAAATCTAAAATTGTGAATCTAAACGGAGTAAAGGAGTTATGAGAATGTACCCTTGGGACCTAATTGTCCCTATTAGTTCTAAATTCAGCAAGCTGCTGGTCACCTCTCAGTTTTATCAAGGTGATGGAGACATACATAGAAAAAAAGTCCTTGCTGAGGGATTTTCTGCGTGGAAATTTTATATCCTGTCTATTTTATTTCATATATGTGCTGTATTAACAGATTACATTCCAGTAAGCCTCTGTTTGATTTGGGGACGGTTTTAATGGTTTGATTCTCAACTACTATGGGGCTGAAATTGGCTGATTTTACAGGCCCAGCGTCCTGATATGATTCCTCTAATTGCTATGGGTCTAGCAAGAAAAAAAAAAAAAATGTCTAAAATAATCCTGTCCTTCCCATTGGTAAATTGACAAACACTTTATAATTTTAATAGATTGCTACCCAACCAGCACTATCTAAATATAATAGTTACTGAAATCCTTAATGAAAATATTCCACTGAGATCTCTCAAATTAACCATATCTGTTGTACAAAAACTGGATTTCGCAGAGAATTTCCAACCTTGCTCCTTTGCTTTGTGATACGGAGGCTTGACAGTAATTTTCTGGATTAATTCATCTACTTTGCTAGGAGAAGGCTGGAAGCCAGCCAGTGTGCAGGTCTCACAGTTAAGTTATTGAAGCTACAGCTTCATATGGAATGAAGATAGTGCAATTACTGGGTCAATTCAGAACTCTCTCAAACAAGTCTACCAAATCATGGCGGAAGAGTGGACAAGTGCACGTTTTTCTCTTCTAGAACACCGTCTCTTAGGACTTATCGGACCCAGCAGTTAGAAGCATTTTCTCTGTGGTTGATGAGAATGAGGTTCAGAGAGGTGAAGGGCTTGCCCCAGCCTACGACATCTTTGGACTCCAGGGCTCCTTCCTCACCATAGAGCTTGCTGCCAATGTCCTCCCAATATATATCTGGAGAAAACACGCTGTGGGACTCCTGAGACCACACAGTCAATGCCAGAATAACTTTAGTTTCTAGTCAACCATTTCAAAAGCTGATAGGAAGTCACACAAGCGGCAAATATGACTGTCGCAAGATATAACAGAGGAAGAGGAAATTCTCAGGGGGTCACAGACTCACGCACAGGTTGCTACTCTTCAGAGTCAAGCTACTGGGAATCTTCCCAGGAAGGAAAAACGGGAACGACTTTATTTGCTCTCTCCTTTCTCAATAAGACAAGTAAATGTCTTATCTCCAGCCCCCCCCCCCCTGGAAAACTGGTGTCATAGCCCCAAGGTCCCGTGAGCATTCTTATGCTAAAGACGAGGTCACCGAACCCACGGACAGAGCCTGAAGCTCCTGGTCGAGGGGTCAAAGCAAGCCTTTCCTTCCCTGAGGGGTGTCAGCTCTGGACGGTCCTCTCCTTCTTTGAAGATGAAATTCCAAAAGTCAGCTTAGAAAGGTGGCATTTAGTTCGACAGGACCCCCGGCTCTTTGTCCGGCAGTTAGAAAGCAGTTTCCTTGTTAATGAAGTACATCCTCTTCTATCCCGACGTTCCTTTTGTGCCTCAGTCTCTACCCAAGGGGTTTTCTAGAAGCAGCACAGATGGTACACGTGAGTAGGATGCCCACGTGCATTTCCACCAGCAGTTTAGATTCATCACTAGAGTGAAGGCCTTCAGATACAGCCAGCTGCTCCTCTGCGGCTAGAAAGTCCCTGTCCACAGGAATAGCATCAGAGAATATAGGATAGAGAATTAAGTGTGGGTCACCCTGGGGAGTCCCACACAAGGTATGTCAGTTGAGCCATCCCAGACCTTGGTGTTCTTGGTGCCAGGGGGTGAGGTGTGCTGGGAAGACAGTGCTGACAAGGATGCACATGCTTTTTCTCCACAGCCAGCAGAAGCTTCTAAAGAGCAATACCCACTCCCAATTTGCATGTCCATTCTTAACTCATAGTCACAGATTAATCAATAAGTATTCACCTAGCGCTTTATCAGGTGCTGTATTAGGCACTCTTTAAGCTTCCAAGAGCAAATACGTGAATTCTCTGCTACCCTGACACCCTTGGGGCTGCCTTGCCCTCTCCTGCCTCGCAACCAGCAGTCCTGCTTTGCCAACATTCAGAGCAGATCGCAGACCTGACCAGAATGGACACACGGTGACCGGGGGGCTCCTTGTTGCTGCAGTATGTGTTTAATTGGTTTGTTTGGCGATTACGGCTGGAAGCGGAGCCTGGACTCTTGGCTGCTGAGAAAGGTGGGTGGTAGCACATGGATTCAGCATCACACTCTCCTTTCCACTCACCTCCAGGACACCTGTGTCAGGTGGACAGAATTGTTCCAGAACAGCATATCAATTAGGCAAGCAGAGTCTTGGTGGGAGAATGGGGTTTGGAAACCAACCTTCGAAACTCTTCTCTCCAATTCTGTCTGTTTGTGCTTCTATCCGGTACTGTCACCTGATCACCTAGTCTCTTTGAAATGATGGCCACTTAAGAAAAAAAAAAAAAAAAAAAAAGCAGAAATACATAAAGGATACAGAAAAGCCTTGCTTTCTTCTAATTCCTGACTATCAAACTCTTGGAATCTATTTGACACCCAGGAGCATCTCAATGGCAGAGCTGAGCAAAATCTCTATAAATTCCATATTATCTGTATTTGTTGGGACATACTATATTCTGCTACTCTAACAAAGAAAGGCCAAAATAGCAGGGCCTGTTCTGCCTGTTGGTGTTTCTATTCTATTCAGTACCTGTCACCTAACAGAAGTTTATACCTTATGTCTGCAAAGTCCGATGCAGATCAGCAGGGTGCTCACCCACTTGGCGTCCCCGGGATCCAGGCTCCGCCCATCATTCAATGCTATGATGTCAAGACATGGCTCCCAGGGAAGAGAGAGCATGGAAAGCTCTTAACTGCCTCTGACCAAAAATGTCCCGTCTCTTCACACAGAGCCCACTGGGCAGTGCCAGTCATATGACCACCCACTACTTTCAGGGCTGCTTGAGTCTTGCCCTGTGCTCAGGAAGGAGGGAAGACCAGATGTGGAAAGCACTGACTGAGCATCTATCTCTTCAGCTTCCACCAATGGTGGAAGTGTACACCAGAGATGTACAGTGTGGAGAGGTGTTTTCATTACAACCATCTTCAAAATAGTTAGCAATAGCCACAGCTGAAGATGTGTGTCCCACTGCTTTGGGGACAGTGTGCTCACCAAGACCCCGAGGCCCACAGTGGGGGTGGGAGGCAGGGCTTTCTCATCACCAGCCTCCAGGGACATCACCACCCTCTCTCTCACCTGAAGGTACAGATTCACTTCTCTGTAGCCATCCAGAGAGATGCGGGCCGGGGGTTGGGAAGAGGGAAGGACCCAGCCTGCACGTTCACATGCTGCTCCGCTCCAGACACCAGGGCTGGGAGATAGGACAGCTGACACAAAGGATGCTGCCACCTGGGCTAGTAAAGGAGAATGGGGTGCGGGGGGGGGGAGGGCAGGGGACAGCTCCAGCCAGGTGGCACTCAGCACACAGCTGGTCCAGAGGCCGTTATCCTCCGTGACTGACCGGAGGTCACCTGACAGGGGTCAGCCCCCTACCCCCGTGACTATCGCTGCCCGGCCCCCAGAGTTTGGCCCAGGGATTCCAGCTCATCTATTATTTCGTTGGCAGGAATTTTTTAACACCTATACCTTTACGCTGTTTTCTTCTTTTATGAGCCTTAACAGGTACTATTGCATTTTACTAGCCATAACACCTTGTAGAAAGTAGCCATGGAAGATACTGTTCTTGGTGTTTCAATTGAAGGAAAGCTGCCAACCACACTTCTATAAAGGGAATCACCCAACGTGTGTGCGGAGATTGGGGCTGCACATGAGACCCGGCCCAGGGGCAGCCCTACGGGTGGGCTTGGGGAGCTGCAATGCACCCCATGGGCAAGAGGTCTGCAGGGGTTTCCCAGGGTGCCCCCTCCACTCTACCTACCTCCTGCCTCAAGCCTGCTGACCTCAGGGTGGAGGCTCAGGGCTGGAGGCCAAGCTCCCACAGGAAGAGCTAACCCCACCCAAGACAGACCCCTGGCTGACACATCACCTTCCTGCCCCTCTGTGGACCCAGAAATTCCTCGAAATTCAAATTAGATCTGTCTTACTTTAGTAATTTAATGGCTTGTTCATTAAAGATGGGAAATAGATGCAATTTCTTCTTCTGTTCTTTTTCTATGGTCCAAGTGGTAGATGCTACAAATGGCCAAAAAGTGTGGGAGTCTGCCTCTTCCAGAATAAGGGGACATTTGCACTGAAATAGGAAGTGTATTGTTTAGAACTAAAGAGAAAAGGGGGACCAAGAAAGCCAGGACTGGAAAAATAAGTCAAGATTTTACTGTTTTCAAACACAAGACTCTGCATCAAGGAATACAGTGTGCTGTCCAGATAACGGACTCGATGGATGGGTAGCTCTCGGACTGACGCAGGACTGTATGAACACTGCAGAGGGAAGTGCCCTGGCGTTCAGGACATCCTGGCTGTTCTTTCCACATGGGCATAAACAAGCAACGTGCACCAAGCTGCGGGTTTGCCTCTGCTGTGATTTCAGCGCTGAAGAGCCAGGGGACAGATCGTGATAAAATGAACAGAGCAGGGGACCCATGTTGGGGTTAACCTGCCAGGGCAGAGGCATCCATAAATCAGCATCCCGGCCGCACCTGCCAGCAGAAGGAGAGCGCGCGAGGCACCTTTAAGTCAGCCAGATTAAGCGGTACGACCACATCTAGGCTGTGTTTTCTCTTCTAGATACTAGAAAGGTCTTCAGAGACAGATGGACTTCCGGTTTTCGAAAACTGTAAAACAAGGAGACAAGATGCAATATGCACAGAAAATTGATGTCAGTTGTGTTTATGCCTTTTTTCTTGCCAAAAAAGCAGTCAATTCAGTCTTATGGGATGAAGGCTATGTCCTGTTTTCTTTAAAGTCTAATAATACTTTGGGTAACAAAATAGAAAAATCTGAATCTTCCTTGGTTTTTTTTTTTAGAGAGAATTGATCAGAGCTTATTTATGAACAGACATTCATATCATGATGTTAAGAAAGCAGAACTGTTTGTTGGATGCCCACCATGTGCTGGGAGTTTACGACGTTAGCATTTAATTTTTTTGCTTAACCCGCTGAGGTAGGTTTAATTGGGACCGTTTTGCAGATGAGGAAACTGAGGCCTGGAAAAGTGAAATAATTTTTCTAAAATCACACAACTCATAAGCATTAGATCTGGAATTCAAAAGTTGGAAGGACAAAGCCAAGGTCATTACCTCCGAGAGCTGGGGCTTTTTTTAGTCCTCCTATGGCGCATGTCAGTATTGGGAAGAATCCTATGGAGGGTAAAGGTAACAGCATAAAAAACCTTCTAACTGTTCTTGAGGGTTGATTTGGTGCCAGCTGCCTTATTTGCACTGAGGGTCCAGACTAAATCCTTGGTGCACCTGGGACCTCACCGTCCACACTCAGATCGTGTCAGTGGAGGTCTTCCTCATGCAACCCCCCAACATCCTGCCACCCGTCCACATTCATACCCATTGTAGAGACGAGGAAAGTCGAGCTCACAGGGTCCATAACTCACGCAGTGTTTCACACAAATCAGCAACTAAGTGCTGGAGCCAGGGGAGGTGCCCCAAATTCTCTTCAATTCCAAAGCCCATGTCCTTCTACTATGTCTCATGATTCCATCCATAAAGAGAGAAAAGACCCTGCAGTCTTCCAAGCCCCTTTATTTACTTTTTTTTTTAACATCTTTATTGGAGTAAAATTGCTTTACAATGGTGTGTTAGTTTCTGCTTTTTAACAAAGTGAATCAGTTATGCTTATACGTATGTTCCCATATCTCTTCCCTCTTGCGTCTCCCTCCCTCCCACCCTCCCTATCCCACCCCTCCAGGCGGTCACAAAGCACCGAGCTGATCTCCCTGTGCTGTGCTGTGCGGCTGCTTCCCACTAGCTACCTATTTTACGTTTGGTAGTGTATATATGTCCATGCCACTCTCTCACTTTGTCACAGCTTACCCTTCCCCCTCCCCATATCCTCAAGTCCATTCTCTAAGTGGAGTTCCCACAAGGGGTGCCGGCCAAGGTCAGAGGCAGGTGGCTTCCACTCCTGGGAATGGATCGTCCAGGCAGGCATACTCTGCAAACAAGGAAGTGATGCAGCGCTTCCAGGGGCTCAAAGGTAATTCACAGCATTTCATTTAGAAAACTACACAAGGACTCGGGGAGAGAAGATTCGGATAAAAAAGGATTGGACTTTTTACGTGAGATAGGAGCAAGTGACCAACATTCCTGAATAATGAATCCAGAGCAGGCAGGCGTCAGTTTGAAATGTAAATGGACAGAGGAAGATGCAACGCTGTCTCATCCAGGAGCAGAAGATGTGACCGCAATGTGTCTGCCTCACCTGCCCCCAGAAAAGGCTCAGACACAAAGGCGGAGTGAGGCCACCAGACAAAGGACCCAGAACCCTCTTCCTGACTCTGACCTGCGGTTCACGTTCATGACCTTCTCCCCAAGAGATGCTAAAAAATGAGGAGGCACCAGCGAGGCACGAGGGAACAAAGCATCCAAGGAAACATAACTCACCTGGCGGGGCTTCAGGGGACACACTTGAGAAGACCTTCATTTGCCTTCTGTTTTCCTCATTCTTGGGGAAAATAAATGGACATTTCATCTCTCCTCTCTCCTTTCTTCCCAAATTTTCTGGAGCTCTTCCTGCAGGTAGATCCACGTGACTCAAAGACAGGCAAGAGCCACATGTAAAGGAGCAAAAACAACGGACAGCACTGGTGGGGAGACAGGGAAGGGGACCCCCCTTTACCTTATCACACCAGAAACGCCACAGCCGAAAACACAAATAAATACAGTCTGCGGGAGACAAGATTCTTCTCCTCCAACTAAACACTGAACAAAAATGTCTGTTCGTAAAAAAATAATTAAAAACTAAAATTAATCAATTTCTTTTAAATGTCTGTTCTAGAAAATATGACAGCTTGGCATTCACATCACAGCATCTTAGATCTGGAACACGTACCTGTGCCTGGTGCAGCCTGGTATACAGTAGGTGCCAAATGTGTGTGCTTCTATTTTTTCTCTCTCTTTCCTTATCGAATACACTTTTCCACATGGGCAAGGTGTCCCTTCAGTCCTCTCTGGAAAGTGGAAGCAGTCCCCGAGCCCACCTCCAAGGGTCGAAGGCATGCCCGTGCCTGGCGCTCCTGTGACACCTGTGGCCTTGTTTGTCTGATTCTAGATTGAAGACTCAGCATGTGCAACTCCATGAGAAAGCTTGGTTTGTTCAGGGAGATCACAGCTGCTCCTGGGTGGCAAGAGCTCTGCGTTCAAGGTCAGCGTGGCAGGAGAGGTGGCTGGGAGGCGGCCAGGGCCACCTGTTGTGTGTTTCAGGGGGTCGGGCTCTTCCGGGGCCCAGGGGCCCCAGGGCCACATTGAGATGGAGCCAGATGAGGGAGGGCAAAGGAGATCCGGATCTAGTCCATCAGGGTGGGAACAGAGGGAGAAAATGGAAACGTGAAGGACCCCGATGAGTGCAGTGTCCTGTGTGACGCTGTGAACGCCACCCTCAGGGCCCGGGGAGACCAAGGTGGGAGCGCAGGGTGGATGGGCAGCTGGCTCAGGGGCTGAGTCCACCCAGCAGGGTTTTAGCCGCCCTGGGGTTTCTCTGCCCTGAGACGTCACTGATATTTTCTGTCGCTTCTCCCAGAAACTGAGAGCTGTGGCCCAGTCTCTGTCTCCCCTTCCTCTGCCCCGTCCCTTTCTCCCTGCCCCTCCCCGGCCTCTCCTCTGCTCTCCACCCCTCCTCTCTCCTTGTCTTTCTCATTCTTACCCTCTCTCCTCTGGAGCAAAATCAGAAATGATTTCCTGACCCCAGAAACCTGTGCCCTCCTTAGAGGCCCCTCCGAGGCCTTCCCACCCCCCTCAGGCTCCTACGTTCTGCTGGTAGTCGTGACGGCCAAGGTCAGTGCCCAGAGCGGAAGGGAGCCGGGGCGGCCGGGAGGATCAGGGGTGTTTTGCTTCATTCCCAGTGATGCCCCTGCCTTGCTACACCTCCTCAGCCCCACCTACCCCAGACCCATTGCTTCAGGTGTCGTCCTGCTGCAAAGCAACTGTTTATTGCAGAATCCTGGTTTCTTTCTGAATAGACTCTCATAAAAATGCACAAAAGTAATCCACAATGGAAATAAAAATAGAACAAACATGGAAGCCTATTCTCTTATGTGATAGAAGCTGCAACGTGGCCTACATTTTCCCAAATTTAAAAACCTAGGTCTTAGGGTAAAGCTGGGATGAAGTGAGAAAGCGGCATGGACACATATACACAACCAAATGTAAAATAGATAGCTAGTGGGAAGCAGCCGCATAGCACAGGGAGGTCAGCTCGGTGCTTTGTGACCACCTAGAAGGGTGGGTTAGGGAGGGTGGGAGGGAGGGAGATGCAACAGGGAAGAGATATGGGGACATATGTATATGTATAGCTGATTCACTTTGTTATAAAGCAGAAACTAACACACCATTGTAAAGCAATTATACTCCAATAAAGATGTAAAAAAAAAAAAATCGGTAGCTAGTGGGAAGCATCTGCATAGCACAGGGAGATCAGCTCGGTGCTGTGTGACCACCTAGAGGGGTGGGATAGGGAGGGTGGGAGGGAGACACGCAAGAGGGAGGGGATATGGGGATATATGTATACGTATAGCTGATTCACTTTGTGATACAGCAGAAACTACTAACACCACTGTAAAGCAATTATACTCCAATAAAGATGTTAAAAAAAAAAAACAACCTAGGTCTTGATGCCTTAAAATTCAGGAGACAATATCACATAACTCTTAAGTTCATGGATGCTTTCTTTCCAAAAACGTATTATCTATGGCATGTATTTCTATAGGGAGATGTTCTAGTTCATAATCTCAAAAGCTTGTTGGCTAGACTCTGAAACTCCATAATTTAAAGATCCACTATTTCACTGTAAAATATACATATGGAAATTGTATCTGTCAGCTAGGAAATATTAGTTCTGAGAAATTGAAGGTTAATTTTTTACATTCTCTGGAATGTTTTCCAAAGGAAAAACAAACAATCCTAAAGACAGAACCCTGAGCTTTTAACTGTTGCAGTGAAGGCATGGAGAGGACTTGTATTGTTTGGGGGGTGTGTGTGTGTGTGTGTGTGTGTGTGTGTGTGTATGTGTGTGTGTGTGTATGTGTGTGTGTGTATGTGTGTGTGTGTGTGTATGTGTGTTTTCATCTCTCAAAGAACTGAGGATTTACACACAGAATATTGCAGCCAGCCGTTCTTCACCAGCATCTAGCAGAGAGTGAGAAGCCAGTGGCTTAAACTTGAGTGAGAAGGATTTAAGTTCAATAGGAAGAGAGGTGGCCCAACAATGACAATTGTTAGGACGTTGGTGGAGGTTTTGCCAAAGCGGGCAGATTGCCCTTCCTGGGAGGGTGTCACCGTTCCTGCAGATCCTCGTCTCTCTGGGCCGACTGACGCTTGCCATCCTTTCCCAGGAGTCCACTTAAGAGGAAAGCAGGGAGACAATTCATCCAGTCCCTGCATCCCACATCTTCCCAGGAGGAGGATGCCCTCAGGAAGGGCCCTCAAGGGCCCAGGGTCAGCTCAGCCTCCTGTCAGTTTTGCCAGCTGTGAAATCTTGTGAGAGTCACTTAATTGCCCTCTGTCTCAATTTTTCAGCCTCACAATAAACATGATAATAGCATACATCCCGCCTAGGCTTACGGTGAAGGGAAAAATAGGTGTAAAATGCCCATGAGTGTGGGCTACCTGTAGGTGTTGGTCCTTATCGGATGCTGTGTGAAACACCCAGATTGGAGGTCACAATCCCTGACCCCAGGGGATTAAAACCCTGCAGAGGAGCTCATAATAAAGTGTCCAGGTCTTTGGGTCTAAATTGCAGGTTTTTTCCACATATGAGAAAGGCATTAACTGGTCCAAATAGGCAACTCAAAGGCCAAAGCAGCACACGCTCATCTTAAATGACCAAGGTTCTAAGAATGACCACAGTGTCCTAGAGCTGTGGCCCCAGGTAGCCGTGGACTGAGTGTCCATCCACTCCACTGAGGGCCAAGACCCCCACGTGCCCTTCACTCTAACCGCATCAGTGAGGTCCCCCCACTGTCCCCTGGGTCGAGTACCTAGGGGCCGTCTCTTCAGAGAGGCACAGCAGAGCCTGGAGGGGCTGGGGCAGAGTGAGCCCCGTGGCTTCCCTGGCAAACTCTGATGCGACCACCCCCACTCACAGCAGAGACCAGCCCTGGAGACCACCACCAACTTCCCTTCGAACGCTTTCTGCATTTCTTCCTGACAGCCCCTTTGATCACCGGCTGAAAGACCTGACCTCAGAGCTAAGATTGCGTCTGGAGGAGAACTCACTGAAGGCAGACGAGGAAGGGAGAAGAACCCAACCGCGGCCCTCTTGAGGACGGATCCAAGGAGTAAGCTGTTCCAGGTCCCCTGTCACCTACAAATTGGCACTTGCGGGCTTCCCTGGTGGCGCAGTGGTTGCGAGTCCGCCTGCCGATGCAGGGGACGCGGGTTCGCGCCCCGGTCTGGGAGGATGCCACATGCCGCGGAGCGGCTGGGCCCTTGAGTCATGGCCGCTGAGCCTGCGTGTCCGGAGCCTGTGCTCCGCAACGGGAGAGACCACAACGGTGAGAGACCCGCGCACCACAAAACAAAACAAAACAAAACAAAACAAATTGGCACTTGCCATCTGCCTCGACAAGGATTGAATCATACGCCACTGCAGCCGCTGACCTTCAACACCACTGAAAGGAGTTCAGGGCGGAGATCAGGAATGAGGCCCTCTGTGCTCTGGGAAAAACTGGCAGAACAGGCCTTCAGATAGTTAGATATTTTTAGGGGAAGATTTTATGAGCCCAATTCTTGCATCTCCTTGTAACTAGAAAAGCACTAAAATCCTTCACAGTGACGTCTGCTCCTCGAGACTAGCAGTAACCTTCTACAAAAAACATGTGCTCGATTGCATGGACTCCCCCTTCACCAAAACCACACATAACCTGACCTTCCCACCTACCTCTTTGGAGCAGTTCCTCAGAGCTATCTGAAATGCTGTCTCCCAGGCTATAGACCTCATTTTGCCCCAAATAAAACTTAACTCACAGCTCTCATGTTGTGCATCTTTTTTAAGTCGGCACCTCTGTTGACCATCACTGTCACAATCACTGGTGCCTTCCAGCCACGTGAGGCCCAGGACCCTGAGATGGCAAAGAACCTTCTCCCATTGGAGGAGGCCTGGGACACAGCCGCAGTGCAGGACAGCCTTCGCACCACCTCTAATGCACAGACACAGGCCAGCCGTTGTGTCTGGGATCCAAGTACAACTGGCCAGAGCTGGAGGCCGCGCGAAGTGACCTTTCTTCACCAGTAGCTCGTCTTACTCTCGTCATTAAGAACTTAAAGTATAATGTACTTTTGTATGAAATACACTTCAGCAAAAATAAAAATGTTTGTGGGCTGCATATTTTGTGAGTTACATATATTATCATACACAGAGATAGCATTTTCACAATCTACAAGTATCCTCAAGCCTCAAACCCTCTTTTACTATTGCCCCATTCATGAAGGACTTGTTGGCTGCTTTTGTGGAGGAGAAGGGAAATTTGGCGAAAAGTAGCATGAAAAACAGAATCCAAAAAATTCCATGGTCTTTTTTTTTCACGGTACGCGGGCCTCTCACTGTTGCGGCCTCTCCCGTTGCGGAGCCCAGGCTCCGGACACGCAGGCTCAGCGGCCATGGCTCACAGGCCCAGCCGCTCCGCGGCACGTGGGATCTTCCCGGACCGGGGCACGAACCCGCGTCCCCTGCATCGGCAGGCGGACTCCCAACCACTGCGCCACCAGGGAAGCCCGAAAAATTCCATGTTTTGAATACATTTTTGTGCACTAAAAACTAGTGAAGAAGGAGGATTGACAGAAGGATTTTAGACAGGAATGGCCTCTCACTCAATCAATATTAAAGAAGAAACAAATTAGAGATAAATAAGCACCAGAGCCCAACTCCAGAGCAGGGACACAAAAGACAGATCCGCGGCTGGTTCCTAGTTTCTGGGGAAGTGGATGAGACAGAGGGACCCCATCATCAGGGTGGGGATTTAGGAGCATGCCAAGGAGTGTGACAGCACAGGGACAGAAGGGTCGCCAAAGGCTCTCTAGCTGGGGTTTCCTTCTTCACCAACTACTTGTAAAATAGTGAAAAGGGAACAACTTCCTTGAGGAAGTGTATAGAAGGGAGAAAGGTCTATGTCTCTTTGACTCTTTACCCCAAACTAGGGCACACACTGCCTGCACCTGGCCTTGGTGTGATGACACCTCTGGGTTGGCCCCCATCCAGAGCTCCCCCGGGGCTGGTGGTGGATTCCCGTGCCCCGAGCTGCTGGGGTCAGCACCACTGGAAGACCAGCTACTGCCCCAAATTGAAAGAGTGAGTGTGCGTCCCTGGGGTTCAACAACCTGAGCTAAGTTTTTGTTCCTGAAATTACTAGACGGAGAGTATCTGGCTGTGGCTCGAGGGCCGCATGATGCTCGTCATTATTTAGAAGAAAGAGGGCCAGGTGCACAGAGGATGCTCCTTGACGGTGAGACGAGGGCTCATTTGATTTACAAAGAGCCCATGAATTTAGCACTAGCCGCCCTCCACCTAGCACGTCTTCACTGAGCTTCTCCCAAACTCCTATTCCTTTGCCGAAGTGCCCGACAAGAGCGGAAAAGAAAATCATTGCAAATCAAGAAACCTGGAAGAGGCAACAGGCCATAATATAATGAGTTGTGTTCTCAGAATCCAAAGATCAGGGTTCAAACACTCCTCTGCCCAAAGTGCTCGATGGAGGCTGCTTGCAAAGGACAGAAGGGGCACCTGCTGAGGTCACACTGCGGACTCCGGAGGTCACTGGCTTCCACTCCTACAGGGTCTGCACCAGCCTGTGCAGGAGGCGCCAGAGGCTCATCTCTTCTTTGAGGCCACACTCAGGAACGCGTGGGAGCTGAGAGGGATGCAGGGCTGGGGAGCAAACGGGAGCTGTCTGGGCAGTGGCTGCCAGCCTCGGGCAAAGGGAGGGGCCCCTCTTCACGCCCTTCCCACCCGGTCTGTTTCTCGCTTTTTCCTCATCTCAGTCTGAGTCATCACCATCAACCTCATCTTGGAAATATCTCCCCTACTCCGTCTCTGTCTCTCTGTCTCTCTCTCCCTCTCTTTTGATTCTCTCTCTCTCCCTCTCTTTTCCCATCCCTGCCTGTTTTACTTCCCAAATGCATTTCCAATCCATCCCTTCCCTGCCCCCTCCCTGGCACAGGGCGGCGTCATGAGCACGTGGGCAGTGGCCTCAGCACCCCTTCCTGCTCTTGCAGCCGGCGGTTTACATCTTCCATGCTTCCCTCTCCTAACCCAGGTCCCAAAATGTCTCCCAGGTGTCCCTTACGAAACACAGATCTCAGAGGGTCTTCCCGCTGCTGAAGACCATCCGGGACCCCAAAGCCCCGGGGCGGCTCCCTTTCCCCTAGTAACACCAATTACCACCGTCTGCATCCACCGTCACCCAGGGCCCCGCTCAGCTCTGCACAAAATCCCCCACTGAAACCCTGCAACACCACTGGGAGGAAGCATTGCCATCTTGGATTTACGAGCAGCGAGGAAGTCGAGACTGGAAGGGGTCCCTCATCTGTAGGCAGCTGGGAAGCCGCCCAGCCAGGAAGCGCGGCAAGATGGGCTCTGTCCCAAAGACACTGCCCTCTGCATTTCCACTCAGTGTCACTTAGGAGGTTTAAGTCCTCCCCAGCTTCCTAGGGTCAACTGCAAAATGTTCCTCGCTCCCTCTGAGGAGTCCCCACCCCTAGAGCATGTGTCACCCAGTGGCCTTGTTGTGTCTGTCCTCCCCACAAGACTGATTCCTTAAAGACAAATGTCAATTTTGCGTCCCCAAGGCCGAGCACAGAGCCGGCACGCAGGGAGGCTTCAATGAACCAAGTGGGGGTCAGGTAAATGCGTGCGCAGATGGACGATCCCCCCACCTTGAGTGGTCACACGCCTCTGTCTCGTCCATAGCAAAACTCGATGTGTTTGCTTCGCCACGTTAGACATTTTGGAAGTGAGTTAATACGGGTTATAGAATATCCTCAGAACAAGATTAAATTTCCATCCTCCAAGGTTGGAAGCACCCTCACGGTAAAAGCGTTTTTGTGCTTTTGCATTGTTGTTGCCGTTCTTGTTTACTAGGGCCTGTCACTGGGCTTGAATGCTAAGCAGATGGGTTTGGGCTCCATTCATAATTTCCCTGATTTGGGAAAAGTCATCATCACATTCGGCGACAGCGGCACCTCCGCACTGCCGGTGCCCACAGCAGCCTGGTCTTGGCACACGTGGATGCAATTTGACTTCGCCGGTGATCTCTCTGCAAGCTGCCTCTGCTGTGGGTCCTGACGACAACGGGGCGAAGGACGAAGCCCGGGCTCACCCTCCTGTGGGGGGACATTGAGATTCCTGGGCATGGTACCAACTCAGCCATATGTCAGCACAGAAAGTAACTGCTTTTTCCATATATGATCATAACTAATGTTGCAAAGCCTGTTTTGTCTGGATCCTTTTACAGGACCTGTGCAAAATACGCTGTGAGCTTTCACTCCAGATTTCTTGCTTAGGATGAATGGCTCTGCGCACACGGGAACAAGCTCTTACTCTCTTCATCGGGGGTGATAATTATTCCACAGGCTAATTCCCCAGGCGTTGAGTTCTACAGGGTGACAGTCTGGCTTGTGCACTGGAGCTGATGGCAACGGGAATCCTAATGGCCAAATATATCCTAATGTTCTCCTTACAATTCTTTCTTTTTTTTTTTTTCTTTTTTTTTCTGTCTTTACCTTTTAGAAAATGTTAATGTATTCCTGATGAATTCAGTGTGAAAAAAAATATGTTTATCAGCTTGGGTTTAAAATTTTTATTCATAATAAGAATATAGTCACATTGCCAACACTTTCCAAAGTCAGTCCCGGAAGCTGGGCCAGCTCTTCAGGACATCACAAACAAAATGCCCACGCAGGAGGGTGGCAGGTAAGGAGTTCAGACGCCCAGATGATAGGCAAGCATCTGTGCGTCGGGTCCTGGTGCTTGGTTCTTGCCAGGCGTGGAGTTCAAGAAAGCGTGCTCTGATAGCAGATAACCCTGCAAGTTGTCGCTTGGTGACTACATAAGTTGTGCCTTTCGCCAGGGCCAAAAGGATGATAAGTTTGTCACTGCTAACAGGTGCACGTTCTTTAGAGCAAACCGTGCTTTCTCCTGTGAAATCAAGCTACTGAATGTCTTGCCTGCATGTCCCCATCCATAAGATGGGACTGAGGGAAGATGGGCTCTGGGAACCTGCTCCACGCAGCCTCCTATCCTGAGGGCTCGGATTTCCAGCAAGCCCTCTCCCCACTCCCTTTCCCCAGAAGCCCACCACTACCCACGCGCGTGCAGCATCCTCAGCCCCCGGCCCCCTGGCACCACACTGGACGCAGGGAGCCCACCTGGGCGGTTGACCTGCCCCCAGAAACAAGGGCGGCGCACAAGAAGCCTGAAGCTCTGCAGGGCCGCATCCAGCACCCCAGCTGGGTTCTTTAGTTTGTGTGAAAAGAATTCCAGTGTGACACAGCTCTGCTCAGTACAAAGAAGTGCTGAAGCACTAGGGGGGAAAAAAGAATGCCTCTGAAAGCAACGCGGCGGAGAGAAAGGCAGGGGTGGGCCAGCCTCCTTCCCCCCAGGGCTTGGCCTGCTCCTCTCTGCGGGTCCCAGCCACCGGGCTCATGCATCCCTCCCGGGCATCTGGAGCAAACAGTGCCGCCCGCTCTGTGGTCAGATGGGGACAGCCAGTCCTCCCGTTGTTTGATTTCTAAACTTGCTTCCACCTCCCTGAGGCCTCTGAGAGCTCAGCGCTTGCAAATCAACACAACATTTAATTAACTGCACATTAAAGTTTCCATCTTTCAAAAGGGAATTAGGGACAGTGCACTTTCTGAAGCATTCATTAATGAAAAACTAAATGCGAAAGCTTGCCGTACGGGGTGGTCTTCCCCATGCTAGGTGGTGGCCGACCCTAATTCTCGGGGTCAGCCCGGTCCTTCCCAGGAGCGGCAGTGGTCGGGTCCTCTTCCAGGGCAACGCTGTTAACCCTCAGAGACCCAGTCTTGGTTTCAGCAAGCCCCAAAGCCCTCTGAATTCTCCTCAACAGTTTTCAGGAATACTCAAAAATGGTCCCAATTATACCGAATCGTGAATACTTTTTTATTAAAATGAAAGGTATATACACAGCCTTGTTAAGAGAGGCATGAATAGTATAATTAAATACTGTCTGTGTCACCTCTGGAATGGGTGTGAGCTACTGTCAGCCCCTGGGGATGACAGGCACGTGGGCCCCCATCACAGAGGATGCAGCACAGTCAGCTTGACTCCAGAGAGCAGCAGATGGGACAGAAACAAGATAAGACAGACAAGAAGATACCCCGGGCAACTCACCGTTAACAGGCTGGCACCTGCCCACGACACCAAAGTTACCCGCTGCTCCAGGCTGAGGCCACACACACACACACACACACACACACACACACACACACACACACCCTGACTGTGGGTCAGAGAACCATGAGTGGAAAGAGCATCTTTCAGGTGTCAGTAGAGGAGGGTCCTGTTTCTACCATGAATGCGCTCTGCTTCCCTCCTTGCCCTTCTCATCTGAGGAAGAGTGGCCCCTCCCCACACACCTGCCCACGAAGGTGGCAGCCCTTTCCACTAGCGCCCCTGTGGTGTCACTACCATAGAAATTGTTCTGCCGTGCCCTGGCCCACAACTGTATATAGGGCTCCTCCCAATAGTCCGAAGTCTTGGAGGAAAGGAGTGGATCTTATTCAGCTTTACACGGTGCGTTGTGCATATTTACTTGGTCGTGCTCATGTGTCATTTCCGTTATGTGACAGCCTCTGTTCTACCTCCAGAGCGTCACCCTGTCCTCCTGGAAGAGGCAAACAAATAATGAAACAGGGAAGGGAGCTAACTACAAACTGTAATTTGTGTTAGCAGGGAACATAACAAGAGCCTAAGGTATGAATTGATGGAGAGGAAGAGACCAACTTCAAACTGGTTCTCCAAGGACAGCTCCTGAGGAGGGGGCCTTCCGGGGTGGGGGGAAGGGGCACAGAGTCTCCTACACGCAGTAGACACAACCAACGCCTCTCCAAGAGTTGATAAAGTAGATCTAATCAATTCAAATCTAATAGATTCTACTAAATTCAAATAAATTCTAGCCGAAATATTCTTGTGTATAAACAAAAGTGTCCAGTAGGTGGATTCCTCACTTTCCAGGAGCTGTGGGTCACTTAAAAGTGTGTCCATCTTGTGTCCCCCTGGCTCTCATGGTCACCAAGCCAGTGTCCCTGCCCTTCTCTCTCTGCTCTAGGGCCGTGGGACTGGGACTCAGCCAGCCACATCCATCCTCCCGCTCCCTTTAGAATCTGTCCAAAGGGGATCTTATGTGGAGCCTGAGAGGTAGGAAATGTGTAGGGAGGTGGATTTTCTTACCTGGACCCTGACTGTGACCCTCCCCAGGGGAAAAGTGCTCCTCAGTTATTTGATGATTCCTGCCATGTGCCCAGGAACTTGTGATGTGTGCCTGGGGGTAGAGGAGGGGGAGGCGGGGGGGGGGGAGGGGTCTAAACATCCGTATCTGTGTCCCTTGATGTAGATGTGTGGCCACCCCTAGGAACCCCCTTCCTCCTTCCTTCCTCCCCTCTGCCCTTCACCATTTTTTGGACTCAGCCCTGCATTACAGCATCAGGGCTACACATATGATGATGAACTCTATCCTTCCTCCCCAAATCCCAGTCTAGTGGGGACGCCAGGTGGACACAAGATGGACACACCTGAGCACAGTCATCGCAACTGTGGTCATAATCAGGGTGGACGAGGGATCACAGCCGGTGGCCCCCTTACCCAGCCCAGGTTTATTTTTTTGCTCCAAAATATTTTACTAATAAAAGTTTCATATAAAAAACAGAAGATAGATATGTGTCACACTATACAATGCACTGAAAGCATGTGGATGGTTGTAGTTTTTCATTTCTCTACAAAATGAGCCAGCCATGATGGAGTTAAGAGTCAGCGTAAATATATTCATATTTGGGGGAATACTTCAAAATACAAAAAGCCGTGTTAATTTTTTTTGTTTTTATACAGCAGGTTCTTATTAGTTACCTACTCTATACATATTAGTGTATATATATATCAATATATCAATATATATCAATATATATATCAATCAATATATCAATCAATCCCAATCTCCCAAAGGACCGTGTTAATTTTTAACCACGAAGAAAGCTTATGGTAGAGTAGACTTTCAAAATTACAAATAAAAATCTGTACCTCAAGGATACGTTTCAGGCCTTTCTGTGCGCATAGCATGATGTAGAGAGAGAAGAACTGCCTAGAGAGGACCCATCACATCAGGTGTTAGAGGTCTGGCCCGTTTCAGCTTGCAAGACCTCTTCCTCTTTTCTCAAGGGGAAAGGCTTCTCAGAGGAGCAAAAGCCAGGATCAACTTTTGAGTTGGTCAAAAGTTAAGAGTGACACTTAGCAAATAGCAAGAATTAAGAGGTACTAGCTACATCAGTAAGCACATTACTGAAAATATAGTCCTTTATGCTGGTTCCCATGGAGGTCCGTGGATTGGAGAAAGGGATTCTGATGACCATGCCAAGATCCTGGAAGGCCCTCACCTCTACCCAGTGAGTCCAGTCCAGTTGGTGTGTGTTATGGCCCCAGAATCCATTCGTTTGTTTTACTTCTCTAATGAGCTATACAATAGGTGTGTGATGATTTCATTCTCATAACGTTTCTTTGAGGGTCAAGGAGCCACTCTGCTCCATTGAACCATTATCAGGGATCAGCCAGGCCAATGGGTATGGAGCCTGTAGGTCATTCAGCCCCAGGAATAGCACAATCAAACCCCAACTGGTTGGCCAAATGGTTTCGGCTGCAAATTTTTGATGAACAATATTTCTTTCGCCTGGGCCAAGATTTAATTTGTGCTGCAAGGGAACACTTTCAATTGTCAACAACAAAAGGCGATATTTCCTATATTCCTTGAGAATAAGCTTCAAAGGTTTCAGCTCCTTTTTAAAACGCTTTTCAGCTTTATTTTGACGTGGCAGAAAAGTTTTGCATGCATCCTCGCATCCTGTGTTGTGACAGCTGCATTTAATGAGTGCAAAAATGATCAGAAAAACATCCTCTGCCATGGGGGTTGCCAACTGGTGACAGGGAAGAGGGGTGCTGTCATCAGAGCAGGAGAGTCATGCGCGCATCTGCAGAGGTGGGATTCCTGCCCGGCTGGTCTGTATCCAACAGCTCCATGCACGGACCCGAAGCCGAGTAAGACCTGCAGGCCTACAGCCTACGGACCCCTCTTGCCAACAGCAGGATGAAGACTCCACCGTGTCACCCCAGGCCATTGCTGCCGGTGGTTAATCCACGTTGCTTGGTAAATTTTCTGTCTTATTGAAAGAAGGTCTTTCTAGCTAATCTAACACATTTATAATTAACGAACTCACGAGCGGGAAAAAAAAGAAAAGGAAAAAAGAGCAGACTTTAAACAATTCGTGTGTAAAGGACTCAGTCAGAAAATGAAGGTCTTCTTTTACATATAGGTAGTCATGGTAGATTAAATTATTGTTCAGCAAACACTCACTCCACGTCCCAAACACGTACAACACTGACTTCCATGGGTTGGATTTGCTTTCATGTCCCATGGATGTTGAGCTTGACGACAGGACTTCCCTTAGCCGACAAAACGTGGGCAGACACATCACGTGCCAATGTGGAGTCCAGGTCTAAGGCGTGCATGTTTGCGCTCACTCCTCTGAGAGCACCCACCTCCGCCTTGGAAAGATCATGGGCCAGATAGTTCTAAGCCCTCCAACGATCCTTGCAGAGTGAGAGGCAGATGAAACAGACCTGAGCTCCACCTGCAGCCTGACACAGGGCTGTCCCAACTGGCCCGCACACCTGTGGAACGTATCTGGAGGAGAGCCACCCAACAGAACCCAGCCTGGATCAGCCGAGCCACAGCTGACCCGAAGCCCTGGAGCACGGGCAAAACTAGGGGTTGATTTAAGTCACTGAGATTTGGAGCTGTTTGTTACTTAGCATCATTGTGCCGTTTCATAGCGTTTGAGAGAGGCCACCAACAATGTATGCCTAATTATGCAACAGAAAGAAACATTCCAGCTGTACTAGAATGTTTACATTCTAGTAGAATTTGTAGTAGAGCCTCCATGGACATGGTGTGGTGTGTGGGAAAGCAGATAGGGCAAATACTCCAATTATTCAATCCTATTTATGTCAGCAAGATGAACAACAGCTCCAAGCTAACTGTATCTTTCATCTTTTTGTTCCACATTGGAGTCATGAAGTCACACTTAATAGGTAATATTTCCAAAGCAGCTCCTGGTCCCAACATGCTTGGTTTATTTGCTGTTATCTACCCACACCTTACAGGGGAAACCACAAGTACCCACCTGCCTCTATCTTTCTCTGGAGTCTGTTTGATTTCCATGGGCTCCATTTCAATTTCCTGTCTTTCCTCCATCACAGAAAGACAGCAAAAGTAGACTGTCCCACTGAACCATTATGACAATTTACTCTTGAGGAGAGAATCCTGTGGGTGCCTAAAAGCTTACTCTAAGTTTTATTTGCCTAATTTATGTTTCTACTGACAAATAATTAGGGCAGCAACTAATTTCAAAATGCAAATGTGCAATGAGTCTCACTTGTTTTGTTTTGTTTCCAATATCCTTTGGCCCCAGTTCTACTTGTGTCAGAGTCTTAATGGATTTAGTTTAGCAAAGGAATGAAATTATTTTTTCTAATGCTTTGTTTACTTGATGGGATCGGACTTTTTATCAAATATTGACTACAGATGTTTGTTCAAGATCACATTTCATAGAATTTAATAGGAAGGAAAACCTGTAGTACAGAACCATCATTTGTTACGTGTCTGGGGGGTAATCTACTTGAACGGTGACTTGACGGCAGGCAGAAGATGTTTATAGGGATGTGTCTGCCTGTGTGAACCAACAGCAATCTTCTAGTCAGAGAGAAGATTCTTTTTTATCTCTGAAAACACCACAGAGATGTTCTTCAAGAAGAGAAAACTTTCCAGCTGTAACAAGTAAAATTAGCTCTTATTTCTTTTACATCCTCCAGTGCTGAGAAGACTGGGAAGATAGTTAGAGGTCCAACAAATGCTCCTTTCAACTGTCCATTCATTCACCACCTACCACCACGTGAATACTCTGTGCTGGATCCCGCAGGACCTGCTCTCAGGGTTCACAGTGTGCTGGCAAAGTCAGACAGGAAAACCTCTGCATATTTTCGTCATCACACTACCTGGCGTCATTTTATATGCGTGTTTATTATCTTTCTTCTCCACTAGAGTGTGAGTACCGCAAGGGCAGGGACTGTGTTTTCTCACCATCCAAGCAGAGCCAATGGCAGGAGAGGCCCTCAGTAAATATCTGTGGCTACTGAAAGGAGAAATGTGGTATTTTAGAGATGTGAAGAGGAGAAAATGAGAGGCCAAAAGAGAGATGCCCTTCTCAGCAGAGGATGGGATGGAAGGTGGATTGGTCAGAAAGGTACCAAAGAGGAGGCTGCCCAAAGATCAGAGTCAGGGACTTCCCTGGTGGGCCAGTGGTTAAGAATCCACCTTTCAATGCAGGAGACACGGGTTAGATCCCTGGTCGGGGAATTAAGATCCCACATGCCGCGGGACAACTAAGCCCGCGTGCCATGAACTACAGAACCCAGGCACCACAACTAGAGAAGCCCGCACACCGCAACGGAGAGCCCGAATGCCGCAACTAAGACCCAACGCAGCCAAATAAATGAATGAATCTGTCAATTAATCAATAAATAAACAAAGAGCAGAGACAGGAGTAGAGCAGATGTAGAGCCACAGAGAAGGAAGTGATCTGGACGGCTTTGGGAACCCCAAGGAAGTTTCCCTGGAGCAAGAGATCCCTTGGGGAACGGCAGGAGCTGTGGGACTAGACACGTAGGGAGACCCAAAGCAGGAGCCACCCCGATGGGGAGCCTTCATCTTTCTCCGTAATCAGTGCATCTTTCTCCGTAATCCATACAACAATCAGAGTATGACTGATGGAAACAGGTAAATGCCAAATTACTCACTGGTGTGTACACTGAAGGAAAACATTTGTCCACTCTTGGCAGACACTTGAAGCCCTCTTTTATAACAAATATGTAATATTTTTCCACTGATAGGCGACTTGGCTTAAGGGTAAGGCCATGGCCTTATCCACCAACTCAAAAGAGTACTCAAACAACACATGTCAGATATAGCTAGATTTTTCTTCCATTCTCTCCATATTTAAAGGAAAATCAGCATTTTGGTCTGAATTATCTGAAGAATCCCACAATCTTTCCTTTGCTTTTTGTAGACACTCAAGGGAAATAAGAAGTAAGTATCTTTTCTCTCTCTCTTTTTTTTTTTTTTTTTTTTTTTTTTTTTTTTGCAGGATCTTTAGTTGTGGCATGCAAATGCTTAGTTGCGGCCTGTGGGATCTAGTTCCCTGACCAGAGATCAAATCCGGGCCCCCTGCAGTGGGAGCACAGAGTCTTCGCCACTGGACCACCAGGGAAGTCCCAAGAAATAAGTATCCCTAAGACTAAACATGATTCATATAAAATGTCTACTTTAAAATAGCAAAGTTATTTGCCCCTTTTCTCACCCATGTGAGAACACATTTCACACACCGAGGACTAGTTGAGAGACCATCAAACAGGCAAGTGTTTTGGATTGCTTTCTTTTGTTTCACAGACTTTTCTGTTTTATTAGGAGAAAAACACTCAACGGAGCAAGTAGGCAGAGACCGTCACTTGTCTTCTGGCTGCTGCAAGCCGAGGTCATCAGTAAGTGGAAGCAGGTCACCTCTGATTAATCATAAATTCCTCTCATGTCCACGGACTTCAGCCCAAGGATGACAAGGATTTCTGAACTTCAAAAAAAAAAAAAAAAGAAAGAGGAGGCATCACAATAAATATTTTACCGTCTCATCAGCCCAGTTGCTAAGCCTGAGAGTCTCGCCCAGCCTCTGGAGGCTGCCACGAGAAGCCTCCCCAGATGCTCCCTTCCAGCAGGGAGGTGGCCCAGCATCGATATTTGGGCAGCCCTGCTGTCAGGGAAGAGATGAAGGACGGGTCACTCACACCTGCTGAGGGAGAGGCCTGGACATCCCTCGCCAGCCCTGCCCGCCCTGTCAGGATACTTAACCAATTCCTGAATTGGGTGAGTGGACCAGTGATGGACCAAGCCTTCATCTGCTAGGTTTATACTCTGCTCCAGACAGTGATGGTCAGGCAATGTGTGGATGGAGAGTTCCAGAGCAGCAGGGAGCTGACCACCCTCACTTCCCCATGCAGACAGAAATCCTCAAAGGATGGTGCTGATTGAACAGATATCAGGCAAGAGCATGACAAGGGCCTCGGGGGTCCTTCACGTGGCCCCGCAGCGCCCCTCCTTCTGAGCAACGTGGCCCCATGTTCATCAGTAACGACGGAGCCCATACGCTTGTGTTACTAGCTGTTGGTGTAACTTTTTAAATTCATGTTAATCTTATTCTTCATATAGTGGCATGTTCTTACCCCTCTGGATCACATCTATATATTTTAGTTTGTCCTTCTACTAGTCTTGAACCCCATCTATTCCTTTAAGGAGATCACAGTGGCTATGATCACACCATCTGTTGCCAGAAAAGAGCTTGAACCTAAAGTGAAATAAGAAAGAACCTCTCACCCTTACGTGAGATTATCCTGCCACAAATAACTCTTGGGAGTCAGACCAGCCAAGCTAAGACTCTTGTAACTGCTATTTCAGAAGAATTCCTGTTTGGGGTTTTTAGAAAACCACAAAGCCAAGATGTTAGAGGTAAATCGGATACTCCTATAGCTTGGCTGCGTGAAATACGTTCGGTAAGCTTCTGACAGAGAATGTCCTGCTTGCAGCTCCTCAAGGGTCTCAGAAGGCCACGACCAGGGTCTGAAAGCACAAGCCCTGAGTTCACGCAGGAGATTAGAATGGGTTCAATGTGACCTCGCAGACGATTCAGGCAATTCCGATTTGCTTAGCAACTTCAGAAAAGACAAAAATTGGGGCCTGCCATGTATTTTTCATATTTAAGAAGTGAGGGGTTTCCAGTGCTGTAGGTAATGCTAAATCATTTATTACAAAATGACCAAGGCTTCACGGTAGCTTGTATCTACTAACAATCAAGTTTTACTTAAAGTAGAATTAAAACATGAATGAAAGAGAAATCATTTTGTAAGATCCTGGATTTCTGTGTGAGTTTCTCATAAGAAATTCTATGTCAACCCCATAACTTTGAATTATTAAATCCAGAATTTTATAATACTGGTACAAAGATGGAACCACTTTACCCATAAAATAATAGTTTTAGGCAGACACTTGCCTATTACTTTAACGTTAATAAGGGGGAAAGCTTTTGATCTGGAAAAAAAAAAAACTCTCAAGATAAAAAGATAAGTAAGATTCCATTGCCAATTACCTAATTAGAAAATGTCCAAACTGAAGTTTTGACTTACTTTTTTTTTCAGCTAGCTTTCATGGGCCTCCAACAGAAAGCTTTATGTAAATTTTCCCTTTTTGATATGTCATTTTCATTAACATCACTGTGATATATAACTAAAAACAGTTAAGTGAATTATGGTAGTATTTATAAAAATAATTGTGGTAAGACAGCATTTCGTGATTGATTCTGTGCTGTTCCCCTTGTGTTTTATCTTCATCTCTGCTGGTTCATGGCTTCTCCAAAAAAAAAAAAACAGAGCTTGGGTATCACAAGTTTCAGAAAGGACGAGACATCGCTCATGCTTCACATCCTTACAGTTTTGTTCCACATTGTTTTTGCTTCATTTATGATCTAATTCTTTAGGCATTTATCTCTGAACAGAATTGATTACATCCATAATAAAGCATTGATAAAATGGTCTTAGGGTTTTTGTTTATTTTTTTTTTTTTTGCGGTACGCGGGCCTCTCACTGTTGTGGCCTCTCCCGTTGTGGAGCACAGGCTCCAGATGCACAGGCCCAGCGGCCACGGCTCACGGGCCCAGCCGCTTCGCGGCATGTGGGATCTTCCCGGACCGGGGCACGAATCCGCGTCCCCTGCATCGGCAGGCAGACTCTCAACCACTGCGCCACCAGGGAAGCCCCCTGGCTTTAGGTTTTAAAGTATGATTGACTTTAAAAATAAAACTCCTGTTCTACCAATTGCCTGCTAAGTATAGGTATCATTCTGTTTTGTTTATTGGGTTGTTTTGGGGGGGTTGTTGTTGTTGTTTTTGTTTAGTTTTGTTTTTGCACCAGTAACCAGAAATATGCTGAAGACGTACATCCAAGTTGTATTTTCTAAGACTCAGAAAATACGCAGGATCAGGGGGTGGTACTGGCATCCAGGGGAATGTGGAGTCCCAGCTACTATTGTTTTAGTATTGTCTCACTGTTGAGTCACCAGACAGAGCAATTTCACAGAAAAGAATAAGAATGAATTTTGGGGGGACACATAGGAGTTTACTTAGGGATTTGAAAAGAGATTGAAAAAGGGAAGAGTCCACAGAAAACTTGGAGAGAAGTTTTACAATAGAGGGCTGGGTGATTATAAAAGAATGGAGTCGTGTTCTCCTAAACAAAGCTCAGAATGGTGCATGCTTGAAGAATCAAATGTGCTATAAAATTAAGAAATCACAACATATAACATATGGACAAAAATCCCAGCCCACAGTTTTACTGAAAACTAAGGTTATTGTCAGAGAGCTGAAAGTTGGGAAGAAATATTTAACAGGAGAGCTTCCCTGGTGGCGCAGTGGTTGAGAGTCCGCCTGCCGATGCAGGGGACACGGGTTCGTGCCCCGGTCCGGGAGGATCCCACGTGCCGCGGAGCGGCTGGGCCCATGAGCCGTGGCCACTGAGCCTGCGCCTCCGGAGCCTGTGCTCCGCCACGGGAGAGGCCACAACAGTGAGAGGTCCACATACCGCAAAAAAAAAAAAAAGAAATATTTAACAGGACCCAGGAACCAAACAAAGAAGGACAGAAATATATCACATTAACAAAATGAAGGACAAACCTTACATGATTTTCTCAGCTGACACAGAAGATGCATGTGAAAAGAGTTAACATCCTTTCACGATTAAAAAAAAAAAAAATCGACAAACTAGGAATATAAGGAAACTACCTCAACATAATAAAGATCATATATGAAAAGCCCACGGCAAACATCATACTCAATGGTTAAAGACTGAAAGTGTTTTCCCTAAGATCAGGAACAAAAGAAGGATACCTGGTTTCACCACTTGTATTCCACACAGTACTAAGAAAAAGAAGTTAAAAGCATAGAAATAAGAAAGGAAAAAGCAAAATTATCTCTGTTCAAAGATAACATGATCTTATATGTAGAAAACCCTAAAGACTCCACACACATGCCCCCCCCGAAAAAAACTGTTAGAACTAATAAATGAATACCCCAAAGTGGCAGGATACAAAATCAACATACAGAAATGCTTTCTGTTTTTATACCCTAACAATGAACAATCCAAAAAGGGAATTACGAAGACAAAATCCGGGGCTTCCCTGGTGGCGCAGTGGTTGAGGGTCCACCTGCCGATGCGGGGGACGCGGGTTCGTGCCCCGGTCCGGGAGGATCCCACAGGCCGCAGAGCGGCTGGGCCCGTGAGCCATGGCTGCTGGGCCTGCGCGTCCGGATCCTGTGCTCCGCAGCGGGAGAGGCCGCAGCGGTGAGGGGCTCACGTACCACAAAAAAAAAAAAAAAAAAAAAAAAGAATGGATAAAGAAAATATGGTGTGTACATACAATGATATATTATTCAACCATAAAAAGGAAGTAAATCCTATAACATACTATACAACATAGATGAACCTTGAAGACGTTGCACTAGGTGAAATATGCCAGTCACAAAAAGACAAATATTGTATGATTCCACTTATATGAGGTATCTAGAATAACCAAACTCATAGAAACAGAAAGTAGAATGATGGCTACCAGACGTTTGGGGGAGGGAGAAAAGTGGAGTTGTCATTTAATGGGTATAAAGTTTCAGATTTTTAAGTTCTGAAGCTCTTTTTCATGACAATGTGAATATACTTAATGCTGCTGATTAATGCTGTATGATTAAAAATGGTTAAGATGATTAAATTTTTGTTATGTTTTTTACCACGATAAAAAAAATCATTAAACAACAAGGCCCTACTGTATAGCACAAAGAACTGTATTCAGTATCCTATGATAAACCATAACGGAAGAGAATATTAAAGAAAAGAATGTGTATATATGTGTGTGTGTGTGTGTGTGTGTGTGTGTGTGTGTGTGTATAACTGAATCACTTTGCTGCACAGCAGTAATTAACACAACATTGTAAATCAACTATAATTCAATTTTTAAATAATTAATTAAAGGAACCATACAATTTAAAAAATTGTTTAATTTGTACTTTCTTTTACAAAGCAGTGATGGTTGCACTGGGAAAAAAAGCTAAGGTCACTTGTAGCAGTGACTCCCATTCTGTGATTCCCAGGAGCCCAGTGGGCAGCTGGGGCGGCAGATGATCTGTAGAAGGAAGACCTGTCTTCAGGAGGGGCAAGGAATTTGTAGTGCCCCTGGGGCCCCTAAAGTTAGACTGGAGAAGCCTCTTCCATCTCTGGTCTACGGGTCACCAAAGGGACCCCATGGGTTTTGAGGAGAAAATATTAGAACTCCTACGTCTCCGTAAAATTCTCATTATTTTGAATTTTCACCTTTATGTATATTTTATAATGTATATCGTCTAGTAGCAACAGTGGCGGTGCACAATAAATCAGAAATAATAGATTAGCAAGCATATATTGGGAGCTTATGCTCAAAATATTTTAGCAGTCAGGGTGAGCAATCTAGAAAAGCCCGGCGATACGTCCTCTAATAAACTCCTGTACTTATAAGTAGGACCAAGAACCCCATGCCTTTGGGGATACCCATTGCCTTCGGTAGCAAGACAACAGGATGGCAGGAGGGGAGAAATAAGATGGAGAGAGAGCTGGGCAGGCAGGGCCAGAGCTCCTGGGTGGAATAAACTGCAAAGGAGGAGAAGAGGCGGACAAGAGCCGGAAGGACAGGGAAAGGAAGGCGAGACTTTCCAAAGGGCTGAGTGGTGATTGTAGAGTTTGTTGCCAAATGGCAACTTGGATCAGACTTATCTATGGCTTCCCTTGGCCTCCACATGCCACGCTCTTCCCTTCAGAAGGCAAAGCAGACTATGAATAGAAAGGGTCTATCCTCCGGGAGACAAAGTTTATGTCCGTACTTGGTTTATTAATTCCCCGGATCTGTCTTAAAGGGGACCTGGGGCATGGTAGCACCCTCAGCTGGATATTAGGTTCTCTAGGGACCTTAAACTCACAGGCACACATGCACGCATGCACACACGCACACATACACCCATGCACACATATACGTGGCCACACACGTGTATCCACATGCACACATGAAGTCCGTGGTTCCAAACACCGTGGATTTATATGTTGTAATTGTTGTATGTTGTAATGTTCAATGTAATGTCTCTAGCTAGTAAAACTAAATAAGTAAATTTTTTTTTACTTAATCGTTGTAGTGTTCAGTGTAATGTCTCTAGCTAGTAAAAATAAATAAGTAAAATTTTTAAAGGTATGTCACAGGCTGTATGATTCTATTTACGTGAAATACCCAGACTAGGGATCCACACAGATAGAAATCAGATGAGTGGTTCAGGGGCTGGGGGGAGGGGAAATGGGAGTAAAGCACAGGCATGGTAAGTTCTTCTGGGGACATGAAAAAGTTTCAAAACTAGAGAACTGGAGGGGTTGCACATCATTGTGAATGGACTGGACACCGCTGATGTGCACGCTTTAACGTGGTTCATTTTATGTTATATGATTTCTCCTCAATTAGAAAACACTGTGCACTAGGAAAGCCCCTTTCCTAGGTCTGCGTGTGGGTGTGGACGGGAGGGAAGAGGGCTAGGGTCTCGGGCGTTTGACTGGCATGCCCCTCCCTGGTTCGTGGGCCAGCCAGAATTACACCCGTATATTTGGTCTCCCAGGCCAATGCTCCTTCCATAAAATGGCGATGGAGCCACAGTTACACTGTGTGGAACCCTCCACTCCCTCTAAGTAATTTTGCGCTGGTTGAAATGGACATCAAAGAGGAACCAGCCCAAGGGGAGAGGAGAGCACCTGGGAGCATATGCTTGAGAGCTGTGGCCCTGGGCAATGGGCCAGGGGCCAGGTCTGTAGCCAGAGCCTTCCAATCGCATCGGAAGTAACGTGGGAGGTGGTGGGGATGAGACCTGGCCAAGGCACCCGTCGTCCATAGCTCAGCCTTCTCTCTGAACGCCCCACAGGATTCCCTTTCCCAAACCCCGTGTCGCTGTGTGCTCTGAGACAGGCTGCGCCGAGGTCCAGTACTGAGCAGAGCAGACCAGCCCTCGGGTCTCACTTAGCTTCTGGTCTGAGGCCTTGTGCCTCAACCTGGCTCCATCATCTGAGAGCCGTCAGAGAAACAGAATCCCAGTCTCCACCCCAGACCCACTGAACAAGAATCTTCTCTTTACGTGATGCCAGGCAATTTGAACGCACATTCAAGTTTGGGAAGTGCTGGTTCAGATGCTCATTTCCAAGAATGAGAGTCAGACCAGGGGCTCCAAAGACACGTAAGGTGGGCTCCCTGCCCTTGACTTTCATGAGAGCCGGCACTGCAGAAAATAACTCTTCAGCTGTGCGATCTCAAAGGGGTCTTAGGGCCTCATCTAATTCAACTCCTTCACTTAGGGATGATGACATGGAAACCCAGAGAGGTCACGTGATTGCTCACGGAAGAAGCCAGAACTGGAAACAAGCATTCTGCTAGCAAGTTCACTGTACCCATCACAGGGCTGAAGAAAGCCAGGTAGCTGTTTGTAAGACAAAAGGTGACAGAAACAAGACTACTGGGACAGGGCGCCACAGCACTGCAGACTCAGGGGTTCCTCAAAAATGTCAGGGGGTAGATCATTTCTGCAGCCCCTTTCAAGTCTGCTCTTTGACACCGTCACAGCTGATCCAGATAAAGAAATACTGACCCCCTTTGGCTTCTCAGCAAGAATGTGCTTTCATTCTAAGGGTGATATTCTGGTCCACGAGACCTACCGGCACAGGGAGATGGCTCAGGTGTCATTCTGTCTCATTTCTCCAGCCGGGCTCCAAAAGTGAATCCCGGAGTCTAAGACACCCCCATAAAGTTTACCCCAAGGTCCTCAAAACCTTTGGAGAGAGCATCTTAAAGGAAGCAATACACCCTCTGTGAGGATGTGTGTGGGTTACAGCGCACTGCATGCAGACAGGCTGTCCCAGTGCGCTTACCCACCCAAAGCTCCTCTCTAAATCCAAGCTCCAAGCAAAGATTGTCAAGGATGCTGACAGCCTCCTACTCCTTCTTTCCACTCATTTGAAGCACTGGACCACTGTAAAGCTCAAACTGAAATCAGCTTGAGAGATTCCCCGCAAGAGTCAGCACATTTTGTCTAAAACCAGATAAATTAACAATGAACACAGGCCGCCACCGGACCCGAGGTATCTGAGCACAGTTTGCTGACCAAGGAGCAGGAGGCTGGCAGGCCTGAGCCGGGGGCATGTGATGGGCCTGTTGCTGCCTTTTCTCCCCCACGACCGCCCCGGTAATAAGTACTCAATTTGAGAGAGCTGATGGAAAGAGACAGGAGTGAAAAGTGGGCTCGACACATTTATGAGAAGGATTTGTCCTGGGCTTCTTAAGTATAGTGCCTGGAGTTTTTTCAATCATACGAAAAGTAGGAGGGAATGAACACCTGTTTCATGTTTCCCAAGCACACTCAGATGGTTAGATGGATAACGCACCATCAGGAACAACAACAACAAAAAAATCGTGGGAAAAAATGGCTTGTCAAGTTAACAAAAATTGTATACTGTTTGCAATCTACAAATAGAGAAAGAGAGATAGACACCAAATCTCCAGAGGATAGAAATACTGTTTCTAGTTGAATTCTCATTGAAGGCTCCAGAATCCAGTTTCTGACATTGGAACAGAGGGTGTTTTTATGATGGATTTTTTTACCCCTTTTCCTAAAAGATGAGATTTGGGGATCACAACTTGCTCTGTGCTTCCTGATAGTGATGACAAGTGGAAATAGTATTTGCCGGGTCCATGAGCTGCTGTTTCCTCAGAGGCAGATGGAGTTGAGGATTTGTTACTTGATCTAATGACGATGGCTTTCCAATAGCCAGACATGCATGGCATCATTGATCAGTCTGCCCTCTCCTTGTTTGCAGTGGAACACTGCTCAATTTACACCAATTAAAGAATGCTTGGTTTGGGTATTGAAGAATCATTAAGGGATGCAAATCCCCAAGGGCTTCTAAAAATGACATCTGACTAGAATGGTGATTAAAGCATGAAGGCAGCATTCGTATTTGAACAGTTTGACTGATATACAAAATCATTACAACTTCTTTCCAGAAAGAGTGACATTGGGTCAATGTATGTACTTGCCTGGTCACCCTAAACAAATCTGACAAGTCTAATTTTAAGTAATTGCTCAGAGTTTAGTGGCCGCCTCTGTCCCCACAAGGGCAGCTGTCTGGATCACATCTTGTAATTGAGATGTGTCTTTAAACTCTATGTGTCAACCCAACATGCAAATGTGCTCTCGAAAAAGGTTAGGGGTTAGTGATGCTCTGGTGAATCATTTTCCCGTCAAATTTCCACATGAAAACTCTACTGCAGCCAGTAGTCAACTCCTCAGCTGCTGCTACCCCGTCACACGTAGGAAAGACTGGATGTCCTAGCCACATCGGACTCTCCGGCTTTAGGGACCATCTCAGAGTGTGTTCTCTGGACCCGCAGTGTCAGCATCACCTGGAAACTTTTTACAAATGCAGAGCCTTGCCCCCTGCCTCCCCCGAGACCTGCTGAATCAGAGACACTAGGGCTGAGGTCCTAGAATTAAAGCTTTAATAAGTCCTCCCCGATCTAAAGCCCACTCAGGTTTGGGAAATCACTGACCCAGACCCACTGAGCCTCCGTATCTGCGATGATGTGGATTACTGATTTACCTGAGGCCACGCAGCCCAAATGGCTGTGGAGGGCAAATGTGCAACTAAGCGTATTACGTTCAAACCATGTAATCCTTGACTTTCACTGTTCAGTTAAAGTTTTGAAAATATTTTGCTGCCCTGTCTTTCCGTGCAGCCCTCTGCTTGTCCCTGAGAGCGTGTGCACTGTGTCCTGGAGGGATGCCTATTTCACCTGTTCCTCCTCTTGGACCCGGAGATAGAGACCCCCAGCCCGGCAGCCGGGTGCAACCACTGGGCTAGCTGTTGTGGAAATGTTGTCAAGCTGGAGATCTCATCGCCAAGGTGAGAGCCCTGAGAGGTCCCTTCTTTCGTCCACAGGGCTCGTGGGTACCCATGTGGACAACAGCCCTCCATCATCAGGGGTCCCTGAACCACCGTGAGGGACCCCCACTGGCTGTGTCGTGAGAACGACAGATGATGTGAAGCCACAGGCACTTGGGCAACGTTTGTTACCACTTTATAACCCAACATCTCTCGGGGCCCTTTGGGCCTTCCGGACGGTCCCCTTGCACCATTAAAAGTGAGTGATGCGGAGGACAGGGAAGCATCTTCTCCATTTGGAATATAATTGAATATAATAGGATTTCTGGGAAGGCATAAGGACAGGAACTGAATTTGAGTTACTAACCAAACAACAGTTTTCTGATTTAATTTTTTTTTTTTTTACACAAGTCACTGTATCTTTTGCCACTTTATCCCAGTCTAACAACGCTTGAGCTATAAGGCGCCTATTAAGCACAAGCAAGGAAATCGAATCAAAACTGAAAAACAAGGGCCGGCTCGTTTGCAGGCTCCAGGAACTTGAGTTCCCGGTGCCTGAGCAGGCAGCTTAGCCAGACAGCGACCGTGTGAGAAAAAGGGTTTGTTCCAGCTTGCCCGACTCCCAGCAGATGGACAGAGCCGGTTCACACCACTTGCTCCCTTGCTCTTTGCTTCCTGGACACCCAGCCACCCAGGTGAGCCTGTGCACCCAGGACCCCACACTCCCCTCCCCTCCCCTCCCTCTCAGTCTCCCCGCAGTGATGCTCAGCCTTTCAGCCTTTCATGCTGCGCCCTGTGCAGGGCAGGGTTAAAATGTGCCTCTGAATGGAGAGGAGTAGACAGGGTGGATTAATAGCAGCGGCAGAAGAGTGATACAGCCCGAGCAGAACAAAACGAGGGCGACCCAGACGAAACAAAGCCCCACAATAGATCAGCTCTGAAAAGTCATCGGGCAGCTTTGAAACCCAGGCCTCTGCGGTCCCGGGCAGTTTCGCAGCCACGGGCTTTCAAGACACATGAATGGAAACGGAACAGTAACTCTTTCTCCCAACCCTTTTCAGGGGTCTTGTCGGCCGAGAAGGATTTACCATTCAATTCCCATACTTTTATGTGGGAAATTAGGAATTGGCTCCTTAAAAAGAAATTGCCTTTTTAAACTCTCATAAATTGTGGCGATTTTATAGACGCACCCAAATTTCTTCTTTCTTCTCTTCTTCCCACTTAGAGTTCATTTTTTTTAACTACTCATTAAACACACAAACACACACACACACACACACACACATTTCTATCTGCCCTTTTCTCTGGAATATTTTCTGCAGAAAAACTCCAACCAAAGAGGTATCTCATCTTTCCGTTCCATATACTGTTTGGCTTTGGTCCTTAACTAGTTCTTCATTTTATCACAGTTCATCACAGATCCAACTTCTTTTTTGAATAAAAAGACCTATCTTTTCCAGATATTAACTACTGCATATTTGGAAAGATGGCAGGTGTTGGGCAAAGCTGGTGCAAAGGTGAGAAGCAAAATAGGATGTTTTCTTGATTCCTGACTCGCAGGCATGCACTGCTGAGTGACTAGCCCTGAATACATGCTACTTTTGAATTGTCTGATGAAAACAATCATGTCTTCCTGGAGGAGAGCTCAGTAAGAAGCTGTCCCCATCTAGAGGGCTTGTGTTTGCAGGAGCGCGTAACAGGCTCTTTTCCTTTTCAGAAGCCAGCAGTGTTTGGCCATGTTCATCTCCGTAACCTTCCCTATCTGTTTCCACAGGACAGAAAGGAAGACTTGAAAACTGAGAATTCCCAGACTGGGACTCAGCTCAGCCCAGCTTGGGCTCTGAGCCGGCACATGTGACAGGGCTCTCCAGGCCTCTCCCAGGGCGCACACAGGGAAACGTTGCCCCGGGAAACCTTGCCCCAGGAAATCCAGCCGTGTTTGACCCCTGCTTCCCTCTTCCCTCTCCTGGCCCCAGGAGAGCCTAGCTCCAAGGCCGATGCCCGGGAGCAGCTGTGGTGACCGCTGGCCATTCTCCAGGGTGGTCAAGCATACCCCAAGTCCTCAGAGATGACTTCAGGGTGAGAGATGGAAAGGGGGAGGGGAGAAAGGAGGGTTCCCCCCTCAGCCCGCCTGCAAGGCCAGGCTGGGGCACGTAACCATTTCCTGATGTGCAGAAGCCAAAACCTGGACTTCCTTTCTCATTAGATTGTTCAGATATGCAAACACTAACCCAACAAAAGGAGTCTCGCAATATACTTCACTTGGACTGTTTCAGATCCTGATATCACCCCTCTAAAAAAAAAAAAAGAGAAATCAAAAATAAATAAATAAAATAGAATAAAATAAAGTGAGAAATCAAACAATTTCCTGTTTCTGAGGACAGTGTTAAAAAACCTTAGAAATTTGCAATAAATGTGTATCAAATCCACACATTGTAAACCTAAACTTATACAATGTGATGTCCTTTTTATCTCCATGAATCAGGGGAGAAAAGAAAACCTTCGAAAGAAAATCCCAATAATAACTGCTCAGACATCAGAAAGTCTGAGAACTATGCTGTTTCCTTCAAAGTTGTTCAAAGTTATTGCAGAAGGAGTCAGGGTACTGCTCTTCAGGAGGTAAAATCACACTTAAAAAATTGATATTCACGGGAAAAGATGGTCCTTAAACACGGACTTCACTTGCTTGAGAATAATAGGTAGGCGGCTTTTGTGGGCTGGGTAGGTTTTATAAATTACCATTTCCATTTCCTCCTTTGCTGCCTCTGCAAAGTCCAGGCCCCTTCGAAGCTTTCAAAAGCCCCACTGCAACTACTCCAACCCCTTTCACCAGTCTCGTCCACAACCACAAACCACGAATGTGGACTAGAGGCTGTGGCACAGCCGAACTTTCACCAGCCTTTCCCAGCCTGCTTGCAACTAGACAGCATATGGTCTAAGAAACCTTCTGGCAACTTAATTCTTCAAACTACTGGCTTGGACTTTTTATTTTTTTTTTAAACTGGAGGAAATAGTTCTTTTTATTTTTGTTTTAATTTTATTTTTACATCTTTATTGGGGTATAATTGCTTTACAATGGTGTGTTAGTTTCTGCTTTACAACAAAGTGAATCAGTTATACATATACATATGTTCCCATTATCCCTTCCCTCTTGTGTCTCCCTCTCTCCCTGGGCTTATTTTTTTTAATGAATTCAAATACTGTGTGATTAGAGAAATTCTTCAATGATTTTTTTAAAATAAATTTTCATAATCACCACTGCCAGGACCAAGATAGCCTGCGGCAGCTGTGGGAAGCCTTACCTTTTCAGGGTCCTTTCTCCGTAAAGCGGTAGAGGTGACCTTATACAGTAATCAGGTGACTTGTCTGCCCCCCCTCCACACACAGACACTCCTTGTGAACTCAACAGCTTCTACAGCACAGAGAGTAAAACCCCGATCCAGTGCCACTGGTACTGCCCACCTTCCAGTGCGTTCTCCCCTCCTCCACCCCGTCTTCAGTCTCTCCGATTCTTCGTCATCCTAGGGCCTTAGCACATGCTCCCCTCTGCTTGCATGCCTGCCTTCATGTCTCCTTTAGGGCTCAGCACGTAGGCTTCCCCGAGCACGCTGGCTAAAGTAGCTTTCTCTCTCCCCAGCCCCAAAGCTACATGCTTCACAACAACAGAGTCCAGTCTGTAGGTGGAATGTCTTAATTTAATGTCTGTCTACCTATTTTGGTCCATCTCTCCTACTAGGAGGTAGGGACACAGTTCCAGGAAGACAGAGACACGGCCCTCCTGTTTACCATCACCGGTAATGTGCCCATTGCTGGTACACAGTTGGTGTTCAATAAATACTTATAGAAGGAAGGAAAGAAGGAAAGAAATGAAGGAAGACAAGATATTGACTTGAAATCAATGCTCTACTTCCCCACCCAGAAATGTCTTGTATTACTCAGGGTAAAAACCTCAGCTCTTAGATTAAACAGACCCCAAAATACAGTGGCTCACAAGATCGAATTGCTTTCTCTTTCACATAACTCTCTGGAGTGGACGGTCCAGGCTGGCAGGATGCTCCATTTCACACGGTGATGAAGAAATCCAGATTATTTCCCTATCATCGTCCCGCTGTCCTGAGGGGTACCGCACATCTGCTCGGTTTAATGAGGGTCGCCAACACATCCAGGTTCCAGCCCACGGGGAGAAAGAGAGAGAGACCAGGAAGAGTGATGACCAGTGAAGACAGGAAACAGGAGCTGCTCACATCAGTTCTGCTCACATTTTATGGGCAAAATTGTAATCTCATGTCCAGACAGGGAAGCTGGGAAGTAAAGTCTCTAGATGAGTGACTTCACATCCAGGGAGAAAAGAAGACAGCTTTGGAGAACACTGGCCATCTGCCGCGGGTTCCTAGACTCCTCTCTGAGTAGAAAGCATCCTGGGGCCTGTCCAGGGGGAGCAGAGCCTGTGTGCAGACTGTCTTTGATTAGAGGAAGAAGACCCCCTACCCAGGATCCTCGGCCACGCGGCGGAGGTCTGGGGAGCTCAAGGGGCAGCAGGACCTCAGGGGTGGCAGTCACTGCAGGGGACGTCAACATGCCCAACCCTCCTCTTCCTCATCGGCCCTGCAGCTCAGAAAACGTCCAGATGCATTTTTGTTTTCACACCTAAATTTTCCCATTCAGCTCTTCGCTCACCATGCAAGAACATGTAAGCAGCAGGTGACCAGGGCTCCCACCGCTCTAACTTGAAGGGAGGGAAATGGACAGACAGACTGCTTCCATGTCCCCAAGACAACCCCAGTTTAGCAGCTTCCTTCCACGGGATGTTGAGCAAATTACTTATACCCTTAAGACTCACTTTGCTCACCTCTAAAATGGGAGCTAAAATACCTTGTCACATGGTTCTTATTAGAATTAATTTAGCTCATGCACGTAAAGATCTTAGCTTTTTAAGAAACACGTATAGATACTCAATTTTCTTCTAGTTGGTGGCTTTTCTCTTGCTAAATCCCAGCCTAATAAACCATTTCTCTTCCTCAACCTGTTCAAATTCCCCCAGATGACACCCTATAGCCTCAAGTCTTCTCTGAAAGAGTCCAGTGGCTTTGTCTTTCTCTCTCTTCCCAACTCCTGCCCCATCCTTATTTATTGAATGCCTTGTGCTATCCACTGATTGTTTCCTACGTTTGCGTCCAGTGTCACTGGATAGACGGCAAGCTCCCTGAAAGCAGCAGATGCCATGTTGATTTCGGTAGCTCGTAACATCTGACACAATGGGACTGTACAATATTCACTCAACAAATATGCCATTGAGTTACGGAAATGTGAACAGATTAATGTGAGGTCTGCATGACCTAGAAAAATAAATTCTTTCAGCAGGTTCATGCCGAAAGTCAGTTGATTTAGGATTTCTCTCTTTTTTTTTTTTTTTTTAACAATTATAATAGAGATTTATTTAAAGTAATACATTTACAGCCCAGATAGTTCTACACTGTACATTTCAGGTTTAACCAACTTCATAAAAATACTTCAGGATAGCTGCATCCAGATTTAGACTACATGCTTATTTCTTTGCCCATTCTTCTCTCTCTTTTCTTTCCCGAATAAGCTCTTTCAGATATGGTTCAAGGTAGAACTTCTCCTCCTCATATTTTGTCCACTGCTCTTTAGGCAAGCTCTGCTGCCTCATGGTCAGGTCCAGTGCTCTCTTAATGCAAAACACCCTGTCATTATAAAGGTTCTCAGGAAGCCTTCTTATGGTTTCTTTTATATCGTCATTCTCATGGACTGTATCATCTCGCATTAAGCCCAGTTTATTGAACCCGGCAGCATTGTAATACCATTTTCGAATACCCTCCTGCCATTTACTTGATGCTGCAACAAAGAATGAAAACAAACTCTCCTTTCACTTCAACCGCTCCTTAGTACATCACAGCTTTGGTAAATCTCCTTGGAAATGAAGCGTCATGCATATCGTTACTTCGGCAGGGCTACTCGCCATTTTAACCCGAGCAGGATGTCTCTTTTTAAAGAGTAAAATATTCTGCTTATGTGGACTGAATGACTACCTTACTATCCCTGTGTGGAAGCCGAAAATGTTGCCTAAAATTATGTTGGACCTTTTGGGACTTTGGGGAACTCAGGATGCTACCTTCTGGGTGGTGTTTATTCTGTGCCACAAACACCTGAATGACTGATGTTGAAATCAATCCAGATTCTGTGTCTGGGGTTTCAGCACTTTGTGGACTGGCACGCGTGACTGAGAAAAAATCCGGGGAATGCTTGGCCTTTCATTCCTCTGAGAATTATGCCATTTTCCAAGAAAAGCTAAAGAGCTCATTCCTGTCTCACCACCTCTTCTTCCAGCCTGGTTTCCTGACGATATTTTTTAGCCAGACTGGTGTGTGTTTTTTAATAAGCTGCTGGAAACTAAGAGTTTTAAACTTAAACTCATACTGAATGAGTTCATCACCAAATGAAGAATATTATCCTTATTTCATCTATTACAGACGAAAAACACATACACAGGAATGGTGGCCACTCGGTAGATTTTTGCAGACAAATTCCCCAGAGTATAACCCAAATCCGCATGAAATCTCTCAGCGCTCTTTCTGAGGGAAGCTTACTAATAAGTACCATCAGGTAACAAAGCTGTTATGTTGGGTTTGTTTCTTTCTGCAGAGCTTTTATCATCGGGAGATAGGGGAACTTCATATTTCAAGGGCTTTTTGCACAGGAAATCCTGGTGTGGCTTTAACACACACTGATGTCTCTTGGGGGGAAGTACAGAGTAACCCTGAAAACCTTGGGCAGAGCAGCTAAGCTCACCCGGATGGCATCCATCAGGGGCTTCCAGAAGGAGAGCAGTGAGTATATAAACCACCCACTGAGATGAGCGTGCTCCAGGCCATCTGAATCCTTGGACCTTGTTTCCAAGAAGAGGCGAAGCCATGAACTTCAGAGCTTGGAGCCCAGATTCACTCCCCAAAATACAAGCAATAATAAGCTTAAATGCAGACAAGGAAAATACTTGGTTTGGCTTAAGGGGACAGTTCAGGCCAGTGTGAACCAGGCAAGCAGAGGAGCCCGAGAATCTATAAAAGTTCTTTAGAAAAGACAGACACTGCTCAGCAGAGGTGGCCTGGCAATGTATAAACGTGCTCTGTCTCCCGAGCTAAAGACAAAGCCCCCCCAGTACATCCCAGTTGTCCCTGGCACTCATATATGACAGTGAGACACATCTTATAACTTCTGTGTTTTATGTTCTCTATGTTTTTTTTCATGGAGATGCATTTTTTTCATAATCAGGACAATAAAAAGTTAAAATTACAACCTTTAAAAAAAAGATAAAACCCTACCCCTTCCTCAAAATGATGAAACCAGCAAAGGCTCCCAAGAGCTGTTGAACCGGACCTTCACCATAGAGGAATAAAAATGAGTGGGGGGCCGGGAAGGGACCAGTGGTCCCCTGAGCACGGAGCGAGGGCAGCGCTGGCAGGGCAGAAGGCATTGACGGAGGAAAGCGTCTCCGCGGCCGCAGTAAGGTGCTGGACCCTTCCGGGCAGGCTGTGGGGAGCTTGCGGAACTGGCCTGTGGATGGGTCGGTCCTCGTGGCCCCCGGAATCCGGGAGGCACTGAGGGCTGGCCAAGCAGGATAGCAGGGTCAGAGGGCATGCAGAGGAGGTGCGCTTGTTTTATCACGTATAGTGATGCACGTACGGTGAGGGTGCATACATCACATGCCTTATCAACGAGTAATTGAGTCATAGGGGGCGACGCAGCCTGAAACCCCAGGACGTTTAGTCCAAAAGTGCGCAGGTGACGAGGCACCACTGCTGATGCACTAAGCGTGGAAAAGACGGCAGATCCCACGGCACTGCCTTCTGACCACAGTGGCAGTCAGGGTCCGGTGGTGACAGGAGGCGCCTTCAAGTGGGTGACTGGGAGGAAGCTAACGGGTGGTCTGTTTATGGAAGGGTTCTTAAGATTAGGAAAACCAAACCCAGGAAGAGCAGTTCCCGTCCCGGGCTTGAAGCAGCCGTGGGAAGGACTGATTCCTAACCAACAGAAAAGCAATTGTGTCACCCCTGGGCCGGCAGAGGGGATAGGGCCATAAGCACCCGAAGCCCACCGTCCTGCTCCCGCGTTTAGGGTCCTGACCCAGACAGACCCTGAGGGCAAAGAGGCCACTGATGATGCACCTTTGCCGACCTCCCTCCCCAGGGCTCCCCGCACCACAGCGAGGTACGGAGGGGGTTCTGGAGGGGCACACGGAAGATGTCCAGCCCACAGACTGTTGACTTTCCTATCGTCTTCCTTTCCCATCAGACCGTAAGCTCCCGCAGGACCAGGGTGCAAACAGTCTGTTCCCTGCTGTGTCCCAAGTACCCACAAGTAGCCGCACACAGTCGGCACTCAGGGGATATTTGTCGAATGACTGCATTGGAGCACAGAAGAAAACCGCTCACCCAGGATTTACCAGCAAGGAGGTAACAAGACAAGCAGCATTTTATGAAAGGCAAAAATAGTCCTTAACGGGGTGTTTCCCTATGGTAAACACGTTCTTATTTTGGCCATTCTGCCCAAAGCAAAATACAACCGACATATATAAGAAGGAAAATAGAGAAGGGTCGAAGAATTGCTGAAAAGATTATATTTATGCTTTGCTTGGAGTGAAGAAAGGTTTGGGGAAAAGGTACTGAAGAATTTTAAACGGGCTTTAAAAAAAATATATGAGAAATAATCTTTCTCCTAACGTTCAGACCTGTGGTCTAGGAAGGAGGGGACAGTTGCCAGGGTTATTAAAGAAACTCTGTGTAAAACGGTGGAAAGATGTCAGGTTGTGGGTTTCTCTGCCATGGGAAGTTTTGGAGACCAGCGTTGTCTGGATTTGATGACAGGTAATGACATTAACTAATTACAAAACTAACCACATTTGGAGCGGTGGAAGCTGAGATCGTGATAAGCATAATCAAATCCCTGACTGCAGGGCTTCGGGAGTCAGAGGATAAGTTTTCTCCCTTTGCAAAGCTTGACCAGATGCCTTTCAGAGCCCTTTGTCTGAATATTTTGGAAGCTACAGACACCAATGGGAGTGGGAACCAGCGTTCTGAACTGCATCTCCCAGTGGTTGGATTGGCACCAAGCAAGGGCACCACGGGGATGCTGTGTGGGTCCCGACTGACAGAAGACGAGCCTTGCCCACCCCCCCGTTATCCAGAGCTCCATCAGGGTAAGTGCTCGGCCCCCACCCACCCCCTTTCTCTTCCCCTAAAAGCCTGAAGACCTGTACCTCCCAACCCCCATCACTGGCTGGGTCATCTTGGACAAATTCCAATCCATTGGAGACTTCGTTTCTTCTCCTACAAAGCAGAGATCAAAATATCGGTCCCTTTTGCCTCAGCAAATTGATGTGAGAATCCAGTGAAATAGCGCTTACTCTGTGTGTTATAGACTGCTAAAAATATAAACAGTATTGCAGGATGAAGCCAAATTACAGGCCAAGTACCTATGATACAAACACTACAATTATCAGGAAGGTAAGAATCCTTAAAATAAGCTGGGCACCTTCTTTCTAGTGGTTAGTGGCCTCCATCACTTCCCCACTTCCCTCTTCCCCTCCCTGGTCCCCTGGGAGGAAAGAGAAGAGACGTCAACCTCCCTCAAAGCATCTCCAGCCCTTTAGGGAGGCAGCAGCGCTGTGAGCCGGGCCGTGGAAAATGCCCTGGTCACTCTTCCCATCCAGTAACATTCCTGAAGCCCCAACCTAAAACTTGAAAGGAAATGAAATCTTAAAGGGAAACACTATGTATAAAATAGATAACTAATGAGAACCTACTGTAGAGCACAGGGAACTCTACTCAGTGCTCTGTGGTGACCTGAATGGAAAGGGAATCCAGAAGGGAGGCGATATCTGTATATGTGTGGCTGATTCACTTTGCTGTACAGTAGAAGCTAATGCAACATTGTAAAGCAAAGATATTCCAATAAAAATTAATTTTTAAAAAAATCCAAAAACTCAAAGGTCAAGTGTAAGATGATCTTACAGTTCATATAGATAAATGTGCCAATTGTATAAGGAAAGGCAAAACGTGGATGCCCTGGGGAGAAAAGTATAGTAGGAAAATTTGTTCAGAAGGGAATTACTGCAAATTTTAGCTTTTATTAAACTCCAACTTAAACTTCCATTAATACATCTTTGAAAGCACTGAAACAATATTATTTTCCTTAAGTTCAAAATACATTATTTGTCAAAAAAAAAAAAAAAACCCTATCTTACAGTCACTTCGAAAATTATCTACCTCTGCTTTCTCTCTCTTACCAATTCACTCCTCCTCGATTAAAGCCATCCTTTGAGTTCAACCTCACTCTTTGGAAACCAAGCAATCACTTAAGGAAGAGAAAAACATTAAGAGATCCAGATTTCAATTAACTTTGCCATTGATTTTTGTGTAATTCTGGGGGAGGCATTATTCTTTGGGTAAAGGTGAGGGGGCAAGGAACTCAGAGATTAATGAAGGTTCTAACGTGGGCCGTGGGCAAGGGCTGAGATCCCCACCGTCCTGGCCCCCAGGCCCTGATGAAAAGCAGAAATATTAGGAAAATGGCCTGGAAGAGAGGCCTGCTGCCGCCCTGCCCCTGACAGAGGAGGGTCCACCATTCACGCAGAAAAGTCTGGGTGAAGAGCTCGTCCTTGTTCCCTTTTCATGTAGTCTACGTATTTGGTGCTTCACAGAATTCCCTCACTTTTTAACTGGTCAATCAAGTACGCATGCAACCATTTTTTTAAGCTGCGATTGTTTCACAATCGTTGAATGCATATCCTTCATAATGAGAGACCACTGGGTTAGCACGTGCCCGCACACGTGCACGCACTACCTAAACACAACAGAGGCAACCACTGATACAGATATAATTTTTAATGTGCTGTGTCACTGCCTGTGTCCTGGAGGACGTAAGTCTCTGTGAAAATAGATTTAAAACAACAGGCAGTTTAATCAGATAGATGCACAGCACTCACCTCTGCCCCCTGGAAATGTGATTTCGGCATAACGCCTGGGGGCGGGGGGAGCTCACGGAAAGGCGTGCGTTCTGAGCAGCAGAGTGAAAGCAACTGTCGTGAGAACCCTTTCCTGGGGGGCGTTGTGAGGGGATCTGCTGGTGTGACAACCGTGAGGGAGAAGGTGAGGCTGACCATCATCAACAGGTTAACTGTTAGAACTGAGCAGAAGAAATGGGGTGTAATTATAAATGATGGGCTTAGGAGTTTCACCTTGGAAGGTTCATTCCAGCTACATGGGACCTGTACTAGGGCCTCTGTTCTCCCATCCTGCCTCGGTTTGGCCCAGGAGACCCAGAAGGCACTTAGTAAATAGTTGTCGGGCCACAGAAACTCCCATGTTTGCGAACCTCGGAAGCTGGGCCAGCTGCGCCTTGTTTTCTCACATATGTGACATGAGAAGACCCAGTCACCGAGGGCAGACCTACAGAGGCTGAGCCATCTAGTGCCAAGTGCGGGCTCCCCAGCTCCTGTGGGGGCTCGGCAGGGTCAGCTCCAGGCTGGGTCCGCCTGCCGTGGTCCAGGCACCCCGTCTCTTCTACACTTCAGGTCATTTTGGCCACCGCATGGGTGAGCAGAGTCTGAACCTTGGCTGTGCTCCTCTCTGACCCTGAGAGGGTTACCTTGAACGGAGCTTAACGTTGTTACCTGTAAACTGAAGGCTGTGATGTCTGCCTTGCAGGGCGGCTCCGTCTGTGAGAGGTGGTCGGGGGGGTCCCCAGGCACACTGGCCTTTTAGTCCATGGCAATGGCTCTTCCTCTCGCCGACGATGCTGGGACTTGGATTGGGCCGGGAACAGAAGCCGAATCAGTGCTTCCCGCTAAGAGACAAGAAGAGGGAACATGCCCACCTGCAGGCCAGAATATGCTCCAGAAGTGGGTTTGGCTGGTTGGTTGTTTTGAGGAGGAAGGTTGGTGGGAGGACGTGTTGGCTGAGAATCCTCCCCAGGCTGGCATGGCTGACTGGTACTGACCTTTCGGCACCACCAACGGGCCTCAATTCTGCATAAAACTGTGCGTATTCACATGTCGTGATGTGGGGTGGCATTTGACCTCTACAGATCTCACACAGTAGCGCCCCTCGCATATTGATTAATGCCTTGGGGCTCTTACGGCTCCTTTGGTACTAACATATGCTTCCATGTGGTCACCTGTACTCAAGGCTACCAAAAGGGCATTTTCATCAATGCTATGTTTAGTACAACTAAAAATGACGTGTTTGCCAAAACCTAAAGTAGAATCAACCTCTAGCCACTCAGTGATGTGAGAACCAAGGAGATAAGACACCTGTGTGCTTGAGCAGACTGTACCTGAAGCTCCACTGCATGGTGTGAGTTTCCCCAGGAGACAGAGGGAGATGACACGCCCACAGGAGGGATGGGTGTGGCCTCCAGTCCCCAAAAAAATACTCCTCCACAGCTCCAGAGTTGAAGAAACAGGGAGTGCTTTGCCCAGTAAAAGAAAACGGAGAAAAAACTGTCTTCAGATATTTGGTGAGAACTTTTGTGTATAAGAGTGCGCCCTACTGTATGCGCACCAGGAAGTAAAACTAGAACCACTCGTGGCATCTGCATGAAGGCAGGTTTTGACTGAACTGAAGAAGATCTCAGCTACTGCACTGGAAGGTGAGATGCACAGCTCTGAGCGACAGTGAGCTCCATAAGCCAAAGGTGTTCAAGCTTGGGGAGCAGGCTTCGTCGGAGGAGGCCCGTCGCACCTGGCTTACGGGGCTGTGATGAGGGCCAAGAGATCACAATTTCAGACCCCCGCCATGCCTCGCTGACTTGGACACCCTGCTCTGGGCTGCCCCTACCTGAAAGTTCACCTTCCAAGCAACAGACTTCAGAGGCTGCAACCAATGAAGGCTCTTCTTGTCTCCCCATTACTGGCCTCTGCCCTCCCACCCTGGGGCTCCCCTGTGACCCTGAAGCTTGAGACCCTCCAGCAAAACTCAGTCTCCAGCCATGCTTGACCCGGAGGTAAAGGGGGGAAATAAAGGGGTATTAATGTCCCCTGAGGAAAGCCGTTGAACAATCAGAGGTTGGAACTGGCAGACACATTCTCTCCCATTTCTTCCTCCCCTTCATCCACTGGGTCAGTTTCTCCTGAGACCTAATAGTTCATGCTTTGGGAGGATGGTCCCTGCATTATCGCCCTGCAGCTGCTGTAACAAATTACCACAAATTTGGTGGCTTAAACAACAGGAATGTATTCTCTCACAGTTCTGGAGGCCAGCAGTCTGCAATCAGTGTCACCGGCCCACACGGAGCTGTCAGCAGGGGCTGTGCCCCCTCCAGAGGCTGGAGGGGAGGGTCCCTATCTCACCTCCTGCAGCTCCTGGTGATGCCCACGTTCCTTGGCTTGTGGCCGCATCACTCCAGCCTCTGCCTCGTGGTCACACTGCCTTCTCCTCCTCTGTGTGTCAAATCTGCCTCTGTCTCTGCCTCCTTATCATAAAGACAGCTACAACCGGACTTATGACCTACCCAGATAATCCAAGGTAACTCTCCATCTCAAGATCCTTAATCACATCCTCTTCCTGGATTGAACTCTCCACTGAAGACACAGCACATGAGCTTTTCCACAAGCTCTCCTTTCTGGGGGACACAAAATAATACACATAAATCATTTAGAACTTGGCACACAGTAATGGTAGTAACAGTAGTAGTAATACAATAATAGTTCCCACAGTTTTCAATGAGATTTTACTTTTTTTTTCTGGAGCATTGCTAAATCGCTTAAAAAGAGGCTTAGACACTGAGGAAATTGAGGTCATCTATTTCAGTAGAATTTTACACTGTGTTGAGAGATTTATTTCCCCCCTCTACAAAACATTTCCAGCGTGGGGACAATTTCTCAGTAGGATACCTGCTAAAAGATTAGAATTAGAAAAAGAAGGGCTTTCCCACAGCAAACGGAAGAAAATTCACTTCACGGCAGGAAAGTTAAATAAATTGGTTAATGCTTACAAATGTCTTAGAGAGGAAACGTGTTATCTGTATCAGTGTTAAGTCCTGCAATGCATATGCTTTCTGTGCTGAAACAAATTGCGTTTCTGAAAACAAGAGCGTCCCGGGTCCAGGGAGTATCAGAGAAGTAGCACAGCTTCAAGGATGACTTGCAGGGTCAGATACACCCACCTCCAAATTCAGTCAGCAGGGTTGTGACTCACTGATGTGGGAGAAAAAGGAGGAAAAGGCATAATTTTCTACTGTACTTCCCAGAGGTCTTTGCGGTGACAATTGTACAACGGAAGATTCTGGAAGGTTGTATTTTGTTTTGTTTTGTTTTGATGAGGCAATTTCATTGGTACGTTTGTTTCAGAGAATCATATGACTCTTAGGTTCAAGGTAACCTGAAGAGCGTTAAGTAGCCAACGACATTGACTATTTGACTATAAGGGAAATACCGGCAAACGTCCCTGTTAAAAGGACAAGTATCGGGCTTCCCTGGTGGCGCAGTGGTTGAGAGTCCGCCTGCCGATGCAGGGGACATGGGTTCGTGCCCCGGTCCGGGAAGATCCCACATGCCACGGAGCTGCTGGGCCCGTGAGCCACAGCCGCTGAGCCTGCGCGTCTGGAGCCTGTGCTCTGCAATGGGATAGGCCACAACAGTGAGAGGCCCGCGTACCGCAAAAAAAAAAAAAGGACAAGTATCAAAAACAGAACTCTGAAGAGCTTCACTTCACCTACCAGGACACAACAAATTCAATATTTTGGTTAAAGCTCCTTCCTTCAGGCACATTTGATAATCATCATTTCAAAAATTACAAGACACATCATTGAAGGAATACAATCTGATTGAAGACTGTATTGGACAGTATGGTCAACATACTAGCATGTTTCATATATGCTGCCTAATTGGACAATTCATATTTGAAAATGTCTCTGATAGGGATTCTCTTGGACTTTAGGTAAAAAATTCTAACTTTCAGGGCTTCCCTGGTGGCACAATGGTTGAGAGTCCGCCTGCCAATGCAGGGGGCGCAAGTTCGTGCCCCGGTCCGGGAGGATCCCACATGCCGCGGAGCGACAGGGCCCGTGAGCCATGGCCACTGAGCCTGCGTGTCCGGAACCTGTGCTCCACAATGGGAGAGGCCACAAGAGTGAGAGGCCCATGTACCACAACAACAAACAAACAAAAAAAAAATTCTAACTTTCAAATCTTCTAAACCTAGACTCTCTCCATCTTTTGGTTGCTGGTATAATCTGCTATCATCATTTCACCATCTCTCTTTCTCTTTCCTATCTTGTTACACACACACACACACACACACACACATACACACATATATACACACACATAAATACACATACACACACACATATATACACACACATATACAAACACACACATATACACACACGCATACACACACATACATACACACATTCACACACACATATACACACACAGATATACACATATATACACACATAAACACACATACACTCATATACACACATACACACACAAATACACACATACACACACATACACATATACATGTACATATACACATACACACACAGACACACATAAACACACAAATACATACACACGTTCACACACCACACATACACACATTCACACACACACACACACACACACACACACACTATCCAAAACAATGTCTCTGGCAACATTTTGTTGAGCGACAGGATTGCTCTCCCTTTCCCATCCCATCTACCCTCTTTCTTCGTATCAGAAATAAGGGCCAGCTCCTTGGGCAGCTCAGGAGAAACCATGAGGAAATCTATTTACTTCTGGACTCCAGCCATAGGGGTCCAAGAACAAAAGTATTCTAAGAGTCTTCCAACTGTTCTTTAAGTAGTCATCACTCTCCCTGAAAAATTCAGCTCGTTTTCCAGTTCATAGCAGACTCATAAATATTGTTGAACAGTAAAGGAAGGAAGGAAGGAAGGAAGGGAGGGAGGGAGGGAGGGACGGAGGGAGGGAGGGAGGAGAAGGAACTAAAGAACTGAGTATTTCTGAAACCGTGGAAACAAACATGATGTACAGAAGTGTATGGTGCACTGAAAAGCACAGTGATTAGAGCCAGGAGACCCAGCCTCCAGTGTTTCTACTGGCTTATTAAATCTTTGACAGGCTAAGTCTCATTTTCTCACATGCCAAAGAGAAGTAACACTTATCCAATGTTTTATGGATAATATCTATGCCACAAATACAGCACCTCATGGCTTAGAAAACACTTGGACTCTCTCTACTTGGCCCTCCCAACCAACTGGTGCAGAGGGGTCCCATCTTTTGGCCTGGCAGCAGGAGTCCACATATTGACCATAGATGCTTTTCTTATTAAAGGTGACCGTAGGTCTTTAAGTCACTAATAAAGGCGCACTCCAAGCCATCAACGCCTTCTCCTCCAGAGAGCAGACAAAGGAACAGCCCAGCCGTGATTCATGACCTGCCACCGAGACAATCATGGCAGAACCTTTTCTCAAACCATGACTTCTTGGGCCAAATCCTTCCCACTTTCCTCTACCTATACACCTATACTGATGAACACCCATGACAAAAGCACATCACCAAAGGCCCTCAGCATCTCATCAAAAGAGGGCCACAATTAAAATTCCTATAAACACATTTTTCAGCACGGAGTAGATATCTAGCAGATACTCAGTGAATCGGATAGACTATATCAAGAGTCAGCAAACTTTTTCTGCAAAGAACCATACAGTAAACTTTTTAGGTTTTGTAGACCATATGGACTTTATCACTACTGCTCCACATCTCGGTCCAAAAGCAGCCGTAGACAGCACATACACAAATGGGTATGGCTATCGCCCCGTAAATCTTAACTTACGAAGAGAGGCAACAGGTCAGACGTAGCCCGTGGGCCTTTGACAAACCCCAGGACTTACATCAACTTTGAGAAAAGCCTTGATGTCAAAAACATTGTTTTAACACTTCCTTTTAGAGGCCGGGTCCTGCCAACTCTTAATGTTATATCCAGGCATTTTTGTCCCTCTTTTCCATTGTCCTACGATAAACACCCGCTGGCTGAGGAGACATGGGGCTTTTACCCTTCCAATGCAGTTATTCTGGAAGACAAAACAGGGGCAGAAATTAAAACCAGACCCCAGGTCTTTGTGCCATACCCAGCAATATCAAGTGCCCCTCTTCAAATTGTACCGGGTTGGCTGTATACCTAATAAAGAAAATAGAACTATTCTTTCGCTTAATCGTCTTTTAGTAAGGGGATGGGGGGCCAGGTTTACTAAAGGCCCTTATAAAACGTCGGCTGAAAGGGAAAAATGCTCCTTGTCACCACAGAAGCTTTTTCATGTGAAGCTACACGATCACTTTTCATTCTGTCTCTCAAGCACCCCATGGCACCCATCCATGTATTAGGCTAATAACTGCATGAATCTAGTTAAAAGGAACCAAGCAATTATTTTAATTAGAAGAGAACAAAAATAACACTCCTGGATTCTGTTTTAAGGGACAAGAAGGAAGTAGTCAGGGTTCAAAAAGATCCCACAAAATATTTTTGTGAAAGGAAAAATAATTAAGGCCAAATTTAGAATGTACTTGCAATAAATGGGCCAAATAAAATGAATGGCACCACTGTGCAGCTAAAACCCATTCATACAGAAGAGCCCCAGAAAGTCCATTTTTATGTGATACCGTTTGGAGAGTATAGCCAATTTTACAAAGTGAAAGTAAATGTCTAATAGGGACTTTAATGATCCTTGTGAATCTCTTACACAATTTCTTATAGAGTTTCTGTGTAAACTCTTTTATTAATAAGAGAAAAGGGGAAGGATCTCAGTCAGATGCCTTTTAAGTAGGGCTTTTTTTTCATTTAAATTCTTAGAGTAAATGGTTCATATTTGTTACTCTGGAAAAATCTATCTTTATGGAAAATCCTTGCTGCTAATCCATTCTACAGAAAGCAAATGCCACGTAAGAGAGTTTTAACCATTTGAACTGAACTCAGTCATACAGGAGGAGATGGTATCTGCAGACTTTCCATAGCCTTGGCCTTCCTACCTCCCTACCTCATGGTATTTGGACCATTTTAGTCCATCTCCGGCTTCCAAAAAGAGACGAAATGAAATGCAAGCTAGTCAACCAGTCAGTGTTGTCTCTTCTGTTTGAATCTACAAATGTTTACTGAGCATCTGTTGGCTACCAGGCTGAGACCTGGACCCTGCCTGCAAAGAGTTCACCATCTAACCACAGAAATTAGAAGCTGACCGCGCAGCCCCAGCTGCGAGGAGTCAAGGGTTCTGGCCTGAGCTGATTATCAAAGAATGGATTATCCAGGAGGAAGCCCTGGACAGCCTATGCCTGGGAGGAAGAGCAGCACACACAAAAGTTGGCACACAAAACCCCACTGTGCACACCAGGACCTGCAGGCACCTGGAGATGCTGGAGGGGGAGGCAGGCTGAGGAGGAAGGAAGAGCCCAGCCAGTGGGGGCACCGTGTATGTGTTCATGAGCCTGCACTTCACCTGGTAAAGCCATCAAGGAGTTGTCAGCAAGGGCTAAGGTGGCCAGCTGTCCATTTTGCAGCGAGCACTTGGATGAATGAGAAGAGGATGAAATGAAGACTAGGTGTTCTAGAAATGCCACAGTCTGGAGGGCCACAGCAAGAAGGTATGGAAAGATGGGTGAGCTATGAGATATACAGTATTGAATGACATTTAAAAAAAAAAAAAAAACTCAGTGGAACAGTGACTGAAGTGTCAAAAGGAGGAGATGAAATTGGCTTTGAAGATTCTCACTGGGATCAGGTGTTTTATCTGAATGCTTATCATATGTCCAGAAAGTTCTCACCTTATAGGTTCTCCTTTAAACCCAGGATGGACCTTGATCGTGGGTCTTGGGATTGAGACACAGTGACACAGTTCAGCCTTGGACACACAAGCTTACTGCCGAGAGACACATGAAAACTCCTAGATCGTCTAACTTCTATTTACCTTCCCAGGCAAAACTCACACAAAACCAGTTTCCTGACGAAAGTCTAATTGAAAATATACAGAAGCCTGGAATGAAAGATAATTATGATGAAAAAACACTTAACTGTGATGGTTGATTTTACATGTCAGCTCGACTGGGCTAAGGAATGCCCAGGTGGCTGGTGAAACATTATTTCTGGGCATGTCTGTGAGGGCATTTCTGGAGGATATCAGCATTTAGATGGGTGGATGAAGTGAAGAAGATCACCCTCACCACTGCGGTGGGCACCATCCAATCCACTGAAGGCCTGGATAGAACAGAAAGGCAGAGGAAGGGTGAATTTTCTCTCTGCTTGAGCTGGGATGCCCATCTTCTCCTGCCTTAGACATAGGAGGTCCCAGTTCTCAGGCCTTCAGAATCCAGCCAGGTGTATAGCACAGGTGTATTCCATTATCTTGTAATAAGTTTTAATGGAATATAATCTGTAAAAGTACTGAATCATTATACTATCCACCTGAAACTAATATAATATCATAAATCAACTCTGCTTCAATTAGAAAAGAATCCAACCAGGACTTACACCATTGCTCACCTTTCAGCCCCCAACCCCACAATTCTCAGGCCTTCAGACTTGGACTGGGTTACACCACCAGCCTTCCTGGTCCCCAGTTTGCAGACAGCAGATCAAGTGACTTCCTGGTCTCTATAATTGTGCTAGCCAGTTCATAGAGTAGATCATATATATGTCTATGTATACTCTATTGGTTCTGTTTCTCCGGAGAACCCTGACTAATATACTTAGGACAAACTATGTATATTTTTAATCACTATATTAGATCAGATTCATTTATGTTTTATTTTTTTTTTAAAGAATGTAAAGAAGACACTTCTCAACTCCTTTTATGGGCCAGCTAAACCTTGATAACACACCTGGCAAGGACATTACACTAAAGGAAAATTACAGGAAAATTTCATCCATACATATTGTAAAAATTATCAAAACATGCAATAATACATGAAATAAATAATACATCGTAAACAAATTCAGTTTAGTCCAGAAATGCAAGGTTGGTTTGACATTCACAAACCTATTGGATAATTCACCACCTTAACAGAATAAAGGGGAAAAAGTCATATGATCAGTCTATAAATGAGTACTTAATTTATGACAAAAGGGTCACTTCAGAGCACTGGGGAAAGGAAATCTTTTTTATTGATGGCGTAAGGTGAGTAGATATGATGGAGGAAAAACAAACTTGATCCCAGCCTCACACCATATACAAAAGTCAACACCATGTGGATTACAGATGTAAATGTGAAAGGTGAAACAATAAAGCTCCCAGAAGACAATATAAAAGAATACTTTCATGGCATCGGGGTAAGCAAAGCTCTCTTAAGTAGGACATAGGAAGCACCAACTATAAAGGAAAGTTTTGGTAAATTAGACTACACTAAAATTAAAATCTTCCTCTCATCCAAAGACACCATAAAGTGAGTGAAGAGTCAAGCTCATGGTGGTATATGATATATGCAATATATATGAACAAAAAAGGATCATATCCAGAATATATACAAATCAGTAAAAGAGGTGAACAATACAATAGGAAAACTAGCAGGATGCTTGAAAACGCATTCACAAAATACCCAAATAGCCAATGTACATGAAAAGATGCTCAACTCATTAATAATCCAGGAAACCAAATTAAAACCACAATGAGATTCAATTACATACAACCAGAACGACTAAAATCAAAAAGACTAAGAGAACCAGACGTTCACGAGGATGTAGAGCAGCATAAGTCTCTCCCACTGTTGGTGGGAGTGGAAACTGACACAACCTCTTTGGAAAACTGACATTATTAAAGCCAATCACAGCTGTACCCTACAGCGTAGTAAGTCCCCCTTTGGTCTACACACCCAACAGAAATACACACACACACACGCACACACACACACACACACACACCCCAAAGACGTGCACAAGAAAGCTTACAGCCACCCTCTCTGAAATAGCCCCAAACTGAAACAACTCAAACATTCATCAGGAGTAGAATGGGTAACTGATCCAATGGAAGGAAATACAACAGAGAAAAAATATGGTAATTACACCCAAAAACATAGATACAGCTCACAAACATAGTGTTGAAGGAATGAAGCCATACACAAAAGAACAGCTACCATATGATTCCATTTATATGATGTCCCCTCTAAAGAAGAAAAAACACCTATGAGGAGCAAGGAGGGGTCTCATCACAGGAGCAATCAGGGATAGCTGTGTTGTCTTTCTTATCCCGAGGGTGGTCACAGGGGTTCGTTCCCTCCAGGATAACACATTGAGTCACGTGCTTCTGCTCTTTGCAAGCTTCCATATGTGGAACCCTAATAAAGCTTCAAAAAAGTTTCAGGGCTTCCCTGGTGGCGCAGTGGTTGAGAGTTCGCCTGCCGATGCAGGGGACGCGGGTTCGTGCCCCGGTCCGGGAAGATCCCACGTGCCGCGGAGCGACTGGGCCCGTGAGCCGTGGCCGCTGAGCCTGCGCGTCCGGAGCCTGTGCTCCGCAACGGGAGAGGCCACAACAGTGAGAGGCCCGCGTACCGCAAAAAAATTAAATAAATAAAAGTTTCAAATGTTTATTTCTTAGATGAAGCAAATGGAGGGACTAACACAGAAAATAGTATAGAATATCTTTGTTAAAATCAATCAGTGGTTTGCTCTTACCTGGGTTCAGTTTGCTCTCCTGATGTCAGCTACTGAGCAGAAAATGGGAAAAACCACTCGTCTGATTAGAGGTCAGCTGGGCTGGGAAAAGAGAATGTCTTTTCTTGGGAAAAATGAATAAAACTGGGACCCTCTGCAGTTTAGCGAAGAGGTAAGGAACGTATGAGGAGAAAAACATTAAAGTCCCAATGTATAAAATAATGGCAATAAGGAAGGACCTTGGGGAGACTCCTACATTTCCTGCCTTCTTATGTAAAGCAGGATTAAAAGGTAACAAATTTAGGCCGGCTGCAGGGAAATACTTTCTTATGAAATGTATAATTAACCTCTAGCCAATGGTTTAGTAAAATCCAACTCCTCCCTCAAAAAAAAAAGATTAGCTATTTATAGCAGTTGAAACAGCATCAGCAGTTACACCGACTAATATTATATTACAAAGACTCCCCTGCTTCCAGGCAAAAACTGATAGCCAGCTGGGGTCAGGAAGGAAATTTTCCCTTTGGTGTAGTATTTCACAGCTCTGTTATCTAATAGTGAACCATCCAGGCGCTGCCTGGAGTTTGCACCTCCGTTCCCGGCACCTGGCTCTGGGATCCAGGCTGCTGCACTGAAACAGGCCATTGTTTTTCATCCTGGATGGAACACACCTGTAGGCCTATATTTAGGCAACACCTTGTATTTCCAAAAGGTAAACACAAGGAATATAATCAAAATTTTTCCTAACACTACTGCTTTTACATCAACAATCTATAAATATATGGAAGAATTCAGTATACGTGTGAAATAAACAGAGCAGATATGCCTACATGGACGTAATTCAAAAGACAGTTCTGTAATTTAGCCGCTTGGATCTCAATTGTTGTATTTTGCGGCATGAAAAACACAGATATTATTCATCAAAGTGATTGTCCTGCGCACATGTATACCTTATATAATTTATTTTTTCAGGGCTTTTTACTTCAAAGAAATCACTAGCTAATGACATTTCAGACTTTTGAAATTTTTCTGATAGCACACTGCTATTCCCTCAGGGACAGGATTGTGAATAAGTGGATTTTTTTTAAGATCATTAACAGATATTACAAACCAATTCAACCGAGCATTTTCTTTGCAAATTACCTTTAACTTTTAAAGCCAGTGGAAAAGGAAAAAGAAAAGAAAAAAAAAAAAAAGACAGCGAGTGATTTAATTTACTTAACCTGTCTACAAATTGCAGCTTCGCACTTCATCGGCGACTGCATTTTCAACTAAAAAACAACTCTAACTGTCTCTAATAGAGATATTTTTCTAAATGATCACACTTGATGAGTGATATTTCAAAAGATAGTGATGCTTAGTTTTTTTTTATCATTGAGCAAGTTGCCCTGGAATTGAAAATGCTTATTTTATTGATATGTTTAAAGCCAAACGAGCCTTGCACTGTCTGTATCTGTTGCTTAATTAAAACTCTCAGGTAACCATCAGGTTTATCATTTCCTGAGCAAATGGATGGTGGAGCTCTGGTGGTGGATTGTGGGGTTTGGGGGGCAGGGAGGGGCTCTTTTATTTAATGATCAAACCATAGTTTCCTAGCTAAAGAGCTAATATTTGGGTGGAGAAGCAACTTTATTCCCCACGTACATCAGGCCTGATTCCTATTTGCATCAGCACCCCGTTGTGTATGTTTTCCATTCAAAGAGCTCCCATGGACTTCAAAGGGAGTTGCCTGCGAGGCCCGAACGGGCCCTGAACTGGGAGAAACCATGCCAAGACCAGCTTGCGCTGGAGCCCCCAAATCATGTCACAAAATTAAAGGGTGTCCCCTACCTACGCCATCCCACAGAGCATGTGGGAAATGTCCCCAGGCTTGCCAAGCGCTACACTGGCTTCTCAGGCTACTCTTTATAAATATTTGATGAGTGGCACTCCATTTATAAGGAACTATGTTAATAAGAATATTCTTTGAAATCGGAGTCCAACGTAGGCTTTAAAAGGGGTCATTGTTTGAGGGACCACACATTTCCCTTTTTTCCCTCTTAAAGTGCAAAGTCAACTTACCACAAACCAAACAAAGCCACCTATGTCCTTCTGGATGTCCCATCAGCCAAAAAATGGGTAGGATTCTATTCTGAAGGATGTTCCGTTTTTGGAAGGAGTCATGACATTATTGAGGGCAAAGGAACATAAGAGCTAATGTCTCTTGAGCATCTCTTGTGTGACAGATATTTTCATTCTCTTCTTTTCATCCTCACTGAAATATTATGCAGTAGACTATACTACCCCCATTCTAAAGATGGAAAAATGGGCCTCACAGAGATCGTACAAGTTGTTACTCCAGAGCCGCAGGACAGGAAGTGCAGAGCTGGTCTGGAACCTACATCTACCCAACCCCACAGCTCTTGTTTGTTTTTCTACCTCACACTAACTCCCAGGTGTCGGCCAATTTCAAATGTCAAGTTCACATCTTCCAGCAGCTGCCATTCTTCTCAAGAGCTGGAACTCTAACATTAGGGGTTCCTTCAATTCAGGCTCAGGCAGGGAATACTGTATCCCACCTGCTGACAATTAAATTGCAAAAGAAATGTTTTGCCCCAAAGAGTTCCCAGTGGGATCCTGGCAGGAAAGGCGAAACCCAAGGTGGCTACAGATCTACAGTAGCTGGGCTGAGTGCCACATGTGCTTCCCAAAGCCATGACGCACCTCAGTGGACCTCAGATGATAGGGGTGATGTTAGTGATCACAGCAGACTCCCTTGGAGACAAGTTCAAGGAAGACAAGGAGGACCGGCAAGGGCTCCAGGAGGACAGGGGACCCAGATGCCAACGTGTAGAGGTGGCACGTCCAAAATCATCACAGCCCATATTTTTAAGTGTTGGGACGGGAGGAGAAAGGTGGAATTCCACTGATCTCCTTGGGCGCCTCGCCAACCTCAAGATGTGGGAGCCCTGATTAGGTCTCAGAGGTGGACGCTCAGTGGTCAGAGAGGGAGGTTAGAGGGCCGAGTCTCTAGTCTACCTGATGAGCAGACACGGGCCCCCAGTGCCCCACAGAGTAACGAGAACTCCCATGACCATCCTATATCCTTCCTGTTTCCACAAGCTCCTACAGCAAGAGCCCCAGAGGCCACAGAAAGGAGCCCAAGCAATTCCATGAGGCCATGGTGGCCACCATTTGCCCTGGGCTCACAGAAAGTTCACCAGAGCAGAGACACGCGTTCCCAGGACCTCACATAAGGATGTGGCCTTGCCAAGCCTTTTTTCACGTCTCTGAGCTGCCTTCTCACCTGCGCAATGGGTGATGGTTTCTGAAAGCGCTCCACATGATCCAGGCTGTGGAGACCTGCCTCATCAACCTTTCCTTCCACTTGAGGCACGTTTCTCAGCATCAGACTTTTTATTCTCATCCCTGTAAGCTTGGCCTTTTAACAAAAATAAATCTAAATGGGAGTGATTTTTCATGTAATGGAAGCCAAAACCAAAGTTTAAAAATAGAATAAAATAAAACAGGATGTTTTCCAAGCACAGAACATCAATTTGTTTATTTATTTTGAGCTCACTCAACAAATCTTTACACACGCTGAGTTGAGGCTTCAACAAGGTGTTATGATGTTGGATTTCTAAGCACTCTTTACTTTGCCTTTGCGCTTAGGGTAAAATCCAACTTCTAAACATGAAGCACGAATGAGGCCAGGTGTGATCCGATGCCTGCTGGCCTCTCAGACCTCATCCTGACCAGCTCACTGCTCTGCTGTCACTCTGTGGAACGGCTGAGACACCTCCTCCCTCCTGGGTCTGCCTTCCTTCACCTGCTGGCCCGTCTCCTCATTCTTAATTTGGTTTAAATGTGCTCTCCCCAGAAAGACCTTGCATTGCCTCCAAATCCAAAATGGCTCAGCCCTGATCCTTGCCCATTTCCATTTCCTTTGGAGCATCATTGCCATGGAACACACTCTCCCTGTTTGCTTGGTCCCTCGTGTACCGTCCCCAACCCAGCTGAGACTCCAGAAAGCCAGAGATTATCACAGTCTGTCCCCAACTTTGACCCCAGGCCCTAGCACAATCCGTGTCCTAGGAAACAGTGTTGCCTCAAAGCAGTTTTATCTGGTGTAAAATATCATTAAACCCCAGTCAGATACTTTGTATCATCAGCTGCAGTGGCAGCCCTTGAACTGAAGAAGAAAAGCTCTCATTTCTCCTCCTGCATAAACTCAAGTTCTTCCCACTGCCCTTAAGCCCTTCCTTCTCCCTGCCAGGCAGCGATGCACACTGGATCTGGAAGGACGGCCTGTGTTTACTTCCAGCCAGGGAAATGTCTTACCTGTTCACAGGGTCCTGCTTGCCAAGGAGGCACGGCTTCCCCGTCATCTGAGTGCGAGATGGCCGTGAGCTCGGCATCCTGCAGGGTCCAGGTATAACTCTCAAGGGCTCCCTGGGGCTGCTCTGTCCAAATCAGCACGGGCACCCATGACAGCCCAGAACTCAGCTCCTGTCGCCTCATGAATTGCCGACCCTGCTGCAGGGTGGAGTGTCTTCATTGTTTTTTTCTTTATCGGATCATTTTCAAATTAGAGAAGTACCATATACTACTTGTAACAACTGAAACAACATTTTGAGCTGCCAGCCCCTGTATTGCCCCTGACCTTGTCTATTTCCAGGGGCCTTCTCTCAGTAACAAATCTCTAGGTCAAGGCCCCTTTCCCTTTCTCACAAGTGCCTCTCCCCATACGTCGTCAGGCAGAGCTGCCCAAGTCTTCCACGGGTACCACTGCCTCAGCCCGTTTGTCTCCAGATGGCCACCCCCTCTGACCCTCACCGTACAGGTCATAAACGTGGTCAACACATTTGTGTATTGCTGTGTCAGTTTCAAACATAATTCAAATAGGTTATTTCAACCAATTCTTACAGTAATCCATGAAGTAGAGAGGGGTAGGTATATTGGCCCCCCAAATATGTGGGTTTTCAAAAACATTAACAGGCAATTTGCAAAGAAGATGTTAAAATGGCCACATGAAAAAGTATTCAGTTTCACTATGGGAATTGGGATTGACATGTACATACTGCTATATTTAAAATAGATAACCAACAAGGACCTACTGGAAAAATTAGGGACTTCCCTGGTGGCACAGTGGTTAAGAATCGGCCTGCCAACGCAGGGGACACAGGTTTGATCCCTGGTCCGGGAAGATCCCACATGCTGCGGAGCAACGAAGCCCGTGCACCACAACTACTGAGCCTGCACTCTAGAGCCCACGAGCCACAACTACTGAGCCAGTGCACCACAACTACTGAAGCCCACATGCTCTAGGGCCCGTGTGCTGCAACTACTGAAGCCCACGCACCTAGAGCCTGTGCTCCACAGCAAGAGAAGCCACCACAATGAGAAGCCCGTGCACCGCAACAAAGAGTAGCCCCAGCTCGCCGCAACTAGAGAAAGGCCGATGTGTAGCAATGGAGACCTGATGCAGCCAAAAAAATTTTTTTTAATTGTTAATTAATTTTTAAAATATAAAAGAGTGCAATAGAGTAAAAAACAATTAAAATAAATTTTTAAAAAAGAAATGCAAAGTAGAACTTGGATATACTTTTTGCCTATGGATTAGCAAATATAAGAATGACAACACACTGTTCAACAAAGGAGAAGTGTGGCCGGACACTAACCGATCGCAGGTAGGAGTACGTATTGGTGGCACTGCTCTAACCAATAACTTGCCAATATAGAGTGAATTAGAAAACCATGGAACCATGCAATTCCTCTTGTAGGAATTTATCCCAAGGAAATAAAGCTATGTAGAAAGTTTAAGCTACAGGGATGTTTTAATAGGCGACTAAATTGAAGTCAAGTGATAGAATAAAATGCTCTGAAAAAATTAAAATAATAACAAAGAAGAATACTTAATATCATGCAAAGATTCTGGATATAAGTTTTAAAAGGTTACACAATAATACACACTGTCTGAGTCCCATATATATAATAGATATGCATATAGATATAAATATAACACACCCCAAAATGTCATGAAAGGCTATCTCCAAGTGATGGCATTACGGGTGATGATTTTTATTTTCTTAAGTTCTGCTCATCTCTATTTTCTGAATTCTTTTTAATAAACACATAGAATTTTGTAAAGAGAAAAGCAAGAAAATGATAAAATTAAAAACACTGCCTTTTTCTAAATGGAACCAATTCTACATTTGATTCTTTCATCCACTTATTCATCTGACACATATTTACTGAACTCCTACTATATACAAAGCATCCTGCTAGTAATTAAAATTATTTTTAAAAAATTTGTTTAAAAGAGAGGCGGAGAAGGTATTCTTGGTAAATAGGAGGAAGCCAGCGAGGGTGCTGGTTTCAACCAGGAATGTCACCAGGCAGAGCTGGAGGTCACTAGGCATTATCCTTCCCGAAACCCAAGAAACGACCTCAGAGGATATACCAATGCATCCAGTCATGCTTGGCTGAGATTTTAGCTTCAGAACTGAACCTGGACGTGAAAAAGTGGTTTCTGGGAGTGAAAAATGGAGAGAATATGCATGAGTGTGAGAATCCCCCGTGCCCTGAAAGCTCTTCACTCCTGGGTCTACTGCCAGCTTGAGACAAGTCGCGATGGCGTGGCCTGACCACAGGAAAAGTGGTCCCAGGGGGTGCATGAGGACAGACACTAATTGGCAGGCCCCAAATGATCCATCTTTTGAATAAGTGATCCATGAAAATGCAACCAAATTCCCCTAAAGCATCCCCCTGACTCTGCCTCTTGAATAGGCATCCCACCTCTCACTGTTTCTAGAAAACACTCCCCTTTCCTTGCAGGACAGAGTCCCACACACACATCAAAGCCAGCTTTCCCAGCACGGAAGCCACCCCAGGAAGCACAGCACTGGCACAGTCTGTAGGACGTCTTTGCAGCCTCCTAGGGTACCATTCAGTCACCCCCTGGGATCACTGCCATATTCCAGGTTAACTCAAGGCATCTGCTGTGAGTTGTCTTTTCCCACAAATCGTGAAGAATTTGTGTTGATTCTTCCCCAGAAGGCCACTTCTGACCAGTGTTCCTCTGGAGGTGTGGCCAGGGTCCGGAGGGGGACCATGGAGAAGTGAACCAGCCCTCCTGGGGACTGAACTCGTGACCTCATTAGCACGGGGCTCTAATCAACAGAGCCACCAGACACATACCTCATTTAAGGCACTGAGGCAGTAATTTGCTAAATGTTAATTCTTAGATTAACTACAGATGCATAGAGTTCCTGGGGGGGGAAAAAAAAAACGAGAGAGATCTGTTAATTCTTGAAAGGAAATTTGGGTCATCAGTAGATGATACCTTTGGTTCGTTTTAAAATATACTTTCAGCATCGAGAGATGACACTGATCAGGGTCCATGGCACCAGACTTTTGTTAATCAACATCCTGACCAGGAGACTTGCAAGGAAAAAGCGAATGGTGTCACTTCCCCGTGAGCAAAACTGCACAATGATTCTGTATCAATTCCTCCAAAGTTCACGTTTCAAACTCAGGCACAAAACTTACGTGGCAACACGAAGAAAAGGTGTCCCTACCTGAGGCAGAGGTGGTCCTCCCAGGGTGGGAAAGGCTGGACCCCAGATCTCTCCCGGCTCCCGAGAACCCTAATTCCTGTGGCCAGAAGCCCCTCCTGCAGCCCTGTCTCAGTCACTCGGTAGCCAGCCCCCCACCCCCACCCCTTACCTTATCCGTAGCTGGCCCCTGAGGGACCAGTTTTACAAATAGCAAATATGGTTTGGAACAAAATTTCGACACCGACTCGGCATCCTGTGTCGCATTACACTTCTATGAATATTCCACCAATTGTACAACTCTGAAGAAAAGTTTCCGCTTTCCGGCCATTTCAACTTCAGTTGCTCGCACCCTGACAGCGATCTTTGAAACTGATATGGCCCTGAAAGAAGCCAGAATAACTTTTTTTAAATATTAATAATCATGGGCAAGTTTCCCAGTCTTTGTAACCTTCTGAAAGAGCCCCTGGGGGAAAGCACACTGGGACTTGAATTGAACGCGTGCCCACGTGAGCTCTGCCATGGAAAAGCCTGCTTGAAGATGCATGGACGTTGTAGAGGAGAATTTCTATGAAGGGAGAGAGGATGGGAGGCCAGCCTTGCATTTTGCACTTATCACCTTTTGCCCCAGGAGCTTGAAGACCATCTTTACCCAGGTCTCTGCCCACTGCAAGGGAAACCCCACAGCACCCCAGCCTCCAGGGGAGAAAACCAACCTGGCCTCTCGAGAGAAGCCCAGCTCCGCCACCTGCCAGCTCGGAGGAGTGGCGGTGGGCGGGAAAGTTAGTATCTTCTTTGAGTTGTCAGTTTCCTCGCCTGTAAAATGATGATAATTATAGTTACTGCAAAATAGTATAAGTGTCTCCACGTGAAAATGGACACAAAATTCTTTAGTCCATTGGAACATAGTAATTGCTCATCAGAACTTAAGTATGGTAGCTACTATCTGCCTCCTGACTGCCTCAGTGCTTACATCTTCATTCCAGATACCCTTTCCTTTATAAATCTAAAATAAAAATTAAGTTGTACTACAACTATAGTTGTACATCCATGCAAAAGATACTGATGGTCAAATTGGCCACAGCCAAGTTTAACTAGTATGCTCGGATTCAAACAGCTAAGAGGTAGCAGCCTGAAATGAAAATAGCTAGTCCTGATTTCTAAATAATGCCTTTAAAAATATTTCCTTGTGAAATACGTTATAAAATGGCATAAGGAACTTTCCAAACTGGCATGATCAAAATACACGATCTTAAAATCATAATTCTCTACACCATACCAAAATTTTAGTCACCCTAAAGATTCTCAGGAATTTCAATTCTGAACACATTTTTTAAAAATCCACCAATCCAAATAAAATCAGACGAAGTATATTTTTATGAAAATACAATCTGAAACAACCCAATTTTATATTCAAGGAACACTCTCATAAGCATTTAGTAAGTTACAATTTAAAACTTCTACTCAAGTTCAAGTTGACAGTTAGGGACCAAATAAATAGACACTCAGTTGCTGAATAGTATCTGTCTTACAGCTGTGGGCTCGATTTGCTACTTTAATCTCCAGCAGGGAATATTAGTTCAATAAAATAAACATTTTTAATTTCCTCTATGCATTTCCTCAAACCATGCCAATGCACTTGTCTATGGCTCACTGAAAAGATTTGTTAAGTAGCCCCCCACTTACATAAAAGAGGATGTTTGATTTTCTTATGAAAATGGAGGAATGAACATGAGTGTTCATTGTTTTAATGTACTGAGCCCTTAATCACTTCCAGTCTGATTCATCAGAAAAAATAGTACTCTTGAGGGATTCTTTTTTTTTTTTTGGTCACTAAATATTGTCTTTCATTTTGAGATATTTATTTCTTGCCAGAAAATGATACTGTGTTTTTTTCCTAATGATGAAGGATGGAGAGAATTCCATTTGGTGATTATTGGGCCACAAAGAAGTAAACTGATTCAGAAAACAAATCCCCAAAAGAAAAATAAAATGTATTATGTGAGGTGGAAGCATGGAATTCTTGGCCTATGTTCAATTGGAGCCAGGATTGGTAATTTAATAACATCCTTGTTTTGTTAATATTTGGGGGGTGGGAGGCGGAGGCGGGTAAAAGCTCTAGGGCTTTAGCTTTGGGCCAGATTCCTTCTACTCTCCACCATTACCTCAGCCAGCAACGGTGTTTAAAGACACAAATCATAGGCCACGGGCAAGGGTCAAAGATGCCATCTTTCCCACATAAGCCAGCGGCTACAACAGAACGTTCATCTCCTCGGCTCAGTGGGCAATGGAATCACCTCCAAAGAAAGCCCACTCTGAACACTATTCCCGGAGGCCCAGAGCATCACACCCAAACCAGAGCAGACAGGCAAACTCATGCAGTAAAACCTTCCAACTGCAGTGATTCCGCTAAATCATGCTGATTCACTGGGTAATTGTGCCACTTTCCCTTGGACTGGTACTTCTAGCTTCCCCTGCTGGTTGCTGAGCAGAGTATGGCAGGAAAAATAGCCTCAACTTTGGAAATCCGAGCCACCCCTGTGCACTTTACTTATTTATTTATTTTTGGCTGCGCCCCACGTGGCTTGTGGGATCTTAGTTCCTTGACCAGGGATCAAACCCAGGTCCTCTGGCAATCGAAGGGTGGAGTCCTAACCACTGGACCTCCAGGGAATTCCCCACACCTGTGCACTTTAAAAGGACATACCTGAGTGATGTCTGTGGTAAAGGACTTAAAGTCAGTGCTGCAGTAACACAGCCCTTTCCTGGGACCTGGAGGCCATGGAGCTTGTCATTTTTTAGCTCTGCTTCTCTTTCAAGTTTCAAGGAGGAAAGTGCCACAGGAAGAAAATGAAAAGAAAAAAAGATGCAAATTGAAGAGGGTAACAGATAGGCTTAATCCAAACTCAGTCCTGAAGACAGTTCTGAGGTGTCACTTTCTTCCATGACCTTTTAATTCCTAGATTAGGCAATATGTAGAAGAAAAAAAAAATTACTAAAAATCTTACCAATGTTATGGCTCCCATGATGGTGTGAAGAGAAACATTATATGGGTCACACAAATGTGTGTTTATAATGATAGATGGTGGTACTAGTGATGGTGGTGAGGGCGGTGGTGGTGATGGTGAGGGTGGTGATGGTGATGGCGGTGATGGAGATGGTGGTGACGGAGATGGTGGTGATGGTGATGGTGGTGATGGAGATGCTGGTGGGGGGGGGGGTGGTGACAGAGATGGTGGTGAGGGTGGTGGTGGTGATGGAGATGGTGGTAAGGATGGTGATGGTGATGGAGATGGTGGTGATGGTGGTGGTGGTGATGGAGATGGTGGTGATGGTGGTGGTGGTGATGGAGATGGTGATGAGGGTGGTGGTGGTGATGGAGATGGCGGTGAGGGTGGTGGTGGTGATGCAGATGGTGGTAAGGATAGTGGTGGTGAGGGGGGTGTCAAATCCCGGAAAATGAATTAAACACTTGAACTCACAAATCAGAGTCTTGAAAGGTCTCTACCTATCTTCTCTGAGTTTTAGCTTCCTCACCCATCAATTGTTGATTAACCTGATCACAAAGATGTTCTTTAATAAAGACTTGAAAGGCACTTTCAGAAGAAAGAAAAGAAGTGGAGTTTAAGCAACTGATTAAGAGGTGTGTTTCTCTCTGTGGGTGACTTTCTATTCTTCACTACTATTTTCATTCTAATCATTGTTACTGAAAGTATTCCAAAGTATCATAAGAGTCCAAGGATGCAGAACAGTCAATGCATGGAGACTGCTGTGGAGACACTTTTTTAGCAAGGCTCGAAAACGTCTGGGGCAGAGAAACGCACACCGGCAGTGCTAATTACAATAAATATAGAGAAATCCCTTCCCTGTGTAGATTTGTGTAATCGAGGATGAGGTCGTCAGACGCGGTTTATTTACATTTCTCTTCCCCTCCTTCTAGGCTCAGAGTAGGATTGAATGGCCCCGACTACTTTGAAGTCAGGCATGGTCACATGACTTTTTTGACCAATGAGATGTGAGGGGTGACAGGTGGCTCTTCTGGGCAGAAGCTGTAGAAACCAGGGCAAGCTTCCCCAGGTCCCCTTCCCCCTGCTGTGGCACGTGGGGGACCAGGTGCAGAGAAGGGCCCCAGCCCAGCCCTGAGTCCCTAAGTGCCTACAGCTGGCAGATACCTCTTCCAGCCCACAATGGACAAGAAATGGAGTCAAGAAACAGACTTGCAATACACACACATACATACACACACGTACATACACACACGTACATACACACACATACATACACACACGTATACACACACGTACATACACACACATACAGACACACATACATACACACATACATACACACACATACATACACACATACATACACACACGTACACACACACGTACATACACACACGTACATACACACGTACATACACACACGTACATACACACACATACATACACACACACATGAACACACGTACATACACACACATACATACATACACACACATACATACACACACGTACATACACACACATACACACACATACATACACACATACATACACACACGTACATACACACATACATACACACACGTACATACACACACGTACATACACACACATACATACATACATACATATATATATATAAATAACTGAATTGCTTTGCTATACACCTAAAACTAACACAATATTGTACTATATTTCAATAAAGAAAATTTTTTAATTAAAAAAAAGAAACAGACTTGTTGCTGTAAAGCCGCTGAGATTTTGATGGTTTTTTTCTACCACAGCATAACCTTCTCTATCTGAAGAGATACAACTGGCAAAGAGCCAAAGGAAGAGAGTTTAAAGTCACTGGTGGTCACGTGGGAAAGAAGGAACCTACATCTTTCTGAGACTAAACCAAGTCCTCAAGGCTCTGTTATCAAATCACTACCTCTGAGGCATTTAATCGTTCCCTAGCAAAGGTCTATCCTAGAAAAAGCGCCCAGGAAAAAGGTATAACATGACCTGCAAGCAATTGGAAGTCACCGTAATCCACATGGACTGCAAGGTAATTTGGAGTCTCTTTAGCTGAGCTCTGTTACCAACAATAAAGCACCTTTGTACCACTGTCCACCAGACAGACCCAGATTGCGTCTCATCTGCAGAACTGTTCATTTAAAGACTGCACTGCTCAGGATATAAGCCTTCTTAAGGAACTCTACTTTTAAGAAAACTAAGTCTCACAAAATTAGTACATTTCCTCATTCAAAGTGAGGTGGCACATGTGAAAAGCCATCTGTGCCCACCCTCCCCTCCACCCCACAAACTTCCCCACCACCCAGAGCTGCAGCTCTGCATGAAAAAATCTAACACATGCAAAGCATAGAGGCTCTTTGAAAATCTGGCCCAGTGTGTGCCTTCTATGTGAGTTGCCGTCTTACAGAGTCTTGCCAACAACAGCAAAGAGGAAAGAAAAGGAAAGGTTTTCTTTTCTCTGAACTTGGGAATGAAACATAAAACTCCTCTTTTCTATGAGGCTGAATGGCTCCAATTTTCTACACTCAGGACGACCTTTTTGTCCCCATTACCTTCATAATATCCACGTGGCTTTTTAGTGGGCATTTCTTTCCTCCCAAGTGAATCATATGGCAACAGTGGCCCCACAAGGGCCACTGTTGAGGGCCCTAGAGTCCTCAGCAGCCCTCAGGGTCATTGTAAAGATGAAGTGAAATGGACGATATGAATATACTTTGAAACACTAGAAGTGCTACATTCACAGCATTATTTCTCCCATCACACCTAGCGTGTCTGCTGTGTCTAACTTACAGGATTTAAGTTTTCTGCAACCTCCAAGTACAGAGGGAATTAGCATACACTGGAAACGCTCCGAGTACACAACTCACACAAAAACCCTATGAGCTGCGTGTTATTATCTTCAAGAATGCAGAGAGGCACAGAGAGTTCAGTGTTTACCCAAGGTGACACCAACAGTGGCAAGGGGAGAGCCCCAGACAGAACCCTGACTGTCTGTCTGTTGACTCAACATGTACACAGTGCGATGTCCCACCTAGGGTGTCTTCCTGGGAACAGCCAAGTCTGTTCCAAAAGGATGGGTGTGGACGCACCATCTATTTGGCCGATGAGAGGCTGTCCTAAACTGCCCATGTGAAGTGGGCTTGGCAGAAATCTCCACGATGGAACCAAAGCCCACCAGACAACCAAGGACTCAACAAGGCAAGTGAGGAAGAAAGACAGGATCTGTGCACATAAGAAAGAGGAAAAGACTGAGCAACTGTGGAAAAGAAATTAGGGAGCAAGTCCACCTACAAACTAAATGAAAACTACAAAAACTAGTCGTCTGTCAACACAGATTGGTTTGATATTTCTAATAGCTTGGGAAATATCTATGAGAAGAAGACAACATACCATATCCATAAAAGCAAAGAGAACAGGAAAAGGTAAGAATGCAGGGATAAAGGGCAGTCAACAGATGCCTATGGGACATTGAGAGGGAAACTTGATGGTGGGGCAGAGAAGAAATCCAGCAATATCACTGGGAAAGAAGGGAACCACGGAGCAAAGCAAAGAACAGCAAATCTGGGCATGGGAGATTGATTTTAAATATTAAAAAGAGGGTAAGGACAAAAGGGAAGAAAATCCAAGGAGCAAAATGAAAAAAAAAATAAATAAACCTAAAACTGAGGGGTTTGAAATGGCCAAAATTATTTCTGCATAAAAGTATATACACACTGTCTCCTTAGAAAACAAGTTGAAACAGACATCAGAGGCACTAGAAACATCATCAAGGGCCAAATCATCTGACTCAGGTTAAGAATGCTGATAAAACCATTAGCTACTTAAAAAAGCATAACCGAAAGAAGAGAAAGGAAAGCCTTTTAATATTCAAAACACAAGCAGGTTTCTAAAAAAGATTTTTGGTGTAAACCTCCAGGTTTTTAGCTCGTCTTTTTCTCCACTTGCTTTCCTACTTTATGTACCCCAAAATGGACACGTTCATCTCAAATAATTGACAAAAATGTTTGCAATCTCTTTTTTCACTTCCTTGCAAATGGCATCACAAGACAGTCATCATTTGGGGAGGCACATCCATACTCCTTTATAGTATTCTTTGATTTTGATCTACTTGAACCATCCAATTTCTTTTTTTAACTTAGCTCTAATGAATTTGCTTACTGAGTTAACTGGTTCACCAGCTTAACTGGAATTTATAGCTGAATTATCACTCATTTCAGTCCACACAGGCCAGCTGTTTAAGGATATAGACACATGATGTGCGTTCTTCAATAGTAATTAATTTGCAGGGCTTCCCTGCTGCAGATCAGTGGCAAAATGGTTTTTCTTAAATTCGGGACCTATAACACGAAGCTTCAGTATTGCACAGTGAATGTTCATCCATAAATTCCCAAAATTTGAAGGGATAACTTAATAGCCCAGGTCGCTTTATCTAGATAATTTAGTAGCCCATGCCTTTTCTTATGAAGAATCATACCTTTAAAAGGCACACTTCCTGATCTCTTTTAATCATCTTTTCCATCAGAAAAACCTTCCTGGTTGATAACATGAGGACAAGCGGAAACTTAAGACCATGTATAGTATTCTTAGAACAACTAGTAAGTAAAGGAAATATTTTTTATATTTAAAATGATAATGCTTTCCATCCTAGAATGCAAAGTATAGTTTAGGAAACTGTCCTTGTCATTTTTGTAATCTCATGGTGGTGTTTTGTAAATAACTCCTAGAGAGAATCATAGAGATTTCTGGCCTCAGTGCCTTCACTGGAGAGAAGTTGAGGTGGCTGAACAACGATATTTTTCCCCATCCAGGTGCCTGTTTCCTATTTACTTAGCAATACTGCTCTGGAATTCACAGACATACATAAATAAGGTTCAAGAGACAGAAGAAAACATTCTCTAGGCAGACCCCAGACTAGAAACCCCAGCAGAGGACCTCAGTTCTCACCTGTGCAAATGCATAACCTCCCCAAGGTGGAATTCCATCCCCAGTCTGAATCATGCTATCCAATCCCCAAATTACCATTGGAAACGAATGAGGTTTCCAAATAAAAATAAGGTAGGTACTTAAGTACAGAAGGATCGCCCAGTACTTAGGGAAGGGACTTGGGAAAGTCTGAATAAGGTGCATCACAGGGAGTGTCAGAGATCTTTTTTCCTTTGTTTATTCGCTGTCACCTTCCATTTCACGATCTCCCGTTGAAAGGAGGTAACGATCCTTTCAACCTGTAAGGCAGTTTCTTCTAAGGAGCTGTAGACACACTTTATTTCACTTTGTCTTGGAATTCAAATAGTGTTAACGCCCATGAATAAACAGATACACTGTTGATGGACGGGATTATACTTAACCTAAACCAGCTAATGTCATCGACAGCATGCCATTCAGTTTTACTGTGGTTGCTTTATCCATGTGCTCAGAGGTTTTCCCATGAGAATATGCCAAGGTAGAAAGCTCAAATGTCATTTAGCAAAGCCCGGCATGGCTGCTCTTCCCTGTGGCAGAGCACGGAACTCCAGGGGACAAAACTTGGTCACTCAGATCTCTTCCGAGGTAGACAAAATGCCATCGAGCATTGGCAGTCTTTTATTTTCCTTCCTTCCAGAGATGAATACATGACATCACTACCCAAATTGACTCGGACCTCCCACCTCCTGGGGTTGCCTGGGACACAGGCTGAATCAAAGCATCTTTCCATCAAGGTGAACAACAGTAAGGGGCAGAGCCATAACTCAATTGCTTCAGAAGACATTCCATGCAGGATGTAGTTTTGCTTTTGACAATGCTTTGGAACATTACAGTTATGATCCTTTAGAAAAAAAATACTTTTGTAAAAATCCTTTACAAAAAAATTTTGTTTATTTCCTCATGGAAATTTGGTCTGTGATATTTCAATCCTTAATCATGTCTCCTTTGTTTATCATTTCAATTGGTCATGAAAAGTTCTGTCAACCATTAGAAAGATGAATTAATAGTAAATAAATCCCAAGGTGCCCAGATTTCCTAGTATCATTAGGATATATCACAATGTATGTGATATTTCAGACTTCATATGAAGTTAATGACCACAGACATCTCGATAGAGGACCCTTTCAAACCACCCCCCGGAAAAATTGTCTCTTTTGGAGGTTTGAACTCAGAAAAAGTTAGCACCTCTTGTTGTATTGAATGAGTTGTTAATAAATCTGCAATACAGAAAAATATCTGGGGAATGAGAGGAAAGAAAGGTGGGGTGAGTGCCAGCCTCTGAGGTTGGAATCTGGTATACAGCATGCATGTGGAGTTAGCCCACACTGTCATAATCCATCTTAAGGGCTCAAAAATAAATAAATACACCTGAGAGAATCTGTCCAACAAATACCTCTCAAATTAAGAATTTTTGCATAATAGATCATATCAGCATCGGAGGTTGGGTCTACATGGTACCATAATCACTAACTATAAAGTGAAAATTTTAGAAAGCCTTCTTGATGTTGGAGCTACACCATGTGAAATATTTGGAAATTGAGAGTTACCATATTGCCTGAGGCCAGCGGTGCCCATTACCACAGTATTCTACTTGGTAAAGGTGCGTCTCTCCTAGCTGACCACATCGCCACAACCTGGTGAGGCGCTCCTCTCCCAGGGCGACTGCTGGAGACGCCCCGGCCACACTCAACTTTCTTCATTTGCCCAACTCCAAGGAATTCTCTCTGACCTTTGGGTTGAAATATCAAGCTGAACCTCTTGGAATTTATCATCAGCCTGAGCCTGGCATCCGTGCTCAGCAGTAGAGCCTCTGAATTCAAACCAGGACTGTTTCCTGGCTCAGAACTCCAGCTCCAAATTCCTTAGGCTCAAAACTGATGGGAAAACAGATCTTCAGCATTCTTCTGATTTAGAAATCATTCAAACTGACAACAGATAAGAAATTGACAAGGAGATGAGAAACCCTTCATTTACATAGCTGTCTCTTTTTTCCTTCCACATAGTAAAGAACAGAGCATCCTTAACCTTGATTTTCTCACTTCTCTCAGTTTAAAGCACAGCCCATAACATTAATTAAAGTGTGTGTGTGAGCTGGAGGGTACAAGTTATATTTCATATGCTGTACCACATGGCATTCTAGAAGAGCAGTACAATTTTTAGGTGTGCTTTTTTTCCCAGCTTGCTATGTATGCAGCCCTGCACACTATTCAGCATAGTCTCACCTAGACTTCATGCAGAAACTCCACAATTACAACCTAAAAAGGAATGCAGAGGATAGAACAGATGCTGAGGGCACTGGTGGCTGAAGCATTTAGGTAGATGGAGGTGAGTTTCTGCCTGGAGAATGCTGGTGCTGGAAAGGACATCTAAGATTATCTGGTACAATCCTTTTACTTCACAGGCAAGGCCTGCAAAAGGTGGGTCCAACAACTAGTAAGGGGTAACCCCAAGTATTTCTTATGATTCTAAGTTTTCTACGACACCACAGCCATATCTCTTTGAGATACAAATATAAGTTAGGTCTTTTCCAAAGGGGGAAAAAAAGTTGATCTGCATATCTACACACACCAGTGTTTGCATATAAGCTCAGGAGGGTCACAGAGCCTCTGTAGTCTGCCTCTGGATGTTACCGGGCCCATGATCCCCAGGTTAAGAACTCCTATACCTGAAGAAGCAAATGTTCTAAGTAGAAAGTGCGACTTTCAACCCCTTTCAAAACTTATCTCCTCTAGAATAGAAACTACAGTTCACGATGTAATCTATAAAATTCAGGGAGAAAGCAATCCCAACAACTCAAATAGATGAATTAAGCCCTAATCAATATTTCCATATTTCTAACGTGTGTAAAGTAAAAAAAAAAATGCCTAAGAGAAATTTAAACCTACATGTGTTTTACTACCGATTTCACATATGGACGTGGAATATCCTATCTCCTAATATGGAGATGGTTCAGCAGTATTTAAATGATTCCTTATTCCAAGTCATGTAAATATGCACCAGATGTATCTTTCGTAAATGTTATGTTTTTCAACTTCTCAGCATTTGCAAGTAGTTGAAAGCTATGTCAAGCATGCTTTAATGGGGCATAAAAGTGTATTGTATTCAAAGAGATGGCACAGCTCTGTAATAGGTGAAAATACAAATGTTGTCAATGGATACATTTTCATTTTATTGATTTACACTGCATAATAGCATGCCCTATAATCTCCTTTCCATGCAAGTTCTGTATCAATTGAAATATAACTAGATATTTAAAAATCATGCTTACACTAATGGATCCTCAGGATGACAGAAAATTCAAAACACAGAATTTTATGACTAGAAGGCAACTCTGAGATCAAGTAAATCCCGTGCCCTGATTTAATAGATGAGAAACTGAGACCAGAAAGGTGGCACGAGGGAGCCACGCCACTAGGCTACTTGTGGCTTTGTGCATGAATTTATACACCCCTGAAGATACGGAACCTTACTGAGTTCTCTATACTACCTGCCTCTTGACTACCTAAACGAAAAATAGAAGGAACAGCAAAACATACAACACTTATTGATTTCCTGCAACTTACTGAGAGGAAGCAGACGTGATCTATATTTTGCAAAGTGTCAACTTATCTTATGGGAAGTAAACATAGGAAGTAAAATGCCAATTGCTAGCATTAAAAACTGTCAAAGAATATCATAACACTTTTTCACCAATATAAAATCCTAATGGACTCAAGATTAGCTTTTTCACTTTTAAAACGAAAGATATCGTAGTGAATTCTTTTCAGAACATTTTCTTGGAGGTTAGATATTATATCAAAGATGTTTAGGAAATACATTGAAGTCAGATGTAGTTGATAGTTCATCTTGAAAAGAGTGCCTTTTTAAAATAAAAGTTAACATAGATTGAGAGCTTATTGTAAAACTCTTTTTCTCTTTTTTTTTGCTGTGGAGAAAGCAACCCCTATCTCACGTCATGACTTCCTAATATCACTAAGCAGGGTAAGCATTTGAGGGCATGTATCAGTATATGCTGACCTCACCTGCCTCATTTTCCCCAAATTAGTTTCCGCTGTCACATATTTTTATAAACTGCCTCAAATCCTTTCTTGGAATGAGGCAGCATATGAATTAACTGATAACTAATTAATAACTTGGTGAAAGTCATTTTCTAAAAGCCAAGTAACCTTTTCACTTTGACCTTTACAAATAATATTTTGCCCTTTGGGGACCCGTGGCAGCAAGGAAGATTTCATTTAGAATGAAATCATTGCAGAGCTTTTTTCAACCTTGATGTCACAGTCACAAGCGGAGCACCTGTGTTTCTCAGGGTTCCACAGCCGACTCTATCTCCTCTTGGACCCCAAACAAAACCCCATCTTTTCCCTCTCGCCGGGAACCAGGCTTTGCACACTCTGCTCCGTGGCCCAGATTCAAGTCGCTCCCCGGGGAGGCACAGAGTCCAGCCTCGATGATTGATCCCGGGCTCGCCTGAAACGGCTCCTTTGTCTCCGAACGATGCCGGATCGCTGAGAAGGTTAAAGACAGTGGCTCTGCCTGTGGCTGCAAGGCATCCGCATGGTCCCTGCGAAGGTGTTTACGGGCTGAGCCGAGTGAGGAGCAGAAGCAGCGCGGCCCCGCGAGCTCCTCCGTCAGCCTGGAAGAGACACATCTCCGGACTCAGAGCCAACATCACGTTTAGGGACGGCGCTTCCCATCAGTAGGTTACCCTCCTCCCCAGGGTGCTCGGATACACAGAAACAGACACACTTACTGTTGTCTATTTAGTGCAAGGTTTATAGATACACACTCATGCCCCTTAACTTGCCATGCCTCGGTGTTAAAGGGGCATCCAAACCAAATTGTAATACTCATTTCTGGTGAATCCGTGAAGCCTTATGGAGCCTTATTCTGCCTTCACGATCACGGAGGGCTGGGAGACGGGGCTCACTATGGTACTAGTGTACACAGAGGTCCCAAGAGCCTTTACCATCCTGTTTTGTTTTTGTTTTTGTTTTTTTGCTGTACGCGGGCCTCTCACTGCTGTGGCCTCTCCCGTTGCGGAGCCGCCCCGCGGCACGTGCGAACTTCCCGGACCGGGGCACGAACCCGCGTCCCCTGCATCGTCAGGCGGACTCTCAACCACTGCGCCACCAGGGAAGCCCACCATCCTGGTTTTGACGTGAGACTGCTGGGGACGTTGCACTCTCAAACGTCACAGGACTGCTTTGCAGGCAAGCACAGAGGTGGCCCTAAAGAGGGGACATCTGGGGATCTCCAAGAAGGGGAGAAAGCAGCAGGGTCCCAGAATTTGCAAAGCAGTAAAGCATCGCTGGTAAAAGCACCTTGTCTCCAAGAGACGTGACCAAAGTTCAGAACTGGGTACCACCACTCCGGGACCTTGGACAGGTAACTTAGCCCCTGGAAGCCTTGGTTGGCTCATTTGTCCAACTGGGATACAGGCTGCATTTCAAGGGGTGTTTAGAGGCTTAGCTAGGACAATGCACACAAGGTCCATGTTTCAATACCTGGTACATGGTAAGTCCTTAGTAACATGTGGTTCTCATTATTACTGTTGTTGTCATAGAAATTCTCTTTCGAGTCTTTATGCTTGAAAACAAGAAAAGATTTGCTTGGAAGAGCTCACCTTTTCTCATCTTCCCAAACTCAGAGATGAACACAAGCTGATGAGTCCTGATGGACCATTCACCCTCCAGCCCATGCAGAGGAGTTCAAAAAGGAAGAGAGAGAAGACGGGAGAGAGAAGAGGGTGGCCAGGGCCCGGGTTAGAATCCACTGTTTCCCATCAGCAACAGCTTTGGAGTCCAGCCACCTGCATCCCCAAGCGTGGCTACCTCGCTCTCATGACAAAGCCCAGGCGACGGTGGCAAGAACATTTTCAGAAGGACAGAAGGACCTCATAGGTTGACACTGTCCCTGGTCACCCTCCCAGTTTACTGGGAGGACAGTGGAATCCCGGCTGTTTCAGTTTTCTGAGGGCAAGAGGGGAAACCCCATCAAACCTGAAGCGCTGGTACCCAGGGGTCTGTCGGAGGTTGGGCGTGGAGAGTCCGTACCTCCAGTGGGCGCACGGCGCATGCTCCATAAAGACCACACCCTCGCGCAAATTGACTGCCAACGGTGGTTTCTTCCGCATCACCTACTCCGCTGCCACCCAAGCCCTCCTAAGTTTCTCCGACGCCTTTTGGGAAACCAATTCAATGCTTCCCTACCCTCACTGTATACCTATAACATCTTTAAAGCATAAGGCTTGGCACAAGAAAATTTAAAAATAGACAACTCTACATTTGATGCTAAATGCATGTATCCCTCAGGAAAATGTATATGAAACTTCTTCCCCTCTCCACAAAAACCAACTTAGCTTTTAACCAGTGCCACTGAATTGACTGCAAGCTAAAATCAGCTCATGGACACAGCCAAAGCCGGTCCGGCACTGACTACTAAGAGCCGTAGGGCAGAGTGCATGTGTGACTGTGTCCGGTTTCCTATGAACATGAGCAACTTACTTTACTTGTACTGCAGCAGGTCACACACACACACACACACACACACGCACGCACACACTCTCACACCCCATTTTAGAGTTGGGTCTGGTGGGCTGGTCCTGTTTAATAGAGAGGGATGAGCTCTGTGTAGACTGAGGAAGGTAAAAATGTAAGGACGTGCTCAAGCCCATGCTCTTTGAAGGGTAATTCATGTTGTTGCCACTGATTTTTCGTTGTCCACTGATTTTACTTCCAGGGCAGCTCATCACACTGGGCCTAGAGCCTCACAAATGAGACCTTTCCTTCTCGCAAACACAATGGTTGCTAATGTATCCAATTCACCAACGTCAGTACTTCACGACAGCACTATTTTCAAGATGCTTTTATATTTATTAGAAACGATATATTTTTTAATTGCATCAAAACTCTTTTGATGGCTTGGGTTTTGGGGCGTTTTTTTTTTCCTTCCTTTAAGGACCCTGCATTTGGGGTTAAGGGCAGTAAACAGTAGCCAGTCCTGATTGGATAACAGCTGTTTCTTTATGGGAACCTTACTTGCCAAGTAGCTGGACAGCAATACCCATTTGGTATTCATGGGAAGTACTTGCTGAACAATAATGACAATAATTGCCTCTGATTCTTGTGTTTACAACACTGCCAAAGTATCATTAAGGCCTTATTTATAGATAATAATGCTTATTAATCACAAGTATTTGAATTTTGGAATGTATTAGATTAATATTCTTTTGTACCTCAGTTCTGTACTAATGCTGTGAAAGACATTTACTGAATGCAACTCATTGGGAATGCTTATTTTGAGCTGCAAAATAATGTGTGTAATTTGCAGGTGAAAGATAAAGAAATTACATGGCTACCTCTGAACAGCCTCCACCATGATCAATGGCCAACATGGAAAATTAGGCCTTAACTCTAAAATGAGAAAAAAAGGAAGCAAAATAGATATCCCTAGAGGTATTATTTCCAAAAAATCTTGTAAATTCTTATGACAGGAGAACTTCCCAATAATAAGTCTATTATCTTGTTTTGCCATAAATCTTCAGTGGATGGCATTATTTCATTGAAAAGGGTCTGGGGTGAGAAATAATGAGTGATTCTGTAATAATTCCACGTTGTGTAAGTTTTTGGAGGCTCAAGGAAAAAATAGGGTAGTATGACTAGACTAGTAATTGTAAACAGCAAAAGTACAATCTTAGGTTTAACTGCCCAGTTCTTAAATATCCTTCATTCACTTATTCATTACATTTTTCTAGATGTTTACTTTCTGTGCAAGCAAATGTTAAAGCTCTAAGTATTTCCCTATTTTTAGGCGCATCTAGAAGTAGGAATCATGAAAAATGTCAAAAGATTATCACACTTTTTCATAATTTCTGTTAGTGTAATAAAACAACTTTATAAATAAATATAAAGCATTACTCACCTATAGTTTTCACCTGGCCACTCCCTCTTGTTATTATAGCAAATGTGAAATCAGCAATATTTTTTATCTGGCATACATTTTATTTGTTCTTGGAGTAGCTTATGTGTTAGAACAATATTTCAGTTGTTTAATTAGATGAATGCAAAATGTAGTGACATAATTTTCCAGAAATTTTTGAGAAAGTAAGCAAAGCTCATTAATATAGATTCTAGGTGCTATTTTTAAAATAATATTTGCAACTAAATATCTTTTTAAAAATCTCCTGTAATTAAGGTTTACTAATGTTCTATAAACTAAACCCAAATCTTATCCTACTCTACCAAAGACTACTTTAAAATAGTCTATGGACCTAATTACCACCTACAATACATGACATTTTCCTCTCATATTTTTGTCCCACAGAGAAGGTAAAGGGACGGCACCTTTGAATTCAAATTACACAGAGAAAATTGTCCTCCCTAAAAGACCCTTGAAAATGTGTTCAGCAGATGTTTGCAAGTCAGAGCGTACAAGATTCTAATTTATTAAATGTATAATGCTAACATTTTAATCCATTGCTAAATGTAAATAACTTTAGCAATCCCAGTTGGACTATTTAACATTAATTTAAAGTATTTTACAATATGTGTGTGTCTCCTCTCATGGGGCTAAGTAGAAAGGTGAACAATTATCTAATAACTTCAATCAATGTACTCAGCCAAAGCTGGAAAGTCAGCCCCCTCCACTCTCTTTATTTAAATCTAGTAACTGCCTCACCTGGAGGTCCATTCAGGTGTGTGCTCCAATGGTACAATGTGGAATCAAGGAAGATCTTCTAGAACTTGTTGCTGGCTTACAAATTTAATCACTATAGATAGCCAACCTAGACTGTTCAAATTTCACTCTCTCTCTCTTTTTTTTTTTCTTAATAGCTAGGCTGAAGGAAGAGCAGCATTGCCTGAATTCTTCAAATAACTAATTAAATTCTCTGATTTATTTTGCCTTTGGTAGACATTGCCTGGTTTTCTCTTTAAAAGATGCTAGTAGTTGGATGAGGAAAGAAAATAAATGTTTTGAGAGAGCACAGATACATCTCACCTCGATGTGTGTCACTAATAGTGTCTAAACAGTGAGGCTGAGTACCTGAAATCCCCCTGGGTGTCATTCAGAACCTCACTAAAGCGGTCTCACCCAACTGCTTACAGACTTTAAAAAAAGGCGGGGGAGGAAAGGCAGAGAGGGAGGGAGGGAGGAAGTAGAGGAGAGAGGAAGAAAATGGTTAGTCTATGAAGCTGGAGTTTAAATTTATTAAGAAGATAATTCACTGTGAAACTGGTTTCACAGAGTAACTTGCTCTCCACCGACATCTGAGCAGTTTTCTAACAGCCTGGTTGGCTATGAAACTTGATATCTGTCAACATCTTATAGTTGCCCTGAGTTAATAAGCTTTTTCCCTTCTTTTCTATAACTGACAAATTTTTAAAAAATTGGATCTTGGATGTCTACATTCTAGGGAGTTTTATCTGCTATATTATAGTTCTGTCTGCTTTTCGGCCACAGAACGCCAAAGTATTTATTCTTACAAGTCTTTCTACATATGTAACTTGAGCTTACTAAAACAGTCCTTTACTCACTTCATTAATTAAATCGACAGAAAAGATTCTTTTACATTTTGGAGTGAATGACTCTTTATCCAAATTTTTTAATACACGTTGTGCAATTTTAGATCATTATATAGCCTACGTCTCCTTCTATCATACCACACCATCCGATAGAAAACTTTCTAAAATAAAAGACTAACTTATTTTCACAGTTGATTTTAAACCCCATCTAGAGTAAAATGTTTTTACTTCTTTCCAAATAATATTCTTTTTTAAAAACTTTTTCATTTGTGGTATTTCCATCATTTTAATTTTTTGAAGAAATTAAAAAACAAACCTCAAAAAGCACTTCGGCTAAACTGACTTTTATTTTCACAAGCTCATCACTAATATTTAGACACCACCGATGAGTCATCAGTCTTTGAAATACTCTGAAATAAACAAGCAATAAATTACATGTGGGAATAAATGCCATCATAAACACCGTATATGTTTTTCAGCAAAGAAATGTACATTGACATAAACATAGGAAAGCCAACAAAATATTTTGTAATATCAGTAAAAATAACTCTCATTACATGAGAGAGCTCCTTCTATCACGGTCTTCAAGAAAATTTCAAAACTTTATCATTTTGATTCTTTTTATCAATGAGGACAAATAACTTTTCAAGCATAACCTTCAGGTATAATATTTCTTTACATTTGCTCAGCGTGAACAGGCATTTGGATTCTTGCCAATGTATTCATTTTAACTGTAATTCTTATTTCAACCAAAAAAATAGTGTTTGAAAATGCAAAGATTCAAAATACTATGTAAAAAGAGGCAAATAAGTAAGATGCCATCCCATATTACACAAATCATTTCAAGGATAAACATATGCCTCCAACTTGCTTTTCCATTTGGAATTATCACTAGACTACCGAATGTCTTTTAATGACATAAAGGCCCACAGAATTAAACTACTTAAAAAATGTTTTCCTTACAGCAGAATGGAAAATAAAACTAATGCTCTTTTCCATTGTGTGCCGAATTGAATTTTTGTTCGAAGACAACAGTATTTAATTTGCAGGGGAAAAAAAGATGAAGAGTACCTGAATTTAGATAGAATGTTTATATTTTAAATTCTAACGTATGGTGCCCTTTTTTATTTTATGTAAAATGAGTCGTTTATAGTATTTTTAAATGGAGCGTGCTGAAAATATTAATCCTGTGCATGGATTTTTTTTAACTGACTCCTGTGGTGTCATCTACAGCTGGCACAATTCAGATTTCAAAAGAAATTTTGAAATTTTTTTCAATAGGCATAAGATTTACTCACTCTTCCTCTTATTTTAGGGCTATCTGTTATAGAATGTATTGTTACTCGTTGAAGTTTGGTATAGTACACATGGGCATGTTATATGCAAATGTATTCAGTTGGGGTATGTATATATTTTGTTATGTTATGTACATAAACATCTACCCTCGTGCATATGTATATTTACATCATGTATAAATATGTGTATATTACCAAAGGGTCCTATACTGGAGGAGGAGGAGCTTCCAAGGGACTGTCATACAATATTTTAGTTAACTGTTAACTGAGGCTGTTTTCTACGAAAGTAATTAGGTTTGCTTTTTCTCACAGTCCCAAAGGTGGGTGTTTATAGACATGGTTTACTTATTACTGTTTTCCAAAAGGCTAGTTTTTTAATCTTATGTCAACATATGCTTTAAATAAATGAGTGGTGCCCCCCCCTTCACCTTGCCCTTCTCTTAGGAAGGCCTATGGGCAAACAGCTTGATAAATAATTCAAAGAAAAGCTGAACTTTGAATCCAAAGACAAAAGCTCATCCTGTTAAACATTGACATTTTACCATTAACCTTCTTTACTAAAATTTAGCTGTCTATACATTATCTTATGAAAAGGAGTGATGGAAATAGTATCAAGATACTGGCTGGTGAGGGCCTCATGAGGTGAGTGTGAGTAAATTGCACTCAGAGCCTTTCTCCAGAACAGGAGGTCTTATAGTGAATTGTGGCTAAGAGTTAAACCACATAATGTCCATCTAAATCCAAGAAGCAAAAACATATATACCAATGGTGTTTCCAAATTAGTGAAAATCCCCAGATGCAAACATTAGGACAGAAAGAGGACATAAAGTTTATTTTTAGGATCCTCTGAAAGTCACGTTATCAAAACTACAGTTGGGCAACTGGGTTCATATTTTCAGTGATGGAGAGAAATATTTAGCCTTTTTCTGAATTCTCTCTGCCCTGTGTTCCCCCTTGAGAGCTGAACAATTTGGATAGGCTAGTTAATGTTGTAAGAAGGAGGAATTTCATTGGGCCCAAGTTTTCTTCTATTAGTCTGCTTTCCTCTTGTCTAATAAGAGGTAACTGACAGACCTGTTTTGTATGAAATTATGAAAATCAGAGATTGGAGGAGAGTCATTATTTCAGAACTGAAAAGATGTGGGTGTCTGCACTCCCCGCCCCCCCCCCAAAAATTCCCATCACTGGAAAGGAGCCCGCAAACTGGCTGGCAGGTCAGCTAAAAAGACCCACAAAAGTGATTTTCAACTGGTTCCTACTACCTCCACCCTATGCCTCCCAAAATAATAAAAACAACATCCACGCAAGCCCCTTTGAAGGCCAAGACCGACAGAAGCAGATACACAAGCCCCTGAAACGTGGCTTCCCAGTGGGTGAAATCCCGTCTCAAGGGCAGGCAGGAGCCTGGAAAGGCTCTGGTCGCATTTCTCAGCGGACACGGTCCCTTTCGGCTCACCCTCGCTCACGTGAGTCCGGGGGTCCGTGAACGTGCCGGGACCCCAAGAGGGATCTCTCTCTGGGGCTCAGAGGTGATGGAAGGCGGAGGAAGGAGACGCTCGCGTGGGGGGCAGGAGAGCTCTAGGTGGCAGATTTAGATCTCACAGCTGCACCAGAGCATCCCTCACCGCCTCCTGCCCTGCCCTGCGCGCGCACCGCACTCCCACGCGCGCCGCCCACGCACGCAGCCCTCGCACCCGCACACACACGCACACACACACACACACAGCACCCGCACACCGCACCTGCACACACGCACAGGCACACCGCTCCAAGCCGCTCTCCTTGCCGCTCCGCAGGGAGCCCCTCCCCGCGCCCGGCCCTGCCCGGCGAGCGGACAGCCAGGCTCCCGAGACTACGGAGCCCGCGGGCCGGGAACGAGGCGCGCGGCCGCCGACTCCAGCCGGTGTTGCCTGGCGCCGACCCGAGAGGGGTCGGGAGCGGGCAGGAAGGGCCAGGGAGGGGTGACCCGGCGCGATCCCCCCACCCCACCCCACCCCGGCTCTCCTGCCGCCCTCCTGCGCCCTCCTCCAGCCGGCTCTCCCCCCGCCCCTCCGCCAGCAGCTCGCGTGCGGAGGGGGCGCTGGCTGTGCGCGTGCGCGCGGGCCGGGCGCGGCCGTGGGCAGCGCGGGGAACCCACGCGGCCCGGCCACCCGCGGGCGGCGCGGTGGCTCCTCTGGCGCCGGCCTGCAGGGGGCGCCGCGCTCGCGGGGCCGCGGCCTCTGGCGCGGAGGAGGGGCCGCGAGGCCGGCGCGGAAGCTGTCTCGGCCGCGCGTCTCTGGAAGGTCGCGCGAAGTCCGGAGGCTGGTACTCGCCCGCAGGACGGGGACGGCGCTTTCCCGCTTGTCACCAGCTAGTCCGCTCTCGTGTCCCGCGGCCGGAGGGGGACGGGAGCTGGCCGGGGAGGTCTCCTCCTGGCCGGTGGGCTTTGCCTGCCTGCTCGGAGCTCTGGGTGGGGAGGAGAGCTCTTCTTCTCTAGCGCACGGCCGCGTCGGGCATCGGAAAGTTTCCTACCAGCTGGGGGACAGAGGCGGACGAAGTGCGAGCCTGCTTCCAGGCTGGGACTACCTGAAAGTACCAGAAGTGTCGCCGGCCAGCCGCGCCCCCGGCGTCCCCAGCAGTCACCCCCTTTCCTGTTCGGGCGGGCCCTGGGCCGGGGGCCGGGGAGACCTGGCAGTCCCGCCGCCCGCCCGGTGGGCTTCGCGCCGCCACCCACGGGGACTGCCCGCCCTGCAGCTTCGCTAGAGGAGGACGGTGGAGCCACGATCCCAGAGAAACAGAGTCCGTGTCCTCGCAGGGCACCGAGGGGTCTCGATCAGGCCCAGGGCCTCTGCAAATACTCCAGAGGGGCGCCCGGGCCAAGAGTACCCTTGGAATAGAACCTCGGACTCCGGGGTGTCCACGTCCCTTTCTCACTTCAGAAGTTCACCTGAGCTTGGGGTGGTGACTGTCCCCCGTCCCGATCGATACGGACCCAGCAACCAAGGCCAAAGGTGTGCAGACTTTTTTTTTAAGACCCACATCTTATAAACGTGAGATTTTTTTTACCAGGCAGCACAGATTACTTAAAGCGTACCATTTCTCCGCGATCCAATTTTATTAGGATTTACTCTCATTTGTGCTCGGCTTCTCTGGGGAAATAATGCTTTGATTAATGTAATCCTGGCCCGGGATCCGCCACATGCCCCTCGCCCCTCTCCCAAGAGAAAGGGCCTGTTTGACAAACAATAACAGAGCAGCAACTCTTGCAATCTGCCCACACCTTTGGGGGTGGCTAGGGAGAGGGTGACACACGATCCCACGCCGTTTGCTAAAGGCAAGGGTGAGAGGAGGGAGCGGGCTGTGCGAGGGACGAACTTTCCCGACGCAGAGCCGCGGGCCCCGAGGCGCGGGGGGCTCCAGGGGAGGGCCCCGGTGGGGTGCGCGCGTGGGTGCCTGTGCGCGCCCGCCCGCTGGTCGCGCCGGCCGTCTGCCTCTTTGTCCCCAGCCACAGGCCTCGGCGACGGGGATCTGCGCGCTCCCCGTGGGCAGCCCCCGGACCCAGGGCGCGTCCACAGCGCCCACGCGCGGTCCCAAAGCACCTCGAGAGCAGATCTTGGGGGAGAAGCGGGCACTGACCCGAGGCGCCCCACAAGCCGCCAAAACCTTGGCCGGAAACCTGGAACGCGGGGCCAGATTCAGCTGCTCTCCTGCCGCACCGATGCCTGCGCCCCTCCAGCCGTGCACACTCGGACACAATGCGGATCCGCCGCGAGCCGCGCTCGCCCCCGCGGCAGGCGGAGAGCGGGCGCCCCTTTCCCGCTCGTCCTGCACCTCCCGCGCCGCCCGGCCCCCGCCCCGAAGGAGAACAGCTCAATTACGAAAAGAGCGAAGGCAGGAAATCCCAGGCACCAAGGCGCCCGCCGACGCTCCTCTGGTCCCCGTCCCCTTCGCCCCGTCCCCACCCCCAGCTTCCCCAGCTCGGAGGCGGGGGGGGGGGGGTGGGCAGGGGGGCGGGGGCGGCGGGGCGAGGGGTCCTGCCCTGCTCCGCCAGAACAAAGCCCGCCGCGGGAGCCCGCGGCCGCGCACCGAGCCGGTGACAAAGGCGGGCGGGCGGCGCCGAGCTCCACGGCCGCGCTCCGCCGGCGGCGGGCGGGAAGGAGGCCTAGAAGGTGGGGTGCGATGCGCACCGGCTGTTCCTGGGCTGCGGCATCTCGCGGCCTTGTCCCCGGTGACCGGTTAGGGTGACTCAGCGTTTCCCTCGTCGCTGGCCCGCACCCCGTCTGGTCTCTCTCCCCTTTGTGCCTCTGGCCCCGCGCTCCTCGCTCCTTCCGCGCTTTCTCCGCCACCTCACTCCTCCTCCTTTACTCCCTCTCCCCTGGCCTTCTTGCTTTTAATCGCTTTCCGTTTTTCTTTTTCCCCTAGAAATGCAATGCTAATTCGACTTCTGAAGGCCGCCCTGGGTGTTCAGATAACAGTCTCAAAGTCCTTGCCGGGCAGTGTGTACGGAGAAAAGGGGAGTAATGGGTCCTCTTCATTTTATTATGCAAATTGTGCTCTCAGTAAAATAAAATGCAGTCTAAGGAAGCAGAGCTCGGCCCTGGGACCCCAGAAGCCGCCGCCTATTCGAGAGAAGCCGCTTCGGAGGGCCGCAAATCACAGCAGGGGGCGGGCAGGGGGACCCTGAGGCTGCGGAAGAGAGACCCCCCGCCACCCCCGGCCCAAAGCAAACCTTTCTAGGGAACGTCCCAATCTGACTTCCTAACCCTGAAAAGGAATCGCTTGCTGGACCCTAGCACTGACACCCCAGTGTTTTCGAATTTTGGAGACTTGAATAGTCAGTGTTTTTCCAAGTGAAGTTTTACTTGTTTTGTTTCTGCGATGTGAATTTCAAATAAAGGGAACAGAGCCTAAAGCCATTTGGACAACACACACCTTGACTTCTGCAGGTTTTTTGCACCCTGATATAATATTAAATTAAGAGCTGAGGGCTGTCCAACACCACTGTAAGCTTGGGATCCTCCCCTTGGGCTTTGTTGAGAAACCAGGCTCCCTACCTGAAATCTGGGGGGAGGAGGTGGGCCTTCAAAGCTATAATCAGACACAGAACTTTGAACTGGGGACTAACAAGCCCCAGTTGCATGAAGCTACAATGAGCAAGGTCATTTAGTTCTACCGCCAAAGTCTCTTTGCCAGATATTTTAGTGCTGGAGTCTTATTGCTGCAAACCACAGAGTATCTGAAGTATCAGTTATCAGTGAATATTGGTACTGTATTTTGAAAGTGAGCAGAATAGCCACCCTTGAAGACCCCCTAAGGCTGACAGTCCAGGGTGAGCCTAGGGAGGGAGCAGGGCAGTGAAGTGGGAGCTTCAGCATCCACAGGAGAAAAGACACCACAGAAGCATCATTTGGGGGAAATGCCCAAAAGAGCAGCCTTCAGCCTGGTGAGCTGCAATCTGCACCCGGCTCCTCAGACAATAGCTAAGTTCAAGTGTTAAAAAAAAAAAAAATCTAAAAAAAACCACAGAGGCACTAAAGTACAAGAATTGCTTTTTCTGGTGTGCTACAGACATCCGTCAGGAGACTACCTGGTTCCAACCCAGAAAGGAGAAGCTATACAGGGAATCTGGGGGGTTCTGGGCAGGGCGTGTCCTCATGAAAGAGAGGAGAGTTCATTCTGTTAGGGCCACAAGCTCAAAAAAATCCAACCACCCCTCTGGCAAAGCTGAGTTAATATTTTGTTTTTAAAAACACAGGCACAAAAACACCAAGTTGACCTTGGAATATTTTTCTAGCCAGACATACCCACATGTTTTTGTTAATAAATCATCATCATCACTCTGGTCAATCAGCTGGGTTCTCTGTTACCTAATAGCCCTGTGAATTTAAATTCCAAGAAGACCACTGTTGGTGGGGGGAGGTGAAGGGGGGACAGGCAAGAATAGTCCATCACATTGTGTCAGCCACGGCTTCCCTAGCGATTGGTAGCTTTCATTACCAGACTTGTCAGGTGCACGAATGCAGCTACAGTGAGCAAACTGTTGGAAATGGGTTGTTTTTAAAGCATACACTCGATTACCAACTTATCGTGCCTTCTTAATTTAGATTCCACAATCTGAGGTGGTCTGTAGTTTAAAGCTGTCCTATAAGCATCAGAAGTAAAGCTTCTTACTTGAGGGTGAGAAATCACAAGTGTCTGAATTTATCATTGCTCCTTTCAGCCCATCTAAGAGAACTAAGTGCTTGCTCCTTTCCTGCAGATCAGATAAATCAGTTATCAAAGTGATACAAAGAACCACATAGGAGGAACCATCGGGACACTTCCAAAAACTTAGCAAGACCAAGAAACAACCCACCCACCGCCCAGCCAGATGACAAATACTCATTTCCACCCAAAAGCTACCACTGAAGAGCCCTTTCTTTGGATCTAGCACACAGTGTGGATTGTGAGTATGCTACACATTTTAATTTGTAAATGCTAAAGGCAAATGTGCTTCTGCACTGCCACGGTACCGGCCGGAGCACCTTATCATTCTCAAATGGAAGCAAATGAGTAAATACCCAGTTTGTATTCTGTACATCTGACCCAGGTAATGTTCTTCATTCTCTCTTTTGGCAAAAGCAATTTCACCATCCCCAACAATTTAAAGTCTGTAGCTTTGCCCAGCTCTTTGGATCTTAATTCATACCCAGCTTGATTGTTCCCACCTCCAAATCATTACAGAATGCTAACGCGGTCTCTATAATATGCCAGTTCTCGAATTAACTTGTTGCTTTACCCAGAATTATTATTTTCTATTTCCTTTACTCGAGGTAACCTAAGATTGTAGATATCATGAGTAGCAAGCTTTTTTTTTTTCTTCCAGGTTTTTTTTTAAGTAACTTTATAAAGAAGGAACATACGAAGCAGCCAAGATAGTAACCACCCCAGATCTCATGAAAAGGGATACCAAAAAGTACGCTCCCAATATGTACAGTTATTGCTTAACTATTGTTTTACAAAATGCCTGGCTAAACAGAAAAGTGCCCTTTCTCCTGAATAATTTTAAAATGCAGTTCGCAGCCCATGGCCTGCAACGTAACCTAGAGCTTTGAGGCATTGGTCTAGTGCGTGTGGATCTCCCCCAGAAGTCTTTTGTCTGAAATGTCCGGAGAGCTGAAGAAAAAGCCATGTTTGGGTTCAAATTACACGGTTTCTTCCATTTCCCAATTTGCGTTATTCGCACAGACCTGATAGTACATTTCTTGACTCTAAATGTGAGAGCTCCCGGATAAAACTCATGGAATTAAAATGTTTTTTAAAGTGTCTCCTTTGCATACGTTATTCCCATAATCTTTCAGCCCTCCTAGATGAAATACCACTTAAACCCAAACCTTGACTTTTTCAAGTTAGTTTCAAAGCAAAACTTCTGGCTGGAACCTGGCTGGCTTGGAGTAGAGTTCAAAAGGATAAGATGTCTTTCCCGCTCCTCCAGAGGGACGGTAGAGCCTCCAGCCCGGGGCCCTTCCTGCAGGCTCGGTGGCATACTCACAGGTGTGGGGAGCCGCTGAACAACGGAAGACAGCTTCTCACAAGTCACTCATGGCTTCCCTTTCTTAGGCTCTCCAAATCTCCTTGGGAAAATTGTTAGTGACACACTGACTAATTCCTCAGAACTGGGCAGGATTTGCCCTTCACTATTTTAGGAAGTTTTCCACGTATCTTTTCATCCTTCCCCACAATAAAGTTCAGTCTTCCTTGTCTGTATCTAAAACTCTCTGAGGCGGAAAGCCTGTGCTCTCTTAAAACTTTTCTGCAACTGTGTTAAGTCATACTGTGCCAAAAAGTTTCAAGCGCACAGTGACCTCTCAGGGATGGCTATTTTGTATTCTCCCTTTTCCCTAACAAGCCTTTCAGGGATAAATCCAAAATCTTTCTACAGCCAGAGGAGGTATGAAGAATTAAAGGAGCCATTAAATATCAAATGGAGTAAAAGAGATCCAGGATGCCCTGACTAGGTCTCCAGGAGCTGGATTTTTATTTAGAAGTCAAAGCCTTCATCAAGTTGAAGAATGTTCACTATTTAGTAGATAATATCTTTAGAATGTATTTTTCTCTTCTTGACTGTTTCCCAAAATATACAACCCGAAAGCCAACTTCTGAGGTAGCTTACTACGTACCCCTAAAAATTTTGTGAAGTGTTTTTGCTTTCACAGCCCAACTGTTTTCCAGACTTACATCCACTCTGCGGAAAGAAATGGAGGAATAGTTTTTTGAACTGTTTTTCTTTCGGGGCCATTTCACAGAAGGGGCTGGGTGGGAGATGGAGGGGGGGCGCTCACTGTCCTTCTATTTTAAGGCGCTGTGCTCTGCAATGAATTCACTCCTCGTTGTGAATATGCATAGAAAGGTAGGGGCATTTGTTCCTTTGGCAAGTTTGGTAGAGCAGATTTGCTTTTGAAACAGCTGCATTTTGCACGGTACCTGCTAAGACGAGTCAGTGCGCCCCCTGCTGACAAGTCAAGAGTGCGACTCCCGAGCACTTGCAAAGTTTATTTTGTTCAGTAAACCGTGTCATATAAAATTAACAACAACAAATAAAATTAGCTTATATGTTTCAACTGTAAAAGTCCAAAACAAAATAAAGCTAGTTTTGGTGGCGCTAGAAATCTCTATCGGCTTCTTCTCTTTGGCTGAACCAAGGTCCTTTTATCTAAAGCCCAGTGCACAAACATATAGCTTAATGTGACCAGTGTTCTTCCTTTTCTTTTTCTCTCTATGGCAACCAATATGCTCTGCTCAGAAATGTTCCCCATCAAGGAAACAAATGATCTTCAGGGAGCAGCTCTATATGGCATCTGGTCCAATGGAGCACAGAGAGTTAACCTCAGTCAAAAGCGACGCTGCCAGGCACGCAAAACAAGGAGCGGAAAACTGGCGATTCTTACCCCCTCCCCAAGTGAAACCTGTTCCTCCTTCCTGAGAAACCATTTCATTGATTTGGCATCAACTGTTTCCAAAGAAATTACAAATTTCATATTGCAAGGTGTTCCGGAGACAAAAGTGCAATAATATTCCAGCTATTTGATTCTCACCCCCTCACCACCCCAGATATGACTTCCTCTAAAAAGGACAAAACCAAGAACCTTTTAGGATCCTCTCCAGCCCATTTCACTACAGTAAGTAAGGTTCTCACATGGGCTTGGACTTGGCCTAGCTATTTCCTCCAGCCGTATTTCTCGAATTAACTGCACCTAGCAAGCAAGGCACCCTTAATTTTTACCAAACCCAGGGACAGTGGCGAGAGTCGGGGAGGGGGGGTGAGGGGAGCAAGGCCGGCCGTCAAAAATAGAAAACAAAGTAAAACACTATGCCACGCTAAAGCTCCAGCCTCCTTTGGGAATAAAGTGTAAGGTGTCCTGGTTAGTTTTGATTGATCACCCTCTTTCCGATGGCCTTTCACTACCGAGCTGGGAGACTGCAGCTTGCGGCCAGCTCCCCAGACGCGGCCTTAACCAGGGGGGCACCGACTTCCTGCCACTTCTTCATCCCCTGCCTCCTTCTTCTCCAGCTCTCTGCCCTCCCTTTGCCAAGCCCCCCCTCCCTCACTCCATCCCCCTGCTCCCAGCAGGAATCCCTCACCCCAATCCCAGGCAGGCACACGTAGTTCAACACATCAGCATTGGCTACAGAAAGGGGGTTTCTTTCCCTCTAGTCCTGATTCTCTACAAAAAAGAAAACCCAAAGCAAGAAATATTTATAATACTGAGTGCTTCATCATCACTTCTTTTTCTAGGGCCTTTATATTTCCCTGACAATCAACAATTAAAATTAATAGCACTCTCCTCCTCCCCAGAAAAAAAAAATAAGTAAAGTGCCTTGCCGTGGGGAGCTTTGGAATGAGGCCATCGTTTTATGTAATATTTTAGCAGGGTTGGGTTTTTTTAACTCTCCCCCCAACGCTCTTTCCCTTCCTTCCTTCAACACAGTTGCCCTCTCTTGTCCCAAGCACTGGAAACAAGCTCCCAAACCTACAAGAACATAAATAAACCGGAAAGGAGGGGCAGAAAAGAGAAAGCAGGGAAAGAAAATGAAAAACACTTACCGAGCAAACTTCCAAGGTTAGATTTTTAAATAAATGAAGATGTTTCATTTAATAATAATAAGGTGACTGGGGTGGGGGGAGGCATATTCTCAACTCCCCAGAAGCGGTGCTTCCTTAGTCTTGCCTTTCCAGCGACTCCTCTAAGCCCAGCTCTCCACTAGTCTATTATTTTCACCAAAATATATGAAAATGTATGCAAATGAAAATCAGCACTAACTGTTCTCCCCTTGTTATATACTTTGGATTTTTTTTTTTTTCCAGACAAAACAATCACACTCGGCAAAGGGAGGGGACGGATGGGTGGGGCTGGGGAGCGACTGGAGAACTAAGTACGCGAAGGGGGAGGACGAAGGGGACAGAGCTCAGAACAGAAGTGTATTTCTGATTTCGAGGAGCAAGGCGTTTTGGGGGGCTTCCCGTACGCGCACACACACCCTCCTTGAAAAGAAAGAAAGTGGATGTGTGTAAAGTGGATAGCAGAAGCGCTATCACGTTTCATCAGGCCACCTGAGACTGCTTTTGAAAGCGTGTACTGTGAAATTCATAGCAGTAATTTAGACAAAATCCTCACTGTATATTAATGAAAGGGGCCCCATGGCTCTGTTCCTATCCTCCCCATTCAGTGTAAACAAAACCACGAGACTCTCTCGGTTTTTGAGCCGAATCCAAGCAAAATCGGCAGGAAAGGAAAACATGGGGTGCTGGCACCGACTATTCAAACGTCTGCACCTGGAGATCTCAGATTTATTCAATGAAATCTGTGTTCCATCTTTCATATATACATATACGCATACATAAATATAAAAAGGAACCTTAGGGGGACGCACAGGGAAAAATCCGTTCTGTCTGGGGTTTGGTTACCGCCGCCGTTCAGGTCTATACCTTCGCAATAATGGAATCACTAAAACCTACCTACGAGGGCATCTCTCTCCCCCCGCCCGGCACGCAGGAGCTGGACCAGATCCTACACAAATGCTATGCGCCCACTGTTCATCTCGAGATCTCGCAAGGGCTGCGTGTCTGCGACCGGGCTGGAGAGCTCCGGCTCTGAGTACCCCTAACTGCGCTCAGGAGAGGAATTATTCGCGGGAGAAGGGCAGCCCCGAGCACCCCGGCGGCTCCCCGTCTGCGTCAGGGGAGGCGGGCAGGGCCGGCGCAGCGCGGCCCGGTGCGGGGTGCAAGCACACGCACACTCATTAGGGACGATGTATTTACTGAATGTCCGAGTCGGGTTAGTTCATTGGAAATCCCCGAGGAGGGTTCAATTTGCCCTTGTTTTCGTGGCCACTTTCTCTTTTTTCTTGGTTCGCTGAGGCTCCTCTGTGCAGCGTTTCCGCTCGGCCGCTTCCCCCCACCCCCTCTTCTCCCGCCCACCCCGCGCGCTCCCCCTCCCGGTCCCCTTAACTCTTTCCGCCGGGTTGGGCTGAGAACGCGCTCAGCGCCGCCCGCCGCAGACCCTCCGAGGCCGGAGAGAAAGAGAAAGCCCCAGCGTGCCCAAGAATAGCGAGCAGGCGAAACACCGCTAATAACGACCGCACCGAAATAAAGAAATACACACCCGCACCCGCACACAGTGTGAGCGGTGGAGGGCGCGGCGGGCGGATCCGCTTCCTTAGGCCGTTCCCGCTGCTGCAGGCTTCCCGACGCCCTTCCCGGGGGGTCGAGGCGGGGTGGGGGGGGGGTCGGGGGGGACTGTGTGTCTAGTGGGAAGGTCGGCCGAGCGCCCCGCCGCCTGGCACCCCGGGACTCGCAAGGGCACGCGCGCTCCTCGCCGGAATCCCGGCGGAGGGGGCGGGGGAAGGGAGAGGCGGGGGTGGGGAGCGCGCTGCAGCCTGCGGTCCTTCTCGCACGCGCGGGCCCGGCGCTGGTCCCGGGCTGCAGGTTTCCCAGACTATGGCATCCGAGAACTTAAACAAAGGGGGCGGCCGCCGGCGCGAAGCGGCTGCGGAAAGTTGCGGTGGCGGATTTCCAAGGAGCGCGGCCGCTACCCGGGCTCTCGGCGCCACCAGCTCCCCCTTCCCACCCCCGCCGAGGCGGGGACGGGGGCCGGCTGGTGGAGGAGCAAGGAAACTTTGAAACCACTGGGGACACATCTGCCTATAGGTATTGGCGTGAATGGCACATCTGTGCCGGGCGCGTTACCGATCTCTGGGATGGGGTGGGGGGCGGGGAGGACGGCAGCACAACGCGGTACCAGGTGGAGTGGGTAGGTTGCTATTTTTCACGATTTTTCCCCTCTACGTTTTCCTTCGGACCCCCGCACGCCCCCCCCCTCCTTTCCCTTTCTTCCCTCCCCCTCCCCTCCCCCTCCCCTCCCCCTCCCCCTCCCAGACCTATTGAGATGCCCAGAGCGACGGAGGGAAAGCCTAAGTCTCGGCCGGACACTAAGAGTTAAGATGTGGCGGAGGGGGCGGCGGAGGAGGGGCGGGGAGGAGAAAGTGGCGAACCGGAGGGAGGAGGCGGGGGGAGGGGGGGACGACAGATTTCCAGCTTCTACGACGCTCTGCCTAAATTAAAAAGCAACCAATCGGAACGGCCGGAAGGGGGGCCGCGCGTCCTGAGCCAGTCATTCCGGCCCTGCCAATCACCCAGCGGGTAGCCAATCAGCGGGGGCCCTGGTGCTCGACTTCCTTGTATTTGGGAAAGTGCAGTGGTGGGTGCGCGCTCGCGGCGGAGGGTAAACATTCGACAGTCCCCGCTCGGAGAGGGAGGGACAGAGAGCGAACTGTCAGATCCGAGCGGGCGGGCGAGAGGGCGAGAGAGCGAGAGCGAGAGCGAGAGCGAGAGAGAGGGAGGGAGGGAGAGGGGAAGAGAGAGGGAGAGCGCGCGAACCAGGGCGCAGAGCGAGCTCCCGCGGCAACTCCGCTCCGGCACGGCCAGCGCCAGCGCCGTCGGGGCAGCCTCCGAGCCGTGCGTCGTGCCACTGGAGTTGGTTGTGTATCAAGGATCCCCTATATGCACACACACACCTCCACCTCCACCAGTGCACTCTTCTTCCTCCTCCTGCAGACCTCTGCTGGGAAAAAAATAAAACACCAACCCCAACCGTCAGCAGCAAGGTAACCGAGAAACTCGACCTCCTTTTTCTCCTGTTCAATTTTTTTCCTTGTTATATTTGTCTTCTAATTTCTACCCAAAAGGAAAGATGTCGCATCAGACTGTGACTGTTGCGAGGAGAATGAAAAAGGACTGTTTTTTCAGAGGCAACCACGAGCTCCGGCAATAGCAACTTCAGAGAAATGCACCAGCGCCAGAAGTTTTCCTAGGACAGAACAAAACTTGAAACGAGAGGACCGGAGGGGGAGAGCAGGAGCCAGCCTCTCCTCTCCGCACGCGAGCAGCCAGCATCACCACGCCTTCAAGGACAAAAAAAAGTTTTACTACTCCAAGGGGAGACGAGTGAGCTCCGTTCCTGAGGAGGCGGCGAGGAGCGGCCGGTCGCCGGTCGTCCACGGTTTGGTCCAGAAGAAAGGAGCGGCTGCTTTCTTTGTTGCCTCCAGCGAAACCTCCACTTAGCAGGTGGACCGAGCCCCGCGCCCCGGCAGAGTCCGCGCTCGCCCGAGGACAGGAGGAGGAGTGCGAGCCGGCGCGCCCGGCCAGGAGCCCCGGCGCAGGCCCGCGCCCCGCCCGGCGAGCCCCGCTGGAGCGAGCCGCTCGCGCCGGGGCTGGGGGGCGGCCACGACCCCCCCTGAGGGGGGCGGCCACGGAGCGCGCCCCGCCGAGAAGCAAGCCCCCCTCCCCGGAGCGCGGCTCCTGCGGCGGCGGCTGCGGCGGCGGCGGCTGCTGACCAAGGCCGGCCGGCGACCCCCGCGCCCTGCCCAGCGGCCTTGCAGCTGCAGCCGGCGGCCGCGGCTGCGGCGGCGGGGGCGGAGGCGGCGGCGGCGGCGGCGGGGCCGGCGGGGGCCCGGGGCGGGGGCGGAGCGGGGGGAGGCGGGGGGGCGCGGCGGCGGCGGCGGCGGCGGCCGCGGCTGCTGCTGCGGCGGCGGCGGCGGTGGTGGCGGCGGTAGGGTGGCGGGAGCGGAGCGGGATGGCCACGGCGGCCTCTAACCCCTACCTGCCGGGGAACAGCCTGCTAGCGGCCGGCTCCATCGTCCACTCGGACGCGGCGGGGGCCGGCGGCGGCGGCGGCGGCGGCGGGGGCGGCGGCGGCGGGGCGGGCGGCGGCGGCGGCGGCGGCGGCATGCCGCCCGGCAGCGCCGCCGTGACCTCGGGTGCCTACCGGGGGGACCCGGCCTCCGTCAAGATGGTGCAGAGCGACTTCATGCAGGGGGCCATGGCCGCCAGCAACGGCGGCCATATGCTGAGCCACGCGCACCAGTGGGTGACGGCCCTGCCCCACGCCGCCGCCGCCGCCGCGGCCGCCGCCGCCGCCGCCGTGGAGGCGAGCTCGCCGTGGTCCGGCAGCGCCGTGGGAATGGCCGGCAGCCCCCAGCAGCCGCCGCCGCCGCCGCCACCGCCGCCCCAGGGCCCCGACGTGAAGGGCGGCGCGGGGCGCGACGACCTGCACGCGGGCACCGCGCTGCACCACCGCGGGCCGCCGCACCTCGGGCCGCCGCCGCCGCCGCCGCCGCACCAGGGCCACCCCGGGGGCTGGGGGGCAGCCGCCGCCGCCGCCGCCGCTGCCGCCGCCGCCGCCGCCGCCGCGCACCTCCCGTCCATGGCCGGGGGCCAGCAGCCGCCGCCGCAGAGCCTGCTCTACTCGCAGCCCGGGGGCTTCACGGTGAACGGCATGCTGAGCGCGCCCCCGGGGCCAGGCGGTGGCGGCGGCGGCGGTGCGGGCGGCGGCGCCCAGAGCCTGGTGCACCCGGGGCTGGTGCGCGGGGACACTCCCGACCTGGCCGAGCACCACCATCACCACCACCACCACGCGCACGCGCACCCGCCGCACCCGCACCACGCGCAGGGACCCCCGCACCACGGCGGCGGCGGCGGCGGCGGCGGCGCGGGGCCCGGACTCAACAGCCACGACCCGCACTCGGACGAGGACACGCCGACGTCCGACGACCTGGAGCAGTTCGCCAAGCAGTTCAAGCAGCGGCGCATCAAGCTGGGTTTCACGCAGGCCGACGTGGGGCTGGCGCTGGGCACCCTGTACGGCAACGTGTTCTCGCAGACCACCATCTGCCGCTTCGAGGCCCTGCAGCTGAGCTTCAAGAACATGTGCAAGCTCAAGCCGCTGCTGAACAAGTGGCTGGAGGAGGCGGACTCGAGCACCGGCAGCCCCACGAGCATCGACAAGATCGCGGCGCAGGGCCGCAAGCGCAAGAAGCGGACCTCCATCGAGGTGAGCGTCAAGGGCGCGCTCGAGAGCCACTTCCTCAAGTGCCCCAAGCCCTCTGCGCAGGAGATCACCAACCTGGCCGACAGCCTGCAGCTCGAGAAGGAGGTGGTGCGGGTCTGGTTCTGCAACCGGCGCCAGAAGGAGAAACGCATGACGCCGCCCGGGATCCAGCAGCAGACGCCTGACGACGTCTACTCGCAGGTGGGCACCGTGAGCGCCGACACGCCGCCGCCGCACCACGGGCTGCAGACAAGCGTGCAGTGAAGGCCCGGGCGCACCGCGGAGCGGGCCGCCGCCGCCGCCGCCGCCGCCGCCGCCGCCGCTGTCACGCCGCCGCCGCCGCCGCCGCCGCCGCCGCGGCCGGGCGGGCCGGACCGCCCTCCCCTCCTCCCAAAGACAGGCCTGCGCGCCCTCGGGGGGAAAGGAGAGGGACGCACCGAGGAGACGTTGTTTGAAGTCCAAGGAAGGAGGGGCGAAACAAACAAACAAAGCCTAGAAATGCCCAGACTGTTTTATATACACGACCGTGGCAAAACCGGAAGAAAAAAGGGGGCGATCGTGAGGTCTCGTTTCTACTCTGGTGGGGGTTCGTTTGGGGGCTTGTTTTTAAAGAAGGGTGAAGATGCCTAGCGCCCCAAAACTGCGCTCGCGAGGCTTTTCCCACCCTGAGAAGTCCTACGGGGCGACGGTGGAGAGCACTTAGCACCTGCCTCGTCCTATCCTCTTAAAAAAAACCAAACAAACATTTGTTTAAAAAAAAGCCTCCCCCCTCCCTCCAAAGGGCCGCCCCCCCACCCTCGCCTCGAGAGTTCCACCGAAACTTTGTTTCCTGGGAGCGACCTGAAAGCAGGCAGAGGCACCGGGTTTAATCAGGGGTGACTCTGTGCTCCCGGACCCTGTTATTCTTGTCCATATCAAAGTCATTTGGGGACAAACCAATTGACTATGAAACGGGAAGGAGAAAAAAAAGAACAATCTCTGGAAAACAAGAAATATATATATATATACATATATGTATTCACAGCTTCTGAAATTAACAGACTGATAGCAAAGCCAAAAGAAAAAGAATACGTATCCTCAAAGTAACCTTGGAAATAAAAGCATCTCGAAAGAGCAGAGGGATGGGCGAGGGAGCAGGGGATGTCCAGCGGCCAGTGGGAGAGGCCCCGGCGAATCCGGGCGCGGGCGGGCGGACTGGGCGCGGAGCGAGGCCCGGCATCCAACCCAGGCTTATCGGCTGCCGCTCCGATGGGTGGACGACGCCTAAAGATGCCACCGCTAATATTTTTTTTATTAATATTTTTTATTTTTTATTTCTGGACTGACTCAGATCAAGGGATTTAGAAAGACAGCACTTCTCCGGACTCTTCTCCTCAATCCGTTGCCAACTTTGATTGAATGGGTGCTGTGGATGTGATTATATAATACTGCCCTTTCCAAGCAGTGTTTTTGGTAGGTTTTAATAAACAGACTTTTCAAAAGACGGCAATATAGAATTGTTAGATCCGTTGTTGATCTAAAAATATTTGCTTTATATTTTCATTAAATGACTTCTTTTAATATTTTATTCAGAATACTTATGAACTGCTGCAAAACGGTAATTTATTTTTCCCCAGATCTTGTATTACGTGTTTTTTTCAGACGAGCACAAATCAAAATGAAATGAAAATATGGACAGTTGCTAGGTAATAAGGGTATCTTTTGATGTGATCATTTGATTGTAATTTAATTTGAGTAGTGATTCCATAAGAGCTGATCGAGAAAATAAATTTGTTAGAATGAAATAGTCTGTGTCTGATGCATAAACACTGTGTGGGAAGAAAAGAGTCCTTTAGAAAATAATTTTTTACAAGGCAAATCCTGAAGGGATAGAGCTGAGGAAGCTGTCTGCTCCACCTAAGGTACATTTGCAAATCTAGAATGAAAGGCAATGACAGAAACCGCTAGTAACTGACCACGTAATCACTCCTTGTTAGTCTGTTAATTTCACAAAATTTGTCCCTCCCTTCATTTTAGTGGGTGTTTTTAGTGTTTTTAGGTGAGACTGTCTAAATGCTAGTCCTTTTCTCAGAGATACCTGTGTCCTTTATCACCTTTATCAGAATGTTGGACTACATCCCCAGTAAAAATGTGCCAGCTGGTTACTAATGGTGAACACAGAGTCCCTCACCACCACCACCAAAGTTTAGCCTCTCTTTTCCCTCTCATCTCCCCTCCCCCACCACATTGCTACATCTCTTTCCTCTTTTTTCTGAAGACTAATAGTGGTAAAGAATAGCTTACAAGTCGATGAAATATTTTTATATCAATTACTTCCCATTAATAACTATATGTAATTAAGTTTAAATTATTGAGCCGTTTGGGGGGGTTGTTTTGTTTGTTTTCTCTATAATATGGGAGAATGTCGTTCTAAACCCCTCACTGTGGACCACACTGCATCACCCTCAGTGTGATCACCAGCTCAGACAAGAGTCTACGTTTCTTCTGTGTTTCTGTCTTTCCCCAGTATGAGTCTATATTTTCTTTACCGGTGCTGCTGGGGGTTTTCACTTTTTGATCACTCTTTAGTTACACCCTGCAGAGCGGTCACATTTATCAAGTTAATGTATCAATAGTTACAATGTGGGAAAATGAAAGTGTAATGCCTCAGGTTGTAAGTAACAAGAGGCAAAAGGCTCTGCTTCCTTGAGTCCCTTCGTATTGTACTTAAAAAAAAAAAAATGTATTTGGGGGTGATAAAGCAATGATTTTGTAGATTAGTTTCCCCCTAATCTCATTGAGCTGTCACTCACTTTTTGCGTCTTCTCTCATCTTTACTCCCTCTCCCTGTGATATCAATGCAGGGGTTAAAAAACCCGGAAAACTGTGAGAGCAACAAGGAGCAGTTATTTCTTCCAGACAGACCCTGTGTCACTTTCATAAATCAGGCCCAGCCAGATGGCCGTGTATTGGGTTGCATTATTTTAAACACCAAATCGTACTAAAAATCACAATCATTTTGATTTGTGAAATCTGAAAAAGGCCATATTTATTAAACAGAGAGCAGGGAAAAAATGAAAACAAGAAACCACAATTTACTTTTCTTTGCCTTCTTGTTTCCTATTTGTCTTGCTATTGTAATCTCTTTGCCCAGCAAATTTACAACCTGGAGTCGGGGGGGAGTGGTGACAAACTCTATCATTTTTTGAGGGTCTACAGGGGCAAGCACGGAAGGCCTTATTGGAAAGCTGAGGATCGGGTGTGGTTGTTTTCATAGGGTGGATGCTACTGGCGCGTGAGATGAAAACCTATGTTCCGTACAGGACTGGTAGTGGTTGATCAGACAGAGAATGGGTCTATTTCAAATGTTAGGAGGCATTTGCTTACTTGATTTGGCTGACAACAAAAGAACTAACATTGGATTTCACCCTGTTTTCTATTAAAAAGTAACCTTTGCTGTTTACTTTGGATGAAGCTCTGATTTAGAGGTAGCAGAGTAACTTAGAGCAGCTGGGAAAGCTGGCCCATTTTATTCCATTATTCTGTATTTTTTTAAAGTGAGCTCATGCTTGCACTCCATATTTTTTTTTTTTAAAATCAACCCTTTGAATGTATTTACAAAATGAAATTCATGGTTGCAAAACAAGTGAGGGCAGATACAACTGAGAGGTTTTGTGCTAAGGCTTATATTGTTACACATGTAAATAATGAAAATATTGTTATATATCACCAGATCTTTTTAATGAATTTGGTCATTGTGTTCCTTTGTAGCGCAAGTGTCTTGTGCTTCGTCAAGTGTTCGTTTGTTTCCTCCATTTCAGCCCACCCCCTCCTCCCCTTCGAACTCAGAGGAAAGTGACAAAGTTCTGTTCCATCAATCTGGCTAATCCCAAGCTAGGCCCATTTATAGTTTGCAGTCTCCCGTGGCTTCTGATCAGTTGTCCAAGCTACAGCCATCTCATTCACCCAACCATCTTCCCCTGCAAGTCTGGGCGATAAATCATTCAAGGTGTATTTAAAATAGTCACTTTGTTGTTGTTGCTCTGCCTTTTTTTTTTCTTTTTTTTTTTTTTTTCTTTAAGTACTTAGCCAAGGACTACTTCTTTGTTCCAAAACCGAACTATTCATTATTGATCTTAAAGATTCCCTTTGCTTCCCTGTAGCCCCCAGTGTACGCTCATTACCATGCTCATAATCTGTTTTGTATGAATGGTTTTCAACATTCAGAGAATAATCGGTTCTAATATTAAATGCAGTCTATGCTATTGATAGTTTTATCGATAAGTGTAATATTTTAAATAATTTTAACAATTAAATTTGTTTTTTAAATTATATATTTGTAAAGTATTTATCCTGTTGGAAGCAACAATATATTGTTGTATTTATTCGTTTATTTTTGTAATAAATGATCAACCTCTTCAAGCTAAATCAAAAATGACACTTTTATATATTTATACAAAATGCACTTTAAGAGATGGCCATATTTGCACCAATTTGTATGTAAATAGAGTAAAGATCCATCGTTAACTTGTAGCTTTCAGAACTAAATTGAAGGAAGAAACATTCTCTCCACACTGAGTTTGGTTTGCCCAAGTTCCAGGGTAATTAATCAAACTCTAAAATGGATGCAACAAGTATTGGCACTGGATGCAGACTTGAAATTAATTATTTAGGAGGTGGACCTGGTTTTTTTCAAGGCAGAAGGATAGAAATGAGAGAATCCACTTCTTTCATGAATTGCACATGGCTGACTGGACCTATTAGAACAGATGCTATGTAGCAGTGATAAAACCTAGTACCTGGCTGTGCTCAGATGTCTGTGGTGGGGAAGGGTGCGGAAGGAGAGTTAAAACTTTGAAGTTATCGGTGACCCAGAAGCAAGGTGATGTGGAAAGAGTTGTGCTATGGTTTTTTGAAAAAGTAGACCCTCTTAAAATGGCTCTGAGTGAAGAATGGCTCTCTCCTGGTCCTGTTACAGCAGAAGCAATCAGTGCAGGTGTAGTGATGGTGGTCGTGGTCGTGGTCGTTGTTGTGGTTGAGAGTGATACTTGTAGGAAGTGTAGGGGTCACCTCTCCAGCTCTGCAAATTCTGTAGGTCACTTGGTCATCTCAGTTCCTCAGAACGGCTGTTCCGAGGGCCCGAAGGTCACCCACGTGACCTCCCGGCTGATGGAGCCCCACCGTGGGCTTGATCTTGATTTCAGTGAGGAATTCGGAGGGCTCTGGGTTTGCCTCCTGGACTTTCCAACCTAGCAAAGGAAGCGGCGGGGAGGCTGGAGGAGACGGGTGTGGGCGGGGCGGCGGAGATAGCAAGAGGGGTACTTGTGTAATCAGATTCTTTGATTCTGTTAGCCTGGCTCATGGCCTATTAATTAGATTACTGTCTCTTTCATTCTTGATTTCACATCCGTGTTTGTTCCTGTCTCCTAAAATGCGGGCGCGAGCGTGGCGAGCAGGAGCCTATGATGTCACTGCCGGCCTGTGGCGGCCGCCTGGCCTTCCGGAGGGCTGTGGGCTGCGTTCTGCAGGAGTCGGATCTTCCTTGAGGAAGAGTCCTCCTGGAAGTGACCTCAGAGGGGTCTGGGAAGAGGGCAACCGGCGTGCTCGCGGCGGCCGGGTGTGCGCGCGCTGCGGGCCTGGGAGCGCGGGCTCTGGGAGGGGGGCGGCGCGGGGTCGCGGCCTGGCCCCTCCACCCTGGGGTGCAGACGGCTGGCTCAGGTGCAAGGTGTGCCGCAGGTGGAAGTGGGAGATCGGAGGAGAGGGGGAGGGTGGTGCCGGCCTCAGGCCGCAGGCTTCAGACGCCCGCCTCCCTCGGGGATGCAGCGCGGGGCCCGGCGCCCAGGTGGGGCGGTGGCGCTCGCGCGGCGGGGGAGGGTGGCCCGACCCTGCCCGGCCCGGCTCTGCCCGGCGGCCCGGCCGTAACAGCTGCGGACAGTCCCACAAGCTGTTTTCCTCGTGGCGACCATTCAGCAAAACGCAAGATCCTTTCTCAAAGATTTAAATTTCGCGGATGAATTACCATACACCGGTTGCTTAGCAACTAAATTCAAGCAGGGCTAAGAATATGCAAGCTTTTTGTATTCTCATTAATAAAAATGCCACTCTGACACAGCAACCCGACTTTGGATCACTGCGACTTCTGTAAAAGCCGTAGGAGAATACCAACCGATCCTGCCATTTAATTACGGATCAAAACGGCTTGAAACGCGATGTTTTGTTCATCTGTCTTCCTAAAAGCGATGTAAAAAATAACGGCTTTTCAAGAGCAGCAGTAAAAGAAAGGTTTTTAATGGAGTTGTCTATCGGGGTTACCGATAATTGTCAACGGAAACTTTTTGAAACAGGTTGAAATATCCCCCTTCATCAGCATTTCTTCTCTGTCCCTCAGCCCCCATCCTCTGCTTCTGCGCTCCGTCCCCAGCCTGATAATAACAATGATTATCATAATTCTGGACCGACTCAGGCCTCGGGAGCCCTAGAGACTAAAGGACAGTTGGCAGAGCAATCGACAAGGCCGGTAGCTGGAGAAAACCTAAGAACCTGAGGAGCGGGCTGCGAACTTGTGGAAGTTTCCCGGGTGGGCTGGGGGGGGGGGGGGCGGCTGAGCCCAGCGCAGCTCAGGCTCCGGGCGTCTGGAGACAACTTCTGGGAACACCAGGGTAGAAAGGTCTGTTGCCCTCTGCTCCACGTTTGCGGATTTTCCGTCCTGGGGCCAGGCCTGCTCTGCCGGGAATTCGATGACCGTGGAGCTGAGAAAGCTGAGCTCAGGGCCTGCTGACCGACCCTCTCTGGGGCCCACGTCCGAGGGCCCTGGAGGAAAAGTGAAGACGGAGCTGGAGCCCCGGGTCCCCAAGGACCTGGGTCGGGGCCAGAGACGCGGGCCTGGGGCTTCCACCGGGGGCACGGCGTGTCCCTTCCCGAAGGGTGCAGCACAGGGAGGGGACGCACCGGCCCGGAGCAGGCTCCAGCCCTGGGCTGCAGTCCCAAGGTGGGGGGCGGGAAGCAGGGGTCAGCGGGGCCGGCCTGGGGCACGGGGCGCTGCTTTGTTCGGGATTCGAGCAGAGGCGGGACGGCGGGAGGCCGGCGCTTGGTGGACTTCGGGGCTCCAGGCCCAGCCGTCGCCCCCGGGGGTGGGTGGGGGACTCGGGCGCCCCACGAACGCTGGGGTCGGCCGCATGTGCCCGGCCGCATCGCGATCCCCGTCCGGGGGCTGCGGGCCGCTGGCCTGCGCGGCGACCCTGAGCGGGCGGTGGGCGAACGCGGCCGCAGGGGAGGCGGGTTTGCCAGGCGGCGGGTCGGTGCCCAAGCCGCCCGCCAGCAGGATCGCACCGGCTTCGCCTCTCAAGCTGCCACAGGAGGCCGTGGTCAGCTTTAGAAAGATCCGGGGGCAAAAGTGAAATTCCCCAGATTGATTACAGCAGCATTTCCAGGGAGCCAGCCCCGTTCGCTCGCACTTCGGTAAACGTGAGAACTTCAGAGGTTACTTTTCCCCGGTCAGCCTGGACGCTGCAGGGTCCTGAACACCGCCCCCCAACTGACTCAATTTAACCTGATTTCTTTGTAGTGAATACAAAAAAAAGAAGAGAAAAGAAAAAGAAAAAGAAAAGAAAAGAAAAAGAAAGAAAGAAAGAAACCCAGTGGAAATTAAACCAGAAGTTGAATATTTGTTATATTAAGTGCTCAGAGGCACCAGAGTTCTCAGGAAAATGTACATAATAAACAGGAAGCCATTTATTTACAAATACAATTGCCCTAGACAAGCCACATTCCATGTACGTAATTCATTAATGGAATTTGTTCCTTCTCCTCCCTTTGGAAAGAGAAATTTTAGCTTTTAAAAATAGCTGCGTCTTGGGGGAGGGGAAGAAGAATGGTTGGTTTACCTGTTCCTAGGGAAAGAAGCACTGGTGTCCCGGCCAATTCCTGTCTGGGGGGATGTTAAATAGTATAAAATAACCGTTTAAAAGACATGGAGAGGTTGTGTGTGTGTGTGTGTGTGTGTGTGTGTGTGTGTGTTTCTTTTTTACTCTTCAGAAAATAAGTTTGTTGGCAGTGGTTCCTGTCACCAGAGTTGCCCAGGGAAATTGCGCCGGTAACTTAACCCTAGTTGGGGTGTGTGTGCACGTGTGTGAACAAAACTAAAATTTAAATAACTTGAGCTGGCTGGGAATATAGCAGAATTTAACCGTAAACCTCACGTAGTTGCCATAGTTTGGGCAATTTCTGTGGCAATGTGCCTGCTGCCCTCACTCCTTCCTGACAGGAGTCACCCCCGGGGTGATGCTGGTTCTTGGCTTTCTTGCCCCACCCCCCCCCCAGTGTAAGCATCACTTACCTGGAGAACTTGAGTCTGGTCTTTATTAACTTGGGATGCTTTCTCTAAGTAAGTCCCTTTCCCCTGCGAGTTTCGAGTTGCGAGAGGGGCATTGTTTGGGAGAGAAAGGATGCCCGGGGGAGGGGGGTGGGGGGGGAAGGGGGAACCTAGTGTGAGTCTCTGGGCGCCCCAGTGAGTGGTGAGTGAACATCAGAAGCGCAGGACACACCTGAGGTAGGTTTGGAGCTTCCCGAGGTCCCCAAATGAGACGTTTACAGAGGACAAAAAAGAATAACTGTTTTCCACATTTCACTGTTGTAGCTACAAAATAACGGGACGAACACTGAGAGGAAAGAAGACACATCTTTTAATTCAAAAACAAAAACAAAAGGGCAAGGGATGTTTTGACGAAGAGCTTCCTGGGAGATCCAACATTTGTTCTGTCCTGCAGGACTGGGTCCCTCCTGGCAGAAGACAAGCCCATTTAGCCGACTGGGACACTGCACTCTGAAATAGAATAGATACTCATTTCAAAGAGCTCGCCTTGCGCCAGCACTGAAATAAAAGATGCCCAAACCTGTCACCCTCAGTCCACCTAGGTTCAGGCAGGGCAACTTCCAGGTGTGAAGGGGAGCCAGGCAGGGTCCTTCCATTCTGCCCAGGTGAGAATCTCGAGGGAGAGTCTGTGCTTCATTTACATTTCCAAGGTTGAAAACGCTCCAGCAGAGTTTTTTAAAAAATAAATAAATTAGGTCTCATCGGAAAGTATAGTGTCACCCAGAAACTAACAAAATGAAACTAAATGTCTTACTAGCTTGGTCTTGAGAATCTGTAGGTTACAACAGGGAAACACCCATCAGTGAGGAAAACAACACCTACGAACTCTTTTTAGTTAACGTTTTGGGGGAGAAATCTTTCAAACTTGCTCGGGCCATCCTACTGATTATGCTTTGTACTTCTCCAAGATTTCTTCCAAACAGGGCTTTAAAAAAACTGTTTCAAACCTGAGAGATGTCTTTAACTCTTCCAGGAACTATTTAATAGTTGTCCTGGACGTTTTTAACAAGACAGGGAGGCTAAGCAAATAGCCTTGGGTCCAGTGACATCTGGGGGAGAGGAGGTGGTGGGGACTCAAGGCACACCTAAAATGGGGTTTTTGATTTTCAGTGGGGGGGCCTCGCAGCTCAGCACTACTTACTTGTATACCTGAACTCACAGGCTTTCCTCTATTTATCAAGGAGGAGGGCCTGCAGGTCTGCAGGTGAGGGGGGTGGAAGTGAAGGGAGAGAGACCAGAGGACAGATCAGTTACCTCTCCCTTTGTTCCTGGGCCTTAAACTGGGACTTGAAGAAGGGGGAAGAAAAGCGCCTCCCCCCCAGTGAAGCCGCCACATCCATTTGCATCACCCTGACACCCCTACCCCAGCCAGAAAGCCAAGTGCTGGCTGATTGGGAGCAAATTGGTAACCCGAGGAATCCCTGTGTGAGTGTGTTACATAACATACAGAACTTTCTGCAGGGAGAGGTGCTCACACTTGATTTTTCTCCAAATGTCTATGTGCAGGCATAAAGGCCTAGAAAGAAGGAATGAAGACAAATTAAATAGCTTTAACTTAAAAACACTAGGGACAAACAGGAAATGTGTGGCCACATACGACGATGCATGCAAGCCTATGTGTATGGGAACAGTCATTATCTGCACCTCCTGTTTGCCAGAGTATCCTTTAAACACCCTGCATCTAGCTGTACTTTGGCTAAAAGAGGAGTTGTACCTAATTTGGGGGCTGGGAGAGGGCCACCCTACCCAGGAATACCGGGCCCTGGTGGCCCTGTTGCCAGTAGGAGTCAAGTTAGTTCGCGGCCGTGTTATCCTTAACCTGCTCTTTTCGTCTGAATCCTCAAATTCTTACCGTGGGAGGGCAGGTTACCCCCTACCCATGGCCCTGCTGTGCGCACCCCGGTCGCCCCAGCCTGTGGCTAGAAAGCTGCTCTCTCACCGGCAGCAGGAGGCCGCCGCCGCCGCCGCAGCCCGAGGTCACATTCAGAATGCCTGTTCTGGGAGAACCTCGCCCCGGAGGCGAAGGCGGTGCAAACCGTGTTCATTTGCCCCAAGCGCGAAGGGGAGATGTCACCGAGGGACGAGCATTTTGCAGGAGGGGATCTGGAGCGGGGCAGTTGATCCGGGCAGGTTCCCTGCGCCAGGCCCTCTCTGCAGGGGGGGGGGGGCCCGGGGGGGGGTGATGGGGGTGGAAGGGCCCGGGAGGGGGAGCTGCCGAAGGCGCGCAAGCTGACAAAGCTGGAACAAAGGCTTCACGCAAAGTAGTACCAAGGATCTTTAAATCATCACACACCTTACAGGCGTGTCCCCAGCTCCCGGGACTGAGAGTCCGTTGATCGTCCCCCCAGGCTCCGCGGACGTGCCCGGGCTGTCAATGGTGCGGGGCTGGCTGCCGGGCGTCGCAGCCTCGGCCCCTCGCTCCGCGGCGAGCGAGGGCGCGTGGCTGGTCCCCCGGCGGCCCGGTGAGGCGCTGGTCCCGTTGGGCAACACGCGTCGCCCCCGGTTGGCCCCGGGAAGGTGGTGGGCTACGGTCCGGCCCGGCGGTGCCAGGGTGCCCGGCGGTGCCTGGGTGCCCGGCGGTGAGGCCTAGAGCACTGCGCACGCTTCCCTGTCTCCCCGCCCGGCCAGAGCCGAGCTCTGGAGAACGGAGCTCGTGGGGTTGGCGGCGTCTGAGTCACCAGGGCCTTGGCAAGGAACGCAAGCAGGACGCGGTGGCGAGGACGCCCCCAGGACACGCTGCTGGGGCGCTCACGGAGGCAGGTGGGCCTTTCCCAAGGCCTCGGCCTGGGCCCTGCGCCCAGTTCCTCGGCCCCTGCAGCCCGCGCCCCGCACGCCGTCGCCACCGAGCCCTAGCGGTGACCCTGCGCCCCAGCGCAGCCCGGGCCGCCAGCTGCCGGGTGGGAATTACGTGGGTAGGAGTTGCGCCCTAGCCCCGGGGTCGGGCAAAGTTGCGACCAGCGCAGGGGAGTGGGTGCCTGGAGAGCGGGAACACCTCAAAGACCCGTGCCTTTCCCCTAACTGACCCCGCTGGGTTCCAAGGCTCCCAGGGCACTACCCACGTTTCCCTGGGAACTCGGGGGCCCAGGAGTGGGGTTCAGTGAGACAGGAGGGAAGCGAGAAGCTCAGGGTTCGAGTTCAGGACCCGAAGTAGGTGGAGGAACGCATCAGGCAGAGGTGTCCCTCCACCCGTGGGTGGGTGAGGACAAAGTGGGTGACGGGGACAAAACCTTGGGAGAGAGGTAGAAACGGGTATAATATGTGGCCAGTGACTCTCCTCGGAGGTGTTTCCTTCCTTTAATTCAACCCAGGGGGAGGCCCTGGGGAATGGCTGCCGACCTGGGCATCCAGCTGCCAGCACCCACCCCTCCAGGCCTCCCAGCCCCCCGAGCTGCCCAGAGCAGGAAGTCTGCCGAAGGTGGCTCCAGCCCTCGGGCCAGGCCTCCGGACGCCTCCCACTGCGCCCTCCTCCTGCTGGCCTGGGCTGGGCCGGGGCTTCGACCCCACAAATGGCCCCTGCGGAGGGGCCTGCTCGGAAATTCCAGCCAGTCAGCCCAGCCTGAGTGACACAAGCTCCTACCCCCGGCTACATACAAGTGCAAATGAGATGCATTTTGACTGATCAGTCCACTGTATTTTCTGCAACTTAACGTGTCTGCGTCTTGTCAACTCCTCTAGTTGGGAAGAATAGCAGAAATTTTTAAAGAGAATTTCTTGTGTGTGTGTGGTTTCCAGCTACAATTCCATCCAGGGAGATGGGTGGGAGTGGAGACAAGGAGGCTTGCTGACATGAACAACATGATATAAACCCTCCTGAAGTGCAACTTTATGCCACAAAGAAAGGAAAAAGAGGTGGGGATGTGTTGCGGTTGCTGACTAGAGACCTGGGTGAAACTTAGGTGCATCTGGCTGGGGAAAGTGTCGAGCTCTAAGTTTTCTTTTTCAGAACAAAATTCATTTGTACTTACTTGGGTGGAGGGGACGGATCAAACTCCTTCCGCCAGCTAACCTGACATCTTGAACAGTGCGTTTGGGCTACTTAATGGGGGTGAGTGGGATCCACAGGGGAGGTGGGGAGAAGTTTTCTGACACCACAGAGGGCCTATCTGGGTAAAGCGTTTGCTGTCCTCTGTATGTCAATTTCCAGACCAGGTGTAAGTCAATTGAGGAAACGCCTCCAATTCTTACCAGATCCGCCCCACCCCACGTTTCCTGGGAAAGCAAGTCCTCTCAGACCTTGATGATGTGGGCTTTCTGTAAGGTAAGGCGAGGGACCAAATGGCCTCTGGTATCCTGCCCCCAGCCACCTCGGAGGGTTCCCAGGGCCCTAGAACCCTGGTAGGACACAGGGCCAGCTCCAGCCTCCATGCCTTCCCCTCTTCACAGGTATTTGCAGTCTCAGGCTTGTCTGCAGCTGACCCAAGGAAGCGGAACAGCAGATTTTCGGAGCCCTGTTCCCAAGCCCTGGCCCTCTCCCTGCCACCAGACTCAGTGGTGGTCAGGGCCCAGACCGCCCCGAGTTACGGGAGCTGCGTGCCGGCCTCTAGCCCCCTTTTCCCTGGGATCCTCAGGGTCAGCAGGGAATTTGTTGTTGAGTATGGAGCTGTCGTGTTAAGCCTCTGGGGTACGCTGCCCTCTCCAAGGAGCTGTAGCAGGACTCTCAGGACTACAGGGTCTTATGTGGGCTGCTGACAGCTTGAGCCAGGCAAAAGGAGCCACTGGCAAGAGCATACCCCAGGCCCATTTCATTCAGGTGAGGTTTGGGGACTTGTCAGGTGTCCAAGATGACCCCGCACCATCCAGTTACCTGTGAAGGACCCCTTCTCTGCTGTATTCCTTGGCTGAGGTGTGAGGTACCCTCACTGCAGGGCAATTAACTCTAACAAAACAGAATGGGGTAGGGTCAAGTGCTTCACCTGGAGAGCGGGGGCCACCCAGCACTCTGAAACCATCCAACCATTCACGCTGCTTTAGCAGAGGACTTTACTGGTCGCAAGCAGCTCAGGTTTCTGCCGTGCAGCCTGGGCATTTCCATACGAGCCTGGTAAATACATCAGAACCAGATGTGCGCTGCTGCTCTGGCTTCCACCAGGAGCCAGCGAGGTGCTGGGGAAATGTCCTGAACACATTCACTGCCCCAACTCACCCAGTGTCCTGACAGGCTGGCAGGAAGGGCTGAACGCTGGGGAATGAGCAGAGGTGACCCGACACCTCCGACTGCCCCGTGGCTGAGCCTGCCTGCGTCACGGTGGCTGGCCAGGGCCCCTGCAAGCTGCCCTCCCTTCTCACTGTGGACTCCCAGTGGCGATGTATTCCCTCCTTCCCTCCCTGCCACCTCCTCCCATCCCAGAACTGAGCCTGGATTTCCGTTTGGGGTGAGAAGCGGTGTCAAGAAAGAGGCAAAGGGGGGCTGGTGAACCATCTTCAGCCTCAGTAGCCTTTACACCAACAGATGAGTCTCACTAACCTTTTCTTTTGAACAGTCACTCAGCCTGTGACAGGCTAAAACCATGTGAACCCATGAGCAAAAAGAAAATCTTTTTTCAGACCAAGCTCCTTATTTCTCCTTTGCTCCCTGAGTTCACCAGCCCTCACTTCCCCAGCTCCCAGCCCTCCCGATATCCACGAGTCCAGCTGAAGACTTAAAACACTTGTTTCTTAAAATCTTCCAGGGCTCTCAGTATTACCAGAGTAACTGGAGAGAGAACGCACCCTCCCTTCCAATCCCCCCACGACCAAATTCTGCATCCAAACCAAATAACCACCACCATCAATTACACTTCGCATAACTTGACACAGCCAGAAGTGAAGACTCCGTTATTTACCAGAAGTAGAAATCAACTTTACTGAAAGAAATAAATTCAACTTTGACCATGGGATACCTACTGGAGAGCTCTTTGAGAACTTCATCCGTCTTCTTACCTCCTTTACTGGGGTGGAATATGCTATTAAAATCTGGGGCAGCAGAATTTTGAAACAGCTGGATCACCTATAGCAGGTTTGGAGTCCTGAACTCCAGTCGTAATACAGTCATTAATAGTCATCATTGGCACTTAATTGCTTGGTCTGATGGGTGCTTTAGTTATGACCCGATTTAGTTTCCTGGAGAAGTAGAGGTGGTCCAGGATCAGTGAAGGGAAGCCATTTGCAGGCAACTTTTTCCAGCAGAAGGGAAAGTACTTTTGATATACTTGCAGACATGTGTCTCACACATTTTTTTCCCTGCCTTTTGTAAACTAAGAATAAACATTACAGATCTGGGTTTTCATTTATCCAGATGGGATCATAAAGTACCTAGGAGATTTCATAGATATGTGTATATATATATACACACACACACACTATAGAATATATATACACACTATTTCATGTATATTTCATATATATACAAACACGATAGAATATATATACACACTATAGAATATATGTACACATAAACGCACACCTTAGAATTAAGGACACAAAGGCTGTTCACACTGAAAGGTGGAAAAGAAACTCAATACGAAAGCAGAAAGAACTGAACCGCCAGCGGAATCGAGTATCTGAGCAAGTTCACTTTATTCCTTCGCAGGAAGAGGGTAGGCGGCGGCGAGGGAAAGTTGCCCCGGGTCTTTGCAGAGGGACACGGCTGCGAGGCGCGCCAGACCTGACCACCAGCGACCGCCTGGGCGCCAGGCTTCGCGACCCCTCGTCCCTCATCACCTCCCCATCCCCCCCCCCCACACACACACACACGCTCCTCTCTGCCGGGGTCTGCGTTTCCACCTGGCTCCCCAGTTCAGAGCCCAGCCAGCCGGAGGCCTGCCTCTGCCAGGCGGCCCTCCCCCTCGGCCGCCGGGCCGGCTGCCCGCTCCCCGCGCTCTGGACTCACCCGGCGCGGTCCTTCCATCCACTGCGCACACAGACAGGAAACCGGCCTCAGTCGGGGCAACTGAATTTGAAACCGCACTTGGTCGATACCATCAAAGACAAGAGCGCACACTTGGGGCTCAGAGCTCCCGAGCCCGCTTCTAGCAGAAAACCGGGTACGGGGCGGGGCGGGGGTGGGGGAAGGCGGCCGGGGCCAAAATCGTCCTTCCGACCGCGCCGCCCGCTTTCTTAAGGAAATGAACGCGACGGGCCCCGCGCCCCAGCCCGGCTCTCGCCCCCGGCCCACAGGCCCCCGGTCCCCGTCGCGGCTGCGGGGACCCGGGCGCGGGGCTCGCGTCCGCCCCGCCGGCCCGCGCCCGGCATTAAATATTCATAGAGACCGCTACTTTCTTAAAGGAGAACCCACCGCGCGGGAAAGTTCACAGCCAAGTGTAGGCACAAAGGAAGGTCTCGCTGCTGCGTGTTCCGGGTCTGGGAGACGCACCCCTTTCCGCGGCGGGGCCCGCGCAGGCGACATAAGGAGGAGCCTAAGGGACGGGAGAGCGTGATCAAGTCACTTTTCTTGGAGAGGGTGGAAAGGGAGCCGAACTTGGTGGCGGAAGGAAAGCTCGCTCCCTGATCTCCGAACAGTTACTTAGAAATTAGCCGTCGCGTTTTACGCCCCCGAGTCCCAGGAGCATTTCTTTTTTTTTTTTTTTTAAAGGAGGCTGCTTGAGCTTCACCCGGGCTCCACCCCCATCGGGGTCAGCAAGAAAGTTTGCCCCGTGTTGTTGGAAACGCGAGCGCCCACGAAGTTTATTAAACCTCGTACCGAACCACAATTTCAGCGGAACGGTTCAAACACACAACCGACCCCGCACCTGCCCGCTTCCCCGCAAAGCAGAGGCCGGGCTCGCGGAGAGCGGGGCGGCCAGTCGAGGAGCAGCGGGCGGGCGCGGTCTGGAGGCTTGTGTCTGCGCCCCGGTTCCCACCTGGCGCGTCCCCGGCCCCAGGGCCCCAGCGGCCTGAGCCCCAGCCTCGCGGCTCCCATCCCCGGAGCGCGGCCGGGCCCCGGGACCGAGCGCGAGTGGGCGGAGGGGCGAAGGGTCGGAGGCTGCGGCCCGCGAGCCGAGGCCCAGAGGGAGCGCCCCTCCCGCGCCCCGGGCCTGGTCATGCGGCCCCGTGGGGTCGGACTGGCGCGCCCTCGCCGGCAGGCTGCGTCCCCCACCCCGCGGCCCGCGGGGCTTTGTGTGCCCGGCCCGGCGCACTTTCGCGAGTGGTCGGAAAGCCTCGAGCGCCATCTAACGGGAGCAGCCGAAGCTGCCGCCGGGCTGAGGTGGGGACAGGCAGCGCGGCCCGGGCGGGGCCTCCCCACCTCCTCGCGCTCCGGCCCGACGCCACCCCCGGCGCGCGCACCGCACACGCGCTTGGGAATCTGGAGCCCCCGAAGCCCGCCTCCCCCAGGGCGGGGGCTGGGGGTGCAGCGGCTGCCTGGCCGCCCGGGACCGGTCCCTGCGCCCCTGCCCTCTCCTCCCTTCCGCGCGCCCCAGGCCACAGGAGACGAAGGATCGTCTTGCACCTGCCTTATTAGGGCCCTGGTGTCCTTCAAGCGCTTTTTCCTTTTGGCCCCGCGATGGAAAGTGCCAAGAAGTCCCGTCGGGAGCACCAGTTTTCCGAAAGAAACAGCCACTTAACGAAGAGGTCTGCAGCCAAAGAAGCTTCCAGAGGGATGGGGAAAGGCGATGAAAGAGGATAATGGTAACAAACAAAAGTGCCCAGCTGAGGGAGATTTGGTTCTGCTGGGGCCTCACGGGAGCTTCCGTGGCTGCTACTTGGGAGCGGCTGTTTGGCGGGGCGACAGGTGGGGAAGCCCTGCAGGGGCCTCTGGGGAGGGCGCAGGGAGCCGGGCGCAGGAAGGGACGGAAGCGAGGAGCCGGCACCCCAGAAGATGGTCTGGAACTTGAGGCGACTCGGGCTCCCTGAGTGTTCCAGGCCGCCGTGGCGGGCCAGCCGTCCTGGGCGGTACACGTGGCGGCCATGCTCTCCTGTCAGCTCAGGGACTTCCGCAGAGCTGGGAAGTTGGCAGAAGGACTGGCATCCCTGACCAGCTGCGAGGGGAGGACGATAAGGGCGCAGGCCCAAACCGCCCTCTCCGCACACCCCGTAGCTACCATCTGCCCTGATGTTTCCAGTGTGGGTGACCTGTCTCGGTGCCTCCAAGCAAAGGGCCAGAGGCAGGGAAGGCCGGTGGGCAGCCTGAGACCCGCCGCGTGGGCCCTGGTGATGAGACCAGAGGGACTGAAGTCTAGATCCCCCCAACTCCCGGGAACGCGGGGCATCTCCCCAGTCCAGGCCCAGAGGCGGTGAAGAGCTGAGAGTTTTCTGCCCTGCCTTCCTGGGGACTGGAATGCCTGTTCCTCCCTCAAGTATGTCAGGAGGGTAGAACATGGTGTCAGATGGACAGACAGTTTTTATTGTGGTAAAGCACACATACAGTTCACCATCTTAGCCATTTTCAAGTGTACAGTTCAGTGGCACTAAGGACATTCCCTTTGTTGTACAACCACCACCACCATCCACAGAACACTGTCATCTTCCCAAACTGAAACTCTGTCCCCATTAAGCACTAACTCCCCCTCCCCTCCCCCAGCCTGGGGCACCCACCATCCTAACCTTCTGTCTCCATCAACTGGACTACTTTGGATCCCTAATATAAATGGACTCATAGAATATTTGTCCTTCTGTGACTGGCTTATTTCACTTAACGTAATGTCCATGGCATACCATTGTAAAGCAATTACACTCCAATAAAGATGTTAAAAGAAAACAAAAGAACTCAGTCCTTTTTAAGGCTGAATAACAGTCCACTGTATGCATAGATGACATTTTTGTTTATTCATTCATCTGTTGATGGACACCTGGGTTGAGACCACCTTTTGGCTATTGTGAATCATGCTGCTTTGAAAGGGCATGTACAAATATCTCTTTGAGATCCCACTTTCAATTTGTTGGGGTGTATGCTGGATCATATGATGATTCTATATTTAATTTGGGGGGGAGACTGCCCTGCTGTTCTCCACAGTGGCTGCCCCCCTTTACATTCCCACCAGCAGTGCCCAAGGGTTCCGATTTCTCCATGACCTCACCAACACTTGCTATTTTCTGTTTTGGCTTTTTAAATAAGAGCCGTCCTAAGGGTGTGAAGAGGTATCCAACTGTAGTTTTGAAACGCTTTTAAGTGTAAATATAGAAACATAGAGAAATCATATTAATAAGGCAAATTGGCCATGGGTTTTAGCAGAGTGGAAACGTCCTGATGACTCTCAGTTTTTAGTCTAATTTACCAAAGGAAAAGGGGAGAAACGGCCAAGAGACAGGGGGGCATGCAGACCTAGCACCATTTATGATCACTTCTAATCACCTGTCTTTCTAATCACAAGCTGGAAAATTGAGGGGCTATCATATTAGCGAGCCCTATTCCTTTCTTTGTTTCCAGAAGGAGACCAAAGATTCACCCCCTCTTAAATAGGGAGGAGAATAGAAAAAAACTGTGCTTGTCTTCTTCCTGGATTCTTTGAATTATCCCACTTGGAAGCGATGCTAGTGTCCCTGACATTGGCCCTGGTCCGGGGGTGGGGGCGGTGCTGGTGGAAACCCCTGAAGTCCTCTTTCCTAGGGAAGGGCTAAGAAATAGCAAGTGTGCACACAGGAGAGTGGCCGCTCCGCCCGGCTCCCTGGCTGGGAGCTGCCTTACTACAGAGCATCCTCTGCTTCCTTATATGGCCCTGATGGCTGGTGAGCTCAGCCAGCTGTATTTAGAAGTTCCTTGTGGTGTATTTACAAAGTGCCCTGTCCTCCTTTCCTCTTCTTTTTAATAGTACAGCCTGTGGAGACAGGTCAGGGCTTTTACTGCCCACATTTTAAGTGAAAATATCTAGAGTGGGCACAAGATAATCAGTGGCCAGGACTGTGGTGCCAGGGTCGCAGCCGAGGCTCCCAGCCCGAGCTCTGCCTTGGCCACTGAACCACACTGTTTCTTTCATCCAACAGGAGGGCTGGCGCAGGACACAGATGAGAGAGACCAGAGCAGCCAACCTTGGCAGAGGCCTTGACCTCCCTTCTGCCAGCAGGCCAACCCTGCCCCTTGCTGCACAGCCAGAGATCCGTAGTGTCGCAGGGGGCATGGAGGGAGGGGGCTGAGAACACCCTTGGGGAAGGGTGTCTTGGAGGCGCCTCCCAGCACCTCGGCTCCGCGTGGTATCTGGCCCTCCCCTTTAATTGCAGCGGCTGCTCCCCAGAGGGGAGGATGCACTGCCCATCAGGGGCTCTGAAACAAGACAAAAGAAAAACTCACGACTGTGCCACATGCGTGCACACACAGTCATTCCCTCTTCCCTTGTTAAAGCTACTTCCACGTGAAAGAGAAGATGCCGGAGGATTACGTCTGGGGGCGCTGGGACTGAGAGACCTCTCGGCATTCTGAAAGGGTTTTGTAGTGTTTGGATCCGAGCCATTTGTTTCTAGAGAGAATCACGTTGGGTATAGGAGCTTGCTTCTTCCATTTGCAATGGCTTATTAAGTATAAGCATCTCTCTTCTCTGTTTACTGAGTGATTAGCTCCCCCTCCAATGACCCGGCCAGGGGAAATAGCCAAAGTATACCCTTAACACACAGTTACCCCACAAAATGCCCTTCCCGTACCCCTGGAGACCACAGGCAGGACTCGTGGTGAATTTTAGTGTCTTCTTTTTATGGTCTGCAGCGAGGATCTCCACTGATGGTACTGTGTCACTAATGCCACCCACACTTCCACGTTCCGCTCCAGTCCCAGTGGGGAGACAGAAGTGGTACCTAGTATAGCAAAGGCAGGCCTGGGCTGTGCCCTCTGCCAGTGGCTTGGCTAGGAGGCCACAGTCTCAGGGCTCACTTGTTGTCACGGAATCTTATCTGCTTTTCCCACAGAAGATTGTTCTTCCTGTCCCCGCAGGACAGGACAAAGAGAAACAAAGTCTCCTTCGTGCACCTGGATGCAGGCAGTTGAAAACTCTGGAAACTCAATAAAGATTAACCAGGTACTGGCTGATTAGTAGCTGGTGGCCTGGCTGAACTGGCTGGTTTCTTGTAGGTCCATTTAGTATAAGGACGGACCACTGGGCTTGCAGACCCAGCCCAATGAGCCAGATTCCAAAGGTCAGAGTGAAAACAAAATCATGCGATTTACCCAGATTTCAGAGACTGAATTCACTTGTAAGGTTTGGTCTGGAAAGAAGGATGAGTGATTTCCAACTAAGTGGATCCTTTTTCCTCCCTGCCAATTTCTTTATAGTGATACAGAGAAAGCCTAAGATATATCATCCATACTGTTAGATCAATACGGTCTACCTGCCTATACCATAGTAGACACTGCAGTGAAATAATTAAACCAAATCAGTTTCAACCTCTTCCATATTCTCAGTGGAATATTATTCCACATTATCAAGCTTTTGTGATAGGGCTGCGCTCTCACTCTTGTTAGAGTTAGAATCCTTCTGTAGGGCTTGTCTTTATTGTGTGAATCTGGTCTTTTACAGTTGGTAGAACACAGGACTGAGGCAGATGCCGTAGATAGGAGTCGGCATCTTGTCTAAGGGTTGGGATTAGCTCATCTGCCAGTCACTCCATCCTTACCATCTCCTGAAGACAAAGAGACGTCTCAGGTCACATTACTGAGTGGGAGGGGTCTGGGGTGGGCGGCAAAGACAGACTTGAGCTCTGTTTGAGCTCAAGATTCACTGCACTGCATCCCATGATTTGCGTGTGTGTATCACACCACACACACAGCGCACATGACATACACAGGATACACAACACACACAGCACATACCACACACACACCTATGTGTCCTTTTTTTTTTGACTGCGTTGGGTCTTCATTGCTGCGCGCAGGCTTTCTCTAGTTGCAGCGAGCGGGGGCTACTCTTCGTTGCGGTGCGCGGACTTCTCATTGCAGTGGCTTCTCTTGTTGCGGAGCACAGGCTCTAGGCGTGCAGGCTTAGTAGTTGTGGCACACGGGCTCAGTAGTTCTGGCTCGTGGGATCTAGAACGCAGGTTCAGTGGTTGTGGCGCACGGGCCTAGTTGCTCCGCGGCACGCGGGAATCTTCCTGGACCAGGGTTCGAACCCATGTCCCCTGCATTGGCAGGCGGATTCTTAACTACTGCACCACCAGGGAAGTCCCTCACCTGTGTGTCTTAAGTCGCACTTGGGCTCTGAGCCGGATTCCTTCTCCTCTGGGAGTCTGGGAGACCAGGTCCTTGAAGGGGACGGGAACTGGCGTGGGTGTGACATGGCTGCCCAGCCTCGCCTGGCCTCTGAGATGAAGCATGGTTATCTCAGGTGAGAGCAAGTGGTAGAGGAAAGAAAGCTGGCCTTTTGTTTTGGGGGGTTTTGTTGGTTTGTTTTTTGGCCACCCCTTGTGGCATGGGCATGTGGCATCTTAGTTCCCAGACCAGGGATGGAACCCCTGCCCCCTGCAGTGGAAGCTCAGAGTCTTAAGCACTGGACCGCCAGGGAAGTCCCCTGGCCTTTTGTGTTTCTGGTACACTGTCTGCTATTTGTTCTCTCTTTTTTTTTTTCAAATCTTTTTGAGAAACACACACACACACACACACACACACACACACACATTACCCATCTCAGCTACGCTAAGAGAAATCCCCGGAAGCAAGTTTTTCCCACGTTTGGGCCGGAAGATGGCCGCCTAGTTCTTCGGCAAGCAGAACAGCACAGCAGGTCGCGAAGCAAGAGGGGCCCTGGGGGAGAGGGCACCAGGTCCCCTCCTGTCCGCGGGGCCTCCTCCCGCCGCCACGGCCTCTGTGCTGTCTTCACCACAGAGCCCCTTGCCATGGGTGCCCGTGTCCTCTTCACACCTGCAGAGGGCGCAGGTGATGTGTCAGGTCCCAGGACGAGTGCAGCCTGTCTTCCTGGAGCATCAGGCACCATGTGATTCTTTGGGGGACAAGTTAAGTCATTTAACTGATAGATAATTTCAAACTATACCTTTAGATAAAAACAAGCATGGATCTATTATACAATAGCATACAAAATCATCCTGTGATTTAAAAACAAAATCCAAGACTTCAGATGCATTTTGTGATTGGAGATGATGGCTTTGGACCAATATCTGGACCTTCTTCTCGTCCAAGGCACGTGGAGTTTCTTCTGACATTAGTGATATTTTGGCGGAAGTTTTTGAGAATACTGCCTTACGGCATATTTCCCCCCTCCTTTATGTGGTTGGGATTGAAGTTTCAGGACATTATATTTTAAGATTCATCCTCTTCCCACCCACCTCCACCCCCTACCACATAGACAGATTTGGGGCCACCTGTTCACTCCACAGCCAGGAGGATGGAAAGACTCCTGCCAGATTCTCGCCTGCATCCTCTGCGTACTCTGCAACAATGCCCTCCAACGTGATGGGAGGAGAACGCTCCCTTGGCTCTACTGCCAGGCTTTGCTTGGACAGAGCACAGTCTGTACAACGATTAACTCCGTGGGACCGGCTGGAGGGGCACCATGCTCTGGGGGAACGGCCCAGGAGGCCCCCCTGTGCCTTCGTGTTCCCTGCCTGCGTCAGGGCGCGCTCTGTGCTGCACCACGCTCCCCGCCGAGGTCTGTGGCCGAGTTTGTATTCATTTTGCTGGTGTCATCGATTCCTTCCCTTTAGAAGTGTTCGTATGAGTCTCCTCTTGCTTCTTGGCGGCACCATCCATTCCTTTCTGGTCTCCGCTCTGCACCAAGGAATGGGTGCAGAGCCCAGAGGAGGACAACCTCTGCACTCTGCTTTCCGTTTTTCTCCTAAAGATCTGGTCTGTTTGGTGGGCTCCGTCCTCTGAAAACTCTGTGACGGGCGCTGTGGTCCAGAGCGATTCCCGCGGGCGATGTTCCCGCCTCTCCCCGCAGCCAAGGGCTTGGACAGGGTTTCCTTGTTCAGGGCAGGGGTGGGCTGAGTGCTGTTCTACTAGATAAACCAATACCAGGCTGTCCTCTGCCCTGAGCAGAGATTGTGGCATGAGACTCAGTGTATCATACAAATGCTCTGAAAAGTCGATGAGTCAAAGACATTGTATCAAAAGCAACTTGCTACATGAACAGGGTGAAAATATTATTTCTTAGAGGCTTTTAGACTCTTAGAGGATGAAGGACGTCTGGTTTATTTCAAATATAACCTTTTAATTTCACATCTAGTTTATTTCACTTACAATCTTCTTTTATTCGTATCCAGTCCATTTTTTCCCCTATACAACGGTCACAGTGACGTTCAGTGTGCCCTGTCTTTGTCTCTCTGCCTCTGTTTCTCTCTTCATATATACAAATGTATATGTATATGATGCATATACATCGCAGTGCAATCTGTACAAATATAATATCTTCTAATATATTTTTTCAAACTTGCTGTTCAGCTGGTTGCCTTGATTTCCTGCTGACACAGGCTTCAGTGTGTCCATAAAAACCAATATCTTCCCGCATTCCGTAAAATAAACTGGATTTGAGCTTTAAATGACGGCAGTTTGTTGGGCCAGGTCCCATGGAGGGTCCCATGTGGTTCTTGGGGTTCCCCTGATGTGTGGTCACTGCTGGGTGGACACCCCCCGAGGTGTCTCACAGCTGGAATATCTGTCATTAGACTGTCACTGTCCCCTCCCCTCCCCCTGTATCTCCACGTTGTTCTTCTTTTCTTCCTTATTTGAAAATGTGAGAAAAAGAAATAAAATCTGCATTTATAGGGAAAATAATGAAGCAAGTTGATATCTTGCTTATTGTCTAGTTGGTAGAGTTGCCTCACCAGATTATTAGAGCAGATAAAATCTATTGTTAGGGAATGGGTTTTTCAGAAATATATAGGGTTTCAAAGGAAAAGGTTGTTTGTTTTTCAAGTCTTACCTGAATTGAAAATTTCAGATCCTGCACCATCTTTCTGGGGGGAAAGAAGACCTGGATTTTTTTTTTTTTTAGAAGATATTGGGGGTAGGAGTTTATTAATCGATTTATTTATTTTGGCTGTGTTGGGTCTTCGTTTCTGTGTGAGGGCTTTCTCTAGTTGTGGCAAGCAGGGGCCACTCTTCATCGCGGTACGCGGGCCTCTCACTCTTGTGGCCTCTCTTGTTGTGGAGCACAGGCTCCGGACGCACAGGCTCAGTAGCTGTGGCTCGGGGGCCCAGCCGCTCCGCAGCATGTGGGATCTTCCCAGACCAGGGCTCGAACCCATGTCCCCTGCATTAGCAGGCAGATTCTCAACCACTGCGCCACCAGGAAGCCCAACTTGGATGTTTTTATTTACCTTTTTCTTCCTTCAGCCTCACCTGGTCTCTCCATAGAATGGATGTTGGAACTAAAATGGTGTTCGTCCTGACTTTTAACATCCCGCATGTTGATGGTCTGAGTAATCCCGTGAGTTTCCGCATCTTCACCTGACATCGTGTGACTGAAACGCTCAAAATCTGACTTCAGAAACAAGTTCCCACTCTAAGTGCTTTTGAGAGTTACGTCCACCTTTTCACATGATTCTCTTCTCCTGTTTTTAAATTTGAATTTAACTTACTTCCTCTAGGAAAGGACCAAGAAGAAATATCACAGAATGAAATGAAAGCTTTGCCAAGTGTATTCAGGATAAGGATAGAATACCAGGACGACAGGTGGAAATGACAGGTAGCAGAAAGCAAGAATATTGAGTATCAGGAATAACAGCACTTAAATGTAATTCTGTACCTGGCTAGGACCTGGGAGGGACATCACCCCCCCCCATCAGTTTCCGAGGCAAGGCCCTCGCCGAAAAGAGGCATGGGCAGCGTGGCTTCTTTGTGGAAAGCAGGTGTCTCCTGTGGAGAATTGCCAGGATTACCCCTAAAGGGATTAAGGGGAAGTCCTGGAGGAAAAGAGCTTGCCTTTTCTGACCCACCCCCAGCGGCCAGGGCATTAGAGGGGCAGGATGTCGTGGTGTGTAATGCACCAGCCACGCAGCACCCGCCCCTGGGCCTAGTGCAGCCTTGGCCTTGGGCCTTTGTGAAGCAGTTTAAGACCCTGGATTAGCTTTGGCCATAGAAGCCGCACACTAACAGCTTCTCTGTTTCCCTCCAAATTGTGCATGAACTCACGCTGGTCTGTCATTAGGCAGGGCTGGAACGGGTGGGTCCTTCCCTCGGTGGGAGCTTTGTGTAATGTGCTATCACTTGCAGAAGATCTGGCAGAGGAAATTCAGAAATATTACACAGCAGCTTTGGATCCTGTCCAGCTCTCCATTCTCAGCCCAGCTCTCTTCTCTTAGCATCTGGGAGATGCTAACAAATGCAATTCTCTACTTCCAGTGCAGAGGGGGAAACACATTTCCAGGACCCTCCACACCTACATGTTCCCAACCTTATGTCTGATGTCAGAAAATCAGCATGTCATCTTGTAAAGTTGCAAACATTTCGGAATGAATGCTGTTAGGGTTCAGGCCGTTAGGATGGATACACAGGGCAGGGTGGAGGCTTTTTGGCCCCTCTAGCAATAGGAAGTCAGGATCGACTTGGGGTTGCAGGAAGCTCTGGTCTCTAGGAGACCCTTTCTCAGAATTGCTAGGCTCACCAGCAGCTTCTGGTCAGAACGGGGAAAGGGGCGGGGGTGGGAGGTGGATGGAAAGAGCATCTTCCCTGGGTGAGTCCTCAGTGGCTCATTTCAAGTGGCTGCAGATGGTGTAGAAGTGCCATTACCTGTTAGGATGGATTAGAATAGAGACCATGTTCATTAAGTTAGAGAGATGACACCAGACTGGTCTGATTGGTGGAGAGAAGATTATGGAAGGGACGACGGGGAACAATGTGAGTCCCAAGGCTGGCACACAAGTAAACTCAAGACTAATATGATCCTGCAATCCTACTCCTGGGCATATATCTGGAGAAAAATATGGTTCAAAAGGATACATGGCGGGGCTTCCCTGGTGGCGCAGTGGTTGAGAGTCCGCCTGCCGATACAGGGGATGTGGGTTCGTGCCCCGGTCCGGGAAGATCCCACAGGCCACGGAGCAGCTGGGCCTGTGAGCCATGGCCGCTGAGCCTGCGCGTCTGGAGCCTGTGCTCCGCAACGGGAGAGGCCACAACAGTGAGAGGCCCGCGTACCACAAAAAAAAAAAAAAAAAAAAAAAAAGATGTAGTGCCTGGGAAGGAATTTGCACCAAGGAATTAAATTAACAATGCTTACATAATGTTAGCTCTTATGGCATAGTTATATATACAACGTAAAATATATTATATGAAATGATAGGGCTATAGGTATTAGCATAATGATTATGCTAAATGTTTGCTGTGGAAGATGGTGGGTCACGTGGTGACTCCAGAATCTGACTGTCCAAGTGGAAATTCTCTTCCTGGCAAGTAGCTCCACGGCCTGGAGCCCATCTCTCAGCCTCTCTATGCCTCATTATCCTGTGAGTCCAATGTGGCTTTCTAGAAGTTTCCATGAGGATTACAGGAGATCGGATGTGTACAGCTGGTGAGCGATACCTAGCACACAGCAAGCACTCAATAAATGTTCAGCATTATGAGTAAATTAATCATTCTACAGGGACCATCCTCCTCTGCATTTATCATACTGTCACATGGCTTTCATCTAATGATTTAACTTTTCAAACTTCTTTTGTACACTTCTATGGAAGGGCTCATTTATTTTTTTCTTGTGAGATACATGGTCCAAGAATTTCCACTTACAGGTGAAAACTCAGGGCTGTGAGTTCCGGTGAGTTCCCTGGCCACACAGCCCACAATGGGTGGCAGGTCCCCTCCTCCTTGCCTGCGTCGTGTGCTGTCCCCACCCCCCGCTCGGTCTGCATCCACCCGGGGCAAGGGCAGCGCGTTCATCCACCTCGGGCAAATCCAGACGCTCCTGACGTGCGGACCCCAAGCAGCCTGCTGGGGAACTGGGCTGTGCTCTCTGAGACAGAATTAACAAACAGATAGACAATAAGCGTTCTTTTCAGGAGGGCATCTGGCCATTTCAGTGAAAAACAGAGCGTCTGGAACATCTACAGAGACAAAAGGACCCCCTTGGCAGGCTGGCGGGGAGCCGGCCTCACCCCATGTGGTCCTGGAGGCTCGGCCTCACACCCCCAGCCCTACCCCCCAACAGGTGTGTGAAGGACACGGGGGTTCCCAGCCCCCCCCCACACACACACACGCAGGGCTGCTGGGTCCATTGGTGGGCTTGGGGTTTTCTATTTTCTGGGCGTGTGCTCACCTCTCTCCCTAAAAGTGCTGATTGCCTGAGGGGTTTTATCTAGAGCTTGACCAAAAAATCCCACTCAATGAGACCTAGTGGCCCAGACTGTGGCTCTTCCTCCCGGCCCAGCCCTAAAGCAGCTTCCTTCTTTCACCAGCAGCTGCAACAGAGGCCCTGTTCTGTCTGTTTCTCTACAGTCTGACCATTTCAGAGCTAATCAGACTTGATGGAAACTCAAGGGTTATCATCTTTAAACATTTCTTCACTTCCATTTGCCCACGTGTTTTGGATAAACAACATGACACAACCAGGTCACCGTGGATCTCTTCACCAGGTGCAGCTCCGTCAGACGCTGTAATTTATAGGATTTTACTCGCTACCGTATGGTTGTTTATTTTCCTTTCATGAACGGCCTTATCAGAAGCTTTCTGAAAAGTACAGTAAATTATGTCCACTGGGTCAACTTTGTCTCCAGTTTTATTAATCTGGAAATTATAACCGTAATGTTTCCGGCAAATGTCTGTTACTACAGGAGTCACAAATGAGGTAATTAACATGCAATTTGAAGACTCCATGCCCAGATATCCAAACACAGGGTGAAACAGCAGAGCCACAGGAGACAAAGAGCCACGAATGAGAAAGTCTGCCACCCTGCTCCCACCTCTGTTTATGTTACCTGCCACTGCCTGTGCCCAGTGCTTCTTATTTTTTTTTTTTTGGCGGTACGCGGGCCTCTCACTGCTGTGGCCTCTCCCGTTGCGGAGCACAGGCTCCGGACGCGCAGGCTCAGCGGCCATGGCTCACGGGCCCAGCCGCTCCGCGGCACGTGGGATCTTCCCGGACCGGGACACGAACCCGCGCCCCCCCCCGTCGGCAGGCGGACTCCCAACCGCTGCGCCACCGGGGAAGCCCACCGGGGAAGCCCACCGGGGAAGCCCCCCAGTGCTTCTTTTAACCTCAGAGGTAAAGGTTGTTCCAGTGGATAAACACATTGGAGAGAAAGCTTGTCCATCTGGGGGTTTTGAGCATTTTTGTAACCACATCAGGTTTACTGTATGAGACGGGCATCATCGGGCAGTAAAGCCTCTGGTCCAGGACACTGGGCTGAAGACCAGGTGGTCCTGGGGAGCATGGATGCCTCTCTAGGAATAGTCTCCGGGGGGCGGCTCTGACACTCAGGTGTGCAGCTGAGTGTATTCTGGCAGGTAATAGCTGGGGCAGATATTCAGGGAGAGGGGCTTGGTAGATAGACAGTCATCATCAGGAGGCCTGGGCAGCAGGGGACTCAGAGGCAGAGGCCAGTGTCCAAGAGTAAGGCGGGAATGAGTATGAGGTGCTTGCGGGGGGTTAGCTGAACATCAGTGACCTCAGGCTGTATGTCTCCCAGGCTTCCTGTGTCCCACGCAGGTTAGACCCCAACCTGGCTGGGGAGGGGGGCCCTGAATTCACCTGCTGCCTCAGCCCTGCCTCTGGCTGGACTGCTGGTCCCTGTCACCTGCACACCCTCCACACCTACATGTTCCTCCCAGGCTGGGACATGGCCTGGGCAGCACAGCATGGTCCAAAGGTTTGGGGCCAGACCAGGTCCGATTCCAGCTGGACTAAGGGCCCTGTATGATCCTAAGTCAAAGACCCTGAGACCCCAGCAGCTTGTGATGAAGATGACATGAGACAGTGCCGCGTCTCTCCAAGTCCAGTCAACTGAAGGATCCCCGCATCATTCCCCCCACCCTTTGTATTGAATATACTTTGCTTAATTTTTTGAAATCACCTCACAACCTCAGCCATCACTGACACAAGAAGCACAGCCTGGGAAACACTGAGATTGTTTATGAATCGCCTGGCCCAGAGCCTGGTTTACAGTGGAGACCTAGTCAGTGCCAGCTTACTGCCCGGCCCCTCCGCTGGGACTCTGCTCTCCATCTCACCCTTCCTTAGACCTGGGTGAGGCCTGTACACTGCTCTGTGCCCAGAATCTCCTGGAAGGAGGCCTGATTCCACTAAGATGGACCTGGGCGGAATCATGATGGAGTCACGCTACAGGCACTGCCCGTGGAATCCAGTGCCTGGACCAGCCCTGGGCTAGACCCTTGGTGGGTGTGAGCCCAGAGTGCAACTGGGTGTCAGGTATCTTGGCCTCTGTGGGTCACCCCTCGTTAGGGCCAGCCTTACATCTAGAGTGGGCTTCTGTGTCCCCACCCTAAATATCCCTATTTCCTCCTTCCTCCTTACAAGCTCGCCATTAAAATCCCAGAGTATGTGGGTCAGAAACTTCAGGTGATGCTGAGGCGGAGATAGAGGTGAGAGCTCACCACCAGAGCAGCAGTGGGACAGCAAGGCTGCAGAGCGTTGTGGAAAGGACATCACTTAGGGCTGAAGAGAAGGATGCCAGCGAGGGAACAGGGCCCACCTAGGATCCCACTGCTGATAAGAGTCAGGGTGAAAGGCCAGACCCTCTGCCACTCTGAGCCTCTGCTCCCACAGAAGCTGCTGGGGCCGCTCCACCCAGCACTGGGGAACTGGGCCTCTGCTCCCAGGCCTGGCAGGTGCCCAGGAATTATTCATTTTGGCAGAAAGCCCCTGGTAGAGAAAATGGAGGAGCTTCTCCATTACCCCTTTGCTCACCTATTTCTACCCTGGGACAGGGAGAAGAACAGGGGAGCCGCCCCCATACAGCCAGAAAGCCGGTCAGTTCACAATCCACGCAGTGGAGAGAGATCCTCCACTCCCCCCGAAAGGCCAGAAGCCACCCAGAGCCCGGCCAGCCTGGCCCTGCCAACCACGGAGGGAACCCATGTGCCCCGTGGTCTCAGGCTCTAGAAAAACATAGAGGATCAAGCAGTAATGACTCAGAAGTTGGTCCTTTTGTCTGTACTCTGCTGAAACATTGAGATAAAAGTGAGGCACCACCGCAGACCAGATGTTTTGAATGCATTTCAGCCAATGCTTAGATATTTGGAAACACTGGATGTTAACTGACACTTGGGTCCCTTCAAAGACCAAACATGGAGGCCAATAAAAGCTTCCTTTCTGAGGCCTTAAGAAGATAGGTGAAGAGCTAAAAGTGATGAGGTTTAAAACTCTGAACCATGTGGCTACTGAAATATCCGAGAAAATGTGTGTTCTCCTACGTTATGGATGGAATGGTTGTATCCCAACCCTCCTATTCATACGTTGAAAATTTATTCCCCAATGTGATGGTATTTGGAGGTGGAGCCTTTGGGAGGTGATTAGGTGGTGAGGGTGGAGCCCTCACAAAGGGGATTACTGCCCTCCTAGGAAGAGGACAGAGAGTTAGCCTCCATTCTTTCCACCAAGTATGAACACAGCAGGAGGTTTGCTGTCTGCAACCCAGTAGAGGGTCCTCCCCGGACCCCAACCATGCTGTCACCTTGATTGCCAACCTCCAGCCTCCTGTGAGAAATGAATTTCTGTTGTTTATAAGCACTGCCCACCACCCCCACCCCCAGTTTATGACATTCTGTTAGAGCAGCCATACTAAGCCACTGAATGAAAATACATTTACACATGCACCTCTTACTGGAGATGTTGTTTAGATCAGAGACATACAAATATGCTTATAAAATAATAAATCATACCATTGTGATGGATTACACCTTCAATTTTAAAGGCAGTAATTGTTAAGTAAAATTTCAATCTATGGGGACTTCCCTGGTGGCACAGTGCTTAAGAATCTGCCTGCTAATGCAGGGGACACGGGCTCCATCCCTGGTCTGGGAAGATCCCACATGCCGCGGAGCAACTAAGCCTGTGCGCCACAACTACTGAGCCTACACTCTAGAGCCCGCGAGACACAGCTTCTGAGCCCACAAGCCACAACTACTGAAGCCCTTGCCTCTAGAGTCCGCGCTCCGCAGCAAGAGAAGCCACTGCAATGAGAGGCCTGCGCACAGCAATGAAGAGTAGCCCCCGCTCGCCACAACTAGAGGAAGCCCGTGGGCAGCAACAAAGACCCAACGCAGCCAAAAAAAAAAAAAAAAAAAAAAATTCAATCTATAGTAGAAAGTCTAGTATCAAAAATAGGGCTCCCCTGGTGGCGCAGTGGTTGAGAGTCCGCCTGCTGATGCAGGGGACACGGGTTCGTGCCCCGGTCCCGGAAGATCCCACATGCCGCGGAGCGGCTGGGCCCGTGAGCCATGGTCGCTGAGCTTCCGCGTCCGGAGTCTGTGCTCTGCCAACGGGAGAGGCCACAACAGTGAGAGGCCCGCGTACCGGGGAAAAAAAAAAAAAAAATATATATATATATATATATATATATAAAATGGTTGATACTAGCATTTCTATTACATATAAGTAATCTAATACAGATTGTCATATTTATGACTATAATATAAAGTATGCCACAGTGGTTCTTTAGGTAGATCTTACTAATAAAACGTACAGATAAAAAAATATTTTTTTTTGGCCACGCCGCTTGGCATGTGGGATCTTAATTCCCCAACTAGGGGTCTAACCCACGCCCCCTGCATTGGAAACACAGAGTCTTAACCACTGGACCACCAGGGAAGTCCCCCAAAATATTGATTTTTTTCTACTTGAACTTTTGAACATTTTCCTAAGGTGTTAGAATAAGATCATTTCCCACACTTTCTGTACCTTTCTCTGCCTGAGTTAAAATGCTCACTAAAAGGCAAGCATTTTGAAGGGTAATAACCATGGGATAAGGAGAGAATGTATTCCAGTCGTCCACTCGGGGGAATCAACATTTTTTTTCCTGTTAAATTTTTCATGGAATTCCTGCTAATAGTGTGACAGGTATCTGACGGCAGAACCAGAGACAGAATAGATACAGAAAGCTATTCGATTAGTGACTGGAAGGAAAGAGGCGAGAGAGTATTCAGTGACGCCTGAAAATTCTCCTTGCTGAACAAATGCAGGTGAGAGGAAACCAATGGTTCTGAGCAAGTTAAGAAGTCTGAATTCTAATTTGAGAGCAGATGGTGCTGATGAGACACCAAAAGGATGGACTTCCCCCACCCCCCGATGGCAGAGAATTGACATACAGTTGATGGGTCTGAGGTATCGGTGTGTGTGCCTGGGTGCGTGTGTATTTCCAAACATAGAGGAAACTCCGCTGCAGCCTTGCAGCATGAACCCAGGACAGACTTCCGGATGGGGCCATCTTCTTCCCTTTCCCCTTTCCAGTAAAAGGAAGAAACTGGAGAGAGACCCATTTCCCTCCGCCGTGCCTGGGGATCTGGTATTTCTGGCACAATGGAGAGGATCAGATCCTTGGGCATGAAACCCAGTTGCCTCTATAGAATTTATCTATGTGTGGTGTGTCATAGTCTATTACGGGTTTGTGCGGGGTTGGATCAGATTAAATACCCTGAATCCAAGTCAGCGTTCAGCATATGAAAATATTGGCTTGCAAAGTAGTTCTCGGTAATGAATAAAATGCAGAATAATGAACAGTGGCCAAAAAGAGAGAAGATGTAAAGCCAATCAAAGGAAGGGCAGATGTTTCAAACGCCTTTTGCTATTCAGGATTGTGATCCAACAAAAGCAATTATGTTTCTGCTTTCTCAATTTCCAAACAGGAGAGAGGCACGTTGAGGGTTTCCGGTGCTCTCACGTCCTCTGTACTTTGTGCGCTGAGAGGGGCGACAGAGGCGCTGCCGACGGCAACCAATGCCAAGCAAGCCTTAGAATTTGCGAGAGTCAGGTGAAGGCGCTGCGGACCACGCAGGTGACCTACGTACATTCAGAGACTGCCTGTGCATCTGCATATGTAAATACACAGAGATCAAGATGCCGAGCGAGCTCTGCTTTCCACCGGATAAAGGAATCACAAAAACAAAGCTGTAGTTCTATCCACAAGTGGAAAAGATATTAGGGTAGTTTCTCTACAAGCCGAGGAAGAAGGCTTTGTCAGAAATGAGCGAGGCAACAAGGTGGAGTTTCTGGTGTCTTTGGGGCACCTGACTCCGTGACCCCCCCGTGCTTGGCACCAGCGGGGAGCTGGAGAAAATAAAGATGCTGTCGTTTGTGTGTATCTCAGACTAGAGCAATAAAATATGTATATGCATATACGTTGGGTTCCACCGTAGCAGCTGACAACGGCACATCAAAAAAAAGGTGTCCTTACTCTGTACGTCACGTGATAGAACAATCCGGAACGGGTAAAGACGAAAGAGCCGTGCACGGGAGAACCATTTCATTTTATTCCTTATATGTACAAACATGAATAATTTGACATGATGTTTAGACAGTTTCTCCCTAACTTAAGTCTTTTAATTAAAATGAAAGAAAGGAAATATGCTTTAAATATGAATGCGGGAAGGTGTGGGCTGGCAGCACCAGCCCGCGTGCCTCTCTCTCGCCGTCTTTCGAGAACACAATAAATTCTCGTCTTCTCGCGCTGTCTTTTCATAATGTTTACAGTTGTTTTAGGCACCACATAAACCGCGCTGAGTGTGATATTCCCTTTATTCCATGTCAGGGGCACATATTAAACGAGAGCCCGTCCCTTCGTCTGCTATTTACTTTTGTAGCAAATCAATGTGTTTTCCTCGACTCACCAGGCGATATTGCACAGCTGCCTGCAGCCGGGAAGGTAAATCCTAACTTTTCAGCTTCTGCCAAATGGTGCAGCCTGGGCTCAGCACCGAGTGAATGAGAGCGGTATATTGTGGGCTGAAAAATGGGCTCTGATGTTGGCTCTCACATATTACGTGATTATTAAAATGCTGCGCGGTCCAGCCCATATTATTTCATTTTACCTTCTGCGGGCTTCCCATTGACTGCCTCTGTTTTTTGCGTGCTTAACTTGTAAAATGCTAAACAAGTTGTGCTATTTACCTGTTTAGGATCAAATTGCAAAATGATCTGCTTAGTTCTGTTCTAAATTAAGGTCTGCGTGAAATGTCATAGCATTTATCTTTCATAAAATGAGCCAGCAAGGACACTAATTTCCTAGGTATTCAATCACTGCCCCGTGCCACTTGAGAGACAGCCCAGCAGCGAGCCTGTCCACAGTTCACAGCTCACTGACAGCCCTGAGATGGAATCATAAAAGTCAATTAATCATTAAAAGCTGTTACAAGTGCATACCGAGCCAGTCTGGCACAAAATGTTAATCAGTCCAATATCAATATAATAAATTCCTGCAAATTGGAGCGATCGATAGGTTTAGGGCCTAACGAATCAATCGGAGGGCACCGGGCTGCACCAGAGTCCCCATGACATGGCAGCCAGGCAAGTGCAACATCTCTAGGCTCATTGCCAACAGAGGTCACCCGTCCTAACAGGCTGTTCACTTCAGCCGCAGTTACCACGGTGACAGCATGTCACCGCTGCCCCAGTGTCCTTCTAGGTAGGGTGGAAACCAATGCATCACTGCCCTTGATGGATTTGTCAATAATACTTAGCCGGGGAGGGGGGCCGCTCACATAACCCTCGCAGGTCTAAGTCCCCGGGCAGTTTGGTGTGATTTAATTGTCTGAAGAGGTGTGTGCTCCTGCATTTATGCAGGAACTAACCGGTGGTCACAGGAAGAGGGATCTGGCAGTCCGGCTGGCTGCGTGCAGAAGCCTTGGGAACCCAGCACAGGCTGGTGTGACATTAACCAGGTCGCCGTGTAAGTCAGAAGTAACCTGGAGCCTCTCAGATGAAGAATTTATTAGCTACAAAATTTTAATACATTACTCATGAGTGGAAATGGAGTCAGGCGTTAATCCCTCCCAGGCTGAGGCTCTGCAGCCAGACGCCTGCCGACGGGCTGTGGATGGTGGCCAGGAAAAGTCCATCAGGATCACTGGGGCAGCAGGACCAGTGGCTGCGGGTCTCTGGCACGCCCTCTCGCTCTCTCCCCACCTTCTCCACCCCTGCGACCTCCCCCTTGCCCAGGCAGATCCAGGATCAGAAAGCTGGACGCAGACAGGACACACCCAAATGGGGCTTTCAACCAGCCTCTTCATACCTTCTGTTTTAAAACCAGAGTTTTCATGTTTCAAACCATTTTATCTTTTGCTATGCCTATTAAAAAGGACCAGTGAAGGGAGCCAGAAGCAGTTTCCACGTTGCAGACTGAAATGAAACCTCTTTAGAGATAAAAGAAATCTCGGCTACCGGGACTCTGGGGATTCATCGTGTTCCAGAACCTTCACTGTCATTTAACATAAAACATAAAGGTTAATGCTGAATAAAATAATATCCTGGCTGATTATTTTAATGGTCTCCAAGTGCAACTTCTTTTGCTGGGTTGCTGTTCTATACAGCAGGGACTAGACGTGCTTCCGAGGTTTTTAAAATACGTTTCTCCTGCACCAATGGGATGGTTCCATTCGGTTTCGTCCCCAGCGGTTACTGGGTGCGTCTCACCTGCAGTCATTCATTCCCTTCTAGAGAAATGGAAGCAATGCCCATCCAAAGAAATGTTTATTTCTACGAGCTTGTTATTTTAAAAGGTTTTTTTCTTACCTGCGTAAAAAAGAGAGGAAAAATCTTTTTTTTTTCCTCTGATGGTGGTCTGAATTACAGGAAACATCAAAGTAAATTACAAATTATACGCTAAAGAAGTGACAATTCAACACATTGAGACCGGGTGATGTTCCAGGGTATACAGACAAAGGTAACGCAGTGCCTGCGCCTAATTGCCCTGACACCGGGCTTCGTTCCTCCAGCTACGCTCTGAGAGCTAAAAATCTCTCATTGTTATTAATTGTATTCCTTTTAGAATGTAATGTCATATCGCTGCAGGCTGATCTAATGAAACATACCCATATTACCAAACTAGGCATATTTCTTTTTGTTCCATGCATTCTATCAAAACTGTCTACCAAAGACATTCTGTTAAAAATCCTTTCACAGAGTCATAGAAAGAATATCTCAACTACCTCAACATTTCTATTACACGATTACTAAAATGCCCAGGAGGACGAAACAATATAGTGCGAATTCAGTTACCCTATAAGACTTGAGAAATATTGCTAATTCCTGCCTTTGATTTATGTTAATATTAATGCTCGATTACATGCTATGGCTTCTGACTGCATACCAATTCACACAAAGGCAGGGCGCTCCCATGCACCGCAGCCCTGTGCCTCTATTCTAATGAGAATCTGAATTATTTATCTCTATTTATCCTACAGGAGTTCACTCGACCCCAGTCCCATTCTCTTTGCTGACTGCACATCAATGCGTGTAAACATGATTTCAGAGCGGCTGCACACTTCATGTGTCCTGTCTTTTTCCAGCCACAAGGCACAGCTATAGACAGTAGACAAAAATGTTGCACCACTAAGAGAATTCATTTAAGCATTTATTTTAGGTAAACTCTCCTAATTAAGTCAACTTTAACACAGACACGCAAATGGCAGCGTGCATATGTGTCTGGCGCCCAGCGACGTCTGGTGAGCCCAAAGGAAGTCAGGAACGGCAGGCCAAGGAGACGGTTAATAAATTCTGTCTCTCCTTTCTGTAACCTCTCTCCTGGAAGACCCGCTGTCTGTGGGGGGGCTCTGAGGTTCTGGGGGCAGGGGGACTTCCTATTCTTTGCCTTGGGTCAGCTACACGAAGCTGGTTTGGTGGCTCTGATTTTACTCTGATTCTCCAATCGGCCCAGTGGGTGGCAGAACACTTCTGGGTCTCTCTTACTCAAGGATTTGTAGAAAGGCTGCAGGGGGGTGGAATGATTGGAAGTCTTAGGGAGAATTCGGCCTCGTGTCTATGGTGTGTTACTCAGGGTTCTCCAGAGAAACAGAACCAGTGGGACACACACACACACACACACATTTATTATAAGGAAGAGACTGTAATTATGTAGTCATGTAATAATGGAGGCAGAGAAGTCCCCTGATTGGCCATCTGCAGACTGGGGACCCAGGAGGACCAGCGGGGTAGCTCCTGTCCAAGCCCCAAGGCCTGAGAACCAGGGGCTTCAATGGTATGAGTCCCAGTCTGAGGGCCAGAGAAGACTGATGTCCCAGCTCAAGTCGTCAGGCAGAGAGACAGCGTCAATTCTCCCGTCCTCCACCTTTGGCTTCTCCTCATGCCCCCAGAGGATCGGACGAGGCCCACCCACGTCAGGGAGGGCCAGTTACTTCATTCAGGCCACCAATTCAAACGTCCATCTCGTCCAAGAACACCTTATGGACACATTCAGAAATGATGTTTTACCAGCAATCTGGGCATCCCTTAGCCCAGTCAAATTGACCCTTAAAATTACGCATCACGAATGCCGCAGCGTTCTGGGATGGGGAAGATTCCAGAGGGCCTGGAGTATGAAACAGGGTGGGTGGGAAACTGCGGGAACACAGTTACAAAGCTGTGCAAAACTCGTGTTTCCATCAGAAGAAGAATGATTGTCAGCAATTGGGATTCTCCACGTTTAGGGAGCTTAAAGGGGCACATTACAGGAATGCCTGCTACCAGCTGCTGTTGAGGGGCTGTTACAGGGCCAGTTACTTGGGGCTCATTTTAATTACTGTAGATTGAATGATTATCTGAGCTCACTAGAGTATAGCCTATCTGATGCCACTGACAGTCCCAATGTAAGGTGCACATCAAACAATTGAAATGGATAAAACAAAAGGTCCTGGAACATGACTTTGTATTTATATACAAAAAATTTACCAAAAAAATAAAATAAAATAAAAAGAATTAGTGCGCATATAAGGCAAATAGCAATACAGTGGAATGAATCCAGTTGATAACCAATAATTTGTGAAAAGGGAAGTCTAAAACATTAGAATAGTGATGATCTCGGAGAGGCAGCAGGGAGCAGAGGCGTGAAGAGAGATCTTAACTCCCCACCCAGGGACTGAACCTGGGGAGCCCGGATGAAAACCAGGAATCCCAGCCACCACACCCCCTGGCTCTTGCCCCCCGTGAAAAATGCATTTCTCATGGAGGCAAAAACTGTAAAAACAGGTACAAAGTTTATTATTAGAGACACAGCACAACAACAAGTGGGAGAGCACACAGAGAAGCAGTCTGTTTAGTTAAGACAGAAGCAAGGCAGAGATGCACACCGGAGAGGAAGAGTGTGGGCGCCCCCCCCCGCCCCCCCAGTAAGGAGGAGCGCAGTAAAGGGGCGGTTACGTCATTCATACAGGGCAGTTCTTCCGGGTCTCTGTTCACCTCTGGCCAGTTATCTGGTTTCTTTCTCCACACCTGCCCTGCCCTAGCACCCTCCCCAACATGCGTGTGCAACTTTTTTCCAAGATGGATTACAGCCCAGAGGCTTATGGGACAGCCTTAACATCACCTATTATGGGGTGGTGCCCCCTCCTTTTTGACCCCCAAGGAGCATTTCTGTGCGTGTGCAATGTCTCCCTTGCCCCAAGGATGGGACGTGTATGACCTCCTGATCTTTTAACAGGGTTTAGTCCCACTCCGTCCCTGCCATAAAATGTCCAACAGCCGGTTGTCTACCCTATTTCTGTTGCTGGTTTTTATATCGAGGTGCAGATCTCAAAATGTAGACAGGAGTCCGGTCCTAAATATGTAATCCTGGAGCCCGTTTGTTTCTTGCCTCAGGAAATGTAAACAGGGGACTGGTAATGAATGTCCGGCCTGGACCCCATCTTCTTCTCATCCCAGGAAATGTGAACAGGAGGCCAGTTGTAAATGTCTAGCCTGGAGCGCATCTATCTCCTGCCTCAGTGGGACCAGAGAGATAATAATTTATTTCTGTTTCCTATCATTCCTTATACAAGTCCTGGTACAATATATAATACAGTACACACACTTCCTGGCACGCCCTGTAGAAATTCAAACTCAGATTGTGTACTGAGATTGGCTATTGGTCCCTGACTTTTATGATTCCAAGTTCCCAAAGGAGATAGGCTGAATTTCTCAAGACTGGTTCCATGGTTCCAGAGAGGGGCTGGGAAGCCGAGCAGTTGGGCAACACCGCAGTTTGGGGAGGAGAGAGGGTGAGCCTGGATCTCTGTGCTGGCTGAGTTCCTCAGGCCCAGTCTCCCCAGCTGGACCCATGAAACAGGTGCCAACAAATTGGGAGATTCCAGGGATGGAGCCATTGTCCCAGGAATCCTAGCCAGCCCCTACACCAGCAATCAACCTCATGGATATTTAACCAGCACAGACAGCCACCATCACGGCCACGAGGCCCGGCTGGGACCACGATGGGTTTAGAAATGAGCAGCTGGACACCTGGAGCTCAGAGCTGGCCAGCCGCCCGTAGTCTCCGTGGTCTGTTAATCCCCCAAAAACATGACCTTTCATTTTACACAATTGAAGTTTTTGGATTCCATTCATGGCAATCTGGCCGGCTTTCACTGTACATTTTCTTTCTTTGAAAATTTCATTCTATTATAAAAGCAAGGCATGCAGCTTGTAAAATATTCAGACCATACAAATAGGTATAGAGCCAAAGCCCCTTCATTCTTACTGTCCACGCTTTACTACTGTTACCGTTTGATGTATGTTACTTTAAATTATATATATATATATATATATATATACATATATATATGTATATATATATGTATATATATGTATGTATGTATGTATGTGTGTGTGTATATATATATGTGTTAATAGGTAATGGAAGAATAGTTTTGTTTTAACAAAGTTAAGTTCCATAGGCCCTAATATTAGACATTAAGGTGTGTATTAGTTTCCGAGAGCTGCAGTAACAAGTTACAAACTAGGGGGCAATAACAGCAGAAATTGATTCTTTCCCAGTTCTGGAAGCCAGAAGTTCATAACTGAGGTGTCATCAGGGCCACAGGGGAGAATTTGTTCCGTGTCCCTCTCCTGCTTCCGGAGGCTTCCAGCACTCCTTGGCGTGGCTTAGCTTGCAGTTTCATCACTCCAGTTTCCACCTCTGTCTTCACATGGCTCTCTTCCTTTTGTGTGTGTCTGTGTCTAAATTTTCTTCTTCTTATAAGGACACCGGTTATTGAATTTAGGGCGCATCCTGATCCAGGATGACTTTATCTGAACCTGATGACACCTGCAAGGACCCTATTTCTACTTATGGTCACATTCACAGGTTTCTGGGGTTAGGACTTGAGCAGATTTTTAGAGGGACCAATGCAACCCACAACAATGTGGAAATATTTGGCTGGAGATAGCCTTCGAAAGTCATGAGCAAATAGGACTGAAACCCACAGAACTGGGATTCCCTGGCGGTCCAGTGGTTAAGACTCCACGCTTCCACTGCAGGTGGCACAGGTTGGATCCCTGGTTGGGGAACTAAGATCCCACACGCCCCGGGACAACTAAGCCCAAGTGCCGCAACCACTGAGCCCGCACGCCACAACTAAGACCCAAACAGCCAAATAAATAAATAAATAAAGATTATTATGTTTCCACTCACACGTCCCACAATCCAGTCTCTCTGAATCTGCCAGAGTTAAATGTTTCAATGGTACATTTAATCATTTCAACACTCCTCCCCTTAAAGCACTGAATACAAGCTCCAGCCTCCTGAGGGCTTCCTGCTGACGTTGCTCAGGCCCCGTCCTCCCCCTCTCCTGCTTCCTGCAGTTTCCTTCCCCTGGGTCTCTGCTGACAGGCTACTTCTCATGCCTCCTGTCTCAGCTCTGAACCGCCTCTTTGGAGAAGCCGTCCCAGACCCCTCTGTGTGACACCTGCCTCTCTAATTCCACGATTCCATCACGTTCTTCTGAATTCCTTCCCCGCACTCACCACCATCTGAAAGTCTTATTTGTTCATTTATGTGTTTGCTTGTTTATGTTCTATGTCCTCTAATTGCAGGGCAACTTACTAGAGAACAAGACTCTGACCTCTTACAGCTGTGTCCCCCGGGCACGGCACAAACGTCTCTCCAGAAAAATGTGTTGAACAAGTGAATACAATCTTGTCTCTCCGTTTTTTCCCTGTCTCTTATGTTTGTATGGAAAAAGCTCTTAATTTTTTCTTTACTGAGTAGCCACCTATTTCTTTTGCTTTTAAATATGATTTTTTTTAAAACTCTCGTGGTGTTTCCCAGGTGTACAATCAGATCAGATCATCTGCAAATAAGAAAAATGTTGCCTCCTTCTTTCTACTACTTACAGTGTTTATTTTGTTAATTCCTTTGAGAAGTACTTCTGGAACAATTTTAAATAATCTCGGTGATAACAGGGACCCTTGACCTGGTGTTGACTTTAATAGAAGTAGTTCTTTTTTAGGGTTTCACCACAAAACATGACACTATAATACTGACACCAGAATGAATGTGTGTGTGTGTGTGTGTGTGTGTGTGTGTGTGTGTGAGTGAGTGTGTGTGTGCGGTTTGATCATGTTAGGAAAGTATGGATCTAGACCCATTACACAAAGGTTTTTTAAAACTCAGGATTGGATATCAACTTTCAGACATGTTTTAGCATTTATTCAGATCAACAAAAGATTGGTGATTAATTTAATAGAGTGGTGAATTATATTTACTGATTTTTTTTCTTTTTTTTAACCTCTTTATTGGAGTTTAATTGCTTTACAATGTTGTGTTAGTTTCTGCTGTATAACAAAGTGAATCAGCTATATGTATACATATATCCCCATATCCCCTCCCTCTTGCATCTCCCTCCCACCCTCCCTACTGATTTCTTATTATTGAACTGTTACTGCATTCTGGAGTGAACTCCATTCAATCTTTTTTTTTTAATACACTGCCATCTCTCTTTGCTAATATTTTATTCAGGATCTTGCAGCGATATGCATGAGTGCCCAGCCATGTATGCAGTTACTTGTGTCCCGTTCCCGGTCTAGAGATGTCATTGACGAACACACTTTGGAATAAGCATATCTCTAGAAGTGAAGTTGAGGGAGAGAAGGAAAAAGAAGAGAGGATTCAGAGCTCTTATCATCACACAGGTTTACAATATGGCAAAAAAAAATTAATGATTTTGTAGAAATATCCTAAAGCTCAACCACAGTTGATAAAATGCCCCACGGAACACGGTTCTGGATCAGAAGATCCAGAGACGGTACAATCATTCTTCAACAAAGTACAGAAGTGTAGAAGGGAGACTGGAATGACCTTTCGAGAGCGTGTGACTGCCCTGTCTAAGGAGAACAGAGCAGCCACGGAATCTCCCGCTGGCACACGTGTCCCCAGGGACGACCTGGGTCCTCTCCTCGATGAGCCAATGGCGGTTCGCAAGCAGAGTAGAAACTGAGATGAACTCCAGTCAAGCAAACGTGAGAAGGATTTCCCTTTCTCCCAGCAGTGTAATCAATCACTCAGGTTTACCTAAATCCTATTTAAATGTGGCTTCACTGAAGATTTTCCAACGGTCTCCGGCAAAAGAGATGAGAACCGACCCCTAATGTAAGCAATGCCTGGAGACACCAATTATGCTAAAGTATTCAACTTACTTCATGAGTTAAGTCTAGTTAATGATGCTTAGTTCATTACAGCCTGATAAAAATACTAGAAAATATCTTGTTTGGCAAAATGGACATCAGTATATCCTTTAAAACATTCTTTTTTTCTTCCTTTCTTTCTTTTTCTTTTTTTAGTACTTGCCCTTTATAAAGATTCTTAGAGAACCAGATGGGCGATGGAAAGTCTGAAAATACCAGGTTTCACATGTGATACTAATATTGGGAGAAAAAAGTGACACTAGAAATTATTTAGTTATTCTGAAACCTGCCACTTTTAGAAAAGAAAGAATTAATTGTAAATATTATGTTCTTACATTTTCAATACAACTAGTGAATTACAAGGCAAAAGTCTCTTCCGATGGTTAGCCCAGGCCCTTGCCTCCAACCTGAGAAAGAATTCCTAAGTTTCCTTCTTAGGGGGGAAATTGTCCACGGTCCCAACTGCCCAGAGGGTCCCCTGAGAATCTGGACAGGAGCCCAGGAGACGCAAGGGAGATGATGCACCCATGTCAGCCTGGGACACAAAGGAAAGACCAGCTGAGGGCTGTGTGAGCCACTTCAAGAATCTGGTGTCAGAAGCCCTCCATCCGGAGTCACCCTCCCTCTGGTCCAGCTGGCCATGGCCCTTGAATCTGTGCTTGCCCTGCAGCCTCTGCCATCCCTGGTCACAACTGATTGCAGCTGCCAGAGCGGGTTTCCCCGTGGCCTCCACCTGCACTGCTGGCTGGAGGGTGCTGGCTGGGCCAGGTCAGGCTGCTTCCCAGCTGGGGCCCCAGCAGCCCATTTTGACATGAAACCATTTCCATTTCCATTTAAATGGAAATCCAGTTTTACAAAGCGCAAGTGACTGGTCATGAAGACGTGAATGATGCTTATGAGAATTTTATTTAATTTTAAATCAATTGTATATTCTAATTCATTAATAAAGGGAAGGAAAAAGAATACAGGAGTGCTTAATCTCAAATCATTATTCAACTAAGAGAGAGTACTTCTTCATATGAAATTCTTGGGAAAATTGTCAATTTCCCATTTTCCCTGAAAAATCTATTTTTATAGAAGAACTTAGGCCCAGCTCGTCCTATAAAAATTAAATTTGACTTTATTTGACGTTATGTAAACCAGAAAAAAAAAAAAAAGTCCAACCAAGTGCTTGGCTGAGTTTTTCACCATCCATTTTTGTTATCATATAGATGGTCTAAAAATGACATTATTCGTGACGAAAAAACTTCATATTGGTAACAATAAAATATCTGAGGAAAATATGATAGTCCTTATGAGAGAATTAAAGGTAAAAAAATGTGCTCTAATGGAGAGACTTGGTTAGAGAGTTGAAGCTCTTGTCTTCCTTGGGCTGCTCTCCTTTCTTTGGAGGTTACCTCAAGGTCAAGCCTGGGCACTGGTGACGGTTCTAGCTCTTTCCGGCTTCCCTAAGACCTAGAAGAACTACATATCTGCACGTGGTCTCTTCTCTACTGTGTGAATTAGGTGGGAAGGAAAGAAAAAGCACCCTCAGAGCCCCTTTCTGTACGCACTCCGAGGCCCAGGGCTCAACCTCTGTCTTCCCCTTGGAGCCACGCCAGGTGGCCAAGTCACTTCAGCTTTCTGGGTCTCATTTCACTCAGCTTCGAAATTATAGTACCTGCCCCACAGGACAGCAGTGAGAGTTAGAGGAGAGATTACTTCTCAGCTACTGTGACAGGAAGTGCTTAGTAGCTGGCCAAAGACACGGTCAGCATCCCAAAAACACCAGCCACGGTTGCCCGTGCACCTGAAGATGAGGATAAAGCTCTTCAAGTGGAAGGATGGTCTTGAATTCATTCAGAGTTTAGCAAACAGTTTTTGTGTTTTTTTCAAATGGAGACCCAGTTGACTCCAACAAAGAGTCAACTGTGTATGTTTAACACGCAGTGATCACTCACAGCCGCAAAAACTGGCAAGGGGCGCAGGGAAGGAAGTCTCTGCCATGACACCACAGGGTGATAGCGCGCCCTTGGGAGGTGGGACCCAGGCCTGGAAGTGGCGGACGGGAACGCTTCATAGTTTAGTTTGATGACTCGGAAACCCCGACTTATCCCCAGGTGCTTCAAGTCAGATTAAACAGGAAGGTTGGGAGGAGAGTGCAGGATGAAAAGTGGAAGAGAGGCGGGGCGGGGACAGAGAGAAGGAGCCACCAAGCTGGGCGCATGAAAAGCATGGGAACCCAAGCTCATCAGAGCCCCAGGGGAGCAGAGCTCTCAGTCACTCGATGTGGGGCGTATTCTCTCTTCTACTTTTGGTAAAGGAAGGTAGGGGGGAAAGGCTGCAATCCACAGAATCAAAAAAGCACAGGTAGGATTTTCTTTAAATTAATATACAAGTACAAGCTGTTATATATTATGATATTGAGAATTAGGAGTCAGCTTTCAGAAAGTCTTCACCCTCCACACAAACCCATCAATGAAACTGCGCGTGTGATTGACAAGGTCCTGTTTTCCATCCTTTGGGTGGGTGTTCACGCTGCTCGCAGGCTCACAGGGGTTCCAAAGGCCCTCCTGACCTGGACCTCAGTTCCCCGAGCCCAACACCAGGGCGAGCGCAGCCACGGAAGCCGTCTCTCTGGGGGTGCTGGGTGCTGGGTCTGGTTGTCACTGCACGGAGCGGTGGAGGGGTGGGGAGGGGAGGGGAGGTGCCAAGCACAGGACAGAACTCATTGGAGCAACTAGCTCGCACCTGATGTTTGAATAAGGGAGGGGCTGGGCCAGAGCTCAGATCTCTCCCCTTATGTCACTGGCCACCCGTCCACGTGCAAGGCTGTCCCTGCACCCACCCTTAATCAGTCTTTGTGTCCCCACCCCAATGCTGCTGAGTGCCGTCTAAAACAGCAATTTTAGGGACTTCCCTGGTGGCGCAGTGGTTAAGAATCCACCTGCCAATGCAGGGGGCACGGGTTTGAGCCCTGGTCCAGGAAGATCCTATATGTCACAGAGCAACTAAGCCCGTGCGCCACAGCTACCGAGCCTGCGCTCTAGAGCCTGCGAGCCACAACTACTGAGCCCACGTGCCACAACTACTGAAGCCCGCTTGCCTAGAGCCCATGCTCCGCAACAAGAGAAGCCACCACAATGAGAAGCCCGCGCACCGCAACGAAGAGTAGCCCCCGCTCGCCACAACTAGAGAAAGCCCATCTGCAGCAACGAAGACCCAACACAGCCAAAAATAAATTAATTAATTAATTAATTAAAGAACAATTTTTAAAACCGTAGGGTGTGGGTGACCCCCACAGGGGTTGCTAGGAGGTGGACAGGGGGCCTCTGGTGGAGTCAAGTACACGGCACACTGACCATTCTTCCTCTCTTTCTTTCACGATTCCAAAGGATCACTTTTCTGCCCATTCTTTAAGATTTGAAAACAGGACTCAAGATGTGTAGTTTATTTATTTTATTATTGTATCTCATCTTACCTAGTTAAACTTGGTGTAAAGGCACTCCAGCCCTGAACAATGAACTGTGTGTGGCCTGGGTCATACCTGCAGTATCACAGGATGGAGCGTAAATGTGAGTTCTCTTCCCGTTTGCTGCGGACGCCCCTTACCTGCCAGGGCGATACATTCCACTCACAGTTCAATTGAGGATGTAGTGATGTCAGCATCCTTTTGCTTCTGAGCTGTATGACATTCACTGAGTCAAGGCCTCCATCCCCTTGCAGGCAGGTCTGGATTTGCCCTAGATGGAAGATTCTGGAATGTGTTCAAGTATTACTCATCTTCAGGTTTTTTTTTTTTTTACCCAATAAATTTTAATACTTGAATTATGACTCCCGACGTCCATGGTTTTATTTCATTTACCTAAATTGAAGAGGAGAAAAAGTAGTGGGGCTTAATGAGTGACCTTCCAAAGGATTTCCAATGTCTCAGGTGCTACTCAATTCAAATAAGGCTTGATTCCCCTTGTCCTGCGGCCCACAGGCCAGAGGTAGAGCTTTGTCACCCTGACAAGCAGAGTGGGCTTGTCGGGCTTTTTAAAGGATAGAGTCCCCAGCTGCCGTTAATGCCACTGTCACTTTTCTCCCCTCCTCTTGGAGTTTGGAAAGCACATCCTATGAGAACATTTAGGTCACCAGCTCTGAAGTAATCACCTAGTCCAGGGATTAAACAATCGGAGCTCTGCTGCAGGGTGTAGTACCGAAAGGAGCAATTTACAAAAATATATATCAATGAGGTTGATTTACCAGGGTCTCAATGAGAGCTGAGACTGTCAGCTTTGGTATCTTTTAAAACTGTTAATAGAGGTGTAATATACATAAAGAAAGCACAAATATGTGTCCTGGGTGTACAGCCTGATAAATTTTCACAAAATTATTTTATTCTTATTATTTGGATTAATAGATCTTTATATACTTCAAATATTAACAGAAGCTAAGCACGGTTTGATCATCCATCATACACATGGAAAAAACATAGTGCCCATATATACAGAACCTCTGTCTCTGAATAGAGGCTCATTTACAATGAATGTCCAGTTTTTGAAACCTACATAGGGTGCAGAAATGACAGCTAGATTTTCTACTGTCCCTCACATTCTGCTTTCATTCCAGCTCTTCTGTCAAAGCCACATACTTATTTATCCTCCTTGCATATGTTCTTGGGATAGTTCTGTTTAGTAGAAAAGCAGTTTCACTGAGCATCTCTGTTTTATTAAGTTTGTCAAACAACAGAATATTGGGTCTGCTGGCCAGAATTTGTTAATCTGTTATCACGGCTCTATCCCAATACATTTCGGAGAATCTGTTTCCCAACACGTTCTTGGGTTCATACTTGTAAATGGTGTTAATCCACTTGTTGACTTGATAGACGGCCAATTATTGATGCTAAATCTTAGCGCCACTTTTCTGTGTTATTCACATTTCTGAGGAATCCTTCTCTACTCCATGTCCTGGCTCCTCTGCTGGGTTGATTCGTGATGGTGACTGATCACTGCTTCTCAAGGTTATACCATGGAAGTTGAGAGGAGAAGGAATCCAGGAGTAAAACTTCCTTTTTATGAGGAAAAACTAGCATGAAAATTCCCTATCTCTGTGTAACGTCTGTATTTGACGTGTTTGGAATATTGTCTACCAAATCACACTAACTAAGGAGCAGTGATTTCAGCATTTGCCTGGGCTGTGTCCATGGTGAGGGCTGTATCTGGGGATGTCTGGTGATCTGAAGGAAGACAGCCCAGAGCAGAGCCGAGCTGCACATGGACTTGGCTGTGGCTGACAGAGGGGGGAGGGTGCCGCGGCCTGAAGTTCCCTGGAGAAGGGGTGGAAAAGGGAAGGAAAAGACAAGTCCATCTCCTGCCTCTTCTCCCACCAAGGATGAATTCTAATCCCTGACAGTGTTGCCATCAGCACAAGCTACAGTCAGGGAGGGACATGGGCTCCAGTGACACAGGTGACACTGACTTTGGGGAAGGGACATCCTGCCAACGTCTCTGTATTTAAAGTAAATGACCACTTAGGCAACATGGTAGACGGTGTGCAGACCGCAGGGCTGCCCTTCCCACGAAACAAAACCACCCAGGCCCCAGGCCACTTCCAAAACATGAAGAAAACACAAGTAATTAAGTAAATCCAGTTATTTGTGCCACGTCTTATAGTTTATAAGGCACTTGCATGCAGAAGACTTTATTTAATCCTCATTTTAAGATAAATAACTCATTTTCACCATGAAGAGCTCAAGATGTTGAGAGGTTGGGTGCTTCACGTGAGCTCCTGATTAGGGAACCCATTCATTCATACATCACTCATTCAGCTAGTGTTTATCGACAGCCTCCCCTGTGCAGGCGTTCATCTAGGCATTGGGCCATGTGAACATGAAGCCAGAGATGGCCAGCAAACCTCCAGAAGCCGGGAGAGGAGCCTGGAACAGACCCCTCCCTCGGAGCTCTCAGAGGGACCCAGCCCTGCTGACCTCCTGGCCTCGGACTCCTGGCCTCCAGAAATGGGACACAGTAAACATCTGTGGTGATATTTTTAGGGCACCCTATCAAACTGACAATACACAGAGTAACCCAAACACCCCTCTGGATTTGGAAAGAGAAAGATGGGAAATTTACAGTGGTCATTCATTCATAACGTATTCTAGAGTGACCCACCCTGCACGGAGTAAAGTGTGTGCGTGCGTGTGTGTGCTCATAGGTGTGTGCACTGTGGATCCACCTGCAGCCCGGTCCATGTCTGGGGGAGCCCCGTGCCCTGTCCCTGGGCTCCCGGCCTTTGCCCTCTGCAAGTCACCTTTCTTCTCCGCAGCAGGTCTGAGGTGTCCATGGGCTCCCACAGCCCGCTTCCCACCGGCGCCCTTTGGCGGCCCAGGAGTGGCTTCAGGGGCTGAGTGGTCGCAGGTTTTGGCAATACAGTGACCTCAAAAGCCCGTCGTTTTTTGGTTTATTTGCTTCTGGTCAGGCCATGTGCAAATAACCCTAACCACTAATAGTTCCTAAGCCCCAAGGCTTTGCTTTTTCATTACCAGCCCTGTGTTCTAGCCACTTCTCTGCTCAACTTAGAGCCAGTGATCTGAGCCCCTCTGAGACAACAGGCTTGAAAGGGAGGCCGTGCCCTCCCATCCAGCGTTTGACCCTGGACCGGCACTGCTCTCTCCCCTCCCCTTTTTCCTCCTCGTCCCCCTCCTCCTTTCTCTCTCTCTCCCTCTCATTATCTGGCAAAAACCAAAAAAAAAAAAAAAAAAAAAAAAAATCACCAGAGTTTCCTGAAACAGCCTTACAAGGGCTTCATTTAGGGCCACCGGAACACCTGGCTCTTTACCTCGGTCTCTCACTCAACCCAGATTTCATGCTGCAGACACTGAGTCGTGCCCTCTGCAGAACAAAATCCCCATCCATCCCCATCCATCCCCATCCCGGCCAGGTGACTACCTCCAGCTTGAGTTCCTCTCTCTCTCAGGCCTCTGCTAAAAGCAGCAAGAAGCAGCCAATATCCACCGGAATTCTCAACTTCCCCGCCCACTTTCCCCTCGAGCTATGACGTGATGCTCTGTGATCTGCCTGCCAGGTGTTTGCAGGAGATGATTTTGTCCAGTGTTTGCCATCGGTGGGAAGGGTCACCGGCCCACCAGCCTGCAGTTTCTGAGTTCTTGAAACTGGCATCCACCACAAAGACAATGTGCTTATTTTAAACATTTTTGGTACCAAATTCTGTTTTATTTGGACATGATGCATGTCTGCAAAAGAGATCCAGAATACAATCGGGTTAAATTAGACAGGCATTCATTCTCAGGTGAAATCCAAAGGTAGGTGACACGGGCTGGGTGTGGTTCTCTGCTCCGTCTGGCTACTCACAGTTGCCTTGTCACCTCTTAGCTCTGCAGCCAAGAAGGCTCACGTCCACATCCCTCTTCCGGGCAACAGGATAAGGAAGAGGGAAGAGGACAGACACACTTTCTCCTTTCAAGGACTTTCTCTGGAACTTGCCTCCATCATGTCGGCACACATCTGATTGCCTGGCACTCAGTCCCACGGCCACACCTTGCTGCTGGGGAGGAGAAGTCACCTTCCTCCGTGAGATCATGGGTCCAGCTAACAACCGCAGCGGGGGAGGTTCTGTTACTCAGAGAAAGAAGAGGGGCAAGCAGCAGACTCTGCCTTACAGGCAGCTGGACGGCCGTGGTGGACGGGGAGGCAGTGCGGGAGGCTGATAGCACAGGCTTGATGGGTCGTGTCTGGGCTGGATCTAGCGGACGTGAAGGTGATGCTGTCAAAAGTCACACCAGGACAAGAGGCGCCAACCAGGAGGTCCCAGGTGAGCCTGGACGTAGGTCTCCCATGACTAGATCATGTTACGGATACAGGATTTTTAGAAGGATGAGCAGTTACTGGACAATTCTAACTAGGATCGGGCCATGGTCATAATTGAGTTTTTGGAGAAGTGCATTGGTTGCTATGTAGGAAATTGATGGGGTGGGGTGGGTAAATTCAAACCCTTATTTTCTGTCTCCAGCACAGTCAGTCACTTATGGGATGCAGAAATTCTCCCTTCCTCCGCATGGCCTCCTTCCAACTCCCTCTAATGCTTTAGTTCTCATTGCTCTGGGTTAAGAGTCAGATTCATCTCCAAGAAATGTCACATCTCACAGTTTTGTCTGTTCTTCCAGTAACAGGGTTGTCAATACAATGAAGTAATTACTGAGTCTCCTCCTCTGTGATCTTTACCCAAAACCGTTTTCCAGTCACTTCCCACTTCCGATCCTGGTAGCCTCACGTTTCCATCTTCTGACCCATCCTTCTCTTTTTTGAACTGATTTGCCGCTCTCCTGAAATCTTGTATCTCTTGGTCTCAGTTCTGAGCTGCCCGTCATTCTCCTTGTGTGATTATGAAACGGAGGTCCTGACACTCACACCACTCAGCGCTTCCAGAAACCACATCCAAATTTTGCCGGTTTGTAAAAAGTGATTAGTTCTACACGTCTTCCTCCTAAATCTAGGGTGTCGTGAACATAGCCCTGTGTATCTGTTAAGGGAAGCACACTTTTTATAAAGTACGGGACATGACAGATAAGGCCACTTTTGCAATGCAGGCACATTGCAGGCCAGCAGCTCAGCACGCGGAGGGAATTTCTATCCAAGTGTCACCACAAAGCCCTCGGAAGGTCATTCCTGAAAAAGCGAATCTTCACTCCCCCATCTACCTGGGAGCAATGTGGGATTTCCTGCTTTGGGTTTTGTACTCGTGCCTACAAGTGACAAAGAACCAGGGACACCAACTTCTGCCCCAGCCAATCCAGACTTCATCTTGTTGAGGGGTTTGGGGTACCCCTCGTGCTGGGACAGGGAAGACTTTATGCGTTTATCCACAAATGTTTTTGGTGACTTGCATATCAGATCACTGCATGATAATAAGTTGAGAAGAATCTTCCACGAGAATAGACACATCCTGGGGGGTGTTGGAAGGATGTGCCGGGAGATTGGAAATAAGACTGGAGAGGGGTGGATGATAAACGCCCAAGGTTTCCTCTGGCTCCCCGGGCTTCACCCCTTACTCTAATCCTCAAAATAGAAGCCAAAGCAGGCAGAGAGGACCCCTCCGTACCAACCAGACTCTCCCTAGAATGTGTGGAGTTGGAGGCTAAACCGTGCACCCTGCAGAACCCAGAGAAGGCGTAAGAGAAAAATCCTCAAGCCCCCAAATAACGTTAAAACTGCAAAAAGTAGGGCCACAAAGGAAAACTGATTGGTTAGTGATGATTTAGCTTAGAATTTGGGTTAAAGAGAAAAGTCTATTAATTTTCCTCACTTACAGTGAAGAGCAGCTCCTGACAGCAGTTCTGAAGCTCCACTCCAACGGAATCGGGAGAAGATTAACCCAGACACAAAGGGTTCCGAGGCTGAGGTAGAGTTTCCGGCTGGGGAGTTCTTTTCTTTGTTTATAAAACCATTGTGGACCAGGTTGGGAATGCTTCCTTAGGTAGCTTTAAGATGCAAACACAGAGAAGAGAGGGAAGGGAAAGAGAAAGAAAAAGAGGGGGAGGGGAGAAAGAAAGGGACTGAACTCTGTCAGATACAGCATGTTTTTAAATTTAAAAAAAAAAAAAAATTCATGAGTAGCCTGGAAGGGGAGCCAGGGGAGGAGAGGAGGAAGCCAACCTCACCCGACGGCAGAGCTAATGGAATATTCTCGGCACACGCGGAAGTGGAGACGTGCAGGAGTGCAAAAGTATCCTCACTGGCTATCTTTTTAAAAGAAAGATCCTTTTCAAATGATCCTCCTTAAAAAAAAAAAAAGAATCCGGTGAAGAAAATGCTGCACAGAGAGGCCCAGTATCTTCCCCAAGGGCACGCAGCTCCCAGTGTCTAGACATCAGGTCTGACTGAGCCCCAGTCACATGTGCTGTGTTCCCTGGATAAGGGTGTGCTGAGGTCAGCGATGGGGTCTGGGGCCCAGAACTGCTCCAGTGCCATGGTGTGTCCCCTACATGTCCCCACGATGCCCGTAGCGGGTCCAGGGGCTCCACCATCATTTACACCAATCTTGTCTCAGAATCCTGGGCTCTGACAGTCTATCTGAAAAGGGCACCTCCAAGTATGCATCTATTCCTGTGAAGTAAAATACATATTGGTGCACAGTAAAAATTCAAATTCTACAGAAACTTGTAAAAGGCAAAGAAAAGTTTCCCTTCTCTCCCCCAGCCTACCCCTTTCCACAGAAGAGATCACTATGAACAGTTTTGTGTGTGTCCTTCCAGAAAAATGTCCTAAGCGTATAACCAAGCCTATGTTTAATTTGGATCTTCTGCCATAAGGTCTTTTTTTTAATATATAAATTTATTTATTTATTCGTTTATTTAATTTTTGGCTGCATTAGGTCTTCCTCGTTGCTGCACGTGGGCTTTCTCTAGTTGCGGCGAGCAGGGGCTACTCTTTGTTGCGGTGCACGGGCTTCTCACTGCAGTGGCTTCTCCTGTTGTGGAGCACGGGCTCTAGGCACGCGGGCTTCAGTAGTTGCGGCTCGCGGGCTCAGTAGTTGTGGCTCACGGGCTCTAGAGTGCAGGCTCAGTAGTTGTGGCACACAGGCTTAGTTGCTCCGTGGCCTGTGGGATCTTCCTGGACCAGGGCTCGAACCCGTGTCCCCTGCACTGACAGGTGGGTTTTTAACCACTGTGCCACCAGGGAAGCCCTGCCATAAAGTCTTAATCTAAAGGAGTGATCGAGATTATGAGAATTGGAGGTACAATACCATGAAGCCATAATTTATTTTTGACTTTTTATTATTTTTTAAAATCCAATTAGTTGATGACAATAGCTAAGGCTTGCTAGAAATTCTTTTGGCTCTGGCACAGTAAAGATTTTTTTATATATATTACTTAATTTCACAACAGAGTTATGAAGTAGATATTATTGTAATTTCACACCCAGGACCTGTGGGAACCTTGGAGAAGGTCAGTCCCTCAAAGTCTTACAGCACAAGGGATGGAGTCAGGAATTGCCCCCTAGACAGTGGGACCTCCTCCCATCTTGCATCGTTAAGCACAATAGATCACCATTCATTCCAGAAATGTCACAGGCCCCTTGGAAAAACAGAGAAAATAAAGACAAACGCCCCTCAGTGGTCACCTGCCCCAATAAAATCCATATCCTCATTTATTTTGACATTTCCTACAGTGACTGTCTTTCCTAAACTCAAAGTCAAGACACAGAACCCCACTCCTGACTAGTTGCCTGTTTTGTGCGTGCATTTGCATGCAGAAAGTTCTACCACGGGAAAGGAATTTAGCTGCTGTCGGTCGTACAACCAGTCATGAACTGGTCTGCAAGGAGTGTCTTGAAAATCCGGAACTTGCTCTATAGCTGAGGGAGAGGAGGAAATAAGTGATGTGACTGCGCGGTCTCCCCGCAGGGCAAGGGGCTCCAAGTCACGGCGGTGGCGGCAGCTGGACAGCAGCAACAGAGCCTCTCCCCGTCGTCTGCCAGCCCGCTGACCCCACATATCACCAAGAGCAAGGAGGGCCAACTACGCCTTTCAGTTTGGATGGACACACAAGTTCAGGACTGCCGTGAGGCTGAATCAAATACACTCACGCGTGGGTCCTTACAAGGAAAGGGGCAGTGCTGCCGGGGCATCCCTGTGTTTGTAATCCCTCTGCAGGTGGGGAGAGAGCAAGAGAAAGTGACTTACAAGCTGTCTAGCCAGGTCTGGGTATTTGTTTTTATTAATTATAAAGAAAACAGGAATCTTAATAGCCTTCTGATGTTAGAGTCTTATGGATGTTATTATTATTTTTTTTTATGTGCTTAGGGAAATCTGGCTGACAAGCGTGAGTTGCAAATCGCACCCCAAGAATGCTGCTAAGCAAGGCGTATTTCCTATCCCCACCACTCCTGATGTGGTCAGATATAAATAGCAGCACAGATACTTGAGCTATTCTCATTGAAAAAAAAGTAATTAATTGGTGTTATACACAAAGGACTTCTCAATTTTTTTTTTTTTTTTTTTTTTGGTAACCCGCACAGCTTTAATTACAAGTAATTGTTCTCAAAATCAGGCTGCTGATAAGTTCTGCATTGTAGACAGTGATCAAGCAGCAATACACTAATCTATCACTTTCATTATTTTAGTCACTTGGGTGTGTAAATTTGTATTTAATTCAGACAACAGACTAGGCAGTTTCCACTGTTTCTTTCTATCAAAGTATGCCTTTTTGAGGCGCAATTTGGATGATTTAGATTTTCATTCACTTGCTTTTACTTAGGAAAAGAAGAGTACGTTGTTTTTCCTTTTGCTGTCTACTAGGTAAATACCACGGTATCAGATGTACCAGGAGCTGGGTTTGTTACCAGTTCACGGAGATTTTACTAGATGTCCCTGTAGAACTTGCGATAATGGGCTGAAGCTTTGCAGAGATCCCCCTACAGAAATCTCTCCGTGCATGAATCGTAGCCCGCGCCCTCCTTCATTCAGAGTTTGTACGTGTCTTCCCTCCCTTGCTAGACACAGAAGCTGTCGCCCGAATGGTTAAGCCACAGCACGCTGGTAACTCTTCACTGGGCCTTTGTGTCAATACATCTGCGTGAATTTCAAAACTCAAATTCAAAAGCCTTCCCAGGACATCTGATGGGAACTCATTCCCTCCACCTCGCCCTCGTGGATGACTCCACTATTTTCTTTTCTGGTCTTTTATGCACGGAGAAATTCTTTATTTCCGAATAAAATAAGTTGTCTTGAATGTAAGAAAAATAGTGATACCCTTTGTTTCTGTTCTAACATTTTTTTGTAATAGTCCAATTCCTAGACAAGAGAGTTTTAAGAGAAAAAATGGAATTAAAAACCTATCCATACTTATAAGAAAAAATAAAATAATCACGTGATATCTTTGGTAAACATTGAATGACCCTCCTAGAACACACACACAAAATTCTTCAACTAAACTTGAGACAATACCTGATAACAAAACATGCTGTTATCCATTTCAAAACCTCTTTAGAATTAGAAATTGTAAATTGAAGAAAATTTACAGTTAAAACTACTCATTTTCTTGATTAATTCTTTTTCTTTAAAATCAGACTTTCTTATTAAATGTGCATGCTGTAGACTGAATTAGTCCAGAACTAGGCTGCTGTATCCTAGCTTTCTTCCCAGGCAACGTTTTTATTGAAGTCATGAGAATTTTGCCGAAAAAAGTTACCAGTAATTTGACATTTACTGAAGGACTTCTGTGATTGTAGATGTTCGGTGCTACTGGGACTCATGATGAAAAAAGAAGGAGAAAAAGATGACGATAAAGGACATATTCTTGTCCTCCTGCAGGAATTCATGGGGTCCACAAATTTAACATTCGCCGCCGAGCACACAGGCATGCACGCAGCTTGTGTTCCAGGTCAGAAGATGAATGTGGTCCAAGCTGGACACCTGAGTATTTAAGAACCGAGAGGACCTCAGAAAGTGGAGGCACCAGATAGATGTACGTTGGAGCAAATTCGGAGAGCTCCTAGAAATGTAGTAAATTGAATAACATAGTTCGTCATTAGAGAAGTCATGCCAACTTTGATGAAATAATTTTTATTTCACAACGGTGATTTAAGCAGTGCTTACCAGTTGCTTACTAGACTTTCTACTTACGTGAACCCTTGAAACAGTCATTTCGGGAAAGGGTAAAAGGTTACAGGTTGGGGATACTCTGGGGAGACTGAAAGACACAGGAAAACGTTTCCAGGCCACAACGAGCTGGTCAGCAATGAAAGGGAGCTGGGGTTGCTGAGAACGCGGTGTCTGTCTGGGTAGAACTCGTGGAGAACAAAGGCAGGTAATTCCAGGAGGATATATGATGGTGGAAGGAGGGGCTTTCAAATCAGGTAGAAGCGCTCCAGCGGCCACAGGGCATTTTCACATCATGAGGACGCTCGCTTTGCGTATGTTCTCCCTGAAGCCGCTTAGAGGCAGTTGCCCAAACCAAAGATTAGTCAAAGCGAGACACACTACAAAGAGGTGTGTTCAGTCTCTACTTCCAAGATCTCCAAAGCACAGCCATTTAGCAGAAACTCAGCAGGCACCTGACAGAGAGAAAAGACCCAAGCGCTCGTTTACATTTTACATTTCCACTTCCCTATTAGTGGATACGCGTGCATTGCCTAAGACTGTGGTAATCCGGGGACGACCCTGTCTTCAAACAGGTAACGCACCCCTGAGGGACACAGCCAGCGGTCCAGCTGTGTCTGTGGGGCCAGCTATCGACACAAACAAGGAATGCTGAGCAGAAGAGTCACATTCAGACTGATGTGCTTTACAGGTAGCTTTGCCGCCACTTGTATTTGCACGTATTAGGTATCTGGTGAATTGTTTTTGAACAAAAGAGATTAATTTGCCTCTTTACGATGTGATCTGTGCGACACACAGAAGACTGGAGGGGCACATCCATTAGCTGAGATAGTTAATGGATGAGAGCCTCGCCCTGAAAGCCACGCCAAGAGCAAAGGCAAACGTTTTGGGGTGCACGGGCAGCCCCGTGACCAACGCTTCCTAGAATAAACACATCTCTACGGAGTGTGTGTTTCCATTTCCGGAAATAAGAAATAGGTCCTTTTGGTAAAACTTGAAGACCTATAAGTGAAAAGACCAATGGATGGAATTTTGAGACCCTAATTTGCAAGTATCCATTAAAAATTTTCAACTATGAAGCCCAGGTATCTGTATTGATTTTTATTGTGTTCATGTACATTTTTGTGTAGAGAGATTATTTACGACGTTAGGAAACAAGGCCGTTGCCGGAGAAATTTTCCTGGGGTTGCGAGTAGCTCAGATAACACTTTGGCCACGAAACAGCGTGACCTTCAGCATTTGTCCTGCAGAAGGAATAAAGGCTGAAGCCCTGGAACTTTCACGCCACCAGGAGATGAGAACGGTCCGTTCTGTGTAACAGCTCAGGTACTTTCAGGAAAACGAGTGTGACTCCTTTTACCAGATAATGGAAGGTCTTAGCTCAACAGAGTGAAATGGCTGCCGTGGCTGGAAGCCTCTCTTGGAATCCCGGGACGGATTGAAATTCACACTCTCAGAGGATTTCTGTGAAAGGGACGCTGACTTTGCTCCCATCACTCCGTAGAGAGAGGCTGCTTCGAGGGGTGATGCGAAAGTCCCATCACTGAGCAGGCTTTGAGTCCCCGGATGAGAGTTTAACCTCGCTGAGCATCTGTTGAGGCATGTTCATTTTGCATCTATTTTCAGCTTCGTTACCAAACATCCAATAATAGACCGATTTTTACTGAGCAGTTGGGCCATCGCGGCCCTGAGCAGGCTTCCAGAGACTATGCAAGCCTCACCTTCAGGAAGCTTAACATTTTCTTAGAAAGCTGACGCACTCACAGCAGTAAAGAGGTAACGCCTCCGTTTTCTAGGCAGTAAATCATTTCCACACAAGCAATACAGGAACCTCAGAGAAGGAAGAGCTTTCTTCACACGAGGCAGGGCAGGGCTTTGCAATAGTGCGGGTGCATTGCTTCAAGGTGAATATAATGGAGAGGGGGAGCCGTGGAGAAAGGAGGGAGTCCTTTGAGTCAAGTAGGACGCTGGGAAGGAGCACGTCTGCAGCCCAAGCGCTGGTTCTTGGGACGGGATGTCCCCACCGGCGACTCACACTTCTGTGTGTGACACGGGCCGTCTGAGGGGCCCCGCCAGGCAGCAACCGCCTCCACCACTACTCAGCCCGGCGAGGGGTGTGTGAGCGGAGCCTCCCACCACCTGGTTACCCCACTTATTCTGCTAAAACGACAATCCTCCCCAGCGGAGCGATGTCCACAGAGAGAAGCAAGCAGAGGGCCAGGCCAAGGGCGAACGTGGCTACCTAATCGCAACCTTCCGTTTTTATAAACTGATTCGGAAATCGGCCTAACTTCAAAGATCGCAGACTTCGCCTGTTTACAGGGGCAAGAAACCATTTGTGATATTATTATTATTTTTAAAATTTAATCTCATGTTTCTATCTTTCCAATAGCACCTGGACAATCTTTCAATTCTTGTCTGGCGATAATGAAATCATTTTAAAAAAAAGGTACCAGAACTCTTTTCTGCTTATTTCTGTGCCATTTGGAACACATGTGACTAAATTGAACTCCACTTGCTCATTGGTTTTCTCGCTTTTCTCTCTCCCCTTGTCTTTTTTTTTTTTTTTTTTTTTTTTTTGCGGTACGCAGGCCTCTCACTGCTGTGGCCTCTCCCGTTGCGGAGCACAGGCTCCAGACGCGCAGGCTCAGCGGCCATGGCTCACGGGCCCGGCCGCTCGGCGGCATGTGGGATCCTCCTGGACCGGGGAATGAACCCGTGTCTCCTGCCTCGGCAGGAGGACTCTCAACTACTGCGCCACCAGGGAAGCCCTCGCCCCTTGTTTTTAAAAGCCCTATTTGAATCTAGCCCCTAAAAGAGCAGGCAGCCGAATCACGTATGACGCTGCGAGGTACCCCTCCACGTCCTCCACATGACCTTGATCTAGATAACGAGCCACAATCTAGCCAGTGCTTTTTTGTGGCTGAAGTGACCTAAGAGTCTGGGGCCTTTTTTTTTTTTTAATAAATTTATTTATTTGTTTGTTTTTATTTTTTGGGCTGTGTTGAGTCTTCGTTGCAGTGCGCGGGCTTCCCATTCTCGTGGCTTCTCTTGTTGCAGAGCACGGGCTCTAGGTGCACAGGCTTCAGTGGTTGTGGCACGAGGGCTCAGTAGTTGTGGCTCACGGGCTTTACAGCACAGGCTCAGTAGTTGCGGCACACGGGCTTAGTTGCGCCGCGGCATGTGGGATCTTCCCGGGCCGGGGATCGAACCCGTGTCCCCTGCACTGGCAGGTGGGTTCTTAACCACTGCGCCACCAGAGAAGCCCCTGGGGCCTTTTTTTGTTGAAAATTTTCTTTAGGTTCCAAGTTGATTTTATAGCAATAATAGCCACCCAGTTTGGGCATTTCACAAAGTGTTCCTAGATGACCATGGGGAATCCAGCTATGCTGTTGGGGTGAGCAGCTAAAATATCTTGGAGCGCCTGACACACATCAAAGAACATCTTTCCTTTCTTGGATACCCCGTTGCCAGCCTTTCCAGCCACAGGGCCCGAGTTAAGCAGAAAGAGAGCAGCTCCAGCTCATCCCAAGAGAAGCCTTGCTGGAAAGAGCTGGGAAAGACTTTTCCAGAAGGAGCTTGCACCAAAGCATAAAAGGTTCAGCCTCCAGCCTCTCATTCAAAAAAGTTTTTAAAGCCTTTTTAAGGAAACAATTTAAACCCAGCTGCACTTATTGATCAGTGATTTGATTTTGCTTTGTTAGGAGGGATTTGTGATCTGCTTTTAAATGTTTCTTTGTTCCTGGTCTTCATTGATAGCAAGTTCTGCCCGAGGCTACTTCTCAAAATGCATCACTGGGGGGCTTTCGAGGCTCTGTGAATAACAAGAATAATTTGAATCTGGACCTCCCCTCACCCCCAAACCTTTCCCTCTGTGCACAGAAGGAAATGTTAGTCAGGTGCAACTAAACCTAAAACCTATCCAGAAGAGTCATTTGTCTTTAAAAGAAAAGGGACAGAAAGCGAGAAAATTCTGCTTACAAAGTCAGAGTCCAGTAGATTTCATTTCTCAAGTGTTAGTCTAGAAAAGGGTACAGCTCTTCAGATCTTGTCCCTGCCTGGTGCCCACTGTGATGCAAACATAAACTCCAAAAAACAAAATCTGAATCCCAGCAAGCAGAATATTCTAGTTCTGCAGTAAATAGATTGTATGGAAACTTTTTTATTTACAGCTTTCAAAGGTTGTCACTCTGACTTCAATGGCGTTGTAAGCTGTTAATTCTGTGTGCCCTAAAGCACCGTAAAATAGTGGCCGTTCTATTATTGTAATATGAACTGAAGAACAGGAACTGGGCTCTTTATTTAACTAATCACTTCTGATATTTCCCAAGCTTATAGGAACCCAAAACACTTATAAGGATGTCTGTTCTTTGATTTTTGTTAATGAAATGCACACTCATGTTATTTTTTATAATGTAAGCATATGCTTCCACATGTATGATCTTTATGAGTTTACTTAGCAAGAAACCAAATATGTGAGGAAAACAGACTTTTTCAAGTGGTACCTTAATTGTCTTTCCTGCATGTTCTACAGACCGTTACCGAATGTTTGCGGGTCCTGCGCAGAGCAACTTTACACCCAAGAAGAGGGTAACGCGTCTTCGTTGTTTACAAAAATGACAGCCCCTAATGGGCCATATCAGCTTTAACACAAACTATTAAATCCCCTTCGTTAAAGGTTGCTGTTTTCTGTTTCAGCATCTCGGCGGCCCTGGGAAGTAGGTGCAAACTCCGAGGACCCCTGAGCGCACATTGAGACGATTACAGATGCTGGTTATTAGATAAGCCTCGGAAGGATGTTTTTCTTGGGCTGCTCACAAGCATTTGGAAAGAGTCGCGCTCCAGGTTTGAGGGCCGATGTTTCTTCCTCTTAAACTACGAGCAGCTGTAGCACATGACCTACTTCTGTAGGGCCCTGTAATGATTTCCTTCCTTCGGCGGCTTCAGGAGTCCTCCTTCTGCCCTGTGAAAAAAGGGACAAATATTTTAATCCAAGCAAAATGCTAAAGCAGGTCTTGTTGGTTTCAGGGAAGAAACTCAATCCAGTTCCAGCACTGAGTGGAGGCCTCAAATTGGAACCATCTGGGCTGCAGAAGGGCTCCGAGACCTTTGGGGAAGGCGGGGACAGCCTTGCCTAGGGCTGCAGCCCATACACCTGCAGAGACCACCGGCGTCAGGGCAGGAGGCTGGACTCTGCCCGGAATCCGGCCTTTCATGCAGCACAGCGGCCATGCCACCAGCTCAGAATAGCAAGGAAGGCAGGGTGACAGCTTGTCCAGTAAACGGTCCTCATAATAATGGGAATGGCTCATTTTTCTTTTGGAACATATTTGACACAAATCTGACAGAGACACACATTTCCCAACTTTCTTTCTGAAGGTCAAGGGAGAGAGATTTCACGAAACTGTAGGTTGGGACACACGGTATTCTTGGAGTTCTCCTTAAAGCTGGGGGAATAAAAGGTGTTGGAAAAGCCATGCACGTCTTTAATATTCTCTGCATTCTTTCTTTGTTTTTTTGTTTGTTGACAGTGTTGATTGGCTACTTTGACAGTCCAACGAAGTACAAGTTCTTTTCAAGTGTGCTGTAATATCTAAACCAGAAGACTTAGGCCAGCTCCTGGGAGGTTTTTCTTTTCCTTCTTATTTTATTTATTTATTGATTTTTTAAAATTTTTATTGGAGTACAGTTGGTTTACAATGTTGTGTTAGTTGCAGGCGTACAGCAAAGTGAATCAGTTATACATATACATATATCCGCTCATTTTTAGATTCTGGGAGGTTATTTTAAATAAACTATTTTTGAAATTTTTGTATTGCACATTCTCCGTGGGTGTTTCCTGTGTCCACCCATTTTTAAACAAAAAGGACGAGGATCTTTGCTTAGTCAAAGACCAGAAATATTATCACTTACTTTGAAACCCAGCTCATAATATATTTACCAGAAAGAAAATGGGACACAAAGATCGAAATGGGACACAAGTTGTTCATTTAATACATATATTTTCCAAATATTGGTTGATGAGGAATATGTCATTTTTAATCTGGGTTTTAAATTATTTACTGTGGTTAGAAGCGTAGTGACTACGACGTGGCCATTACACAATCCTAAATAATACGACCAAACAGGACACCCTGGGGGTGGGAGCCCCCGAATCCACCAGAGCACAGAGGTCAGAAGTCAGAGGGCGTTACAGTGAGAGCGGGTCAGTCATTGGAAAAGGTGGCGATTCAGGGAAAATATAGGAGAGGTTGTTGAAATTTTGAGTTTAGTTAAATCTGTGGAAGTGTACATTTATCTGGCTTCTTCTAAGTAACCTTTCCAAAGGAACCAATGGATCACACTTTTTTGCATGTAATTGTAATTAAATGTATTGGTTTATTGTAGTTAAATGTATTGACTGATGGAAATTATACAGTCAGGATGTAGACAATATACTTGAGGAAAACATTTTATATATTTAAAAAAAAAATGTCGGCAAGAATCCTTTTTTGTTTAATCCCTAAAGGGAAGTGAAATATTTCGAAATAATAATTGGCCAGCAAGGCTCACAGGACATCTTTCATTTTGACAAAGTTCTGAGACTATAAAGGATATGCACAGCGCAAGTTTCCCGGACACGTCGTGAGGGAGTTTGGCCATGCAGGGTTCGCGTCCTGGCACTCGCCCAGGCAGCCCTGACCCAAGGTTCCTGGGACGGCTGCAGGAGGGTGTGTTGGGCTTACTGCTTTTAACGCTGTTCCAAATTTATATGCATGAACATTGAGATTTTTAACCAAATCTTTATTCCGTTTCCTCCCAAGGATGCTTCATACTCCTGCCTATGCGGCCAGCTGCACCTAGAGACAGACCTGCTCCCCTGACCCTGCAGCCTGCACTGCTGTCCGCCCGGCCACGGAGCCAAGCTCAGTGGAGCTGAGCATACTTCCTATGAGGCTTCCTGCGGAAAGCCAGTCGTCTGAGACTGGGAAAGGCCCCGTGGAAAGAAATGGGGAGCCCGGCATGAGGGCAGCTGGCCCTTTCAGGCGATTACATTGATCCTTTGATATGAGCTTGGGTTTCTCTGGGAAACACTGCCACCGTCTCATTCCTGTAGCTCCGCGAGGACGCCCATGCCCGGCACCGGGGCCAAGCAGGCCAGCCACGCGGATGAGTTGTGAGTTTCTGAAAAGTATCAATGCCTAGACTCAGGAAATTGAGAAATTCTGCAGGTGTCTTTATTATTATTTTTAAATACAGGGTGTGATACCATCAACTTACCCCTAAATTAAAGCAATGATTGTAACAATCACGTGGCAACGAAGTCAGTGTTTTGATGGTTTTATCTGAAAAGCACATTCTCTACAAATAGGAACTAATATAAACACATCTTATATATGTAGATGTATGTATAGCAAAACGTGTATCTATACACACACACACACATGTATCTTGAGAAAGAGCCCACCCTGTTCTCAGGAAAGGTGAACAGCTGGGAGTGGGCGACTTCAGATTGATTTCCAAACTGGGAAAGTGCTTCTGATTTAAAAAGAAAGAAAACTGTTTTGGCCAAAATGCTCAGAAGGTGGTGAGGACTGACCCCTCCCCAGCCCTTGGCTGCCAGATCTTAACCGCCTGAAAACTTACAGAAATGCTTGATTAAAACTAGAATAAAAATCGCCAGTCGCCCTCAGCAAACCACAGCATAAGGGTGGGGAGACGCTATGCCAGGTTGCAGTGGAGTTACTTGGCATCTGCTGAAAGCACTGCTCCCTTCCTGTTTAATAATTAATTCAACTTGAAAGCCCCAAGGATCTGGACTCAGCACCAGCTTCACAAAGCGGTACAGAAACAAAATGCTTCCAGAACTGGAAGCAGGGAGGACAGAGGAAGAAAGAATCTAACATTTCAAGAAATCACTGCATGGGGCCGGTGAGCAGGGGTGGGCGGTGGGTGTCTGTGGGTGGAAAGAAGCAGGGTGGAGAAATGCAAAATAAAATAAATACACACAAAAGCAAGGTTATTCACGGCCACTGGCACCAGTACTGGGAGGGCACAGTGAGCCAGGAGTCATCCGCTCGGGACGCAGGCTGGGTGCCCGTGGGCTAGTGGGGACCCAGGGACCGATGGCATCCATCTTCGGAGAAGGGGAGACCCAGTCTCTGTTCATTAGTCAGAGCACCACACTGGAAAGGGCATCCAAGGTAGGCCTGCGCCCCCTCGGCCTCTACCAGGCCCCCAGCCCCACGATTCTCTACCAGGGGATGGTCAGGGAGGACACACACACACACGCACACACACACACACACCCCCGGAGGGAGAGAGGAAGGACCTAGTGAGTGTGTAGCTGCTCGGTGCATTAAGAACAACATGGAAGCCCAAGCAAGTTACTAGGCTTAAATATTCAATTGCAGAAATTAACACCCAACACAGCAGCAAACTGCAGAACACATCCAGCCGCGTACCCGTACCTTGCGCTGTGCTTTGTGATTTTTATAAATCGTTTGCTTTCTCTAAGCGGGTGAATCCAAAAGAGGAAAGCTACTTAAGCACCAAATTGTGTTTACTTTGCACTTATTATTATTATATACAGAAGTCGCGGCACAGAACACTAACACGTACCCGCTGAGACCCTAGCAGGATGTTTTGAAAAAGACATTCACGTAAAAATGGTTGAGTTGAACAAATAATGGCCTGAAAAATTTTCCAAATCCTTAAAAAGGGGGTGATACTCTACAATTATCAAAACGATGTGGATTTTCTTGATATTTTACTTTCCACACAAATGAGTTATAAGATGTTTAAAGACACCTCCTTCACGTCTCTTCCCTCCCACGTCAGACTGATGGCATTGCCTTGAAAACACCTCGAGTGCCTTTTAAAAATAAGCCCGTCTTCCTCCAAACTCGGCCAAGTCAAGTTTGAAACCAGCTTCCCGTTACCAAACAGTTTCAAAAGCAGAAGGTCAATGTGTCTATTTTTGAGTCAGTGAATGTCTAGCTGCCGGTTTTTTATTGTTTTAATTCCAAGTTCAGAGTTAAGCTAATGTCCCTGTTTTCTTCTGAAGCTCATAGTGCTTTGGGTCCATGAGGGACCTGACCCCACGCCAGTTACCTAGTCTTTCCGTGCCTCAGTTTCCCAATCTGTGAAATGGGGACAGTCTTCGTTCTCGGTTCACCAGGCTGTCATAAGATCTGCAGCATGATGCACCTGGGGCGCTCAGCACAGCTCCCCTCAAATTCAAGAGCCATGGAGCACAGCCCTTCCCCAGGTGCCCCTGACCCCTCCCTCAGCTACCCTCTTGGGGGTGATTATTATATACTTGGTGTGTGCTGAGTCCCTGGGTGCCCCTGTCGATTTACAAAATAGGTGCATTTTAAAGTCTTGTAAACTGAATTTCTGTAAAGCCAATTGTATTTCCAGGACCAAGGGAGCTTCCTATTTAAAGGAGCCTCCACGGTGAATCCCTTCTTAGGCAGCAAATTCCTCCGTGGTGAGAGCAATTACTTATCAGCTTATCTTTCTTTTCTTTTTAAAAATAAATCCGGATATTTGCATGAGGCACTGACCACGAGACAAGCCAGCCTCTGGACTGGTCCAGCCACTCACTGTGCAAACCCAGGCAAGTTACAGGCCCAGCTTCCACGGCAGCTGAAGGAGGGGCTCACGGCCCTTCTGGGGGCACTAAGAATCTGCCGTGTACACGGAGCCCAAGGGCCCGGCGGGGAAGCTTGTGTCTGGGGAGGTGGAGGCCTTAACAGCACTCACAGTCCACGCTGTAACAGAGCCATGAATTCAATTAAGTGGACCCGAGGGCTTACGGGGCCCATCGGGCTCCACAACCCTCTGATTCCACGTGAATCCTGGATTAACCAGCACCTGAGTCTGCGCCCCAGGGTCCGTCCCCACTCACTAAACTTCACCTGTGCCCTGTCACTCCTGTCAGCCTGGCCTTTCAGTGCAATTCACGGGAACTGGTGGGGTTAGGTTATCTGGAAGGTACCACCTGTGGATGTGAGTGTGCCCTAAAAGGGGAGGAAGGTGACCCTGTGATTAAAAGAATGGGCATCCAGCTTGACTCTGGGTAACCCACGCACTCCCTGGGGCAGGTGTATCCTATTCAAAACTCCCCACACAAGGTTAAAATTGTCTGTTGGAAATTCATGGATCAAAGACAGGACTATGAAGAAAACACTGCAACCTCCCTACTCCCAAGCCCCCTTTCTGGGATCCTTCCTCCCCATGGTTTGCAAGCTGGAGCACCTTTCGTAGAGGTGGTGTGTGGGCCCCGGAGCCGCACGGGGCGGGACTCCTCACCTCAGTGTTCTCATCTGAAAAGTGGGGATGACAGCCTCCGACGGCTGCCGTGGTGATTACACGATCGACGCTTGGTAAACTACCCAGCACTCACCAAGTTCTCAGCTGGTGTAGGCCATTGTGACTACAGTAGCAGCTGCGTTTAACCGAAGACACTGTGATCAGAATTACACAACTAATGTTGCCAAGCTGAGATATTTTAGCCCCTGTATTGCTTTGCTACAGCTGCCATGACAAATGACCACAGACGAGGGTGGATTAAACCACAGAAACGTACGTCCTCACAGATCTGGAGGCTGGGAGTCCGAGACCAGGTGTGGGCAGAGCTGTTTCTCCTGTCTTCCCCCTGTGCCTGTCTGCGTCCTAACCTCTCCTTATAAGCACACCAGCCCTATTGGACTAGGGCCCACCTAGTGACCTCATCTTAATTTAATTACCTCCCGAAAGACCCCGTCTCCAAACACAGTCACAGTCTGCGTCTCTGGGGGTTAGAAATTGAACGTATGAATTTGGGAGCAGGGCAGGCAGGGGGACACACTCCACCCATAGCAGCCTCCATACCAATAAAAGCACTGCCTGCATTAAGTTTTCACAAATCACAGCAGTTCAGATCTGTACACACAGGTACACAAGTGAAAGACTGGGAGACACTCTCCATCCAAGCTCCTGATGGACCATCCCTAGGAGGAAGCAGCGTGGGTTTTCTGATCGCTTCTCCGAAAAGAACAGACCCTCTGAGACTGTAGGCGGTTACAATCAAACAACGGCGAGGATGACGCCCGTGGAACCAGCGAGGATGATACACTTGTTGACTCAACTCAGTGAAGCCTTTGATAACATAAACCAACAGGAGTCTTCTTGAACCAGGTTCCTTCCCGCCAGGAAGGAAGCTGAGGAGATGCCTTGGTCTCCTGCTGGCTTGACTCCTCCCATCCCATCACCTGTATGTCTTCCGTAGAGTCCCTCACTTTGCTTTCTCGTTTTCAGTGACCGATGGGCCCTGGGTTTCCCACTGTGTTCACCTCTCAGCTAACACCTTGTCCATAACTGCCCCTGGCACCACAGCTGTGTCCCTCCTGCCTCAGTGCAAGAGAGGATCGGGTTCATTATTTAACTAATTTCCATTTTGAAATTTCTTCCCTTGGTAAGTTTAGATTCTATTCATGTTCCTTTTGAATTTTTTCTCTTCCGGGCTCTTTTAGACTCTTCCTTGGGGATATGCGAAACATCCCAGTCCAAGGAAGGTATCTGAGCAGCACATAATTCCATTAGCTATTGGCCACCACATTGCTTGAGCAGGAAGCTTTCAAAGAAAATTAAAGTGAGGGGGAAAAAAAAAGATCTGGTATTGGTTATTAACTCCACCTCAGGGTGACTTCTCTTCAGGGACAATTAAATAGCAGCTCTGGGCTGTTAAGTTTACTGGTTTACTAGTAGGTGGCACGTCTTCTTCAAGGACAGTCGAGGTTCAGATTGGCTTTGATTTCATGTGATGAAGCCAAGGCTGCCTCTGCAGACCCAGGTCTTATTTGAAATTGTAGGTGTGTGCTCTGACCTTTCTTCTTTAAGAAACAAGTTTTGCATTACCAGGTAAATGCCCTTTCGGTGGAATTTTCATGGAACACTGGTGACATCCTGTGGTCACTTGGGTTTAAGGCAGCCAGTCTTTCGCAGCAACTATCTTGGGGAATAAAGAAGCAAATGCCCCACATAAATCCTAGTGTGTTCCGCAAAACCAAAAAGAAAAAGAAAGCACTACATGCTGAACTCATAATCATTTTTACAACACGGACATCTTTTTTGAGCAACGCAATTTTTGGTGAATGTGGACAAAAGCAAGTTCTGGTAAGCAGTATTTTTGGTAAGAATGGATACCACACGGACACAAAATACAGCTCCATCCAAACAGAGGGCGAGTGCCATGATGTCAGGTGTCGCCCCGCCACCGTACCTGGTTCCCACCATCTGCTACTTAAGTTCTCCCGGTGCCTTGGCTCCAAACCCAGAACTTGCAGGAGACGGCCTTCTGCAAAAGAGCACACAGCGTGGCTTAAAGGGAGAACAGTGGGTATATTGGCATTTTTACACCGGTGACAATCAGTTGAAGCCATTTAGTTGTAAATGTGATATTACACTTGACGGCTTCCCCTGGCAAAGCACTGAGAGGCCCATATTGAACAGAGGCGATGAAGCCCCTCTGGGGGAGCAGAGCCAGTCGCCAGAGTAGCCGACCGAAGGGGCTTGTAAAAGCATTTGTCGGCTGTTTAGAATCACAACTCAGCTCAACGCTCATGGTGCCAGGAGCAGCCCGCTCGGTGGAAGCCGTGCAGAGCAGGCAATGGAGTTTATGTTGTTCTGTTTATTAAAAACGGATGGGAGCACATGACAGAAAAATCAAACTTCTGGTCACGGCTCATTAATCCCTGTTGTATCTGTCAGGGGTGTGTGCGCGGCTCCAACAAGCCTCTGGAAGGGGTTCACAGCTGAGCTTTGATTTTCTCTCTCATTTGGAATGGAAAGGGGTGCCAATCACCTTGAAGGGGAGAGAACAAGAGGCTATTCTTAACCCACCTACTTTGGTGGACATTAAGTATAAGTGAGTGGGTTTAAGATGAAAAGGATTATGGTGGAGAGTGTTAGTGACAGTATTTCTCACAGAGGGGCAGAAAGGTAAAAATGAATGTGGCATAAAGTCTACTATTATGGCTCTTCTATGAAAATCACGGCTCTTGGAGATAGATCCTCGGATGAACTCTGCGGACTCCTGACATCTGCATATAGGGGAAGGGACCGGTGGCATTCCAGTCTTCCTGTCGAAAACAATGATCATGTTTAAGAAAATATATGTTCAAAGCCTTGCCTCTGTGCCCAATGCAGCCTTACTGGTGAGAAGGACCACGGGACCAGGAGAAACACTGTTTTTCCTGCTGGTTTGGGGCTTGGGGTGTGAAATCACACTTCTGACTCTCCCAGATTCCTTGTGTGTACGAGACATAAAGACAATAATTTAGCTCCTGCCCCACAGGTTGTCAGAAGGATTAAAGGAGATAATGCGTGTCAATCACTTAAGCACAGTACCTGGCCCATAGGAAGCCCTCAATAAAAGTTATTCTCAAAGTTGTTGCTAGTAAACTCTAATTCGAAAAGACACATGCACCCTTATGTTCATAACAGCATTATTCACAATAGCTAACACATGGAAGCAACCTAAATGTCCATCGTCCGATGAATGGACAAAGAAGACGTGGTACATATATACACAATGGAATACTACTCAGCCATAAAAAGAAATGAAATAATGCCATTTGCAGCAACATGCATGGACCTAGAGATTATCATAATAAGTGAAGTCAGACAGAGAAAAGTAAATATCATATGGTATCACTTACATGCAGAATCTAAAATACGACAGAAATGAACTTATTTACAAAACTGAAATAGACTCACAGACATAGAAAATAAATTTATGGTTACCAGAGGGGAACCAAAGGGTAAGGGGGGGGGTGATAAATTAGGAGTTTGGGATTAACATATACACACTACTATGTACATAAATAGATAACCAACAAGGACCTACTGTACAGCACAGGGAACTATATTCAATAACTTATCATAACCTATAGTGGAAAAGAATCTGAGGAAGAATAAATTGTGCATATGTATAACAGAATCACTTTACTGTACACCTGAAACTAACACAACATTGTAAATCAACTAGATTTCAATTTTTAAAAATTGTTACTAGTGACGTCATCGTCATCTTTACGGACAGCACTGTTCACTCCAAGCTGTGCTCTCTCCACGCTGCATTCTCCAGCGACAGGTCGTGGGCATGTGAGGTGAAGTAAGGGAGAAAAGATGGATAGAGGTCCAGATAGGTCAACTTATTCCACTGGTTGAGGCAATTCTTCAACTAATCATTTTGAGCTCCATTCTGGGCTGGGTGCTGTGAATGATACAGAGAAGTTTTAAGTGTAGTGTCTGTGTTCAGTAAGCTTAAACCTACTTCATGTTCCTGGACACAGGAAGTTTTCTGTGAAGGCAGCCTTAGTTCAACAGCTTTAAAGCAAAATAGGTGAACCCTGGAGCGAGGCCGGTGCTGAGCAGAGCGAGGATTCCGGAGGGAGCAGGGGTCACACCTTGCACCTGCTGCGTGTGGGGTTCACCCCCTGGAGACTGGGATTAGCAGGAATCATGCCTCCGAGTGTCTCCAGGGAGGCCCAGCACCTCCTTGTGCATATCTGGTTCGTTTTAAATTTGGTGTGTGGACTTCCCTGGTGGCGCCGTGGTTAGGAATCCAACTGCCAGTGCAGGGGACACGGGTTTGAGCCCTGGTTCGGGAAGATGCCACATGCCGCAGAGCAACTAAGCCTGTGCACCACAACTACTGAAGCCCGTGAGCCTAGAGCCCGTGTGCCACAACCACTGAAGCCTGTGAGCCTAGAGCCTGTGCTCTGCCACAAGAGAAGCCACCGCCATGAGAAGCCCACGCACCGCAATGAAAAGTAGCCTCTGCTCCCCACAACTAGAGAAAGCCTGCATGGGGCAATGAAGACCCAACGCAGCCAAAAATAAATAAATAAATTACTAAAAAAAATTTTAGTGTGGTTTTTTTTTTTTTGGTTTTTTTTTTTTTTTGTCTGCGCTACGCAGCTTGCAGGATCCTATTTTCCCGACCAGGGATCAAACCCAGCCCCTGCAGTGAACGCCTGGAGCCCTAACCACTGGACCGCCAGGGAATTCTCTGGTTTTTGTTTAGAAGCATACACAGTGGGTCCCTTTCTTTGCCTAATGTTCTCTGCCTGGGGAGAATTGAAACCAAATCATGTGAGCAGAATAGGATGAGGGACTCTAGCAGCCTCCACTACTGTGGTCCTTTCTTCATCCACCACCTAAACTCCCAGTAAATCTTCTAAGAATAGTTGCTGACCACCCACAATGGTGAGGATAAGCTGTGATGGTAGATCTGCAGGAGATACCTTGATGGCACAGCTGCTCCATCAGGAAACCTGCATTTCAGGCAGAAAGGAGCTTCGTGCGCACAAAAGCATAAGATGTAAGACAGTAAAGGTTGGCAACCCGGCAGAACAGGGCAGAACTCAGGGCAGGGAGGAAGCCCTTCTCTTGAAAGCCGTCAGGCAAGCTTTCTGAATTAAGACATTTTGTTTTAACTGGGCCTTCAAAGGCCATTAGGGTCTGGACAAGTGTTATTGACAGAGGGCCCTCCAAACAGAGAGACCAGGGCCCTGGGGCCAAGACATCATGGTGTTCATACAGGAAGGAACCCGAGGAAACCTACAAAGCAGCCCCTGGAAATCTCCGCTTGCTAAGGACAAACAAAAATATTCCAAGGAATGCTTTACATGGGAAACTTTATCCTGCTAATCTTGTTGGAAGCAGTTCATTCCACCAAAAGAGGTGAAATCAAGATTTGGGAGTCTAATTAGCCCTGTGGTTTTTATTTATGTTAGAACTCAAGCCTGTTTACAGCTCCCAACCCCTGCTCGGCCTGAGCACAGGAATCTAAGGACCGCGGGCCGCAGTGTCACAAAGGAGCATCCCGCTCTGAGCCGTATTTTCAGTGTTTATTAGCATTTCTTATTTGCCCACAGCCCGATTTCTTTTAGGCTTGACATCATTTGCATGATTGAGTTAATCCAAGTGTGAAATGCAGTAGGAACCCAATTCAATGGGTGGCCGGAAAGGCAGCATTATTAGGACATAAAAGAGATGGGGCAGGCACTGCCCCGGCAACTCCAGGTGCAAACGGGCTACATGAGGACACCCTGATCCGGGGCTGAGAACGTTCCCCCACCCCACCCCCGCTACGAAGAGTAAGCTGTGTGTGCCCTGCATCCGAGTGCGGTTTTCAAGGTGCTTCCACGCTAAATGTTTCAGGCAAGGCGCTGGATTTGAGCTGGGTAAACACTCTCCAGGCGGCATCAAAATCTCTAGCACTCCTTGTAAAAGGGATATTTTCAGCACTTTATTTTATAACCTTTTATTTTAAAAATTTTTTTAAATTAATTTATTTTTGGCTGCGTTGGGTCTTTGCTGCTGCGCGCGGGCTTTCTCTAGTTGCCGCGAGCGGGGGCTACTCTTCTTTGCGGTGCACAGGCTTCTCATTGCGGTGGCTTCTCTTGTTGCGGAGCGTGGGCTCTAGGTGCGCGGGCTCAGTAGTTGTGGCTCGTGGGCTCTAGAGCGCAGGCTCAGCAGTTGCAGCGCACGGGCTGAGTTGCTCCGCGGCATGTGGGATCTTCCCGGACCAGAGACCGAACCCGTGTCCCCTGCACTGGCAGGCGGATTCTTAGCCACTGGGCCACCAGGAGGTCCCTAAAATAATTTTAAACATACAGAAAGGTCACCCAGAGAACCCTCACCTGTCCTTCACCTGCCTGCCCCTAAAGCTGCTGACTCACAGTACTGTGGCACCTTTGTCAAAACTAAGAAAGTAAAACCCGTCCAGTCCTGTTGACTAAGTACAGCTCTCTCCGGTTCTTTCACTAAGGTCACTTTATTCATTTTGAAAGAGATATGTCTCCCCTACTCATTTTGCGAGTTATTTTTCATCAACAGAGAAAGTCATTCTTGATTCCACTTTGCAGCCTGATGGCCCTGCTTGACCTCTGGGCTCATCGAGGTGCAAAGCCCACTCCCCACAAAGCCGAGCAGAGCCTCCGAGTCCCACGTGTACCCTGCGTCCTTCCCAGAATCTCTCAGGAGGACAGGTTTTCTGCTCAGCCATGCCTGGAGCACCGAGAGGGCCAGGCAGCAGCGGCTAAGCCACCCCTGGTGATCAATCAGTTCTGTGTCACGCCCGATGCCCTGAGATCTTCAGACCCCCAGGAAAGACCTGGAGGAGGAGCACTCAGTGGGGATTGTACCAAGCAGAGGCCTTTTTCTTTTTTATTGCAAACTCCTGTGATTGTAATAAATAACCGCTGGTGTGCTCTTAGTCGTTTCTGCAAATAATTTCACTGCTTTGTGATTTTTAAGTAAAAATTATTTTATATCACTGTTTTGAAAACCATATCTTATGGTTCATATTTTACAATCTTTCATTATTACCTATGAAACATCACATCTTCATCTTACCAAGATATAGATGACACAGGATATTTCATTCACTTTAAATTAACAATTTTAGAATTGATTAGTGAATTAATTTTAAAATGGTATATTTTCTCATCCTTGGAGACTGAATGGATATTTTTAGGTTGAAATTTAACCACACGTTACTGTGTCATTTATATTAAAAATTCATTCCATGGCCTGATATTTAGAAATCTTGTATATTGCTCTTAAAAAATTAACTGACTTGTTTTTATAATCTTTGCTCTTTTTTTTTCCCTCAGTGACAAATAAGGGAGAACATTTCACACTATTTGTAAAAACGTTACAAATAACACGTTGACTGTAGAAATAGTTTTATGTGTTTGATTCCTGGTGAAGTAAAAGCCAAATTTCATATATTTTATGTTTTTAACATTTAATATTGAAGCACTAGTAACACAGTCAGGTGCAATACGAGGTATCTGCAGATCAGTGCAGATACTACTGAGAGGAATTTGCAGGCTCATTGCCATTTTGTGCTTCTTATTAATAATTATTTTGCAATATCAATGTCCCCAATACTCCTCTTTCTAGACAAATGGCCAAATACAAGTTTTCTCTACACGTTATGTAACTACGAATAAAAGTGATTTAAACCTGCTCAGTGGTGAAAGCCTTCCTGGAGGGGGACGTGGCCAGGTACGTGACAATCTGTTGTCATTTGCACGCCTGTGCCATCCAGGTTATCCCCAGGCACACTCCCTAGACGCCCACCCGAGGGCTCATGAACTGTTTAGACAGAAAAGTATTTTTAAAGTTATTTTCTCTATTGAATCCACTGAACAACACGCAGCCCTGGGACACACATATATCTGAAACCTCAGGGTGCAGATAAGCCCATGAACGGACACTCCAGGCTTTGGACATTTGAGGTCTGGGAAGGGCGGAGAGTGGAAGGAAAAAGGAACAGGTTGGACGTTTGCTCTCTTGCTGTTGATGAGCTCCCTTCAATTTCATCACCCCAACCCCTTCTCTCCTGTGGTTTCTGTATCTGAAGACCCTTGTCTCCCAAATTCACAAGGGTTTCCTACCAAAACTTCCGGACAGATGGCTCTGCATGGGGAGAGATGGCCAGGTGGGGAGAAAAAGAGAGCAGAGAGAAAGTTATGTACTCAAGAAAAAAAAAACTGAAGTCTCAAGTCTAGAGGGAAGAAAAGGTGCTTAATCTGACAGTAAAGGCTTGAATATGTGTGTGACACTGGACACAGAACCTTAATGAAAATATCCACTGTCATCAGCATAAAGGTTGTAGAGTTTGGCATTTTATAAAACTTTATTATATTGGAGTATAGTTGTTAACAACGTTGTGATGGTTTCAGGTGTACAGCAAAGTGATTCAGCTATACACATACATGTATCTATTCTTTTTCAAATTCTTTTCCCATTTAGGTTGTCCCAGAATATTGAGAGAGTTCCCTGTGCTATACAGTAGGTCCTTGTTGGTTACCCATTTTAAATATAGAAGGCATTTTGATTTTGCCTGTATTTTGTTTCTCAACAGAAAGCTCTGTATACCCGTTCTGTTCTCTTTCCACAGGATACAAGCTGGTCATTGAATTTCCAGGTCTCGCTGTGATCAGATTGTTAAAACTACCTGGCACATTAGCACGTGACACAATTTTTAGCAAAAGATACAACTTTTCTTATGTGATAGGAGTTAACCTTCTGTGTCTGGTGAGGGGAAGTGAGCGGGAAAATATCTTTCAGGATGAACTGTAAAAGGGCGTTTTTATATTCTCCCGTCTGATCGTCATTGGAGATGTGACTTGGGCAAGCTCAGATCTGATGGTCCATTTCTACCTGGCAATTGAGTCAAGATTGAGTTCTGGATAGGAAGAGACATCATGGACCTATTTCAGGAGAGTGATGGAGCCTGAACTTCCCAGCACCACCCTGGACCCTGCGGTGCCCATCTCACTCGAGGTCTATAGATTTTAAGAGGGCTCAGCCCTTGCCTGTTGCCTCACTCCTGTATTCCCAGGGGTAAGTACTTCACTGGAACATAGGAGAGGCTCAATAGCTATTTATTTAACAAATGAATGAATCTATGAAAAAAGGGATGGGGAAAATGATGAAATCTATACAACAATCAAGTAATTCCTACAAAGAAAGTACTATTAGATGGACTGCACCCTTTTCAGGCCAGCCAATTCATAAATTCAGACCTGCAGATGTTATTAAGAAACACACTTGCAATGCATCTGCCCTGCTGAGAGTGGATGGAAGAATATTTGTAGGAGAATATTTCTTTTTTCTAAGTATAAGTTTTTACCATAGAAATAGTCAAATGTATACAAAAGTAGAAAAAGAAATGTGATGAGCCCCCCTGTACCCGTCACCCCACGTCAGTGATTATCTACACAAGGCCAAAAATCTGTACCCCACTCACTCATCAGCCCTCAACCCGCACCAGAGTATTTGAAAGCAAATGCTGGACATTACATAATTTTGTCCACAAGTATTTCAAAATACGTCCCTAAAAGATGATAACAATAAATACATGCAGCAAAGTTAACAAAAACTCCTTTACACTATCAAATTCCCAAGCATCATTAAAATTCTCCACATGGTCTCATAATTTTTATTAAAACTTACTTTGTTTCGATCAGGATGGAAACAGGTCCAATTTGCAAGTAGCTGATATGTCTCTTCAGTGTCTTTGAATCTATGAGTCCCCCACTCCTTTTTTCCCTTGCCCGCTTCCCAGAGGACTGCCTTTGCAGGCACAGACCTCAACCCTATGGGTGCCTTTCTGTCACGAGGTCCTGGGCCTCGAGAAGAGAAGGTAGTGTTTTTGACTCCGAGTCTTTACGGTAAAGAACACACATGGGATCGGCCTGTGAAAATCCTGCAGAGGTGACGGCATCCGGTGTGGTCTGGGCTGGGAAACTTCCATTCATCCCTCCAGAGCCTCAGCCTTCAACCTGCCCAGTGATCAGGGAGGCTGACCTCTAGGTACTGCACCCCTGGCTCCATCGTCCTCTGGCTCCTGTGGACTCAGCCAGTAGAGGACCGTGGCTGGACGGCAGAGGGAGGGCAGAGGGTGAAGGAGCGTCTTCCTGGCTAAGCCAGTGTCTCCCCCAAATGACCACAACTCCCATCAGATAGCTCACTCCGTTCGGCCACTCACACTCATACTTTCCACGAGCCCATCCGCCCCATCACACACACACACACACACACACACACACACACACACACAGCAGTGGCTCCCCCTTCACGTGCAGGTGTGAAAAGCAGCAGCTGCTGTAGCCACATGTGCTCCACCATCCCTCATTGCTTCTCCTAAACCTCACCTACATCTTTGTAAAGAATCACTTTATGAAGCTCTGCTCACTTTCCCAGCCCTAAATCTGCCATCAGACAGGATCTGACTGACACGTGGACTAAACTCACCACTGTCATCGTCTTCTCCTCTGTACAGTCTCCAGTATCGGCGGCATCACCCTTGGTCCCGAGGTCTCTCCCATCCTCAGCCACGTGCTCTCATCTGTGAGTACCGTGCTCTCACATGGTTGCGTCTCTGTGCTAGCATCTCCAAAACTGTCTGTCTTCTGTGCTCCAGGCTCATGTATCCAACTGCGGACTTGACATTTCCGTTTGGAGGCTGGTAGGCATTTTAAGATTATCTCACCTGAACTGGCTCTTGTGAAGGACCCCCCCAGTTCTGAAGAAATCTGGAAGTCTTCCTCAGCCCTCTCTCGCCCTCCCTCACCCCACCCATCTCTCAGTCGGTCCTGTGGGTCCTGCTGCCAGAATGCGCCTCCCAGACATCCACTCCAGTCCCTCCCCACCGCCGCCCTTGTGTCTAAGCTGCCTTCCTATCTATCCTCTCAAGACCCTGCAGTAGTGTGATGGTTCTGTACTCCACGTGGCATCCAGGCAGATGTTCCTAAAGCATAATTATTTTACCCCCCAGTTTAAACCACTTTAGTGTACACCCACTATGGAGAACAGTATGGAAGTTCCTTAAAATACTAAAAATAGAATTACCATGTGATCCAGCAATCCCACTCCTGGGCATATATCTGAGAAAACTCTACTTAGAAAAGATACATGCACCCCAATGTTCATAGCAGCAGTATTCACAATAGCCAAGACATGGAAGCAAACTAAACGTCCATTGGCAGAGGAATGGATAAAGAAGATGTGGGGTATATATATATATATATATATATATATATACACACATATACACAATGAAATTACTCAGCCATAAAAAATGAAACAACGCCATTTGCAGCAACATGGATGGACCTAGAGATTATCACACTAAGTGAAGTAAGTCAGACAGAGAAGGGCAAATACCATATGATATCACTCATATGTGGAATCTAATTTTTAAAAAATGACACAAATGAACTTATTAGCAAAACAGAAACAGACTTACAGATATTGAAAACGTACGGTCACCAAAGGGGAAACGTGGGGGGAGGGATAAGTCAGGAGCTTGGGATGAACATACACGCACTATTATGTAGAAGATAGATAACCAACAAGGACCTATTATATAGCACAGGAAATATTCTGTGATAACCGCTATGCGAAAAGAATCTGAAAAAGAATGAATCTATGTATGTGTATAACTGAATCACTGTGCTGTACACCTGAAACTAACACAACATTGTAAGTCAACTCTAGTCCAATAAAATTTTTTAAAAAAACAAAACCCTTTAGTGATTTCCCATGGCACTTAAAATGAAACCCCACATTCTCCAGCCTGGCTCACAAGGGCTGCAGGGTGTGGCCCAGCCCACCCCCGTCCGCCCCTGGAAACCACGGGGTTCCTGCGGCTTGCGGGCCTGCAGGCTGCGTCTCCTCCCCCATCTCACGTGGCCCCTCCTCAGGAGGGTTCTCCTCGACCCCCTTGCCTAAAACTCTGCCCCATCCACTTAGCTCCCTGAGAGCTCTGGTGGGTTTCTTCTGCAGAACTCACCACAACGCAAGCAGTGTGTGGGTTTTAACTAAAACGCTCATCAAGTGCCCCTCACTGCCAGGCAAGTTCTCCAGGCATGGGAAGACTGGCTGTCTTTGCTCCATCCTCTTCCCGAGCCTGGCACACAGTGGGCTGCACATAAATGCCTGTTCGTAAGACAATGAATGCATGAACGGTTTTCTCCCTTGACTCTCCCTGGGTCCTCATTGCTGGACCCTTGCCTCCCTGCAGGAGCCATCTCCTGGAACACCACCCTGTATCAGGTCCCACCTGGACAGATTGAGGTGGGATGCCCCTCCAGGTTATAAATATGAGGTTGGCATCACAACAACCAGGCTTCAAAACTCCCTGCTGAGTCCCCTTTGCTGCCCGTTTAGGAAAGACCCAGTGCCAGTGGGATGTGTCCCAGCTTGTGTTTTGCTTTGTTTAATCTAAATCACAGTTTCCCCCCCCCTTCTACTCCCCATATCCCTTCCCTCCCCCTTGTCCATGATGGCTGAGGGCCAGCACTGACCTCTGGCTTGCTTTGCATCTCCTACGTGTGAGGTCAAAGTACTCCTTTTTTTCTGCCTGAATTTTTTATTTTTTACTGAAGTATAGTTGATTTACAATGTTGTGTGTCAGGTGTACAGCAAAGTGATTCAGTTATATGTGTGTGTGTGTGTGTGTGTGTGTGTGTGTATACATTTTCTTTTTTTTAGTAATTTTCTTTTGGCCTCACCGTGTGGCATGTGGAGCTTCCCTGACCGGGGATCGAACCCTCACCCCCTGCAGTGGAAGTGTGGAGTCTTAACCGCTGGACTGCCAGGGAATTCCTATATATTCTTTTTCATATTCTTTTCCACTACAGGTTATTACAGAATATTGAGTAGAGTTCCCTGTGCTCTATGGCAGGTCCTTGTCGTTTTTCTGTTTTATATGTAGTAGTGTGTTACTCCCAAATCCGCACTGCTGATGAGGGATGACGAGTGACGTAGAAGCCAGTGGTAAGGCCATACCAGGGGGCGGGCCTTTCTGACTCTTGCTGTCACCCTGGCCCAGCTCAGGAGAAAAGGGAGGCAAACATAAAGACGAAACATGAGCAGGCGGGACAAGATAATGAATATTAATATAATTATTTGCTCACCTAGCAAGACTTAAGCCTTCTGCTAGTTTCATTTCTACTTCCAAATTTTTTCAGACTTATTTTTAATTTTCAAGATGATCATAATGAATTGAAAAGAGGGAGAGATCTGGGAAATATGTAATTAAATACAGTATTTATCCAACCATTAGCTGATATTCTCCTTTCTAAATTTATGTTGCTTACAATCCATTTGCTGTATGTGTCTACAGTGTAATTTACAGTGGTTCAGCCTTTACTGGATATATGTTATACTCTGGGTCATAAGCCTATCAGCCATGAGGGATCCAGAGAAGAATGAGACACCCTGTCTCTGTTGAAGGAAGTTCAGAGGGCAGGCATACACGTAAACAATTAATTAAAAGGGTGTGATGCCTGCAATGGTAGAAGTGTGTGCAAGAGGGGAGCAGCGAGTATATTTTGCACCTGAGAGAAACAGAAATAACCTGTGGCCAGCTATCAGACTACAGCAGTTTATAACCGTGGCCCCTGAATCCTTGGAGATGTCTCCTATCGAGAGAGGAGATCTGTGTCCCCAACCCTGGAGCCTGGGCTCTGGGACAGCTTGACCAATAGAATACTGCAGAAGTGACCCTGTGCCCACTTCCAAGCCTTCAGGAATGGGCAGCTTCACTTCTGGTCTCTTAGGCGGCTTGCTCTCACATGCTGACTCCATGTTTGGAGGAAGCCCAAGGCAGCCCACCAGGAGAGCGCACGATGCAGCCCTCAGACGTCACAGAGAGGGAGATGCTGCCCAGCCCTGCTGCTGCGGCTTCAGGGCTTTCTGCTCTTCTCCCTGGGTCCCTCGTGCATGGCAGTCAGTAGGCAGCAGGGGCTGGAGACCCCTGAAGGCCTGGCGGGGTCACAGGGTGGTCTCTCTTCCTCTCCATGTGGCCTCAGGGTCCTGCCGTGCGGCTACCTCTGCCATCCCCAGATGGCGGTGGCGTCGGGTAGCTGGACTTTTCACGTGGCAGCTGTCTTCCGCCAGACTGCGTGTTCCAAGGGAACAAGACCAAAGCTGCAACGATTCTCATGTCTGAGCCTTGAAAGGCTTGTTGTCAGCTCAGGGTCAGCGACACAAGGGCATGGCTGCCAGAGGTGCAACCGATGGTGGGGAAACCTCTGTAGATTAGACGGAAGCTTAACTACTATCTTACAGACAGTGGGAGCCATTGAAGGCTTTAAGCAGGAGAGGGAGTTGATCTGAGTTTTCTTTAAAACACTGGTTCGGGGACTCCGTAGACCAGAGCAGGAGGGAATGACCCCTTTCCGGGTGACACCAAGGATGCACGGGAGGCGTGGAGATCTCTGAAATGCCCAGAGAAGGTGCCATGGTCCCAAAGCACAAAGTCTCAGCCCACATGAAGAGGGCGGTCAGGGCTGCCTGGAGGGGGAAGCTCGGGCTGATTAAATTCTCTGCCGCGCTGCCCTGTAGCTTTCTCACGTCTCAGGGGAAGCAGAGAAATGCATGAGTGTCACAAGCCAGGTGGGACGTGAAACTCGCCCTGTAAGATGTGACACGGAGGTCTTGGTTCTGTCCATTACAGGACCGTGTGGACGTGTGACTGGGGAAGGGGGCGAAGCTACACCCTGGCAGCCAAGGACCACCGGGAATCCTCTCACACGGGGAGTCGGCATCCATCCTCAGCCCAGCCTGCCGGCTTTGTCTTGAGGAGGGGTCAGCCCAGTGAGGGCTTAGGGGAGGGGAGCGGATGCTGGCCGGAGACCGCCACTTATGGGGTGCAAGCCCTGGACCACCTCTTTACAAATGTGATCTCGTTTGATTCTCAAAACCTCCATCCGGGGCAGGAGTCACCTTTGCGTGCTTTGAGATGAGGAATCTGGGACACGCCTGGCCCACGATCACCCAGCGTATAAATAGCAGAGCCAGAAACAGAAATCATGGCTTTCTGACCCCACCTCCTTGCTGCGGGTCAGGTGTTTTTCGTTGTTGTTGTTGTTGTTTTAACCCACAACTCTTTATTTAGACAAATCGCTTATTTAAGAAGTTGGCACTGATTATATTTTTTATTTTATATTGAAGTCTAGTGGATTTACGATGTCATGTTAGTTTCAGGTATGCAGCAAAGTGATTCAGTTATACGTATACACCTACCCACTCTTCCTGAGATTCTTTTCCTCGGGTGTTCTTTCCTAAGCTCCTCTTCTCACTCTGCTGTCACAGTGTTTACAGATGAAGAAGGAGGCTTCACAGCTGAGCGTAGTCCCGGGGTGCAACTCTGGCTACAAGAAGCACAAGAGCTTCTAAAAGTCATCTTAGGGCTTTGAGCCACAGTCCCTCGGACCCAGAGCTTAAATTTCTTTTCTGTTAGCAGCCCCCTTTTGGAAAAGAAATCTCTTTATTCTCCTATGTAAGAATTCTCAGCAGCGTCCAGCTGGAAAAATTGGCAAATGCTACTTGTATGGCTTCTATTTCTATCATGCCCGCAATGCTTCCATTGCATGGACTCTGGCAGCCTGTTCAGTGTAAAGCAAAGTCGGACAGAACCAGAGGCCCCCGCGGGCAAGTGCACCTCCAACTCATGGGACTGTGGTGCTTACATCCCAGCTACCCCGAGCCTGATCAACGCAGCCTTGAACTCAGAAAGAGGCTGAGATCCGGAAGCCCTACAGAGGTCAGTCTCTCGCAGTGGCCGCACCGCCAGGACACCGAAATCACATCGGCTATTTAACGGAGATAATTCGACCGTTACCTAGATATTGAGCAACTGAAAAGGTAAACAGGGACACTAAGATATCATGAAGGGAACAACTGCAGGACTGGAGGCTGAGATGATGTAAATGTGGGAGCTTAAAGAAGAGACTCCGCTGAGCTGGAACCCAGCTGCATCTCTGATGCGGTGAGATAAAGCAGGTTCTGTGAGCGCTGGACAAACCACATTCAACTGCCACTACTTGGATGAACCCTAGCTACCTGAATGAAGAGGCAGGCCGGGCTCCGCAGGGGAGCCGTCCCCCCTTCTGCCTCCACAGCACCCCCTGCTGGCAGCGTCTATCAGGGAAGCAGCCGGCAAAGCTCAATTCTGCTTTGCAGAGTCCCAGCCCTGGGATCATAAAACGACACACATACAAGTAGACTGAGAGACAATAGCTTAGTCATTGGCACATATACAGACCTAGACTTTACAGTTGACACCAGAAACCCTCCCAAAATTTAAAAATCATAGCACTAAAAGACACTACTTTGGGAAAATGTTTTGCATTTAACCACATTTTATATGAAGCCATTCCCTTCGTACCGAAAGAAAAAAGGTGTTACGTTACTATTGGAAACCCTGCATTCAAGTAATGCAAATCTGTCTTCAAGTTCATTTAACAAAGTGACATTTAAATTACTAAGAAGAATGGAATAAACTCTATGTTATTTGCACTCTCCCAGTACACTGGGGTGAAATTGTCCTGGGATCAGCAACTGATTAGGCTGATTATACACCTCATACGTGTAGGATGTGGTTTGCAACCGGCCACAATCAAAATACAATTTACTTCTGTTAGTGTAATAATGTAGATGCTATAAAAGGCATCTCCTGGTAAGTGTTTTTCATTTACATGTCTCCTACTATTAGAGGGTATTTTCACAGCCCTGCTCTGTCTTCTCCCTGCCTTGAACTCCAAGTTCTTACTGTGGAATTTGGGGGGCTTCTCTGGGTCAATACTGTATGGGAACCCTGGTGGAAGGAGGGACCAAACTGTGGGCACTGGGAAACCACACACACACCTGCTAGCCTGCAAAATGGTGTGAAAGGTGGGTGGCTCCTGGAAAGGTGATGGGTAAAAAGGCGTAATAAGCCAAGAAGCAACTCAAGCAGTGCCCAGTGGAAAGGATCCACCATTCAAAGGCATTCTCTGTGTGCGTCTGTTCTAAAAGGAATGTGGGCGAGAGGGCAGTGATCCCCATGGGCAATGGCTCAGCACAAAGGAAGGAAACTCTTTACTCACTGGCCACCCAGATGATGGACCGGGGCCTGTCGTCTCTCCTCTACTCAGCATGTGGGTGGTTGGCATATTGCATCCTCCAGATCCTGTTAAAGGAGTAGTGACTTTATCCAGAAAGCCAGCCGACTGAGAAGATGGTGGGCTCGTGCCCCCAAAGAACCTTCTTGCTGAGTTAGGCTCAGGCTCCTTTTACACTAAAAGGGGCGGGACTAAAGCCAAGCACTTCCGGTTCCCGTCAGCCTCCGGAGGGGAAGTGTTAATTTCTCCCTCCTGCAGTCATTTACAGGTGGGCCTGCTCAGGAGGTTTCCTGGGGGCTAAACACAGGTCTTTTAGCTGAATGCTCATTACCTGGGAGGCAGGGGTCCCAGAGATGGGCCGTTACGGAGAATTTAAGCTTATAGGCAGCCTCGCTTTAGTGATTCACCGGTAACAGGATACAGAGGTTCTTCCCGATTACCATTACCCACTGTCAACGTCCAGTCCACAGTCTTGTGGGCACGGGGACAAAGGCTGCCCTGGCTATTTCCTACTGAACGGGGGCGATGGATACTCTTGAGAATCTTTAGTTGGTAGTAACCCCATCTTTCGAGACAGGAATTCAAGATAAAACACGAGCAGCACATACAAGCGCTAGCCTTCAGAGAAGCAAACGAACCAGCTCACAAATCGCGTCAAAGTCCAACAACTCTTCCCTCTCTCCAACAGGGCCCACCCCACTCCAATACGAAACAAACTGGCTTATTCCAGAGAAAAAGCCCCAAACGGAGAGGAATAAAGTTCCCGGCTGTACACACCGCAGCCACTTACCCTACCGTACGGAGGCCGTCGGCTCCCAAACCATTCCTTGCTTCCACTGCCACGCGCTGGGGCGGCCGGTGCTGCTTCAGAGAACTCTGAAGGGCAGGTCCTCAGGACAAGGGGTCCCGGCAGCTGCTAGGGTCTTACCCCAGAATTCCCCAGCCAGGGCTGGCAGGCCACGAGCAGCAAGGCTCCTGGGTGGCTTCATCGAAATTTGTCACCAAGTCCAAGCCTGTACTGCTCGCCACACGCCAGGCTAATAAACTGAGAGCCGAGCTGCTGGGGCAAAGAACAGTGACTTTATCTGGGAAGCCAGCAGAGCAAGATGGCGAGCTGCACGCCCAAAGACCCGCCTTGCTGAGTCAGCGTTCAGGCTCCTTTTATACGAAAAGGGGCGGGACTAAAGCCAAGCACTTCCGGTTCCCGTCAGCCTCCGGAGGGGAGGTGTTAATTTCTCCCTCCTGCAGTCATTCACAGGTGGGCCTGGTCAGGAGGTTTCCTGGGAACTAAACACAGGTCTTTTAGCTGAATGCTCATTACCTGGGAGGCAGGGGTCCCAGAGATGGGCCGTTATGGCGAATTTAAGCTTATGGGCAACATCCCTTTAGTGATTAACTCATAACAGAGTAAAAAAGGATCTTCCCTATTGCAATCCCAGAGCAGAGGTGCTGCAGGAAGTTAAATCAAGGTAAGGGCAGGCGTGCAGGAACACGTGTGTAGCCCTAAGCCTAAGCCGTCACCTTGTCTCCTCAGCCCTACCTCCGTCCTTATAGCATCATCTCCACCTGTCACCCCATCCTATTCTTGTCCCTTCCAAGCATTCTTCTTAGAGAGCAGAGGAAGCTTTTAGAAACTCGAGCTGGATCATGCCCCTCCCTTCTTTTTTTTTTTTTTTTTTTTTGTGGTACTCAGGCCTCTCCCCTTGTGGAGCACAGGCTCCGGACGCGCAGGCTCAGCGGCCATGGCTCAAGGGCCCAGCCGCTCCGCGGCATGGGGGATCCTCCCAGACCGGGGCACGAACCCGTGTTCCCTGCATTGGCAGGCGGACTCTCAACCACTACGCCACCAGGGAAGCCCATGCCCCTCCCTTCTTAAAAAGCTTTTGGAAGTTTCCATTTCACGTAGACTGAAATCATAGAATTTTAGCAGAACTTACAAGCCCCATGTGACCTCATCCTCATGCAACCTGAGGACCCTACCTGGCATCCTCCCTGCCCCCTTGCTGTGCTCCAGCGGCTCACCTGACGCTCTTCGCCACACCCATCTCTCTGAAGAGTTCCTTCTTCCATGACTTGCACAAGTTGCTCTTACTCGTCCTTCAGGCCTGAGCTCAGACGTCCCTTCCTCAGGAAAGATTCCTTTGTTCTACCCTTTTCCCCCATTCAGATAAGCTCCCCGTGTTCATTTCCTTCCTGATTCTAATCAACACTCACAACCCAAGTGCATGTAGTTAGTCAATGTCCCGCTCCCCACTACAAGGTAAGTCCTAGGAAGGTAAGGTTCTTGTCTTGGTGCCTAACGTAGAGCCTGGAATGCAGTAGGTGCTGAATTCGTGTTCCGCTGGCTGAATTAGTGGGGCCATAACACCCACTGACAAAGCTGTCCTCAAAGGTGTGTCATCCCCTGACATGGAGAAGGCCAAGTTCATCCCTTTGGACCCAACTGGTTGGTACCTTTTCAATCCACCTTCCCTCTCAGGCACTTTCCCTCTCCTCACTGGCTGCTGGTTGCTGACACTAAAGTCATCCTAACTGATTCTCTGCCTCAGGTGAGCTTTGCTCTCACGTGGACCCCAAACTAAGCACCAGACCTGCTTTTCCACATCCCAGATTTTATTACGGTGGTCTTCCCCCTTATCAGCTCACTCTTCTGGCCTCTACCCTTTAACACCACTTGGAAAACCCCTCAAAGGAGCATTTGCCCTTAGCCAGGGTTCCTCTAACACTAGTTTCTGTAAATAAAGGGGAAATGGGTTTGTTTGTTTTAAGCTCTTTTCCTTGTTCAATCTCCAGAGCAACCTCTTGGAGTCATGGAAAATTTTACTTCCCATCACACGTGTGGTCTATGGGCGGAGTCTGAACCCAGGCAGCCAGACACCGGTCAGAGGACCAGAATTGTACCCCTGAATTGAGAAAAGCCTAGGCATTTTAAACTGGGGTCTATGTTCACTTATTCAAAAAGCCAGCACGATTCTGGGACAACAAACAGAGCTGGCCGTTGCCGCGTGCACCATGCGTTCCAGTGGGGGATGGAATAAAGGGAGGGTTTCCTTTCTGATTTTCAGCAAGAAATTCTGATTTTCAGCAAGAAATTGATCTCATTGTTAGACTGCACTAAAATATGCCACAATATTTTAAAATTAAGGGCTGTGGGGCTTACATAGATGCCATGGAAAACGTTTTACACTAGATGAGGAAGGATTACATTTACACACACACACATAACAAAAAAATACTGCATAGGGCTTCCCTGGTGGCGCAGTGGTTAAGAATCCACCTACCAATGCAGGGGACACGGGTTCGAGCCCTGGTCCGGGAAGATCCCACGTGCCGCAGAGCAACTAAGCTCCGTGAGCCACAACTACTGAACCCGCATGCTGCAACTACTGAGCCCGCGCGCCTAGAGCCCGTGCTCCACAACAAGAGAAGCCATCGCAATGAGAAGCCCGCACACCGCAACGAAGAGTAGCCCCTGCTCGCCACAACTAGAGAAAGCTTGCGCACAGCAATGAAGACCCAATGCAGCCAAAAAAAAAAAAAAAAAACCACATATACCCAAGAGAGCCTTCTTTACCTTAACAACAATGACAATTTCTCCTATTCTCTGGGTGGCAGGATGACTGTATGTCCGAAAAAAAGAGTTCAAGGAGCACAAGTTTAAGGTTTTATAGATTAATAGCCTAGGAAGAGCTCACACTTCACTCTTAACTAGTATTAAGCTAATAACAATCCCCCCCAACAAGAATCAAATGTGCTTTTCTCTTCTGACCACAGTCAGACTCTAAGTCTTAAATGGAACACAGCCCCATACTCACGGTAATGGGAGGAAGGTCCCCTGTGAGAAATCTGCTGTGGTCTCCATCCTACAGGCAGCAAAGAGGGCGGCGGAATTTGCCAGCCCTAGAAACAGGGAAAAAATACACCACCGTTAAACCACCAGGAAATGGAAATATTTGGCACAGCCACATCAGAAAGGCTGGGGCTCTTCACTCTGGCCAATGGTAGGCAGTTGGGCTTTCTTTTCTGGGAAATATACTCCACGTGGGGCATCACACTTGGAACTTCCATAAGCACCTCAGTTTCGAAGCTATTTGCTCTCGTTGTGCTCTGGTGAACTCCATGCAGGAAACAGGAGCAGAGAGGAGGTCCTTCCCAGGTCATCTGGTCCTACACTGCGTTGAAGGCAGAGTCCATGGCTTCTCACCTTTGAGCAAATGCCTTGGCCACATCCATACACCTGCGTCCCCAGTTCTGTACATTTGGCGGGGAGAAAGGTGGTGTTTCCGAGCTGAGCCCAGGATAGGCCTGAGCGGTACAGAGGCTGGCTAATTCCCTGTTCTGCAATTGAAAAGAATTTTTTTGTTGTTGTTTTGCGGTACGCGGGCCTCTCACTGTTGTGGCCTCTCCCGTTGCGGAGCACGGGCTCCCGACGTTCGGGCTCAGCATCCATGGCTCACGGGCCCAGCCGCTCCGCGGCATGTGGGATCTTCCCGGACCGGGGCACGAACCCGTGTCGCCTGCATCGGCAGATGGACTCTCAACCACTGCGCCACCAGGGAAACCCGAAAAGAATTTTTAAAGGATGTTTTATAAGGAGGAGTCTTGATTTAAAGAGGTACTTCTGAAGTTATCAACTGTTTACTGTCGAAATGAGATCAGCGCTACTTCTCCGCCTATGTAAACTGGAATAATACCCCTATCCTGGCCTAAGCGCAGGAGAATGCAGCATTTTAGAACAAACTGATGGGAAAAGGGTTTTTGCAGCAAAAACCCCACAAGACTCACTGAGCAGGAGAGAACACCTACTGATCAATCAGATGAGATAGAGGAAAGTTTTTATCGACATCAGTTTTTCTTATTACTCGGTAAATGAGAAGGAGAAAAGGAGAGAAAGAGAGAGAGAAACAAAGAATGGGGAGGTAAAAACAGCCTGCCGCTGTCAGTGTAAAACAGGCCTTGGGCTTCCCTGGTGGCGCAGTGGTTGAGAGTCCGCCTGCTGATGCAGGGGACGTGGGTTCGTGCCCCGGTCCGGGAAGCTCCCACGTGCCGCGGAGCGGCTGGGCCCCTGAGCCATGGCCGCTGAGCCTGCGCGTCCGGAGCCTGTGCTCCGCAACGGGAGAGGCCACAACAGTGAGAGGCCCGCGTACCGCAAAACAAACAAACAAACAAAAAACAGACCTCCACGGTTCAGAATCCTCTTGTTCATTCCCTTTACTGATGATTTAAATTTCCTACCCATTTCTACAATATGTCAGAATATTGAGACCCAGAAGTTTTGCTCTGACGTTGTTTAGTCATCATTTAAAACTGGCCCTTTAAAAAACAAAACAAAACAAAAAAACGGCCCTTAAGGGTGGAGCCAGACACCCACTGAACCCAGGGGACCACGATAAACTAGCCACCATGTCCACCACTGACCCTTGGGCCAAGTCAAAGTGAAAGCAAAACAAGATTTCCTTTGTCGTTTTTGTTTTTTTTATTTTATTGAAGTATCGTTGACTTACAATGTTGTGTTAATTTCCGCTTTATGGCAAAGTGACTCAGTTATACATATATATATTCTCCTCAGATTCTCTTCCATTATAGCTTATTCAAAAGTCATTTAGGTTTGTTTCCTCCGGGAAGGACATAGTCTCCAGGCAAATGAGCAGAAGGACCCAGAGCCAAGTCATACGACAGGTGTGTGACAAGTGCTGAGGTAGAAGGCAACGCGATGGGCAGGAGGGCTTCCGGAACTAGTCAGGCTGCCTATAAAAGGGTTATAACCCCAAATAAGCAGCGGCCAATACGTAGCCTGAATGAAGTCATGTTTTCTGGCCCAGTAGGGTCACCCTGTCCTTTAATAAGTGAAGAAAGTGACTATCACCCCCATCTCATATATGGTGAGACACCCAGGGCTCTCTCCTAAGTGCTAGGATTCTGGAGCAAGGAAGGATATAATTCCCCACTTCTCCTTCTCACTTGTGGTGGAGCTATGAGAGTGCACATCTCGTGGCTCCACAACACCCTCTGGACCTCTTCCCTCAGAGATGCAGCCCCCTCCTCCTTTACTCTCCCAAACTTCTGTGTGTAATATTCTCTACTGAAGGTTTGGGGATGCCGAAAGTGGGTGTTGCTTGCAGGATAGAACAGGAAACAAGAACAGGACAGTGGTCCTGCTCTCAAGGAAGGAAGGCGAGATACACACCTACGTGAAGATACCTAACAATATAGGTGAATGCACTGAACACATACATCTGTGCCAATAACGAATACAGAGATACTGCATTTGTACCTTCAAAGACAATGATTGAGTGCCTGTGATCTGTCAGCAATGGGGGATTTGAAGATACACAGTAACAGAGCATTGACAGTATAACCATGCTTTCTATTAACAATCACAAGGTGCTTTTAAAACATTTGAGTTGGAATTTGTACCTTTGTAAAATAAAATCTAGGTTCATTTCTCTTGAAGGGTTTGAAGAGGTGGTTTTTCAAGAACACCCATGAATGAACCTTAAGTCCACTGGGTTTCCTTTCTTGAAATACTTAATTGCTGATGAGAAAAAACCCCAATGGAATAATATTAATCGGGGTGACTAGAACTGTAAATATGTCCCATGGCCAGCCACCTGGACCATCTGCCCAGTGAGTAATGGCAACAGAATGGGACGGAGTCAAGACATCTAATTTGGAATTGTTGCCAGAATCTTGGCGCTCTGCGCACCAATGCCAAACAGAAATACGGAGACAGAGTTATGGAGGAGAAAGGAAGAATGGCTTTATTTCTTTGCCAGGCAAAGAGGGAACACAGTAGGCTAGCGCCTCAAGAACTGTGGCTCCCTCCCTGGGGAATAGGGAGAGGTTATATAGTCAAGACTCATGGTCAGAGGTACGTGATAAGGATCATGGCTGTAACAGTCTCACATTCTTCTTTCTTCTGCAAAGTTTCAAAAGGGTGGGGCTGCTGACAAGACTGGGGTGTGTGCAGGGTCTCAGGTGGTCCATCTCCTAATCTTGATGGGCTTCTCTGGTCCCTGTCGTCTTGTCTCAGGTGGTTTCCTGGCTGCTTCTCCCTTGATTAGCAGCTGTTCGAATCTGCCCTTTGGAACTCAGGGAAGGTCATGGAGGCTGGAGTCTTGCCTTCAAGAAACGGGGGGCAAAGAGGCCTCCATGCCCAGGAGCCCCACAGGGCCCCGCTCAGCATCAGTATCTCCTTTCTGTCAGCTACCAGCTATGTGACCCTGGGCAAATCCCAATCTTCTTGTGTAAAACATGGAAATGGAAATACCACCGTGGTCTCGGGTGGCCTCAGCCTACGGCGGCTTGAAGCAGGATTTTTTTTTTTTTTTTTTTTTTTTTTTGCGGTACGCGGGCCTCTCACTGCTGTGGCCTCTCCCGTTGCGGAGCACAGGCTCCGGACGCACAGGCTCAGCGGCCATGGCTCACGGGCCCAGCCGCTCCGCGGCATGTAGGATCCTCCTGGACCGGGGCACGAACCCACGTCCCTTGCATCGGCAGAAGGACTCTGAACAACTGCGCCACCAGGGAAGCCCCGAAGCAGGATTTTGATTCCAGCCAGAGACTGAGGTCAGGCCGGGGCAGTGAGAGCGCAGAATCCTAGCTACTAGACCCGTGGTCAGTGACAAGGCCCTGGCGCTTTGGCTTTGCAGAAAAGAATTCCCACAAAGACAGAAAGTAGTGAAACAAGTAGAGTGTTTATTAGGAGGAAAAAGAGTACAGTACGTGTGAATAGACTCATAGGGTCATGCTCAGGAAGAGAGCCGTGCCCTCGTGGCAGTTTGAATCACTTCTATGGGGCGTTTCTTCCGGGTTTCCTTTGGCCGGTCATCTTGCTTTGCTGGCTCTGAGTCCGTATTTGGTTTATCTCAGGGTCCTCCCCTGTGTGCACGTGCATCCCTCAGCCAGGATGGATTCCAGCGAAGAGGGCTATGGGTAGGCTGGCATCACCTACTATGAGGTGGTGTCCTCTCCCTTTTGACCTCCGAGGAGCTTTTCTGCGCATGTGTAGTCAGGAAGGTCTCCTTGACCTCGAGAAGGAGAAATATGTGGTCTTCTATCTCCTATCTGGGCAGGGCTCAGCCTCTCCTCCCTCCTGCTGTTTTGGAGTGTCTGTCCACAGGGGATGAACTTCAGCTGCTCAGCCTGGAGCCATCTATCTCCTGCCTCAATCGCATTAGAACAACATCCAACACACGAGCAAATTTCATAGTTAAAAATGCTGACATATAATTCAGACCAGTAGAGTCATTAAAACCCTTGATCCTCTCAAGCACAGATTAACATATTAGAAAGTGCTTTGTAAGCTTTCAGGTCCATCAGACTGGCAAGGAGTTCTTCTAAAGTAAAAAGAATACCTAATTTAGTAACAATGTAGTACCTTGCATTTGTATAACAACGTTTTTAGAGTGTGCAAGTACAGAGGTGGATCTGGCCTTCAAGGCAGACAAGGGTTGTACCTGGTGGAGCAATTCCCTGGGGAAATCTTTAATCACCGGGTTCACACAATTAGTCCTAAACACTACCTCTCTGCTCACGTGTTGAACACATAATAGCACTTTACACAAACTTGTAAATTCCTTCCTCACATTTTAAAGTATTTTTACCTTTCCCAACATCTGTTTGTAAAACATGACAACATTGTTATAAAAGGGCAGTAATTTCTCTCCTTCCTGTATTGCAGCCTGAAAACAGAAATGTGATGGAAGTTCGGAGACAGTTACTGACAAAGACAGAAGGGGAAAAAAAACCAAAGCAAACAAACAAAAATTCCTTTCCACCAGAACACATTGCCTGCAACCCTCATGGCACCGTTGAAATTCCATTCTGAGCTCAAGTTAACATAAAAATTAAGAATTCCCCACTATGCAGAGCTTTGAAAAATGAAGACACATTTCTTTCTACATTTTAAAACGTCTTCAGTGCAAGGAATTGTTGTAAAAAATGTTTCAGTTCATTCTTCATTTGGTGAGCAGTGGAGAAGACTGACAAATCCATACCATCAAGCCATAGACTCAAAAATCCGACTTCTTGCCTTTCAAGCTCCACAGACACACTGGATGTGCCTTGTTCATTACCCTTCAACACCTAGGTGAGCAAGACCTTCACACAAATAACCAGCTTTCTTTCTGATGAAAATAATATTTACTTTACATTTTAAGCTGTAGTGTAATATTTACAGCAATAATCATTGTAGAGATTCTGAGTTAAATTTTTTTAACGTTGGAAGCGTTTTCAAGAGCACAGTTACATACTTATCCCTCGTCTGCATGAGGAAGAGCTGTCACTCTAGTCAATGGAAATGCATGCTTCCATTCACTGATCCATCCATTCGTATATTCATGGAGGGTCTTAGTTCTAGGCACTAAGGATACAGCAGTGGGGAGAAAATCATGTACATTTACAAGTCTCCTGCTCTACAGGAGACAGGCCATGAACAAAACAGATGAGTACAGAATTGATAAGAAGGGAATAAGTCTTTGGAGAAGAAAGAAGTGGAGAAGGACGATAAAGTTGGGGGCTGCAATTGAAACAATGTGGTCGAGGGAAGTCTCGGTGAGAAGGGACATTTGCAAATGTTTTGAGGAGGGAAGGGGGCCACAGAAAGAGGGAGGAGAAAGGGGGAAGGCCCTACGTGGGAGCGTATTTGCAATATTGGAGAAAAAGCGAAAAAGAGTGAATGTGGCTGGAGCAGAGTGAACAGGGGGACCTGGCAGGAGGTGAGGTGAGAGGGAGGTAAGAGAACTGGGGGGTGGGGAAGGGGGACAGGTCCTGCAGGGCCTGTGCAGATCACTGTAGACTTTCCTTTTACTCTGAGCGAGATGGGAGCCATCAGCAGGTTTTGGGTAGAATGACGCAGGCCAACTGGAACTTCAAGGCAGCAAGAGTGGAAGCAGGCAGAGCCCTCTGGGAGGTTATTGCAACAATCCAGGTGAGATAAGAAAGTGGCTTGAACCGGGCTGGGAGGTGTGAGAAGTGGGTACATCCTAGGTGTATGTGTAAGGTAGACTCAGTGGGATTTCCTGATGGGTTGGATATGGGGTGTAGACGAGAAGGCAAGGATGACTCCCTGTTTTTCAGTCTGAGCTCTGGAAAGGCAGGGAAGAGGGGAACTGGAGCAGCGCTGTGGGGAGGGGCAGGGATCACAGTTCGAGCTGGTGAAACTGAATGTTAAGTATTGGGGAAGATGTGGAGAAATTGGAACCTTGTACACTGTTGGTAGGAGTGTAAAATGCTGCAGCTGCCATGGAAAATAATATGGGGGGGGTTCTCAAAAAATTAAAAAGAAAATTTTCATATAATCCAGCAATCCCATTTCTGGGTATTTATCCCCCCAATATGGAAATCAGGATCTCAAAGAGATTGTTAGTACTCCCCTCTTGATTGCAGCACTATTCATAAAAATCAACGTGTGGATACAACCTAAATATTGCCTGATGGATGAATAGATAAAGAAAATGCGGACTATACATGCAGTGGGATACTATCAGCCTTAAAAGGAAGGGAATCCTGCTACAGGTGACAATACAGGTGAACGTTGAGGACCTTATGCTAAATGAAATAAGCCAGTTACAAAAAGACAAATACTGCATGATTCCACTTATATGAGGTATTTAAAATAATAATATTTTAAAGTATCATTTTTAAATTCTTAAAAAGCATTTTAAAACTAATTTAAGATCACATTTTAAGTAATAACATTTTAAAAAGTGGTCACAGTTTATCGTATACTACTGTGTGGGCTGGTCAAGGTAAATATTATCAACTAGAGTTTATCATTTTAAGAACAAAAGTACAAGTGTCCTCCCTGGAAGGCAGTGCTTTCCCCATGACACAGCACAGGGAGCAGACCAGCTGTGCCTCAGAGCTCAGTCCCCCCAGAATCCACTTCGTGCCCAATTGATGTAAACACTGCTGGTTAAGCTGTTATCAGGAATAGTAATAAAATGTGCCTAAAAGAATATGGGAACCAGGTCGATGTATAAACTAAATGTTTTATATAATAAAAGAACATTTCAACATGCATAACTAAAAGATGAACCACAGACATAAATACAGACACGTCCTGACTATGCAAAGTACAATGATAATTTTGACTATTTATAACATACCTACAATCTGCTCAGAAATTTACATACCATGTTGCTCATTATCGCTAACCACCTGCATAGCTGGGGCTATTGCCCTGATTATGCAGACCTTGAAACTGAGGTTCAAGGAGGTTTGTAACTAACTAGCTAGAAAGTGGTCGTGGTGGATTACTGCATCTGACAGCAAAGCCTATGCTTTTTCCCTTTGCACCTTGATACTTTACAAAGAAAAAAAAACAAAGAAAGAAAAGAAAAAAAGAAAGAAAAGGAAAAGAAAGAAAGAAAGGGGGAAAAAGAAAAAAAATAGAATAAGTGACTTTCTATTCACTACTCACAAAAATATTGCCGGGAAAACAAGAATTGCTCACCTAAAGAATATGGTGCTACGTAAAGGAAAATGGATAAAGGTAGTTCAGCATCTGCAGTGTTGAAAGCATTCTGTTCATTCTGGAGAGTATGAGACAGCCCAAAAGAAGTCGGAGAAACAGTGGTCGACAAGAGATATGTTCAAACACTTTATGAACTCAGCAAGTAACAGTGTAGCTATTTGAACAGTTCTCTTCTAAAATCACTACCAAGTGTTACTATGTAGTAGCCGAGTAAAGCTCACCCTTGCTGTATTTTTTTTTAACAATTTGCACAATTCTGTCATCTACCCAGAGAAGTTAGCATAGGCAATATTAAGTCAGCAGGGTACCAAAATCTAGGCTGAAAGGGTCAAGTTTCCATCATGACATTATACCACATTATATGGCTCTTTCAGCCATAATGTCAGTGATTATATATTGGCTACATGCCTAAATGCTGGTTCGCATCTATAATGTAAGCACATATCATACTAAATAGTGTCTTTGTGCCAAAGCCAAGAGGTATTCAGTACTTGATGCTTTTCCCTTCCTGAGACACAAAGAGCCTGTTTCTGTTCTCCAGTCCACAGGTGTAACATTGGAAAATGCCTTGAAAATTCCACCCGTGTATTTGCCTGGGAAAATAACTGATTTTTTGAGCTATAAAAATATACTGGCTTTTCCATATGAGTTGGTGGATGGAAATGTATCTTTTCCAGCTGATATGTTTATGTTCTTGAAACCTTGAAAACATTTCAAAATAAACAGCCCTAAATACTTAGGCTAATAGGCTGAAATGTTTGTCATACTGATTGTTTTGCATTGAACCTTCACTGGTACACATGAAGGTTAGATTAATCCATTTCAGTACATTTTTCAAAATGTCACTTGCTGTGGATGCAAGGCCAGGGAAAACTCAAATATATTCTTATACTCAAGCGCAATGATTTCGTGGCAACGAATTTCAAAAAACATGGATGGGAGATGGTAATCATGCTACACACGCCCCCTCCACCCACTTGGAGTGTCACACAACTGTGAAGCATTACAGCACCTGGCATTCGCTATGTGTAGTTGAACTTGGACTTAAACTTTATCACAAAAAAATGTCCTTGGTAACAGCTTGGGTTTACAGAAAGCTGATTTCACTTCTCCGGAGCTCAAATGAAACCGTTTTAGAATACTGTACTTATGAAAGGAAACAAAAGGCCTATTTATTATTTGATATTTTGAACCTAAAAGAAAAGATATAAGTGGCATTTAATCGCCCATCTTTCTTTTCTCACTCTCCTCGACCAAAGCAGCAGTGTCATTATCTGGGCATTCTTGGTTGTAAGTGGTCAAAGAGGTGATGTCGATGACCTCTCATATGGACTGGTTCAGCTGTGACTGATCCTCTGTCTTCTGTTATGTGGCTTGTTCACTTAGGAAATTGACAAAAAGGCATTTACATCTTAAAGCACTGTGGTAAATTATTAAATGTAGCCACATGTTATTTGTAACTCCACTCACCAAGAGGTGGAGCCTATTTCTCCTCCTCTTAAATTTGGGATGCTTGTGCCTTGCTCTGCAGAATTGAAGGCAGTGGAAATGCGTTGTGTGTGTTCCAAGCCCGGTGTCAAGGTGCCTTCCTGTTTGTTCTCCTGCCGCTAGGAACAATTTTGCCACCATGTGGACAAGCCCAGGCTGGCTTGCTGGACAATGAAACACCACATGGAGAGAGGCCCAGCTGTCTCAGCCTTCCCAGCCGAGGCCCCAGACATGTGAGTGAGCCTTGCCAAGAAAAGCCAGACTGGGAACGACCCAGAGGGTACTCCAATGAGCTCTGCCCAGATTGCCTAAGTTTGGGGTAGCTTAGTACCTGGCAGTAGATAACTGTTACAAGCACCGTCAGAAAAAGCAGGGATGCCCCATCCCAGCTCTCTTACAGTGATTCCCTCTCCTCAGTCATCCTTTCCATTGGAGGGAGACTGTTTCAAATAGGTTCGTATCTGCCACAGGTGATTATATCGGCAACTGCTTTATCTCCCCTAAGGAGACAAGGTTAATTGTGATAATCAAAATGTTTCTCTAGGGGCTTCCCTGGTGGCGCAGTGGTTGAGAGTCCGCCTGCCGATGCAGGGGACGTGGGTTCGTGCCCCGGTCCGGGAGGATCCCACATGCCGCGGAGCGGCTGGGCCCGTGAGCCATGGCCGCTGAGCCTGCGCGTCCGGAGCCTGTGCTCCGCAACGGGAGAGGCCCCAACGGTGAGAGGCCGCGTACCTCAAAAAAAAAAAAAAAAAAAAAATGTTTCTCTAGATAAGGTATATGCTGGCCAACAAAAAATTAACTCGTCTGTTCTACAGATTAAACCAAAAGGAAAGTATTCTCCTGAGCTGAAAGAACTACAGATTAAGGGTCCCCAGTACCAAGAATCTCCAAAGAATCAACAGAAATGCCTCACAAAATAAAGACCAAGTTTTAAAACTGCCAGGACCGGAGAGCACAAGGCTCTCCTAGGAAAGGACCAGGAAGACTTTGCTCCCCCCTCCCCCCAAACCCTGACTCACCACACTCTGCTTCCGGCTCCGTCCGATTTCGGATGCAACGGGGAGCAGAGCTCAGAGGACAGGAAAGGCTGGTGCTTAGCCTCCGTGCAGAAGACTCCGGTTTTCAATTAACTCAAATTTTAAAAGGTGGTTATTGTAGCGAGGATGTGGCATATTTGAGGAATCTGGTCCCCAGCCTGAAGCTGCTCCTCTACTTTCAGGCAGAGCTCCTGAGTTAGAGAGTGAGGCAGCGGCTGCGGGCGATTTAGGTATTGCATCCAAATGGGATGCACTGGTGTGCTACCCACTTTGGCTCAACGTTTGCTTTTGGTGTCCTAAAACTGCAATTTAAAAAGAATCAAAGAATCACCTGACTCTCAGAGGCGGTGAACTATTTCTGAGCTCAGTCATCCTGAAAATATTCCTAGGAGCGATAGGTTTTCCGACATCACATCGGTCCTATATGTCAGAGAACCAGGCAGTAAGAAGAAGACAGTATAGGATTACACCCAATACGTTCTACTCGCAGGACCAGTGGTGGGCTGGGCTTCACTCAACATCAATTCTACTTACTTTTAGAAAGAGATACAAATAAATCACAGATTTAAATGTGAAAAGTAAAACCATAAAACTTTGAGAAAAAAGATAACATAGGACAAAATCTTCAACTTTTTATACTTGACACCAAAACTGTGAGCTGCGAAAGGAAAATTTAATATATTAGACCTCAACAAAATTAGAAACATTTGCTCTAAGGACCCCATTAAGAAGATAAAGAGAGAAGCTGCATAATAGGAGTAAAGATTTGAAAACCACATAGCCAACTTATATCTGGAATAAGTCTCAAAATTCATCATGAAGAAATATCCTATTTGAAAATAGGTGAAATACATGAACATTTGACAGAGATGACAAATAAACACACGGAATACTGTTCAAATCTGTCAGTCATCAGGGAAATGCAAATTAAAATCACAATGAAATACTATTACACACCTATCAGAATGGCTAAAATAAACAATAGTGTTAATGCCAAATGCTGGTGAGGATACAGAGAAACTGAATCACTCATATATGGCTGGTGAGGATGTGAAATGGTCCAGGTGCTCTGGAAAACAATTTGGCAGTTTCTTATAAAACTAAACCTGCAACTACCATACAACCAGTTATCACACTCCTGAGAAATGAAAACTCATATCCACACAAAAATATGTACACAGATGTTCACAGCATAATAGCTGAAAACTGGAAACAACCCAGATGACCATCCGTGGTGAGAGATAAACTTCCGTCCACAGAGTACTACGCAGCAATAGCAAGGAACAAACAAATCGAATGAACCTCCAGGGAATTATGCTGAGTTAAAAAAAAAAAAAACTCAAAGTGTTACATATTGCATCATTCCATTTATATAATACTGCCACTGTGGACTTTAATAAGTCTTTGTATCCCAAGTAGAGTCCAGATTTTACCATCCAACCAGCATCCCTTTTATCCACCCCTCCTTCTCAAATCCTTACTTCCCTCCCTCTGGATTGCAGCCACCGAGTATCAGTTGACCTGAGGACTGGGGTCAACCACATGGATAGTCAATCAGCCATGCCTTGTGATGAAGACCTAATAAAGACTCTGGACGCTGAAGCTCTGTTGGTACCTCTGGTTGGTAAAGCTGTGCACGTACCGTTTCTCATGGATGCTGGAAACCAGTGCCCCCTGACGCACGGGGAGAAGACAACAGAAGCTCTGCGTTTGGTACTTTTCCCGGACTCTGCCCTATATGTTGCTTTTTCCCTTGGTTGATTTTAATCTGTAGTAAATTAACTGTGAGTATAAGCTTTGGGTGAGGTCTGTGAATCTTTTCAGTGAATTATCAAACCTGAGGATGGTTTTGGAAACTCGCACACTTGCGGCTGGTATCAAAAGTAAGGGCAATCTTGTGTGGAGGCCTAAACTTTTATGTGTGTGATGCCACTTATATTTCTTTTAGACCCATTCAAAAGGAATTTGTCCAAATTTCTTCAGAAGAGGGCACACAAAATAATAAGAGGGATACAGTTAGAAACTGGGATGAGGTCTGAGGGGAGATCTCTAACTTCCCTAACTCCTTAACTTCAGAAATAGCATCATCAGTTGCCATGCCATCACCCTGTTCAATGCAAAGTGTAACCAATACCTAACCCAGAGGCCAAAGAGAGCTCTTAGATTAAATTGATAAGTCTTTAGCCAGAGTGATCAGGACAAAAAGACAGAAGACAAATGTAAATAAATAAACAATACCAAGGATGATTTCTTTCTCTACTAAAGAAATTACATTTGTAGTTAAAAACTCCAGACACAGGTGACTTAAATTTTGGCAAAAATTTCCAAACATTTGGGACAAAATAACACCAATTTAAAATGACTTCTTCCAGAAACTACAGAGGAAGGAATACTTATCAACTCATTCTATGAGGCCGGGATTACCCTGATACCAAAGCCAGACAAAGACATCACAAGAAAATTACAGATCAATATCCTTCATGATCATAGAGTCACAACTTCTTCACAATTTTTTAGAAAATCGAATACAATTCCCTATCTATCTCTTGACCAACTGGCCTTTATCCCAGGAAAACAAGGATGGCTGAAAAGTCAAAAGCCAATGTAATTTACCATATTATCCAACGAGAATGGAAAGTTATATGAACATTTCCATATAGGCAGTAAAAGGATTTGAAAGAATCCAACACCCATTCCTGATAAATTCTCTGCAGACTAGAGATAGAAGGGAACTCCTTCAACCTGATACAACACATCTGTTGAACAGCCTACAGCTAACATTGTGAACGATGAAATGCTTTCCCTCAATATCAGAAACTGTGCAAGAATGTCCACTATCAACTCGTCTATTCAGTATCATACATGAGGTTCTAATCAATGAAGTAACTCAAGAAAAAGAAATGAAAGACATCCAGATTTCCAAGGGGGGGAAAAAGAAGATTTTAAAGCCTGTGCACTTCAAGAAATCAAAGAATACCTAAATTAATGAGAAAATGTGTTTTGTTCATAGATCAAAATAGTTAATATTATTAAGATATAAATAAAAACTTCAAATTGATCTATAGAATCAATGAAATGGTCAACATTTCTACTGGTTGTAGAAATTGAAAAAGTTCATTTAAAAAAAAAAAAGAAAGAAAAAGTTCATTTTAAAAGTTATATGGAACTGCACGGGCCCTAGAATGTGATGTTGAAAGAAGAACAAAGATGATGGACTTAAACTGTTTTAGCTTTATAATAATTAAGCCACAGTAATCAAAATAGTGTGGTATTGATGTTAGACAAACAGATCAATGGAATAGATTCTAGGAATAGACGTACACATACATGGTAAATTTATTTTCAACACAAGTGTCAAGGTAATTCATCAGGGAAAGGATAATCTTTTCTCCAAACAGTGCTAGAACAACTGGATAGTGATATGCAAAAAATAACCCCAAGCTTTACTTCACACCACATAAAAATGACTTTAAATGGATCGTATATGTACATAAAAACACAAAACCCAAAAACACGCAGAGTAAAAAGTAAGAGAGAACTTCGTGACCTTGGATTCAACAAAGAGTTCTTAAGCGTGACACTGAAAGCATGAACTATAAAAAGAAAAATCAAAACAATTGGACCTCATCCAACGTTAAAACTTTTGCTCTTCAAAAGACAATGTTAAGAAAATGAAAAGGCAAGCCACATACTAGAAGAAATTATTTGCAAACATATTCTTGTATGTATAAAGAACTTGTATGTATGTATAAAGATCTGTAAGTATAAAGAACTCTTACAACTTAAGAATAAGAAGAATAATTAAAGAATAATTAAAGAATAATTAAATAATTATCCAATTATTTAAACAGGGAAGAGATTGAACAGATACTTAGGCAAAGAAGATATACAGATGGCAAATAAGCACATAAAAAGATGCTCAACATCATTAGTTACTGGGGAATTGCAAATTAAAACCATGAGGCACACCTACATACCCACTAGGACGGCTAAAACTAAAAGGATGGACTATACCAAGTGTTGGCAAAGTTCCACAGCAAATCTCACGCACTGCTGGTAAAGATATAAAATGTCACCACTACTTTGGAAAACAGTTTGACAGTTTCTTAAACAGTTAAACATACCTCTACCATACAACCAGGCCATTCCACTCTTAGGTGTTTATCTAATGAGGGGAAATGAAAGCACATGTCTGCCCAAGAACTTGCACATGTGTTCATAGCAGCTTTATTCATAATAACCAAAAACTGGAAACAACCCAAGTGCCTATTAACTAGAGAATGGATAAATCAATTATGATTAACCTACACCAAGAAATGTTACTCAGAAATAAAAACAAATGAACTGTTGATATAAAAGTGTATGGATGAATTTTTAGATAATTGTCTGGATTAAAGCAACCAGGGACCTTGCCGTGGAAAAAAAGGGTACATACAACATAATTCCATCTATACAAAATTCTAGAAAATTCAAACATCCATAAGGACAGAAAATAGCTCCGTGGTTGCCTGGGGCCAGGGCTAGATGGAGGGATAACAAAAGAGCACAAGAAATCTTTTGGTCATTATAGAACTGTTCATTATTGTGATAGTGTGATGGTTTCACAGATGGACATATGTGTTAAATTTTATCAAATGCACACTTTAAACATGTGCAGTTTATCTATGTCAATTATACCTCAACAAAACTGTAGAAAAAGAGAATTATTAATCACTATCTTTGGGTAAAAAATTAAAATAAATACATGCATCACGCATGAAAATTTTAAAAAGATTATAGCACATTGTGGTGGGTGATGAAAGAGGCTGATTTTGCCTGTGAAAACTCTCCTTGAGAACGGACTCGGCGAGAGGTACACTCCCAGTCCAGAAGACAGGTGAAGCCAGAGGCGAGTCAGTGTGTTAGAGAAGGTCAAAGAGCAGAGGTAGTGTCAAGGAGGAGAATGCAGCCCTCTTCCTGGAATGAGGGGCGAGGTCAGGGGAGAAGCAACATTCGAAATGAGCCCTGGAAGATTGAAATAGATCAGGAACGAATACCTGATAGACTGACCACATTTACAAACGTACAGGTGTGGATGTGCTTTCAGGAAAGGGTTTAAAAGCAGTATCCGTCCTCTAGGTAGCATAAGCTTTGCTCTAGGGATATTTAGATCTGTAGTCATATTACTAATCAAATATTTATTTTTGATTTATTTTTTAACATGAGCCTATGTGTCCTCATTCTTTGTAGGATGCTGGTCCTTTTATAGGCACTGCTACATATATGTTGCAAACATTGTAGTATCTGTTCCTATAGCTATAAGAACATAGTCCCTGGGGAAGTTCTTTCTAAATCCAGGTCCTTTCAAGATAGTTAAGTAAGACTAGTGTTCCCTTTGGCTGTGAAGGTACCCTTGTAGCTTCCTTTAAGTACTCAAAGCAGTTTAATATAAAGTTCATTTTTTCAATTATATAAGAATCGCTTGTCCAAATAAAATATTTGCAATATACAGGAAGAAGGAAAAATCTCACAGGCATGCCACACTAAACGTCCACCATTGATATTTTGGTGTTTACTTCAAGGATTTTAATGCACTGCTTAACACAGTGGTGACTATAATACATATCCACGTTGTTTCTTGCAAAGAATATTTGTATGTCCATAAGCGTAATTAATTAGGTGACTGGGTTTATCTCCACTTTAAATCTAGGAATTACATCTGCTCAAGTACAACGGACTAATCAGTGCATTATATTGTTAAGAGACGGTTCTCACATGGATGTTTGCTGGCTAAGGGACAAAAATTAAAGCAGTATTAGTTACAAATAACATTCAATATTAACTTATTCAATAGTAACTATATTAATATGCTCCACATAAAATCAGCTAATGGAGAGTTAAGCATTAGCAAGACCTGTTCTGAACTTGACAAGAATCATCAGCTTCCTGATAGTCAACTTTGGGCTGAAGAGGTTTTTCAAAGGAAATGTGCGCATTTGATGAATGCTAATTACATGGTTCCAGATCTTCTTTAGCCAATCTACTGGCAGCTGTTACCCAAGTTATTTCATAAACATCGGAAGCAGCTGTCAACATTCTGAGGGGGAAGCTCTTCAATCAATGAATTGACAGAAATGCAATACTTAGATTTTTCTGAGCAGAAGGCAAGAGAACATAATATACATCTATTTTGTGATGTAGCCAGCAATGAAAGGGAAGGATTGATACTGCCATTGTGTTTTCAAGTGATATAGAACATTTTCATGCTCATGGGCGTGGAAAAGACATTATGAGATCACACAACTTGGGGGAGACCCGCAAAGTCAAATGTGATGTTTGAGTGTCCTAAGGACACAAAGCAGTGCAATCTTATTTCCCATCAATAAGAATGCTTCTAGTGGTATAAAGCAACACTGTAAATCATATTTTAATTAAAATTTTAGTACTTGTTGATGTTATTTGTTTATTGTCTCAATAAAACATTTTTAACAGATGACATCTGGACATTTTGCTTAATTTCTCTCTCTCTCTTTTTTTTTCTTCTCTATAAAATTCTTTAGTAAATCTCATTGTCAAAAAAGGCATCAGACTGACAGCTCTGGAAAATGAAGCCTTTTCTTCAGCCTCAGAATCCATGTGTTCAGAAAGGAGCTGCTTTCATGCTGCTCTGGCGTCAATTCCAGGCTAGAAAAATGACTGCTTAAGAGAAGTTTCGGGTCACTTTTGACCTTGATCTAGCATTTGCTTCCTTGTCAAGTTTGCAGCCTTAAGAGCAAAAATGAGTGTCTGTTATAGCAGTGCTTTCTGGAGCCTCATGTGTCTGAAATTGGATTGAATCCACTTTGTCTTTCCATTCTCAAGTGGTCCAAAAATGATTCTTGAACCACCAATGACTTACTTAAAAGTAACCCAGTATTTTCTTTCCAAGAATAGAAGAAAAACCCTGTCTGCTTGCATGGGCATGTCATAATTTGTCCCATGCCAGTAGCCAAAGGATCTAATCAGGGTGTGTCAGCTTGCACAAGTCTGCTGGGTTAAGTCATCCTGGCAGAATACATATGCCCACCCATCTCTGCAAATTTGTTACTGATGATCAAATATATGAAACTGTTTTGCTGTTGGTGCTGTCCCTTAATAGATGGAAATATCACTCATGCCATGATATCTCTGGGTAGTTTTACTTATTTATTTATTTTTGGCTGTGTTGGGTCTTCATTTCTGTGCGAGGGCTTTCTCTAGTTGTGGCAAGCGGGGGCCACTCTTCATCGCGGTGCGCGGGCCTCTCACTCTCGCGGCCTCTCTTTTTGCGGAGCACAGGCTCCAGACGCGTAGGCTCAGTAGTCGTGGCTCACGGGCCCAGTTGCTCCACGGCATGTGGGATCCTCCCAGACCAGGGCTCGAACCCATGTCCCCTGCATTGGCAGGCAGATTCTCAACCACTGCGCCATCAGGGAAGCCCCTCTGGGTAGTTTTTAAAAACACGCAGAATAATCTTTTCACTTTCAAATGAAGATTAAAAATAGAAAGTCCTCTTTGGTGACTCTGCGCCTTCTTCAAGCATTGCTGAATAAGTTTATTTGTTTTCTTCCCATTAATGTTTCACTGTGTTATTTTCTCTTTCATTTCTTAACTCACGTTCTTGTACCGAAAGTTACTCTATGGGGCCACCAAGGAGCTGTGACCTCACTGGGTTCCTAGAAGCAGATCCTGAGACAAGAATGTATGTGCGAATGATTTTTTCAGGAAGTGCTCCCAGGCGGAACCAACCAGGGATGAGGTAGGGGTGGGGAGAAAGACAGAAAGGGCAAAAGGAAGCAAGAGTGTGATCTCAGGCTAAGTTTGCTGGAGAGAAGAAACATCCTGGCCTGGCAGGAGAACTGGACTGCAAGTTTTACTTCAGTTTATCCCAAACGGAGGCAAGAGAGCTGGGCTTTCCTTGGTCCCATCAGTTAGCCATTGGCTAAGTCTCCCCTGAGGAGGAGTGAACTCCCAGGCTTTTCCTGCTTTCTGTACTTGTGTCCACAGTGGCTTCCCCAGACCTGGGGCAGACCTCCAAAGAAAGGCACAGATGTGAAGAGGTGGAAGCAAAAGCATACAGAAGCCAGGGGCTGCGGGCAGAAAAATAAAAGAGACCCAGTGAATCTGGCCAAGCCCCAACAGGTACAATACAGGTAGGAATGTTAGACAATATGCCTGGGATTGTAAAGTGAGGGTAAATGCTCATTCCGAAATCATGAGCTGGTCTTTGAAGAATATTAAAATGTCTCAGCCGTCATATTTTGTTTGTTTGTTTTGTTTTGTTTTTGCGATACACGGGCCTCTAACTGCTGTGGCCTCTCTCGTTGTGGAGCACAGGCTCCGGACGCGCAGGCTCAGTGGCCATGGCTCACGGGCGCAGCCACTCCATGGCATGTGGGATCTTCCCGGCCCGGGGCACAAACCCATGTCCCCTGCATCAGCAGGCGGACTCTCAACCACTGGGCCACCAGGGAAGCCCTCAGCAGTCATATTTTGAGTAGCATGTTCATTGCCATGAGAGGATGAAGGCATAGAGCAGAGATTCCCATGCTCGTGAGAATCACCTGGGGGGCTTTTACAAATCTCAAAGTCCAGGTTATACCCCAGACCATTCAATCAGAATCTCTGGGCCTGGGACTAGACATCAGTGCTTTTTCAACATCCAGCCAATGTTAAGAACCTTTGGGATAGAGCATGATCTCAGTGTTGATGGCACTTGCAAAAGAATGTAGTTGCCCTTTTCTTTCTTTTTTTTTTTTTTTCTTTTGGCTGTGTGGTACAGCATGCAGGATCTTAGTTCCCCAACCAAGGATCAAACCCACACCCACTGCAGTGGAAGCATGGACTCTTAACCACTGGAGTGCCAGGGAAGTCCCTGTAGTTGCCTCTCTTAAAGTGGTTTCTGTTTGTAATCTGTAAAACAAAACATTCTGTACCTCAATACGACAACATGTTACTGGGAAAATGCCTTGCTTTTGGCAAAAAAATCAGCCTTTTCCCCCATTAATATACTATCTGGTATTTATTTAAACATTTTTTAACAGGTGCAAGCTATTAACAGTTTTGCAGAAATCGACAGGGAAATTTCTATTGTTTTAAAAATACAAAACAGGACTTCCCTGGTGACACAGTGCTTGAGGATCCCCACAAATACATCAGAAATACATCTACACGTGGAACAACTCCTACAGAACACCTACTGAATGCTGGCAGAAGACCTCAGATTTCCCAAAAGGCAAGAAACTCCCCACATACTTGGGTAGGGCAAAAGAAAAAAGAAAAAACAGACAAAAGGATAGGGACAGGACCTGCACCAGTGGGAGGGAGCTGTGAAGGAGGAAAGGTTTCCACACACTAGGAGCCCCTTCGCTGGCGGAGACTGCGGATGGAGCAGGGGGAAAGCTTCGGAGCCGCAGAGGAGAGCACAGCAACAGGGATGCGGGGGGCAAAGCAGTGAGATTCCCACACAGAGGATCGGTGCCGACCAGCACTCACCAGCCTGAGAAGCTTGTCTGCTCACCCGCTAGGGAGGGCGGGGCTGGGAGCTGAGGCTCGGGCTTCGGAGGTCAGACCCCAGGGAGAGGACTGGGGTTAGCTGTGTGAACACAGCCTGAAGGGGGCTAGTGAGCCACAGCTAGCAGGGAGGGAGTCAGGGGAGAAGTCTAGACCTGTTGGAGAAGTAAGAGACAATTGTTTCAGAGTTCGCAAGGAGAGGGCATTCAGAGCACCACCTAAGTGAGCTCCAGAGATGGGTGTGAGCTGCGGCTATCAGCGCGGACCCCAGAGACAGGCGTGGACCGCTAACACTGCCACCAAGAATCCTGTGTGCGAGTGCAGGTCACTACCCACACCCCTCTAGGAGCCTGTGCAGCCCACCACTGCCAGGGTCCCGTGATCCAGGGCCAACTTCCCTGGGAGAACACACGGCACACCTCAGGCTGTTGCAATGTCACCATGGCCTCTGCCGCCACAGGCTTGCCCCGCATTCCAATTATGACTACTGTACCCCTCCGTCTCCCCAGCCTGAGTGAGCAAGACAGCCCTAATCAGCTGCTGCTGTAAACCCCTCCTGTCTGGGTGGGGCACAGATGCCTGAGGGCAGCCTGCATGCAGAGAAGTGGCCAAAACCAAAGCTGAACCTCAGGAGCTGTGAGAACAAAGAAGAGGAAGGGAAATTTCTCCATGCTGCCTCAGGAGCAGTGGATTAAATCCCCACAATAAACTGATGTACCCTGCATCTGTGGAATACCTGAATAGACAACAAATCATCCCAAAATTGAGGTGGTGGACTTTGGGAGCAACTGTAGACTTGGAGTTTACTTTCTGTGTCTGATTGGTGTTGGTTTTATGTTTATCTTAGTTTCGTTTTTAGTGCTTGTTATCACTGGTGGATTTGTTTGTTGGTTTGGTTGCTCTCTTCTTTTTTTATTTTTAAAATGTTATTATTTTCATTTTTTCTCTTTTTGTGAGTGTACGTGTATGTTTCTTTGTGTGATGTTGTCTGTGTAGGTTTTTCTTTTACCATTTGTCCTAGGATTCTGTCTGTTCTTTTTTTTTCTCCTCCTTTTCTTCTGAGCCGTGTGGCTGACGGGGCCTTGGTGCTCTGGCCGGGTGTCGAGCCTGAGCCTCCGAGGTGGGAGAGCCGAGTCCAGGACATTGGACCACCAGAGACCTCCCAGCCCCACGTAATGTCAATCGGTGAGAGCTCTCCCAGAGATCTCCATCTCAACATTAAGACCCAGCTCCACCCAATGGCCAGCAAGCTCCAGTGCTGGATGCCCCATGACAAACCACTAGCAAAACAGGAACGCAACCCCACCCAATAGCAGAGAGTCTGCCTAAAGTCATACTAAGTTCACAGACTCCCCAAAACATACCACCAGACGTGGCTCTGCCCACCAGATGGACAAGATCCAGCCCCACCCACCAGAGGACAGGCACCAGTCCCCTTGACCAGGAAGCCTACACAAGCCACTGAACCAACCTCACCCACTGGGTGTCTGTGACAGGGGCAGACACTTAAAATAATGGGAACTCTAAACCTGCAGCCTGGGAAAAGGAGACCCCAAACACAGTAAGTTAAACAAAGTGAGAAGACAGAGAAACACACAGCAGATGAAGGAGCAAGGTAAAAACCCACCAGACCAAACAAATGAAGAGGAAATAGGCAGTCTACCTGACAAAAATTCAGAGTAATGATAGTAAAGGTGATCCAAAATCTCAGAAATAGAATGGAGAAAATACAGGAAACGTTTAACAAGGATCTAGAAGAACTAAAGAGCAAACAAACAATGATGAACTACACAATAAATGAAATTAAAAATACTCTAGAAGGAATCAATAGCAGAATAACTGAGGCAGGAGAACAGAGAAGTGACCTGCAAGATAAAATAGTAGAAATAACTACTGCAGAGCAGAATAAAGAAAAAAGAATTAAAAGAATTGAGGACAGTCTCAGAGACCTCTGGGACAACATTAAATGCACCAACATTCAAATTATAGGGGTCCCAGAAGAAGAAGAGAAAAAGAAAGGGTCTGAGAAAATATTTGAAAAGGTTATAGTTGAAAACTTCCCTAACATGGGAAAGGAAATAGTCACCCAAGTCCAGGAAGGACAGAGAGTCCCATACAGGATAAATCCAAGGAGAAACACACCAAGAGACATACTAATCAAACTATCAAAATTTAAATACAAAGATGAAATATTAAAAGCAGCAAGGGAAAAGCAACAAATAATATACAAAGGAAATCAAATGAAAGCATTATCAAATATAATATCTACACGATAGCAAACAAAAACTGGAGAATAGTCAACATGTGGATCTAGATGCCTGAAGAATAATGGAGACAGGAGAAAGTGACAACTTATAGTTTACATCATCAGTCATTCAACCAACAAGAGTTTATTGATTGCCTAGTATTTGTACCAGGCACAGTGGAGCTGGGGTACCATGTGAACAAGACAGACATGGACTCTGTCCTCAAGGGATTTGAAAAAGACTTGAAATTCATCTCATCTAGGTATCTGTAGATGCTTAAGCCGCCTTTGCGACATCCCCATTGAGTGGCTGTGTCGAAAACCATGGATTAACTTCCAATTTCCTTCCTCAACAGACATTTATGTTCCAGGTTCTGGGTGCTGGGGACTGTTTGGAAAACTGTTAGGAATAGAGCAGCAGGCAAAACTGTGAAACAAATTACATCCCTCCTGTACTGCTCCAGCTGGAAATTTAAAGACTCCTTGCAGCTAGGGTTCCAGATATGATTTAGCTTCTGCCAGTCAGAGGCCCCCATGTGAGGCTTAGATTTGTAACTGGATTAAGTGGCTCTAGATGGGCAGGGCGTGAGGCGTCCACTTGGCTGGTGCACAACATAGCATCATCAGTGTAGTTCCAGGGGAGATGGTGCTTCCACGATTTTGTAAGTTAGTGAACACCAGGTAATAAATCCCAGCCACAGCTGAGCACAGATTGATACAATGTTAATAACCCAATGCTTGTGCCTGTGTTTAGCAGGAATCCCTCTCCACTGCTGTTCCCAGTGTGATTCTATGATATTGATTGTGCAAAAGTACAAAAAAACAGAAGATGAAAACCAAAATCCTATCTCTTTCCTTCTGCTTTCTCTTTCCAACAATAGATCAAATGTATAACAAAATCTGGAGGTCACGCAGACTCGTACTGTCAACTTTATCTTCCCTGTTGTAAACTTCACGAGTGGTGGAATTATTAAATTGAACTCTTGAATTCTGACTGCATAAAGAAACACATTGCTGTGATTAGATATGAAGTCATAAAGAGCATGAATATTTGACACGTGTGTACCCTGAGGTCAGCAACCTATATCTAAAGAGTGCCGGGCACATAAATAAAACAACAAGAAATCAGGGATTTACCGTATAAGCAGGGCTATTTCTAAGCCTGAAGGTTATTAAGAATGGAACTCTAATAGCTTCGTCTGAAAATTGACATGCTTATTTCAGGTATCTACATTTCCCAGGATAAAATGTTCTTTTGAGTCTAAAGTTAAAATAACAACATGCAGGTGTTTACAATCTAATCACAGCAAACTTTCTTCATAAAGAGATGTGATAGTTTAGTCATTCACTAGGCTGTGATCTGCTCAGTGAAATTGGACACAATTTCAGATTTCAGATATGATACTTATTTCCGAAAACACTTGGAAAATGGGCCGGGAATGTTTCTTCAGTGGAAATAAGAAAGGTGGCATGCAAATGCTTGAGAGTCATTTAGGGATATTGAAGAATAATTTTTAATCACCTGATCTGATAAATTGAGAAAGAAAATTCCACTTTGTCGGATTTATAAAAAGGGGTAGTTTAATTGCTTTCAGAGAGAGTTTAGAAGTGGTTCTGCATAATGGTAAAGAAATGAGTTTGATGGCTTCCTTATTTTGACTTGCAGCTCCATAAAACATTTAGGAAATAAAACCGCCTTGATCCATTTGACAGGCAGTAATGTTTTCTTTCTCAGACTCCCAAATTACTTTGCGATTCTTTCATGACTATATCACAGTCTCTTTAGAATGATCAGATTGGTGTAAATATCTTTTTCTCCCTGTACGTTTATAAGCTCCTGAAAGACAGGTATCATCTTAATACCCAGATAGTTCTACCACAGAGCCTTGCAAAGTATGTATCAATAAATAATGGGTGTTAAAGATAAAGTAGTCTTTGTGTAGATTAATTTTGTACTTTAATTCCTAAAGTACCAAGACTCCACTTTCCAGCTGTACGGCAGAGTCAGCAGAGATGCTGGGCAGGTTTATCCAATGTCTCCAAATCGTAAAGTATTCAATGTCCAGAAAGGTTGGCCTTTCTGGAAAAATCCTTTGGGTCCTAGAGCCTGAATATTCCTAGCTATCTTTGAGTAGACAAAATCTGAATAGTTTGGGGGTTCATGTTTATATGGGGAAGCATTTATCAGGGCGTGTGTGTAACGTTCACAGTGCACTCTGTAGAAGGCAGGGTTGTAACGTGAACACGGGAACAGCCCAAGGCAGTCCACCGAGAGTGGTGGGGACATGAAGGAGGGTGTGTATAACCTAAGGCATCCGCATTTAAATTTCACACACACATACATACACACGCACACATCACTGTGCAGGCCAAAGAAAATATGTCTGAAGGGCAGCCAGTTTTTGACCGGCAAAGAGCAACCTAGCAGATGTAGCCTTGTGTCCTTACATAGATGGTGGGGTGGGTAAGTGGACCATAAGAGCAGCAGACGGAGTTAAGTGGGTTGGTGCTAAAGCAGGCGGACAAGTGGCCTGGGTCCCGGAAGAGAATGGTACCAGGGAGCAGGTACAATGGAGAAAGGTGAGAATGAGGTTTTCAAGACACCCTTGGTAAAGACACCAGTCCTGCCCAGGACTGGGCGTGATACAGAGAAGCACGTGCTCCAGTGCGCGTTGTCCGGCTCCCTCCTTTCCTGGTTGTGGGACCGGATCAAGGCATCTAACACGTCCAAACGGCACCTTCCTTGTGTCTCACAAGAGGGTAGTAACAGCGTCTCCCTCATAGGGGTGTTATGATTAAATGAGAAAAAACTTAGAACAGAGCTCAACTCATGCCATGTTATATAATTCCCTTTACACTTTGTAATGTCTTACATGTACATGTGTGTATAATTTATACAATTCTTTTTATATTTCTTAGAATCATACCCCAGGGTCCGCCTAAATCGATACACTTTCTCTGACACAGACTCTAGAGATTTGTTCTTAGCTTTACTTCCGCAAAAGAGTAAGATCACACTTCAGTATGTTTTTGAATGAGAACACTCTCATTTTTCAGGTCTGGATCACAATCTGCTACTTATTTACATTTTTAGACTGCATCAACCTCTGAGGAGCAATGCACATTTTAAGTTGCCTCCCTGCTGTGTAAAGTGGTATTTCTTCTATCAGTCCTAAAATAGTCTCTTTTATGCCTCAAGAAGTTCACTTTAGTTCTAGTTTTCTGGAATTTGATTATTTAGCCTGTTTATTTTAACCATGCCCTTAGTGATTTTATTGATTCCAATTTTATTTCATTCTGCAAGCCCTAGACCCTTGACTATATCCAGGCTAAAATCTTGTTCATTTAGTTCCTTTTTTCTAGATCTGCTATACCTTCACTCAGCATCCATCAAAGGAGTCCTGGATTAAGCCCAAATTCATGCCTCGGACATGGGTGAAAGAGACACCCCTAATGTCACAGAACATTTTCTACACACTATTATTTCAAGCAGGGAAACCACTTATAATTCTACCACCCTACCCAGATAACTACTTTTACTGTCTAAATTCACTTTTAAAATGACTTAATCTGGCTTCTCTGGTGGCGCAGTGATTGAGAGTCCACCTGCCGATGCAGGGGACATGGGTTTGTGCCCCAGTCCGGGAAGATCCCACATGCTGCGGAGCGGCTGGGCCCATGAGCTGTGGTCGCTGAGCCTGCGCGTCCAGAGCCTGTGCTCCGCAACGGAAGAGGCCACAACAGTGAGAGGCCCGCGTACCACACAAAAAAAAATGACTTAATCTATGCAAAGTAATTACAAACATGGTCAAGGAGACACTGGCCCAAACATATTGCCGCATGAACTTGTGTGCTTTTGAAGTCATTTTCAATGCACAGCAAATCGTGCGATTAATCCACATTTATGTTCCATGTAAAATTGTTTTATTTTTGATAATGAAGCCTGGAGGAATGATTCCTGAAGCATCATAACAGCATTGACTGACAGCTCCCTAAGTGCCGTCTCTCTTATAGCAGACATAAATGACAGCTCGTAGGTAAAGAGCATATGTAAATGGATGGGGTTCACACTGAACACAGTGGGGTAAAAAGCCAAAGAAGATATTTGTTCTATTTCTTATTTATTAAAATTCAATCAATATGATAAAATATATGAACTTTGGGAGAATAGATTTACTTGTGGGCTGAGACAGATTCAGTTCGTAAACTGCTAGAGAAGCTTGATATATAGTAATTATGTACTAAAACTACCTCATATAAATATTTTTAAACGCCAGTGAAATTTACATTACTCATTTTCATACCCCATATATACTGTTTGTTTAGCTGGGAGTGGTCTATATAACTAGAGCCTTTTTATGTTGTAGAGTTAAATTATCAAGTTATCTTTTGTGGGCAACCACCAGTGTAGATTAAGTTAAAAATCTGGCCACATTAAAAACAAGAATCCTGCAATGCCACCTCTAGGTATATACCCCAAAGTATTAAAAGCAACGACCTGAACAGATACTGTACACTCATGTTCATAGCACCATTATTCACAAGCCCAAAGGCGAAAGCAACTCAAGTGTCCCTTGACAGATGGATAAACAAAATGTGGTCTATGCATACAATGGGATATTACATAGCTTTAAAGAGGAAGGGAATTCTGATGCATGCTACCACATGAATGAACCTTGAAAACATTATGCCAAGTAACATAAGCCAGTCACGAAAGGGAAAATGTATGATTCCACTTAGATGAGGTAAATATAATAGCCTCATTCACGGAGACAGAAAGTAGAATTGCGGTTACCAGGGGTCGGGGGGAGAGGGAAGATAGGAATTGCTTCATAGGTTCAGAGTTTCAGCTGGAGAAGATGAAAAAGCTCTGGAGATGGATGGTAGTGATAGTTATGCAACAGTATAAATGGACTTAATGCCATTGAACTGTACACTTAGAAAAGGTTAGAATGGTAAATTTTATGTTTCGTGTCTTTTAAACACACACACACACACACACAAGATGGGTAGGAATCTGCCAGACGATCAAGATGGAGAAGGGTCTTGTCACTGGATTAAATGTCATGGAACCTGACCTCCTACTAAATAACAAATCATAAATTCAAAAAATAAAACAAAACAAGAATCCTGAATTATTTGGAGGGCTGGGCTTCACCCCCAGATATAATAAGTCTGGACTGGGCCCCAAGAATGTGCATTTTTAACAAATTCCAAGGCGATTTAGTTATTCGTTGTTATAGAATAAATTGCTCCACATTTTTGCGGCTTAAGACAACATATATTTGTTACCTCCTAATTTCTGTGGTCCAGAAATCTGAGTTCCCCCAGAGTGGGCAATTCAAGAAAGAGTGAGCAAGCAGGAAGCCACAGTGGCTAGAATTCAAGTGTCCACCAGCCTTCCACTTTACCCTACCCTTCAGAGGCGGGTCATTAAGTCCAGCTCACATGCAAGGGCAGGGCTCCATCTCTTGAGGGAGGAGTATTAAAACACTGTGAATGTTTTAAAACCCAGTCCATGGGTGCGTCACCAGGACTGCTGGGAGGAAGGGCATTCCAGGCGAGAGGAGGACAAGGGCAGGGGTGCAAAGGCGGGATCACAGCAGGGAGAATTCCCAGTTCCAGCAAGGGGAGGTGTGTTTTGTCGGAGGGGCAGTGGACGGCTTAGGGAGAGATTACGCTGCAGGGTAACCTGGTGCCTCCCCCACTAAGGTATTCTGGAAAAAAACCTATTCATTTGGGATACCTTAATTAAAAAGGAAGCTACTGGGCTTCCCTGGTGGCACAGTGGTTGAGAATCCGCCTGCCGATGCAGGGGACACGGGTTCATGCCCCGGTCTGGGAAGATCCCACATGTCGCGGAGCGGCTGGGCCCGTGAGTCATGGCCGCTGAGCCTGCGCGTCCAGAAGCCTGTGTTCCACAACGGGAGAGGCCACAACAGTGAGAGGCCCGTGTAACGCAAAAAATAAAAATAAACAATAAATTAAAAAGAAAGCTACTGGATTTTTTAAAGATCTTTAGAAATCGAAATAATTTATTCACGTAATTTTTTTTAACTGAAGCATAGTAAACTAAAGTCAAAGTAATAAATCTTCCATGGTAATGGTTTAAGGGCGAGCGATGCTGGCTTTCTTCACATCCCGTCCTTCACTCAGAGGAAAGGCAGATCACCTGTTCTGGAACCAGCCGGTGCAGCTCTGCAGGCGGAAGACTGTATAGTCTCAGAATCCGCAGGCAGGAGGTCCAAGATCAAGGTCAGCAGGGTTAGTTTCTTCCCTGTGATGGAGAATCTGTTCCAGATGCTCCTTCCTTGTCTCTGGTGGCCTCGGGGGTTCCATGGTTTGTAGACAGCCATCCTCTCCTTGTGTCTTTATGTTGTTTTTCCTCTGTACATGTCTGTTTCTGTGTCTAAATGTACTTTTTTTTTAGTAAGTAGTGCTGAAGTTCCTGCTCTGGGGGCTGCACTGCTGAGGATCACGGGTCTAATACACCCTTGTTATGCTGATGAGAAATGCAGGTTTTCCATAAGCGAAATGACCACCAAGTGTCAAGAGTGAGTCCGTGGCAGGGCTCAGAGGGGAACTCTGATTTCTTGATCCACATTTTATGCACTTTCCCTGAAGCATACGGTGTTTGGTCATTTTATTTTTCCTGTGCTGTACAGTAGGACCTTGTTGTTATCCATTCTGTATATAATCGTTTGCAGCTGTTAACCCCAAACTCCCACTACATCCTGCCCCCACTCACATCTGGCAACCACAAGTCTGTTCTCTATGTCTGCGAGTCCGTTTCTGTTTGGTAGGTAAGTTCATCTGCGTTGTACTTTAGATTCCACGTATAAGTGATATCATGTGGTATTTGTCTTTCTCCTTCTGACTTACTTCACTGAGTAGGATCATCTCTATTTCCATCCATGTTGCTGCAAATGGCATTATTTCGTTCTTTGGTCATCTTTGATTCAAAGTTCTCTGAAGATCTCAGTTGTCTGTGGACCTATCAAGCCTTCGTGTTTTTTCTAGACTGAAATTTTCCATATTGATGGACAAAGCTCTGCAGTTCCAGGGATGCTTTCTAGGAATCCTTTAAAAATGTGTGTAGGTTTTTTGTGTTGTCACAAAAGAATTGGATTCTATGAACATTTTTATACATGTATCCTGATATGCTGTGCAAGAATTTCTGCAGGGTATATATACCTAGGAATGTAATCAGTAGATTGTAGGGTGTGCTCATCTTAACTTTAGATCATTGATTCATTGATTTCAGGAAAACTATATCAGTTTACACCCTCACCACCAGCATCTAACACTTCCTGCATTCTCACAACTCGGCAACACTTGGTGTCGTTTGTCCAACATTTCGACTCTCCAGATATTTACCTTAGAAGCTGCTCTTAGAACCGAATCCTCACATTTACATGAGTCCACCATGTTGGACAGTTGGGATTTTATGATCCTGATATGGGACCGAGGATGCCTGTTGCCTCTGACATAACAGGTGCTCAGTAAATGAGAGAAAAATTAAATGAATCTAAGCTGTAGCTGTTTGGTAAAATTACATTTTTTTCATATTTTAAATGTTTATCAGTACATTTCTGATTCCAATCTTTCCTTCTGTCTCCAAATTATGTAGCCAGTGTCAACCTACAGTTACATATTTCTTCCCAAACTCAAAGGCTACACAGGAAATTCAAAGCAGCAGTCCAAGGGTTGCCCCTAGAGGTGGGAGATGTATTACATTTGCTTTACTGTAATCTAGTAAAAGATCATACATAACATGAATCTTAGAGAAAAATACTTCCACAATTCCTAATCTTAATTTCAGTACTTAATGTATTTTTAATATGCTCCAACATGTCATTTTTAAAAAATGATATAAATTCTGCTTCTACATACTTATTTGATTATCTTGGTGATATTTCCACAATTAAGTTAAAAAACTTTTTTTTACAATGTGTAGGAACTGCTGTTTAAAGACATCTATTTTAATAAGTTATAAAGTCTTGGTTCCCGAATACTAGCTCATGTCTTGGTTCCCGAATATTAGCTCATGGGTCTCTGCCAACTTTGTTCGTTTGTTTGTTTGTTTTGCGGTACGTGGTCCTCTCACTGCTGTGGCCTCTCCCGTTGCGGAGCACAGGCTCCAGAGGCGCAGGCTCAGCGGCCATGGCTCACGGGCCCAGCCGCTCCGTGGCATGTGGGATCTTCCCAGACCGGGGCACGAACCCGTGTCCCCTGCATCGGCAGGCGGGTTCTCAACCATTGCGCCACCAGGGAAGCCCCTCTGCCAACTTTTGATGAACGTCTTGCTAGCCTAAAAGGTAACACCAAAAAGAACGAGTACGAGCTTTGCGTACACATAAATGCACTCCATTTGAAGGACCACACTTCATTCCAAGATTATGTCACTTCTACCTTCTTAACATGTTCTGTGTTTTACGAAATAGTGATGATAGTAGATGACATTTATTTGCTTGACAACTTGACCTCAGATTTTCCATATGCATGTGTGTATTTGCGTATTAATTTTACTGATCCTTAGAATCTAATTGTTTGGAAACCCTTTAAGAGCGGCTTACTACATCCTGTAATATGTATTTCGTAGAAAGCGCCCTGGGAGGTACTGTCTGGAGCAAACAGTAAAAAAGCCCCGGAAGGCAAGCCATGCTCATCTATATTCATACCCATTTATTTAGTTCTGATTGAGTTTCCAGGGAGGCTTAGTACTAACAGTAAGGGGGTGACAAGCAAAGACAAGTGTCTGTCCTCGCAGGTTTAAGGGTTAGCCTGCGCTTCATACACTTAGGAAACAACCAGTTTCCGGAGGAGGGTGGAGACACTGGACCCCGATCCACGTGGGAAGGTAGGAGGAGGTAAAACCCATGCCAAGAAGGGGTCTGCTGGGAGCAGAGGCACGGAGCTCGGTCCTACTGAGCGGAGAGAGGAGCTGGGTGATGATGGAGCGTGAAGACAGGGCTAAGCAGGGGAGCTGGCGCTAGGGCAGGCTGGACGTGGGGCGGAAGGGCTGGCGAGACAGCCACGTGGCAGTCGTTCCAAGGAGACTCGGGGAGCGACCGACCACAAGACGCGCAGAAGATGCGCGAGGTCAGGATGCAGACCCACTACCTTTCGCACGGTCAACATCTGCCCCGGGCTGGGGTCGGACACGCCCCTCGGGCTCCCGCACCCAATCAGCGGCGAGCCGCCTCTGGCCGCGGGACACGCCCCCTGCTCCAGCGCCTCTTCCCGGCAGCCTCGAGGACCCGGAGCCCATCAGCGCCTGCGCAGTCCGCAAGCCCCGCCTTTTCGTCCTACTGCCCGCCCCTCCCGCAGCCAACATGGCGGCTCTACGTGTGTCCTGCGGCGCGGCTGCTTCGTACCGGCTCGTTTTTGGGGGTAGGGTTAGCTTTGCTCGGGGACAGGGCCTCTGGAAAGCCGCGGCTGCTAAGCTGCAGAGAAGTCCCGGATGCCAGGTAAGGCCTGAGAGAGGTGGCAGTGCTGGTCCCTGGAGCACGCGGATGTGGAGCTGGCTCCGTCGCGGTCCTCTGGCGTCTCCGCTCCCTCAGACGGGGCCCTTGGGGTCTTAGGTGCTCAGCAGCGGTCTGAGGTAGAGAGAGGAGTGGGATTGCCTTCTGGTGCCCACCCTGGACGTTGTTGCTGGTTTTCTCAGGGTGCAGTGAGGGGGAAGTTATCTGAGACGGAACTAGAGCGACCCCTGCCTTGACCCGCCGCCAGGGTGGGTGATGGGTCCCGCCCTGCCCGCGAGCCCCGCGGTCCAGAGGGCGGAGGTGGATGAGAACTGGACCCCTGCAGGGACCCGAAGACTTAATGCAGAAAGTCGCACAGTGGAGAGGAGAGAGTGACAGTTTTAAAGTGTCTTGTATCTGTGCAGTTTCCGTTTTCTTAATTTTCCCGGTACTTTGTCTTTGAGAGATGGAGATCACAGCTTCTAAATTACATTTAATCCTGAGGGCAGTGGGAAACCAGCATTCTAGCTTCACAGCTGATTGGATGATGGTGCGATTTACTGACATGGGATCTGAGTAGGAGGAACGAGATTTGAGAGGGAAGGAAACGAGCTTAGTTTTGGATATAATTGTGTTTATTAAATAGTTATAGTTGGGATGTCCAAGTGTAGATTTCCAGTAAACCCATAGATAAGCAAGTCAAAGAAGAAAGCTGATTTACAAGTCCTGTGTTACCTTGTAGATGGCAATTGAGGTCTTGGAAATGAATTAGATCATCTAGGGGAGGTTGTAGTGAATGAGGAATAAGCAGAGGGATCGGACCCTGAAGGGCAAACAGCAGAGGAAGGCCACCCAAGAGATTGAGAACGACCTGCCAAAGAAGTAGGGGGAAACCCAGGCAGTGTGGAGGCATAGAAAACGAGAGTGTTCCAAGGAGGGAGAGTGACTGACAGTACCAAATACTGTAAAGAAGTCAAGTACTGTGATCAAAACCTGTTGAAAAAGGAGTGCCATCTTTTTAAAAAATCTTCTTTCTTTTATGTTTTAACTCAGATCAACCAATCCATGCATCCATTTATCCATCAAATATTTGTTGTTATTATCTTTTAGCTGGAAAATAGGTTGGAAGTTTTTTTCTTATGCATCTCTTTTGAGTGTATCCTTTCTGTATACGCATAATTTCCTATAAAAGGGACTGTAGCACACAGAATGTTCTTATTGTTGACACAAAGTGGGGGAGGTGACAGAGTTGTTAACTTCTCCTCCATCCCTGGAACTCCCAAACCTTTGAACGTATGTATCCTGTGTCTTTCTCGATGTTCTTTTAATCATAGACATGCATGCATATGCATACTTTCAAAAAATGGATCCTGTTCTACTTTTTGCTTCTTTAACTTACACATATAGCAGAAATCTCTCCAAGTCACCTATTAGGTGTGTAACTGCTGCATAATATTCTGTGGTATGAATGTATCAAAGTTAATTTAACAGTTGATGGGCATTTGCTTTGTTTCCTTTTCCTTCCCACTAATAAAGTGTTCAGTAAACATCCTGGTGTAATTCTTACTACATCAAATATCTTGTATCTGATGCTTTTATTTCTGTAGGAGAGAGTTCCAGTTGTGAGGTGATTGCTGCAAATGTCAGTAGACATTTAATAGATGTTTCCACATAGTTCTCCAGAAAGGATGTAGCAATTCACAGTCCATCGTTGATGTAAAAGCATGCCCTTCTTTCCACCTGCATTAGGTATTATTATTTTTTTCAGTAAGGTGGGTGAAAAATGATTTTTATTTGTTACTTTAATTTCACCTCCCTGACCACTCCTGAAATAAATAAAACTTTTCTTTTTTTTCACCCATATGGCAGATGTTTACTGAGCACTTCGCTTGAGCCAGGCACTGCGAAGTAAACAAATCATTGAAGTCAAACAATTACTAGATGGTATCCACCCTTAGCACTCTCAAGGGATGGTCCTGAGATGCTGAATCCCCAGATTCCTGAATCCCTCCACAGCACATGTGTTAGCACGTGCAGTACAGCTTAGATACAACCAAAAGACTTAACTGACCCCATCAGACCCTTAATGGTTCCTTCTATATGGCTAAAGACATTTATAAAGCTTTTTTCCTGGCACAGAGCTTATCTGTCTTAAATATTAGCATTTCTTCACTTCCGTCTCCAATATTAATCATTATATTTCTTTTAGGGGCCATGTTTCATAAAACAACAAAGTTTTTAATCACTTTATGAGTTGCTGAAACACTACACCTGTTTTTTGTTTAGTTTGGGTCCTAACACATTAGTTATGAAATCTCATAAGAGGTTAAAGAAGGGAGTGGAGAGAATAGAATAATTATAATAATCAAAGTGCATCTTATACAGGGTATTTTTGCCTTTTGTTTATGTATATATGTGTGTGTGTGTCCGTCCTAGGGGGTGATATAAGCAGTAGCTATTATTGTGGGTCACAGTCAAAAATGTTTGACACTGATGCAAAAGGAAAAAGAAGTTCTGTTAAGCTGTGGCTCCTGGCTACTCAGTTGGGAAGCTTTCCAGGTTTTCTCCTGCATACCAGAATTGTGGCATACACGTTTCATGTTAATGGCTCAGTACAAGTGCAGATATCTGAGTGTCCCAAATTTGGGGTGGAGGAGGGAATATTACTTGGGAATGGCCAAATTTTTCTGGTTTTAAACCCGTGAATATCAAGGATCTACACACAGTGCACTGTGAGATTTACAAAGGTAAATACAGAAAAGCACAGAAGTGCAGTGCCTAATACGAATGAGTTGTGATGGATAGAGTGGTGGGCAGCTTCTCAGAGGAGGTGTTGGGAGAGTCAGTTTAGGAGTTACGTGAGAAAAGAGGTGTTCTGTTCTAGGGACATGTGATAGGTCCACAAGGGACAGAGATGTACAGGGTCAGTGGATTCTGGCAACAACAAATAATTGGTTATAGCAATTATAATTGGTATAATAATTGGTGAGAGAGCGGTGGAACAGGATTAGAAAGTGTATGGCTATGTGAAGATACTTGAATTTTTTTTTTTTTTAACTGTCACAAATGAAAGTAGTTTGGGCTTTATTATAAGCAGTTTGACAGTCATGGTGTGATACAAAGGTTACCCATGAACTCTTTTTTTTTTTTTTTTTTTTTGCGGTACGCGGGCCTCTCACTGTTGTGGCCTCTCCCGTTGCGGAGCACAGGCTTCCGGACGCGCAGGCTCAGCGGCCATGGCTCACGGGCCCAGCCGCTCCGCAGCATGTGGGATCTTCCCGGACCGGGGCACAAACCCATGTCCCCAGCATCGGCAGGCGGACTCTCAACCACTGCGCCACCAGGGAAGCCCCGCCCATGAATTCTTAATGGCTGTCAATATAATTTTATGTAGGAATGCCAATTTACTTTCTGTAATATTTATGACTTTCATAGTAAGAAAAAGCAGTAGACCAATTTCTGTTTTGAAAACTATTACTACAAACATCAACATGTCCTCTTTATTTTCTACTAAGCACTGAGTGCTTAAACGTTCATTTTTTACTGAGCCAATGTGCCTTTGTTGAATTGCACTGTCTGCCAGAGAAGGATGATGGATAACATTTGATGCCTTAGCCCTTGTATATTTTGCTTTTATTGTAAAAACATTGCTGTCTCTGTCTTAAGGATCTGTTCTTTTCATCTCTCATCTTGTGGGCTCCTGGAGATTATAATGTTCTATATTTATCACAGCATCCAATTGGTTTTACAGTAGGGTCTTAATAAACTACTGGCAATTGCTAAAACTCTTTGAAAAGCAAATTTAAAAATTGACTGGGGTTTGTATCAGATACTATACAGGTCTGTAAATTAGTTGTGTTTTCCCCCAGATAATTGTTGACTTTTAGAAATTGCAGTTTATTAGCAGTGGAAAAGAAAACCCCTTTGGTAGCATAACACCCTTTGAGATCTCATCCTGTCCTTTTAAGGATAGATTTAGTGTGTCCCTCGTTGCTTTAATTATGGAAAATACTGGGATATTAAAATTTGCATTTTCCTTATGTAGTTTAAAAAGCTGTTATTTAAAGAAAGCTTGATAGTAGCTACGCCCATCATTTCCACCTCTCTTTGCTTACGAAACTGGGTAAGCGAACTCTCTTGTACCCTGCTTTTTTGTTGTAATTGGGGTGCTGAATGATTCATTATTTAGTGCTGAATAACAAATTACCCTCAAATTTAGCAGCTTACAACCACAGATACTTATCTCACGGTTTCTGTGGGTCAGGATTCCAGGCACAGTTACACTGGGCCTTCTGCTCAGGGTCTCCCATAAGGCAGCGGCCCTGGTGTTGGCGGTGGCTATGGTCATCTCGGGGCCAGGGGTGGAAATCCGCTGCCTGCACACTCAGTGTGGGTGTCAGCAGGATTCACATCCTTGCCAGCTCTTGGGCTGGCTCTTGGCTGGGGACCCCCTCAGTTCTTGCCTTGTGGAGCTCTGGAAGGCAGCTTACCACATCTTGCTTCCCTCAGGTTGGTCAAGAGAGGATGAAAAAGGGAGAAGACAGTCTTTTTGTAACCTCATCTAAGAAGTGATGTTCTACCATGTTAGTGGTATTCTGTTCTTTAGAAGCAAGTCACTGGGCCCGTGTCTTCTGTTTGCTAGTTTCTGTCTGCATGTACACTTGCCTCTTTTTAAGGGAGTGGTGTTTTACTCTTCATTCATTGTGTGTCACATATCACAGCAGCCGACATTGACCAGTCGGTATCAAATGTGGATGTTTGTAGCAGACACGGAGGTAGCATATCACTCACAGTTATTTTTTTTATTATTATTTGTAATGTGTTGAAATGCTAGTAGTTTCAACTTTGTAAGCAGAAGCTTTTAAGAGCAAGCTTTCTAGCAGGGAACAGGTGTCTTAACAAGCCTTTACCTTGTCTCCAGACTCCTGCCAGTTGAGTACCATAATAAAAAGAGAGTTATTTGAATGCCTTGTTTTATTTAGAGACAGTGGCCTGTCAGATCATTGTTTAATTTAAAATCTTTTCTTTCCATTTGTATTTTCTCCTAGATATTAAGGTTAAGACACACCACAGTTGTAACAACAAGGAAAAATGTTACAGCCTTAAGACATGAAACTTACACAGTGGATTTTATTAAAAAGCAGATTGAAGAATTCAACATAGGAAAGAGACACTTAGCCAACATGATGGGAGAAGATCCAGAAACTTTTACGCAAGAGGATATTGATGTAAGTACAGTTACTCTGTTGGAAAAGTAATTGTTGTAGAGTTTTAAATACCAAAAGCTGTCAGACTGTCAGAATAAGGAAAAATGCCACTCTACTATTTTGCAAGTTGGAACTGTGGTTTCAGAGAGATGCTACTCTGTATTTGAAGCGTTATAAAGTATAGTGAGGTTTAGATTTTAACCAGAAATGGATACTTTTCCTTGATTCCAGGTCACAGGAGCCACAATGAATGTTTATACACGACTTAGAAACATTTATCCTGTTATGTAGTCTTATTTAAACTCAGCTTTCTTACAAAATGATAAAAGAAATGGTAAGTTTATAGGAAAAATCCCATAAGTAAACCCAACCCCAGAGTTTTTATCAACCTAACCATATGTTTGAATTTTCAAAATGAGGGCATGTTCTGAGTGATTTGAGAGTAGGGCTAAAATTCTATTCGTGTTTCACCTAGTGCTAGTACTCTTACTTTGTTCTTCTTTTTCAAGGTCATTTTGTCCGTTCTCTGCCCTTTGAATTTCCATATGAATTTTAGAATGAGCTAATCCGTTTCTTCAGCGAGCCAGCTAGGATTTTGATAGGGATTATGTTGAATCTCTAGATCAATCTTGGGAGTATTGCCATCTTAAGCCTTCTGATCTGTGATCATGGGATGTCTTTCTGTTTATTTAGATCTTTAATTTCTTATTGTGTTGTTTTCCAGTTTTCAGAGTTTGTTTGGCATTTCTTTTAAGTTCATTTCTGAGCATTAATTGCTTTTTTAAGTTATTCTATTGTAAATAGAATTGTAGTTTTTTGGTGGATTTCTTAGGATTTTCTACATATAAAATGTTGCCGCTGACAAATAGAAATAGTTTTAATTCTTTATTTCCAATCTGAATGCCTTTTATTTCTTTTTCTTGCCTAATTGCCCTGGGTAGGACCTCCAGCAAAGCTGAATAGAAATAGTGAGTGGACATTCTCACCTTGTTCCTGATCTTAGGGGAAAGCCTTCATCTTTCACTATCGGGAACGATGTTAGCTATGGGTTTTTATAGATGCTCTTTATCAGGTACTGGAGATTTCTTTCCAAACCTAGTTTGCTGAGCATTATTATCATATAGGGGTTTTGGATATTGTCAACTTTTTTTTTTTTTTTTGCTTTTATTGAGATGATATCTTTTATTGGTGTGGTATATCACATTACTTGATTCTTTGTTTGTTTGTTTTCTTTATCTACTTTATCTTTTTTTTCTTTATTTATTTACTAAATTACAATAGGGATGACTATCTCCATGTTGTTCTTAGGACTAAGGAGACAAATACAAACCCCAAAAAAGTTTATGACATAACAAATCACAAAGTCAATCATAAAGGACAAACTTGTTTTACCTGTAATTTGTTCTGGGAATCATTGAAGCAAATGAAGATTTTTTATTTTTTTTTTTAACATTATTCAATGAAACATTACTTCTTAACAGCCAACCCTTTTTTTTTTTTTTTGCGGTACGCGGGCCTCTCACTGTTGTGGCCTCTCCCATTGCGGAACACAGGCTCCGGACGTGCAGGCTCAGCGACCATGGCTCACGGGCCCAGCCGCTCCGCAGCATGTGGGATCTTCCCGGACCGGGGCACAAACCCACGTCCCCTGCATCGGCAGGTGGACTCCCAACCACTGCACCACCAGGGAAGCCCCAGCCAACCCTTTTAAACAAAGTGTTAGATGTCAGTTAAGACTCACAAGAATCAGAGATTTTAACTATATTTTAAAGGTTATGGGTTATTTATTTATTATTTTTTGCATTAATTGACTTAGATGTTAAACCAACCTTGTGTTCCTGGAATAAATCGCACTTTGTCAGGGTGAGTCATCTTTTTTATGTGTTTCTGGAATTGGTTTGCTAGTGTTTTGCTGAGGATTTTTGTATCTACTTAATACTTACCTGTATTTTTCTTTTCTTGTAATGTCTGTGATTTTGATATCAGGGCAATACTGGTCTCACAGAATGAGTTGGGAAATTCTCTTTTATTTTTGGAATTGTTCGTGAAGAATTGGTATTAATTCTTCTTTAAATGTTTGGTTGAATTCATCAGTGAAGGCCTCTGGGCCTGGGATTTGTGTGTGTATTTCAGTTTTTTACTTTTGATCATTACTGTATGCTTTTAAAAATGGTCCCCCCCTCTCTCCTGTGACCTGTGTGTCCCTGAGTAACTGTTCTCAGGAAGAGGATCCCACTACCTAACTGACTTTACCACTAAGGCATTTTTGAGCATCTCTTCACTACCTTTTTAGGTGTACATGGAATATATTTAGCTCAGTGAGAGAAACAGAATCATTCAGTAGTTTTGTAAATCTATCTGAAGGGATGAGTATTTTCACAGCATAAGTATTACATATGAATTATGTTGTTTAGAGTGGTGTGAGTTCATTGTTTGGCTGTTTAATCAGAATGCTAGTTTGAGATGTTAAATCTTCATGAAAATAGTTTTAATTTTTACAGAGTAGCATGACCTATAATTTAATTCAGTTACCTAGTTAAAAGTCTAGGCTTGCTGTATAATTTTCACGTAGGTAAATTAAGTGCCATTGTATTCGGATTAAACTATTCGTTATTTTATGAATTTTAGAAACTGGTTTTTCCTTGCTACTAACCAATTGCTAAAATAATGATTGCTGAAATCATCTGTGAAATGTATTTAGGCAAAAATATTGAAGATCTAAAACAGTTTTTTTCATATATTAAAATACTTAAAATTTTTTTCCTTTAAGGGGTTTAAAACAGACAGACATTGGTGTCTTCATCTAAAGGATCCTTTTTGTATTATTTAGAGAAATCTAAAAGATTCTGTCATTCAGTCAGGTAGAAACAATATTTTTAGTTCTGCTCCTTAAAATATTGAGTTGTTTCCAGAGAAGGTGTGTTTAACATCACACAGTAAATGTGAGGGGTGACAGCTTTTCTGTAAAACTCTGTGTGTGTGTGTGTGTGTGTGTGTGTGTGTGTAGTGAAAGTAAGTTGATGTTATTTTGTGTCATTGTGCTAATAGAACATAATAAAAATCTTCCTTAGATTTAGACAATAAAATAATGAAATCATGAATTGTTATGAAAAAAATCCAGTCACTTCTTTTAAATATGTAAAATGTTTTAAAATGAAGCTGGATTTCTTGTGAGGAATATAGATGCAGAACATGTAGAACTTTGTGGTTAAATTAATCTTCTTTTAAGAGATCAGTTTGTTGTAGTTGAAGTGACGCTGTAGAAAGATGCAGAGCCTGCGTTAGGAGAGCCCTTGCAGCGCCACTAACTCGCAGCGTCATGTCTGACAGGTCACAGCACGGCCACTAGGTTTCCTCATCTCTAAAATAATAACACCTGCTCGCCTACCTCAGAATATAACTAAGGAGCTTGAGATTAATGCGCTATGTTATTGTTCTTATGGCAGATTTTATTGTAATAAATAAAATCTACCATGACTTGAATCAGTCACTAGTTTTCTGATTGCCTTGGTCATACAAGTCTTCCATGAGACAGAATTTTGGGGAGGAGAATCTGCAGTCCTCTTGGGAACATTGATTTATCAGGAGCCACTTCAGCCAGAGTTTGTATTGTACTGTAGGGTGGTGTGTTGTCTCACCTCGCTCATGTCTGAAAGCCCGTGTGGAAGTGTGATCCCTTTTCCTTGACGTGGGCCACTTGGTTCTGCTGTGCTCGACTTTCCTACAAATGATTGATGTGCTTCTCTCAGTCTCAAGTTTTATGTCAATTACCTCTTCTGGCATTTTATTAAATTAAGGGGACCGTCTTTGACATCTGAGTAGATGTAAAAGCAAAAGAGGACGATGACAGCCAACTGTTTCCAAAGCACTGAATATATATGGGAATTTATCATTTTATAGTTCCTGTTTTCATTTATGTATTTGAAACTGTTATTTTTGTAACAGGTTTGGCTGTGTATATAACCTGAAAGAGAGACAGTATAGCTAAGTTCTATTTAACATTTCCAAACTGACAGAATGCTTGGTTATTTCTAAAGACAAAAATAAATAATTTGATATCCAAAATCAGGAAAATATTTTAAGCTTCCAGATAATCTTCAGAAGAACATTATGGTTGCTGTTGTGTATTTAGATATCGTGAATGCTTTTTATAATATGTTGACTTTTAATATATAAATTAAAACTAGGTATTAAACTTTGTCTCTTAATAATGTGATCAGGAAATTAGATAGTTTACAAAAGGGAATTTCCTAGATGAGAGAAACTTATTTTTAATTGTTATTTGAAAAGAAAAATACCACCACTTACTGAAAACCTCATATGTATGTGCAAGATGCTGTCTGGGAGCCTGATATACATTCGCACGTTTAATCTTCATAAGAACCTACAGAGTAGGTATTTATTGTTGAGGAAATCAAAGCTGTACACGGTGTTTCTCTATCCAAAGTCTGTTTTTTCCACACTTTCAAAGATTAAATTTTTTGGTAGCATTTTCTAAAATAAATTGCAGTCTCCCCAGCCTTATTTAGTAGAATATAGAGAGTATAATTTAACCTTTGAGAGCCTCAGGATGTTCCTGTTGAGAGTGGTTGTTAAACTGCGGTGCCCCGCAGTGTGTGTTTGTCGCTGTACTGAGTGGCCTCGCTCTGCCCTGTCTCCTTTCCTATCAAGGTGTCTGTCTTTGCCTCTTGCCACTCCCTTTGCCTGCTGGCCTTCTGGCATAGCCAAGGTTGTTAGGCGTGTGGATTAAAACTAGGAGCCACTGGACTCAGCATGAGGAAATCATGAGTTTATAGTAGCTACTTCAGCTCTTCATAGGCCTTTTTCATTGATTTTTAGGTTTACAACTTTATTCCAGAAGGTTGAGCTTGAATAGAAATCTGGCCTCTGGCCTCACTGACTGAAGTGTATACAACTTATGTGTGAAAATTACACCTGGGTAATCTTTTATGCTAGTGCACCCTTAATTTAATAAGCCTTTAAACAAGAGTACTGTTGTGGATTAGTGAAAGAAAAAAAAAATATGACAGGTAAAGTTTACGAATAAAAATAATTCTGCTTGTCACTGTGGATACTTAAAGGTACATTATTTAGAAGTTTTTTTTTATTATTAAAGCTACAGCATTGTGTATCTGCTAGAAATTTTTTTTGCAAAATGTTTAGTGCTCATTCATGGCATTAAATTTATATGAAAAAATATCCTTTTTAGTTGGTGAAATAGCAAATTAACTAAAAAGAAATTAGGTATAGATTTTCTCCATTTCAAAATAGTTTAATTTTTGCCTAATTTGTTAAGTTACATTGAAAAGAAAGGAACCGCCTGCTGCTCTTTCCCTGTGAATCACTGGTGCTGCTGGTAACCCCCAGAAGATCTGATAGGAGGACAGACAGGTCCCTCTGACAAGCAGCGTAGTGTATGTGTGTTTGGTGTCTTGCTGAAAGTACTCAGATGCATGCCAAATATTTTGAAAATAGATCTTAATGCCGTGTTTCTCAACTCCTGTGCCATAAATTTTTCCCAGGTGATTTCCAGATGTTGATCAGTGTGTGAAAAGTACTCTTGTCTGAGACAGTGTATGTTACTCCATGGAGGAGGGTGTCCGATGAACATTGAGCTGAATGGAGTTTGTAATTCAGTGTAAAGCAGTTATAGTTTGGTCAGAAGAAGAGGCTGTGTGTATGGGAACTGTAAGAAATAGCCCCATAGTGTGTAACAGAGGTGGGCAGAAATGTTTTCCTCAAATCTTGACCCAAGGCTCAAGGCTGGCCAGTGGTCAGGGCCCTGGAATTCCATAGGTGTTGTCACACACTGCTGTGCTGGAGTAGACAGTCTGTGTAGTGGTGCTCACCCTTTTCATCCTCTCACGTGTACCATCAAAATTCTTTTTCTCAGAATCATGCTGTAAACACGGAAAGGTTGAGGAAGATATTTGCATTTTCCTTTTTGAATTAAGCTTATAAATTTTAACTTGGAGACATTTCGGTTATATTAAATATTATGGATACAGAATTACACTTGCATTTACTAATGTCTTTATTTGGGAATTAAAAGTTAAGTTCTGCGTTACTCTAGAATTTCAGGAAAAAAGCCAGCAAATTGATAAATAATACTGCTGAAGTCTACCAATTACTTTTTTTTTTTTTGCGGCACGCGGGCCTCTCACTGTTGTGGCCTCTCCCATTGCGGAGCACAGTCTCCGGACGCACAGGCTCAGCGGCCATGGCTCACGGGCCCAGCCGCTCCGCGGCATGTGGGATCCTTCCAGACCGGGGCACGAACCCGTGTCCCCTGCATCAGCAGGCGGACTTTCATCCACTGCGCCTCCAGGGAAGCCCTACCAATCACTTTTTAATTGGTATTATAGACCTCCTTCTGAAACGTGAATGTTTTGTTCTCCAAAGTGTGAATATGCTGTGTGAAGTTTCTCTAATTGATTTGCTGTGCCCATTCCATTTGATGTATCATTTTTCACAATATTTCATAATTTGTGCTCACTTCTAATGAACAGAGTCGTTAGGACAGGCATGTCTAAGTACAACTGACAGTTAACATTAGGTGCCAGATGCAGTTTATAAAGCTGTGTAGAACTGTAGAGAACAGTTTAAATAAATTAGCACCTGTACATTAGTCTCACTTGCTGGTAATTTATAAGCGAATCAGTAGAGATGACATTTAGGTAAGTCATTGATCAAGTTAACAGCTGCAAACCCACTGCCCAGCTGGGATACCTAATTAATAGAGATTGCATTCCTGACCCAATGCTTCCTTCTCCTGGATTGAGTTTGCAATCCTTTTATACTTTGACATAAGCCTAAGAATATAGTTAAATACTTTGCCTTCATTTTAGGGAACACTTGAATTACCAGTATTCTAGTGAAAATCCAAAGATGTAAACATGTTTACAAATGAGAATGACTTTATTCGGTGACTTACTTGGATTAATTGTTTTCTTTAGTTTACATTCTTTTTTTTTAATCAGTACTTTTTTTTTTTTTTTTTTGGCATGGGCCTGTCACTGTTGTGGCCTCACCCGTTGCGGAGCACAGGCTCCGGACGCGCAGGCTCAGCGGCCATGGCTCACGGGCCCAGCCGCTCCGCGGCATGTGGGATCTTCCCGGAACGGGGCACGAACCCGTGTCCCCTGCATTGGCAGGCGGACTCTCAACCACTGTGCCACCAGGGAAGCCCGATCAGTACTTTTTTTGTTTTGGATTCAGGTAAACCATGCCGTAGTCTAATAAATTTCTAAAGGGTTCTATACTTGTCACTAAATGTATACTCCACTTTTTTTTTCCTCCCTGGCAGAAGCAAGGTTTTTTGTGTTATGTTTTTTTGTTTTTGTGACAACCAACCATTGAACCTAAGCCATACATATGTCTAACAATTTTTTCAAATGTGACATTACTTTAAAACACTTGAGAACTTTGCCAAGTTCAGTTCCGTACAAATTCCAGAACTTAATATAGGAAATATTAAGTTAGAGCTTACTGTAGGAAAATGCCCTTTGTTTTCTATTCCTGTGGCTCAGATTTTCTTCTGAGTGAATGTAAAACTGAAGGATTAAGGCAGCAACAACCTTAAATCAGAGTAAGGCACGGTTTAGTGTCTATTTCAGGTATATGTTCATGGATATTGATGATGTTTGAATACCAGTGTGTTTACCAACAGGCCACATCCAAAGTCTGGTTCCTCAACTGAGAATAAGTCTCTTGAAACAAATGCTAAGCCTGAAACAAATAAAATGTTAGGCTAGTAATACTGTTTTAAAGCTTCTTGAAGAATCATTAATTGGGTCCCAACTGATACATGTATTTTTGGGTTTTGTTTTTGTGAAAGGTTGGGTGTTTCTTAGTTTATTATTTTTTTAAATTAATTATTTATTTTTGGTTGCATTGGGTCTTCGTTGCTGTGTGTGGGCTTTCTCTAGTTGCGGTGAGCAAGGGCTACTCTTCGTTGTGGTGCGCGGGCTTCTCATTGCAATGGCTTCTCTTGTTGCCGAGCACAGGCTCTAGGCATGAAGGCTTCAGTAGTTGTGGCACGTGGGCTCAGTAATTGTGGCTCTCGGACTCAGTTGCTCTGCGGCATGTGGGGTCTTCCTGGACCAGAGATCGAACCCGTGTCCCCTGCATTGGCAGGCGGATTCTTAACCACTGCGCCTGGTGTTTCTTAGTGTAAATAATAGTTTTTCATGTAGATTGTTCAGAAGTGAAAAAGTACTTATTTCAGTTAATTGTGACATTTCTGTTAATCCGTCATGGTTGATAAACTTGGTCCAAGTGGGCCAAACCACAATTCAGATGTGAATGCCAATTTTCCTCCAATTTTAAGATGCTCGAGAGGGTATAGGCCATTTCCTGCTGGTACATGTTCCCTGGTGCCTGGTAAGTGCCACACACATACCAGGAATCCTAGAACCTAACAGTTGACAGGGAGGTTAACGCTAGCAGTCAGGTATTTCCTTCACCACCTTCCTCCAGTGGTTTTCTGGTTGACTTAACTTCACTTAGCGAAATATTTAAATTCTGCAATTTTTGTCATTCTGATATAGATATTTCTGAATAACATATCAGAAAACTGCTTTAAAAAACTGTGTTTATGTTTGCAAAAAGAAACCTATGTATATTTTTTTCCTACTCCAGTATGTATTTTCTTACTTCTGTTTCTCTTTCTTACACCAGTGACCCCACTCTAAGTTTATTTCTTTTGCATCTTGCTTTTCTCAGTCTTCTGTTCAGTTGTAGAGTACTTGATGGCATAGATGTACCTTCATTTATTCAACTAACCTCTTGTGTATGATAATTTGGTTGTTTCTAGTATTGTGTTCTTATAAATCAATTAACAGCCTATGCTGTGTTGTTTTATATTCGTGGGGGTGTATCTTCAGGGTAAATTTGTAGAAGTGGAATTGCTGCGGGAAATGTATATGTAGTCTTGTTAGATATTAGCAAGCTGCCAACCCTGGAGGTTGTACACCCCCACCAGCAAGGCATCAGGGTGTTTCTGTAACCTTGCCAGCAGTATGCTGTGAAGCTTTCGAATTTTTGTTAGTCCTGTTAGATGAAAAGTGTTATCTCAATAGTTTTAATTGCCCCTTTTTTATTGTGAATATATTTGAGCCATATTTTTCTTTTCTATAGTTTAATCGGTCAATTTTTTTTTCTTTCCTTCTGAATTTTGGATGGTAGTTAAGAAGGACTTTCCCATGTCTAGGTTATAAAGGAATTCATACATGTTGTCTGGTATTTGTTTGGTTTCATTTTCCAAGTTTGGCTCTCTGACTCATTTGGAGTTACTCTGGTGTATGGTGTGAGGTTTGGATCAAGTTTTATCTGTTTTCAAATGGCAATCAGTTGTCTTAGCATCACTTATTAAATAAAAAGTCCACCTTTTCTTCTTCAGAGAAGGAAGGGAGAGGAGTCCCTAGTTTTTCAAAAAGGAAAGAAAGATCACAAAGTTAGCATTCTGATGTGTGAGCCAAGTTTTTTGTTGTTGTTTTTGTTTTTAGTGTCAGTTTTATTGCCAAAAGGCTGAAGGAATGACGCTTGACCCAGAGACACAGCTGGGCTCCCTAATATAATTGAATATACCCCCAGATTATAGGCGCCTGCTTCCAGGAGCAGAACCTGGTCCAGCACGTTTGCCGCGTGGCGAGAACAGGCCCTAAAAGAGCAGCACTGGGTCTGCAGGAGCTGCCGGGTCATGTAGAGCTCAGACAGGGACTAGGCTCCCAGGCCACTGACTTTCCGCCTGCCAGCGCCCACAGAGATGAAAACGCATGGCCTCTGTGTTTGTTTTTGCTTTTTTTTTTTTTTTCCTTTTAATTGTGGGTGGGTGTAGGAGGAGGCTGTAGGGGCCTCCACAATTTGGGGGCAGTCCTGCTCGCAGGAGGTGAAGCGCCTCTGGACACGTGTGGGGGTGAGAATTGTCACAAGCACTGGGGTTGTTCCTGGCACGGACTTTGGGGAAAGGGCGAGGGATATTAAATGACCCGCCAAATAGGGGAAGTTGCCTACAGGGGAGCATCACATTCAGAATGTCAAGAGCGTCCCCACTGCAAAACAGGCATTGAAGAGAACATGTTTGGAAACATGTAGTGTAAAAATCTCTCCCAAGTTCTAGGAAACGTTCAAAAGAGCTTCTGAAAACATCCAGGTATCACGGTGGGTGGGATATAGGGCCTGCCCTTTTCAGTCTTCTGTTGGTGGACATCCGCCTGCCACCTGGGGCTGGGAGGATGCTCCTGGGCCCTGGCCCAGCACTCGTACAGGGGCTCCTCCGGTTTCCTTTAAAAAGGAGAGAGAAGGGTTATTTGTGGTAGCACACTCATGTTTGAAGTGGACACTTGAAAATTGTTAATAACTAGTTTAACAGTTACAAATTTTTTTCTTTTGGGGAATGTATATGTGGTAATTTTATTATCCCATTTAGAAGATTACAAAGTGAGATAATGTATGTGAAACTCTTGGTTTGGTATCTGGCACATGGTAAGCACTCAGTTACTATTAGTCATAACGTGAACTTGTTTTTATAACAATTGTTAATTAACCTTTGTGTGTATTTTCAGAGAGCGATTGCTTACCTTTTTCCCAGTGGTTTGTTTGAGAAGCGAGCCCGGCCAATAATGAAGGTAGTTACCTTCATTAATGTTTTTACAAATTTCACTTGGGTTTATATGTTACAGCAATTACCTAATGCATTTTTAATTTATTTTACAGCATCCTGAAGAGATTTTTCCTAAACAAAGAGGTAAGTTTGTTCAAGAATAAAGCAGATAGTTCTTTCTTCCCTACAGTGCTATGTTATATATCAGCAGCCACTCAGGTGTTTTGGAGATGCCCTCCTATGTCATGGTAGTCGTGAAATAAGTCAGGAGTACTTTATAACTAATAATGAATGGAGTTTACAAACTGTTTCTTTTTTTTTTTTTTTTGCGGTACGCGGGCCTCTCACTGTTGTGGCCTCTCCCGTTGCGGAGCACAGGCTCCGGACGCGCAGGTTCAGCGGCCATGGCTCACGGGCCCAGCCGCTCCGCAGCATGTGGGATCTTCCCAGACCGGGGCACGAACCCGTATCCCCTGCATCGGCAGGCGGACTCTCAACCACTGCGCCACCAGGGAAGCCCCAAACTGTTTCTTTTTAATTAAATAATATTAAAATTAGATCAGGTTAGAGTTTATGCCTATACTAATGTCAGTTTATTTGCATTCTAATATGCCTTTTTGAAGAAGAGCTGGGTACAGATCTGCTGGAGACAAATTCAACTTTTCTTAATATGAAAATTTTAAAATTTTATTCAATTTGTACGCATATTTTCACTGAATATAGATTCCGTCCCCCCTTTTTTGACTTTTATTACTTTATTGATGTGATTCTGTTGTCTCTTGCCTTGCGTTGTTCCTGATGAGCAGTTAGCCAACATTCTTAGCTGGCCCCCTGTTTTCTCTGGTTTCTTTTAAGATTTTTCTCTTTACCTTTTAAATGTGTAAACTAAAATCTTGAAAACGTAGGACAAGCTTTAAGGTCACCAGAAAACAACATATTTACGATTTTCTAATTTACATTAGAAGCTTCTTGGATAAGCTTGTGGGGGGGGGCTTTGTCAGTTACTTTAAAAAGTATTAAAGCCAGAAATCATTTCTTTAAAACACTCAAATATAAATTTATATTCATCAGTCTTTTGCTATAGCCCTAGAGGGTTTTTCTTTGAGGATGTATCTGTTCCTCCTCATTTCTTTTACGTGCCTCTGCCCCTGAGATACATCATCAGAGGTTTTTAGTTTTGATTTCCTTACAGTGGAGTGAAGAACTTAAACGTCCTAAGGAATCTGAGTGCAGAATATTTTTATATTTCTACCGATTTTCCCCCGACTACACAGAAGTTGAACAGACTTTTTTTTTTAGTAACTTGCCTTTGAATCTTTCTAAAGCATTCAACTTTGTTTTGATAGAAGCATCAGCTGTCTTTTCTGTTTCCACCCATGTTTCATCTGTTTATGGAATACTTGATTCATGTAATTACAGAAATAAGTACAATTCTAATAAACAGGTTTTGGGAATAAACACAGTTGACTCTTAGTAGGTGTGTAACTCAACAGTGAAAATGTGTGGATACATTGGAGGGTCACCTGCTGGCCACAGATGCTCAGTTTACAGGCAGCATTAGGGTGTTTCAGAGCTGATAAATAGAGATTGGTGAGAGAGCAGATATTTTTATTAAAAATGTATTTGTTTTGCATTGATGATTTTGCTGAGTCACCTTTGTTCAAAGCTAGGCATTCTGTCATTTTTCTTTACTTCTCTTTACATGATAATTTTTATTTTGAATCTTGTTATAAGTATTTTGAATCTTTTAATAAATATTCTGTCTTTTGTATTTTCTGAATTCTTAGATGTGGTTGATAATAAACTATGACATCAATTCAATTAATAGCTTCTGGGAAATAATAGATGAAGGCTGTATTAAAAGTACACATCAAATTTAAAGATGCAGTTCAGTTTTCTAGAAATAAAACTATGCACAAGGCACAGTAGCTTACACTTAGTGGCTTTTCTGTAAATGTTTGTAATGATAGTGATTTTTTTTTCCCCTTTTTTTAGTGGGGAAAAAAAAATTACTTTTTTCCCCCCCATTTTTCAACCTCTCAGTCTCCTCACTTATGTCTCTTCCTCTCTTTGTTCTTTATATCTCTACTAGTTGCATCTGTTCTTGTATATCTGCCCCTCTGAGACTGGTTCTTTCTTTCAGATCATACCAGCTTCTGAATATTAGAAAGTTGTTACTACTATCAGCTGGAATGTAAAAACTGAAGTGTCCGTGTGTCCCTGCAAAATGCCTGTGTGTTATTTTGGAAATATGTCAGTGTTGATAGGATTTTCTTACATTTCAGTGAAGTATATTTATCTGTGTTTAAACAGTATGCCTTTAGAATCAGCAGAGTACTTTTTTCCATCTACCTACCAATTTTGCTGTACTTTGTAAATAGGACAAATTGATTTTTTATGTTAAAAAAATCAGTGAACGTTAGATTTGAATAGATTATGGCACTTGTAATGTGCTACCACTTCCCTTATTAAAAGATGGAAGCTTCCAGATTGAGTTAACATAAAAAAGCTGCTCTACTTTTTAAAGTAAGTGATAAAAATATTGGGAAAAACAAAGATATGTACCCAGTTGATGACAGAAGCAAGGAGTAGCACCTAATGCCAGACAATGGAATTCAGGGGGGTTCGGGAATGGTTCAGTGAGACAAGAATGTTAATCTATATTGATAAAACCTAATATCCATTAAGTGGATTTGACGACCATGAACCTTTTTGCACCAAGCATTTAGCGTTGAAATGTTTAAAGCAAAAGCTGTTAACTAAGGCTGTAAAGAATTTGAATAACACAGCATGATTTTATAGTTACAGATACAAATACAAAGAATACATTTTCTATGCGGATGCCAATGGAATATTAATAGAATATGATGTAATAGGTTGTAGAGAAAACCTAACAAATTATAAAAATAGAAATTTTGTAGATTAGATATTCTGGATTAAAATTGATAGAACCATAAAACTTTTGGGTTAAAGAGAAATCAAAATTGAGATTTTAGACTGTTTAGAAGTATATGACGGTTCATATTAAGCCCTATGGGATACGGACAGTGTTTTATGCAGAGGCAAACATATATTTATTAGTTATTAGAAAAGACTAGAAATAAATGAACTGTTCAGCATTCAGTTCAAGAAGGCAGAAAAGGGCTTCTCTGGTGGCGCAGTAGTTGAGAGTCCGCCTGCCGATGCAGGGGATGTGGGTTCGTGCCCCGGTCCGGGAGGATCCCACATGCCGCAGAGCGGCTGGGCCCATGAGCCATGGCCACTGAGCCTGTGTGTCCGGAGCCTGTGCTCCGCAACGGGAGAGGCCACAACAGTGAGAGGCCTGCATACCGCAAAAAAAAAAAGAAGGCAGAAAAAGAATGAAATGGATGAATGAAGTAAAGATTTTTAAAAGAAGGGGTAGGACAATAAAACCAACTAACTCTTTGGAAAAGCCAGTGGAATTGATCAAATTCTAGCAAGCCTGGTTAATGGAAAAAGAGAGAAAACATAAGAGGACAACGTTAATAATTTTACATAATAATATTCAGAGGATATTTAAAAGTGTAAGATTGTTATGGGTAACTTGATTCTTATTAATCTGAAAAATATCCTAAATAATATAGTAATAGTATTTATTAAAGCTTAGAGCAGGCCAGGCACAGTTCTCAGTGCTTTGCATGCATTAACTCATAATCTTCCCAGCAGTTTTCAAAAGTAGATAATATTGTTTTCCCCATTTTTCAGATGTGTTGGGTAAACTTACCCAGGGCACATAGCTGGGAAGTGGCCGAGGCAGAGGACGTAGGTGGGCCCAGGCAGTTGTGGATCCAGAGTGTTGCTCAAACCCCACTCACACAGTTTAAAGAAAAACAGAGTTCCCAAAATTGTCTTAATTAGGAAATGCTGGTTAGACTAAAAGCTGGAGAAGTCAAAGGTAATCAAAGACCTAACCAAAGAGGCACACAGCCCAGAAAGTTTTGGCAGTGAGGTCTGTCATACCTTGAAAAAGTTTCTAACTTTTATATTATGTGAACTGCTGCAGAGCAGAAAAAGGATAACATAAACTTCTAAGCTCACCTTAAAGAAACCTACACTGTATTCTTACTAAATTAAATGATAGCAAACCAAATACAGCATTATAGAGAATAGGATCTCTGCCCCCCACACCCCAGGAATATAAGGGTGGTTTAACATTAGGAATTTATTAATGTAGTCCTCTGTGTTAACTGAGTCAGGGAAAAAATATTTCCGAAGATGAATAAAAAATTATTTAACAAAATTCAGCATTTATTTTTTGGTAAAAACTCTTAAACTAGAAATAGAAAGAAATTTTCTTAGTCTGAGAAAGACTATCATGAGAAACAGAAACACATCAGATTAAAAAACATCATTGGATTCCTTTACATTAAGTTCAGGAATAAGACAAGCATGCCTACACTTGCCTCTGGTACTCATTTTTATTTTGAAAGTCTTAACCAGTATGATTTAAAAAGGCAAGAAATTAGGAATAAATCACTTAATATGCACAGGTGTTATGAGTGCCCACTTAGAAAATACAAAACTAAAAACTATATAAGCATTACAGTAGAATATCATTATTTGGATATCTGAATACAGGAAACATTCAAACTGAATTGTTCTGAAATTTGTTAAAATGATACTCTTTTATAAAAACATGCCAGAGTACAGGTGAAGCTGAAATGCTAGTCATGGAGAGATCCTGTGAGCCCCCTGCCAGCTGATGACAGCATGGTGGCCAAATCCACACAAAGAAATCAGTGTGGCATGGAGTGTACTGATGACCTCAGTAACGTGATGGTCTCCTCGGTTACAAATTGTGATCTTTCTCTGTCTTTATGTATTTTGGTGGACAAGAACTATTTTAAAAACATTGAATTTCAACTATACAAATATATACCTACATATACGCATACATACTTGTGGTTTTTTAACATTTTCTTCTGTGCACTTCTTGCTCGTCTTTGTTTTAGTTTTAAGTCCACAATTAGCTTATTAAATGCTGTCCATAACTCCTTCTGCTAAGGTCTCCCTGGTCATCTCTTGGTTGAATGGAGTTCATTTTCTAGTAGATTCTTCAAAAAGGGCTCATAGATATAAATTCCCTGAGTTCTTATGTTTTTAAAATTGTTTTTTTATAGCCTTGATACTTGAAGGACAGCTTGGCTGGAAGGGGAAAATCTTTGGTTCATACTTTCTTTTCTTAAGTTTCTTGAAAATGCTGCTCCATCGTTGCCTTGCCTTGTCTGTAGTTTTTGAGAAGTTTCGTGCTAGTCTGGTTATCTTTCCCCTGGTGATCCTAAGGATTCTTAATCTAAAGCTATCTAGTAGCTTTATGAAAATATGGCATCGAGTCGATTATTGAGGGTTAGATTACAGTGGTGACAATGAGCTCTTTAAATAGGTAGGTTCAAGTCTTTACATCCAGAAAGAGTTTTTTTTAAGTTATGAATATTAGTTCTGTTCCACTGTTTGTTTTTGTTCCTTGGGACTCCAATTATATAAATGTTATTCCTTCCTTGATTGTCTTCCAAGTCAATCACCATCTCTCTGACTCTTAACTTCTTTATGTCATTTTCATTTTTTTGGTTGTTTCCCTACTTTTTTTTTAAATGTCCTTTATTATGTTTTTAGGCTGTTCTTTTTTGGGTTACTTATAAGTTAGTCTACATTTCTGATTCTTCCAACTTTTTCTGTTTCTCCCCTGAATTTAATCAAGTTGTTTCATTTCTTTGAGCTTTTTGTCCATTTGTTCTCAGTTTTGAACTTTTGATTCAGAGTGTTCTCCAGAAACTCCAAATGGTTGTTTGAGGATATTTAATTCAGTTTGGAGTGTTGTATTTCAGTTTCCTTCTGTTCTGCCATTGGTTTTGGTGAGGATGAATTTTCATCAGCGGTACATTTGGATTATTCTCATTTTCTGTTTTAAATTTGTGGCAACCTTAAAGAAAAATTGGTGGAAACATGCTTCTGCATTTCTGTGGACAGAAATCTCCTATTTCTTAATCCACTTAATGGAATATTAAAAAATAGATTGTATCCAGAAGGTGACAGAGTTGGGTCATGACTTAAAAGTACATTATGATTTTGGAATTAAGAGATTGAAACTCTAGAATAGAATCAGATAAAGTGGCCAGTTGAAAGATAATCATACAACTATCAATATTTTTAGATAACAAATATTATGCCCTTAAGTCACAAAGAGGACAAAGAACAATAAATTTTCTATTTCAAAATGTGAAACTTCTCCCTGAAGAAAAAAGATACAGTAAATTTAAAAAACAAGCAACAGACTGGAGAAAATTTGAAACACAATAGAGGTCTAATGTCTGGAATAAATTATTGTTAAAATTAACAAGGAAAACAGCCTCATAGAAAAATGGGCAAAAGGGAAAGAAGGTAATTCATAAATGAAGAAAATAAAAGTAGCCAGTAAACATTGGAAAATATCAGATCAGAAATAATGTCTGTCAATTAAGGATAAGAGATCATAATCACTCATCAGACTGGAAATTGCGAATAGCCTGTGTCAGCAAAAAATTAGAAACAGTTTAAATGTTCATCAGTAGGGTAGCTAGATGAACTGCTGGAGAATCATACTATGGAGTAGTATGATACTTACACAAGAAGTAGACAATGCGAATAGGCCTGTACCTATTAAAGAAACTGAATCAGTAATTAGTAACCTAGAAGACTTGGGTTTCACCATAGCTTTTTAGATAAAACACCAAAGTCATGATCCATGAAAGAAAGAGTTGGTAAGCTGGATTTCATTAAAATTAAAATTTTCTGCTCTGTGAAAGACATGGTCAAGAAAATGAAAAGACAAGCCACAGGATGGTAGAAAAATACTTGGAAAAGACATATCTGATAAAGGACTGTTATCCAAAATATACAAAGAGCTCTTAGAAGTCAACAATAAGAAAACAAGCACCCGATTTAAAAATGAGCCAAAGACTTTAACAGACACATCACCAGAGAACATACGCAGATGAAAAATAAGCCTTTGAAAAGATGCTCCATGGAAATAGAAATTAAAGCAACAACGAGATACCACTACACACCCATTAGAATGGCCAGAGTCCAGAGCTCTGGCAACAGCAAGTGCCGGTGGGATGTGGAGCAGCAGGAGCCCCTGTTCCTTACCGATAGGGGCTCGGGGGGTGGCTTGCTGCTTACAAAACGAAACCTACTCTTTCCTATGATCCCGCAGTTTGGTATTTGCTTCTTGGCATTTACCCAGCTAAGTTGAAAACTTACGTCCACGCAGAAACCTGCACGCAGTTGTTTATAGCAGCTTTATTCAGAATTACCAAAATGAAAGTAACCAATATGTCCTTCAGTTGGTGAATGGATAATTAAGCTGTGGTCCATCCAGATAATGGAGTATTGTTGAGCACTAAAAAGAAGGGTGCTGTCACACCCTGAAAAGGCACGGAGGAAACTTAAATGCATATTACTAAGTGAAGGAAGCCAACCTGAAAAGGCTACACACTGCATGATCCCAATTCTGTGACATTCTGGAAAAGGCAGAACTATGGAACCGGTGAAAAGGTCAGTGGTTGCCAGGGGTCGTGGGGGAGGGAGGAAGGAATAGGCAGAGCTCAGGCTTTTTAGAGCAGTGGATAACTGTTATTATACGTCTGTACAAACACGTACAGTGCCCACAGGAGTGAGCCCTAATGTGAACTCTGGACTTCGGGTGATTATGACGTGTTGCTGTAGGTTCATCTGGTGGGGATGTTGATAATGGGGGTGGTAGAGGTATGTGGGCAATCTCTGCACCTTCCTCTCAGTTTTGCTGTGAACCTAAAACTGCTCTAAAAATAAAGTCTATTTTTTTAAAAAAGTGTATTGTGTAATTAAAGTTGATTTTACAGAAAACAGATAACTGAGGGGACAGTATCAAGAGCAACAGAAACTAAAATGCAAATGAACTCCAAAAGTATGTAAGGGATTTATACAGAAAATTGTAAAACTTAAAAGATCATAAGTGTTAATCTGAATAGCTGGAAAAAAGATTTGACTTTCATGTAAGGAAAGATAATATTGCAGGGTTGCTACTTTAAAAATTATTAATAAATTTAATATAATTTCAAAGTCCTGATAGGACTTTTGGAAAAAACTTTCAGAGTTTATTTTGAAAGAATAAATGTACAAGAAGCAGCAAGAAATTTTTAAAAGAAATAAGAGTAATGAAAGAAGTTACCCTACCAAGTATCAAAATGCAGCAAAAAAACTGATTTTAATTAAATGGTGTTAATGGTGCAAACAGACAGACTAGTGGACCAGTATATTCACAATCAGCATATGTTTGTTTTTGCCATATTTTGTGAATTCTAAGACACAGTTTTTCAGATTTTAACACCTTTACCAAACAGGATTCATTTTACAATTGATGTAAACTATATTGCATACCATTTGCTTTTTTTCTTTCTTTCTTTGTATAAGATACGTGATGGAGTATCTTAAAATCCATGACATCTTAGATTGAATGAAATTATATATACACGTATACACACACACACACACACACACACACACACACGTAAATGCATATTATAAGATCATGTACACACATATTCACACACATGGAATGAGACCCAACTCCAAAATCCCTCCAGGCTTTTCAGTAGAGTCTTATCTGCAACCATGATATTTGTCTTTCTTGATCACTCTCTGACTACTTTCACAATATACTGAAAATTGCATAGTAGAGTTATAAATACTGGAAAATATACAAGATTTCATGAAGTCTTTGAAAGTGGTGTTGGAGAACCATTTAATTCATCAGTAAGCCATTGGCAAATAAGAATGTGTTTTTATTTTTCAAGCTAAGCACTGTATCTAGACATTTTTCACCATTTGTTACGAAATTTTGGTCTTCATTTTATTTTATTTATTTATTTTTTTTTTAATTAATTTTTATTTATTTTTGGCTGCTTTGGGTCTTTGTTGTGGTGCATGGGCTTCTCATTGTGGTGGCTTCTCTTGTTGCAGAGCACGGGCTCTAGGACGCGCGGGCTCAGTAGTTGTGGCGCAGGGGCTTAGTCGCTCCACGGCATGTGGGATCTTCCCGGGCCAGGGCTCGAACCTGTGTCCCCTGCATTGGCAGGAGGATTCTAAACCACTGCACCACCAGGGAAGTCCCTTGGTCCTCATTTTAAATGTATGCACTTAAAGTGTTCTGTGTGTAATCCATTTACCCCAGAAGAGGAAGATACCCTACATATTGTACAAGTAATGTTTTAAAAGAAAAGAGTGTATTATTCAAAAAACTATAATGGAGTAATGACTCTCTTCGTTGGACAAAATAATGCGTGTTTGGATTTCTGCCTCACAGACATAAATTTCAGATTGATTAAATTTCTCATCATGAAAACATACAAAAATTCCAGAAGCAAATATGGGAAAATAGTTTTTAGAAAGCCCAAAGTCTTAAAGCAGGTTTTCTCAATGGGGGTGATATTGCCCCCAAGGGGGTGTAAATTGGTTCACAGGAGGCGAAAAAATCTTAGCTATTACAATGTTTGTGGCTCTCTAGAGGGCCACAGTATATACACCAGTGGATATGCAGTGTATCTGCAGTATTAAGATTTCATGGGGAGGCAGGCAATTAGGGAGAAAAGTGTCTGAAAAGGTACCTTAGTAGGAATGATAATGAAAAAACAGTTGAGAAGCACTGCCATAGAGGAAAAGTGGCAGAGTCTACTGTACACATACACTTTAAACGTCTTGAGTATGAAAGACGCCACAAACAAAATTTAAAGGCAAGTGACAGACTCAGAGAAAAGAGTTTACAACTCATGTAATAGAGGAGTGTAGCCTTCGTGTTTGGAGTTCTCACACATTGTTGACAGAGAAACAGCTCAGTACAGATACGGGAAGAGGACGTGGAGTTGGTGTTTGCTTTATTTACTGCAGCAGCTCCGTTTCCCAGTTTGTTGGGTGGTTATTAGATGTGAACGACCATCTGTATTTCAAAAGGAATTACGCAAAACATCTTTGTGGGGCACCTTCTGTTTTAAACGTTTCAAACTCTCGGAGGTGTCTCACCACAGAGTTGAAACATAACAGGGCAGGGAAAAATCCATTTTGTTTTTTTCTTTCTTATAGTATTCCTGACTCTCATTTCCTAACTGTATTACATAATTTATTTTATCAGTTTTCCTTTTTAAGAATATGGGAGTACATTGTATTTACAGCCAAACATAAATTTTTTTGTTCTAGCAAGATGACTTTGGTATTTAGTGTGTTTATTTAAAACATATTACAGAAATTCTCATGGTGAAATATCTAGGAATGTTTTATCAGATATAAACGTTGCTTTGTATTAATGGGTATGAAATATTAAATATCCTAAATATTTACATGCTAAACCTGCCAAACTAAATTCTAAATATTAATGCTATTTTGTTATTTTAAAGGTTAATTAGAATTAAAAATGTGTCTTATTGCAGAATTATGATTGCAATTAAATACAAGCTATTTGATCTCTGTTTATTTTTGTTTATTTGTTTTCATTTGGTTTCTATTAGCAATCCAGTGGGGAGAAGATGGCCGCCCATTTCATTTTCTCTTTTATACTGGCAAACAGTCATATTATTCATTAATGCATGTAAGTATATTACATTTATGGTAAATAATATGAACTGTAAGCTAAGTAACTAATGATAGCAGAGATTTCCCTCAGCTTCAGAATTTACCTAGTGTGTTTCATAATGGACAAAAAATAAGACTTCCAGAGACAAGACAGTATGTTGAAAGGCTTTATATTTTATTAATTCATTTTTGCTGAAGGTAAGCATTCGAGAATTTATGTCAGAACGGTTTGTCCTTAGAATGCTTTTACTTCCAAACTGAGGTCATATTGGGAGATAGATGCTGAGCTCAGTATCAATGCGTGGGTGTGCGTCAAGGCGGGACCTGAATCAGGAAAGGGGCTGTCAGGGCGATGGGGCACTCATCTTGGGGGAGAGGCAAGTCCTTCTCTCTACCCTTTAGTTATTCCTATACGATTTTTGCTTTTCATAGGTCAGTGTAGTGTATGAGTCTAGAATTTGGGCTCAAAAGGCCTAGGAAGTGATTTTATTACTTGTTGCCTTCCAGCTGCGTCTGCGTGTACTTGGAACAGGTTTTATTTTCTTTCAGAGCCGTAAGTTGGTTGATGGTGCGCGCGCACTCGGGAGTTCCCTACAGTTACTATGACAAGAGGCTGGATGCTGATGCCCAGTTTTAAACAACAGAGCCCACTTTATTTTTAGAACATGGTGTCAAGTTTTATTTTATTCATATATGAGTTTTACAAGTTACAGAAGTTGTCCCTGGGCCTTCCATCCACAGTCAGCTCTCGGGTGGCTTGGCTCGCGTGCACACATGTACTCTGTTGAGCTGGCTGGTGTTTATTTGTGCTCCGCAAACCCAAAGGACAAAACCCCCACTTGTCAGGTACATTTATTTCTCGGGGAAATAAAAGAAAACCTACTTTTCACTTTTTGTTGACCTTGGGCAAATGAGCTTCTTGCCCTGGCAGAAATGAAACGAATGATGGATGTGGAGAGTGTCTTTGCTGAGTAATGGAGCTGGGCTTCTGCTCTCCGCCCAGGCTCTGCGTACAGCCTGAGGCTGCCCAGGGACCCCTGCTGCTCATTTAAATAGGTATGTCAAATCTGCCTCACGACGCCGCTGGTTTGATCTGTGGTAATATTTGTGAAGGTTCCATATGGACTCGAGCCCCCCGCAGTGCTGAGAAATAATGTACAACGCTTCATGGTGCAGACGCAAATTTCCCCTGAAAAGGGATGCAGCGCTGCGTTTTAGCTGTCGGAGGGGATGATGGAGCTGGCACGCTAGGCCTGTCAACTTGTTACACGGATGGGTTGCACGCAGCGAAGCTGTGGAAAATCTGTGCCTTTTAACTTTTCTACTTAATCACGGTTGTAGCATTGCCTTTAGACTGTATGCTACATTAATTCTCTTCCTGCCTTCTGCCTTTCATCCCAAGTTTCACGGAAAAAAGTAAAGCATGCGGGTCTTGTAGAGGAGCCTTATCAAACAGCTGTCATCTGACAAGCCATTTGCATTTGTTTTGGCTGAAACTGAGCAACCCAAGGGCAAGATATTTTGTTGCATTCCATCATAATGAAGAAATTACACATTGTATAAGAGGCCTAACGTTATTTATGAGTTTTAAAAGGGATTGCTCAAGAAATAGGCCAGTTTCTCAGTGGATAAAATACTACCCCATTCTCGACTAGAATGTCAAAGTACATCCAGTTTATAAAGTCTTCCTTTTTGCATCATATAGTTGCTTTGCATATAGGAGAGTTCTTTGGGCTTCTATGTGTTAGTTAAATTCAGTAATTTAGGTCTGTCCATTTGTTGCGTAGTTTGACCCCCAAACACTGTGGGTTTGGTATTTGTTTTATTGTTCATCAGAACAGTTTACACATGTAAATTACAGATATTTTGGTTTAACTTGAGCGTGTTAATTCAGGTAATTAATAAACCCTTGTATTTTCAAAAATGCATCTTACGGAACTTTAAAGTAATTACATGTATGGAAAAAGGATAAATGTTTTCCTAAATATAGACCAATCACTTGAGCCTCACGTATGGCAGATGTTATTACTCACAGCTGTGGTCATTGCCTGGCTGATGCAGGTCAGCATCATGCTAGGTGCTGTTTGTTACTCTGAAATAGTATGTGACTAAAGATCCACTGTTCAGCTCACAAGAGTGATTTCGTAGTGAATCAGGGATCGCACATAAAATAAGACGGTAGAACTTGAAACTGCTGCATATGTTGGCTCCCTCCTTTGTTCTGCCCTCTCTTGGTTCAGGGAGGGGTCCGTTCCATTCTGTGGGAGGGTGATCCCCCCCGCCGCCATCCCACCGCAGCAAGGGAGCCAGCCCCTCAAAGACTGTGGCAGGTGGGCGGGAAGTGAATCATTACTGCTACCGTTTTGATTTGTTGATGCAGTTTCTTCCCACGTGACAGGGTGAAGACACTAAGGCAAACCCTGTGTTCCATGTCCTGGGCCGGCTGTGATTGTGTGAGCTGTGGCCGTCACGGCCACGCTTTCTGTCAGAAAAGCACAGCTCGGAGCGTGTTTGCACTTCTGCCCAGAGGTCTTTGTGATGTCCCTTAACCTTTTTTATCTTCGGTAGTAACATCAAAGCTGCTTTTTAGTATTTGGTCACTGCTTGCATGTTAAAGTTGTATATTACATTATAGCAGCGAATAAAAGATGGGCCTGATGCAGCTTCCAGTTAAGGGTAATGTGTAATGCTTAAGTGAACACTGTTTCCAGTTAACCCGTAGTTAGCCCATCCAGTTGTTTTTGTGGAGAAGTAGGAGGATTTTGAGCGAAGAGGCGGATGAGAAGCAGCGGCTCATTGTTCCCGCCCAGAAGTGAAGCTGTTGGGAAAGCACAAGGTGGGGGGAAACTTGCCGATCCACGGCGGCTGGGGTCACAGACTTTGTGAGTGTGTTCCATTCTGAGGGCTCACCATCAGGTTGGCTGGAATTCCCACCTTCCTGTGGCCACAACCATACATCTGTCTTCAGGTTCCTGGGCAAGTCAATAAAAACCATTTGTTTTACAAAATAGCGAATAGGGTGTACATACGTAATGAGTGAAGTATGAAACAGTACTAACAAGTAAGTTCTTAAACAGTGAAAGGTAGTTTAAGAAGAAATAAGGGCTGTACGGAGTTTCTCAAAGGATCGTTGAGGACTGAGGGAGCTCCGGGCTGGATGGCCCTGCTCATCCGTCTTTTTTACCCCAAATGGATGACTTTCCATCTCCTTAATAGCCACGTAACCAGTGGAACTTGTGTACTTCTCAGACATGATTTAGAGTTTCAGTGTAGCGTTTCGGGAGCAGGAAGAAGAAAGAGAGAGTAAAAGGAGTTTCCAGAAACAACTGAACTGAAATGTAAAGGAGAGGGAAGACTTTTTAGAGGATGTGTGCGTCTGAAGTGGAGCAGGTGCCGCACCAGAGAAGAGCTGAGCTGCGTGTCCGGGGGTGGGGGAGGAAGCCTGCCTGCGCAGCTAAGGATAGGGCGGTGGCTGTGCCCTTGGGTCCCGGCTGCCCCAGGCACCCCTGCCCGTCACAGCTGGAGCTGCCCAGGCGACCGGGCGGGGCGGGCAGGCAGAGGGGCTGCATTCATGAACTGGGCGGTCACAACCTGGGCAGTTGTGCAGGTCCTTTAATCCTAAGACAAATGTTAATTCCCGTTCACTCCTATCAACACCTAGGTTTCTGAATATCTTGAAACTCACTAAAAGTGAGTTGAAAATTGTTTTAAACTCATTGTGGGAGGTGATTATTTGACTCTGAAGTGGGAATCCTTTTTTAAAATATGATTCATTAAGACAGGGCATGGCTGTAATATAGCCTTTCCCAAAGTGCTTTCTGAGGAACCCTGGTTATGAAAGCTTCAAGAAAGTGTCTCTGAAATTAAGCTCGTTTGGGAATGCTGCATATTGTATACAGCACTAGGAAACTAATAAGGAGACACTTAGCGTGATAAAAGCTCCCTGACGCCCTTCAGTAGAGAAACACTGCTGCTCAAATATGTTGGATCACGGAACTGTTTATACCCAAAACACCTTTTAACATCCCGTGAAACCAGAGCTTGGGAAAAGCTGTATAAAACATTGGAAACACTGTGAGTTGTCAGAAACATTAAGCATCTATTAACATTTTACGTCAGCTCACCTACCCCAACGTTTAAGATAAGGTTCTGCATGTCTAAAAACTACTGGGAATTTAGCATCTTACAGAAACCTCATTTATATTTTAGGACTAGTTTTACAGTAGACATTGGAGTATTTTCAGAGTGTTTCTATAAATTGAAGGAATTATATGGCCACAGATGAAAGTTTTACCCTAAAAAGTATAAAATTAAGGAATAAGTAGATCATTATGTACTTAAACTATTCTGCTGAATTGGGGGGAAAAGTTTAAAATATTAAAAAGTACGAAGTAATTCTAATCCTAATAATGTGTGTATAAACAGGATTCATTTGCCTGGCTTATTTAGAAATTCTCCAGTTTATTTTAAGCGACTTAAACCTTCTGTGTTCACACAGTAGCCCAGGGAGGGGTCTGAGGCCTCAGTATGTGGAGGTTCCAGAGTCAACAAGCAAAAGTTCCGGAGGCTTAGTATCACAATTCTGTGCATCCTCCTTGTCACCGGGTGGTGAACATTGAAAACTTTTGAAGCACTGCTCTTTAAAAATGGAATTAAAGTAGTGACCCTTCTCACAGTGAGGTATTACAAAGTAACTACTTTATGACTGTGTAAAGTGCTTTTAGAAAAAGCCACAGACCAGTGCTGACATGTGTCTGGTGCTGTTTTAGGCTCTTTCTTGACAGCAGGAGTTAATTCAGTAACTAATTCAGCAACAAACTGCTGCTCTAGAAGTATCTTTAATATACATTTTCTCATATTGATATGTGAATAATTACCATTGTATATCTTGTATGTTCTAAGTGTAACAAGTGGGAAAATTAATTTTTAAAACCTGATTCAACTTATTGCCTCTATTGATTTTAATCAGATTACTTCTTTTATAATGGTAAAATTGTTTTTATAATATATGATGGAACTTTCAGTAGTAAAAATATATGGGATCTGAGTCACAAGCACTTCTAGGTAATTACTCCCAGGTGTGTACTTTCCCAGAGTACTTGTCTAACATGACCTATATGTGAGATTATTTCCTTTTTTTTATGTCGGGTAGCATTACACGAAGTATACGCTGTATAGCATAATGTATTTACAAAGTGAGAGCTAGGCTCTACCGTAGAAGTATGTCACTTGGAGCATCAGATAAATTGAATGATAAAAGCCATGATAAATGAATTATATGTATATTTATTCCAGTTGGTTTTGTGTATGCCAGTAGCCAAAAAATTGAGAAGATTGTTATTTAGGAAATTTATTTTCTGTGATTTTTTTTTCCAACAAACATATTTTAAGTTGCTTACTTTTCTGTATTGAACTAGTATCTAAGATGATAATTACTGTTAGTTATTGTATATTTTGTATATCAAAATACAGTTGACTTTCTACACCAACCCCCTAAGATATGTTGTTTGTTTACCCTTCCTAAAATTGGAATTTCAACATGGTTAATACAACCAAAACAGAATTTGGTAGACTAAAAATGACATTGCTCATGCTCTTGGAAGAGTTTAGTTAAAGCATTTCTTTTCTGTACCCTGAGCATCTGGTATATCCAAATTAGGCACCTTCTAAATTCAGTTCATACATTATGGAAATCTGATGACATGAGAGGTGGATAGGCTTGCTTTGATTTTATGAAATATTAATCATAGCTGTGATTAATGATTCAGCATTTCACATCTGGGTTATTCCTGTCATATTTGAAAATTATACTGTTAAATACAGTATATAAACTTAGTATAGGCGGGGTCATGCTAATTCTCTAGGGTCCCTTAAAAATTAAGTGGAAATTTAACAATATACCAGAAGCTAGCACTGATAATCTGTGATGTTGACAGTTCCTGGCATATTTTATACCCTCAAGGATTTTTTGATGTAAATTAGTGCACCTCTCTTCAGGGAGTTGAAGCTATAGAATGTACTTCCCAAAGGACTGTTGTCTCTGACTAACCAAGATAGAACCTTTAGAATCTCAGGAGTGCTTTTATTATCTAGAAAAGAAAGAAAAATAGAAATAGTGCACCAGTAAAACTTTTTCGATTGTTTGACTCCTGAATGCCATACCTCACCGCTGTATCATTTCTTGACCACTACTGTAGGCCAGGCAGTACACTAAGTACTTTACATATGTTTTCCTATTTAAAGAAGTGTATGAGGGGGCTTAAAGAGCATTATATAACTTGATAAATTACAACCATCAAAGCATGTGCCATAAATGAATAGAACTTACCATGTTCGAAATTTGACGTGTACTCTTCATGGGTGGTTTTCTCATATTCCACATTTTTTTCTGGTGATTTTACTTACACTATTTATACATTATTATGGAGCTAAATATAACACTGGAAGGTAGTAGCAGAGTGCAAGAAAGTTTTAAGAAAAATACGGACTTAAAAATTGCTCAGAATCACTGGAAAATGATGACACATTTAGCACCCCAAATTTTGACTTGAAACTTAACTTATGAAGCAGGTCAGTTATTTTTGTTTTAGTTGCCTTGGTTATTCCAGAAAATTAAATAGACCCTTATAACCAGGTAGGGTGTCTTACTGCCATTGTTGGTATTCTCTTGAATTCATATTTTTAAGGTAGATTTGAAAGATACAACATCTCTGACTCAGGACTCTCAGAATCTCAGGGCTCTGGAGCAGCCCAGCATGGAGACGTGGAGACTGATGCCATTCTGCTCCCACAGACCCCCAGCTGGAGCAGGCTTCCGGGGGCGGGGGCAGGTGCACAGCGAGATGCTGTTTGCACACGTCTGTCCCCTTCGTACAAGGCGGGGAGGATTCATTTTGTGGGGTTTTTTATTTTCCCTCTATTTTACATGTTCAGAGCACTTCAGAATTGCTTTCTAGAAATAGGTACATAGAAATTTTTCTGATACACTATTCAGTTGGGCTTACAACTCAGTATCTTAGCCTTTAAATATGAATTTCAGGTACCTGAACTACAGTCGAATGCGGCTTACCAATTCTCGGGAGACAAATTGTATGGTTTCAAGTTGCGTAGCAGGGACCCGTTCTGTGTGTGGATGGCTTCTCTTAGTTCTTGCTTTCTTTAGAGTGGACAGTTTGTTTTGAATTGTCAGATACATTTTTCTGCTGCTACAGGTGATGGATTTATACTTTGAGTATAGTTGTAGAGATAGTTAATCTGTACCCTAAAATTGAATTAACCTCATTTGTCCCCAGAGTTCCAGTGTTTAGATCCAAACTTCAGGGTGCGTTACTTAGGGGGAATCGTTCAAACAGATCACTGGGCCGCCCTTCCTAAGAGATTCCTCTTGGGAAAGTCTGGGTTGGGGCCTGAGAATTTACATTTCTAACCTAGTGCTTGGCCTAGATGCTGCTGCTGTCTGCTTCTGCTGGGAACTTAGCTTTAGAATCACTGAACTATTGATAGTGATAGTTTCACTCTGTCGGAGATGCTCGGCCCAGTTTTACTGTTTCTAAGTGCTGCTGCTTTTCTTACTCTTTTCTAAGTTATCAATCCTACCACCCTTACTGAAAACAAACAAAACAAAACAAAACACACTCTTATGAGTCTCCCTACTACAGGAAATGAACTTATCCTTTTCTCACCAAGAAGTCCTGGCCCATGGAGCATAATCTCGGCTTTTCTCATCTATATTTATGAGACTCAGAGGCTCAGTCTTTACATCCTTTTTCCTCCCTCCCTCCCTCCCTTCCTTCCTTCTTACATTCTTTTTCCCCTTGAGAGAAATGGATTCCTGAAAAGAGGTTGCAGGATGAAGATAATAAAATGCAAGCATTGGTAAATACAAAGGGAGTAGCAGAGGGGCATGTGTATTCTAAGAGCAGACTCTTTATCAGCAGCATTTTGATATAATATGATGCTCTAATCAGCACCCACAAGAGGTTGTCCCCAAAACTGGAAATTATGAAGACTTTTAAATATGGATAGACATCTCTATGAGTAAAAAGTTGTGTCTTCTGAGATTAGCTGATGGTATTGGATGGTGTCATGATTAAGCAAGAAAAAATGTTTATATCATCTCTAGCTCATCCTTTGAAAACGTCTGTTCCTTAGGTATTAGCGTGGTAGGTTATGTGTACATCATAAATGAATACACATAGATTGGATCTGAGTCCTCAAGTTTGCTCAGTCAAAAAAACTGGGAGACAGTTCCATTATTCTGCTTATTGTAAACTCACTTCCTGGAAATCGTATTTCATTGATAACCTTTATTCCAGATTAGTGCTTACAAAATGGTAAATTTTCTCCTACTTGCATTATGATTTAACAGATGACATACATTCACAGACTTTGTTAGAAAGTAAATTAATAGAAATCAAATAATGAAAAATATTAATAGAAAACTTTTTAAGATACAAACTACATGGTAAAGAGAAATCTTATATAAATGTTAAAATTTTTTACTGGTAATTCTCTAAGTTTAAATGCATATTGCTGTATAAATTATGATTTTTTTAAGGAAAAGTTTTGGTTCTCTGTGGAACTCTTAAGGAAAATAAATAGCTTGTAACTTTATTTCATTTGTACTAACCTCACGGAGTTGTAAACCTTCTGTAGAGTCTTAAAAAAATCATTTGAAGTTAAGTGTGTTACTATGTATGATACTAAATTCTCATTGAAATTACTCCACCATTCTTTAGTTTGAGTGAGAAATAGCAAATTGTTAAAAAACATTTTCAGTAAAAATCCCTGCTGTTCAGCTGTGACTTGAGGAGGGCGCTTCTGAGATGAGGTGCTCAGGGGAGACATAAAGGGAGGTAATGGTTTGCTGTCTCTCTTGGTTTAGTGTATGTGTGTGTTATTTGCCACAGGGAGCGTACGGAAAGCTACTAGATGTAGAAAACCGTCAAGACCAGCTGCGAGCCAAAGGTCTGTTTTCAGAAAAAACTAAAGCCAAGTAAGTTCTTTTTTGCATTAAAATATATGAGAAAATTAACTAAAAACATACCACTTATCATTGGTGTATTTTAGGCATACCTGAAGCCTAAAAATTTGTTCATTATTTCAGCATTAATCATTAAAATTCCAAATAATAGGTGATTTTTTTTGTTTGGGAGGATGTAAGTATTAAGGTTATTATTTTTATATTACTTCATTCTAGATTTGTGTGTTAAGTGGCACTTACTGTATTTGAATATTATTTCTTTAGAATTTTTGTGTATGTAACTGTGCATTTATATCCCCGTATATATGTGTGTGTGTGTGTGTGTGTGTGTGTGTGTGTGTGTTTTGTATTTGAAGGTTTGTGCTTCCATTTAGCAAACAGTGATAGATTAGATCCATCATCCCAACCAACCAGTTTTAAATTTGGGGCTGGTTATTCACATATTTCTTCCTATGCAAAAGACACAAGTTTTTGAATATACCTAGTTTTAGTTGTAAATACTACCCCTAGCCTTTTATTTGGATTTCATTACTACTTTAGTCCATTGACAGATTAACTCTGTGTCTGTAACATACCCTTTAAAGTAAATGATGGAAAGCAAGCACAGTTTTAATTTTTGAGAAATCTAGTGACTTGAATATCATCAGATGGGTTCCCCAATGCCATGTCTAACTCTGCGAATGGAACATTTGCTAGACTGGGTATCTTTTCTAAAGTAGATTGAGGAAATGAAATAATGTGTCTCAAAAATCATTTACTTGGATGAAATTTTACAGCTCTATAATACAAAAATGTGTTTCCCAATCAAGAATCGCTACTACTTGTGGGATCTTTTGTGATATAACTCATTGTATGGTTAATTTAAAAGAGAATATAATGTGATATTTTAACAGAGACCCGATTGGCAGCAGATGGATGATTAAGGAGGAACTGGAAGAAATGCTAGTGGAAAAACTGTCAGATCAAGATGTGAGTAATTAATCTTTTTAATTTAAGGGGACCTGTGCCATAAGATTGTAGACATTTGCTGTATTTAGGATCCTAATAGTAATGTTCCTCAGAGGCAGGTGTTCATAAGACGGTTTTCCTTTTAAAACATGTGGAGCTGATTTCTGCCCTGGGAGGGTCAGGAAGGTGCCTGGTCCCCAGACCCTCCTCCACAAGTACGCTTGCATCCTCTGCCCATTGTTCAGGGGCGCATGGCAGGTGTCACTTTTCACCCCCTTCAGTAAAGTGGGTGCTAATTTTACAGGCTAATGATAAGTGTAAGGGGCTGTTACAGGTTAAGCAGAAGAGAAATGAAGCGCATGGTTACCTTCCTGGCTTACCAAATGCAGTATCCACACGGCCAGTATGTTTCATCTTGGAATCGGCAAAACTGCCTGTATCAGAATCACCTGGAATGCTGGTTACAAAATGCAGTTCCCAAGGTTCGGACCTCACGCAGAATTTCCATGGGTGTCACCCAGGAATCCACAGTTCCAGCAGGCTCCCCCAGTGAATGTTAAAGCCTGTGAATGTGGTGACCCCTGCTTTCGGTCTTAGTCTGATTCTTTTTTTGCTCAATGTTCTAATATATGCCAGGATTATCACAGGAAATTTGGTGTTTTAAATGTGTTGATGTTCTAAATTTAGGTTATTTCTGGAAGATTGGAGTATAGAAAAATTTCACAAATTGTTCCAAGAAAGGTTTTTTCCTTCCATGGCAGTGGGTAACATTGTTAGTACCTTGCTGCCGTGTAGATTTCGAGTCATATGCTTAAATTGCTCTTTTCTTCATTTAACATATTGAAGAAATTAATGTTTTGGAAAAGTTGCAATTTGCTTAACTAAGGTGTCGGGCGTTTGGTGAGTTAAAGATCTGAAATTAATTTCTAATATCCTAACTGCCAAGTCAGTATCACTGCACGTGGATCCAACTGAAAAACCTCTCTTTGCTCCTTCATTGAATGAATCATTTCAGTGTATCCTGTTTCGTGGCTGCTTTTATTTTTATAATACAGGTTTGTTTGTTTTCATTTTGAAAACATCCCAAGGACTTTGTTATAGGTGTGCAGCTATGAAAACAAAACAACCAAATATATAGGTATCTTTGTACCTTGGGCAGCTGGCCGTTGGAAGAAATCCTGAAGCTGATGGCTGGTGTCAAGATGAGGAAGGCAGGGGTAGTCAGTGATGCCTTGAGCCATGATCCCAGTTCACAAGCAAGGTTGGGTCATACCTGTGGTTGCCTCCTTGTGTGTTCAAGGGTATTACAGCCGGTGCAGAGGAACTGAGAACAGCTGAGGAAGGACAGGCCTGTGAATGAAGGTGATGGAGCTTTACCAGGCTGGGTACCGCAGGTGGCTAGTAGTTCACTCTTCCTCAGACAGTTGCCTTCTCTAGTATTGTAACATCACAGGAAGCAATAATGGAAGCGGCCCTTTTAATCTTACTTGTGAGATTTTTATATATTTCAAATTATTAATGGCAGATTTTCACTGTAAAGGCAGTGGTAACAAAGATGAGTATGATTTTTAGGGTTGGCAAAACATAAATAAGGTTATCAAAAACTGGGTTTCACACTCCATGCTAAGGATCTCAAGTATCAGTTGTTTCCTTCTGCATAAACACTTTAGAGTGATTACTCTGGCTTCTAATTTTAAGGGGTTAATACCAAGTTGTTTACTTTCTAATCACATGTTCAAGAACTATTAAAAAAAAATGCACTGAGTAGCAAGGGTAATTTATTTCAAGAGGTTGCCCTTTAAGTCAAGTATCTCTTGAATTTTTAAATAGCTTGATTGTTCGGTTTTAAAGGAAATCATAAACATTAAAGTAACACAGCTTGAACAGCTAAAGATACATTTGCCAAATGTATTATGAAATGTAGTTTAAGAGGTACGTTTTCTCAAAATCAGACTCTTCCCATTTTACTGTACGAAACTTGCTGGAAATTATTTATGAAGCGCCTCTTGATACAGTTCTAATAAAATAGTAGAAATTATACTTAAAGATCATCTAAGTATTTTTTTGAAAATGAATTTAAATTTCACCTTCATGTAATCCTGATACAGAGAAATCGATTTTTCTTTGAATGATAAATTTCTTTGTTTCTCGAAAGAAAAGGTTGAGCACTAAAGGTACACAGGGGAAGTGCTGCATCTGCACGCTGTTTTAAAAGCAGCATGAAGTTGCAGAAGTGTCATCCTGTCAAAATTCATCAGGAAAAGCAACATTGGAAAGATCAAGTATATAAAAATAGAAAAAATTTAGCAAATGCAATTACACTTGCATCTCCTAATGAATTTTTATTGTCTGCAGTATGCACAGTTCATTCGGCTGCTGGAAAGGTTATCGGCGTTGCCGTGTGACGAGGCTGAAGAAGAATTTGTGGGCAGGTTCCGCAGGAGTGTAACCATTCAATCGAACAAACAGCTGATTGAGCCTTTGCAGTATGACGAGAAGGGTATGGCCTTCAGCACAGGCCAAGGTAACGCACCCGTGGAGAGAGAACACCCCCCTCCACCAAGGACTGGGAAATAGCCGGATGTTTATTTGCTCTTGCCCTTTGGTGTTCATTTTGTTTGTTTATTTTTGCTGCTGCTATGCTGGATTTCCGAATATTAAGGCTCTGTTGATGTTTTTAAAAACTGAACTTTATAATGTTGCAAGAAAAAAATGTGGACACATACCTACACAATCATATTAACACTTTGTATTTTCATATTTTCAACTGGTAGAAACAACAAAATATAGGTTTCTTATAAAGGTTTAGGTTTCTAAATAAAGGTTTCTTATATTAAATGAAAATTTTCGGTGAATCTGTACGTCAGATGCTAAAACTACAGAACGTTAAAACTTTAGGTCCTCGACTCACATCTTCCTTGTAGGTGTACAGAGACATTTGACATGATGTAACTTTAAAGAATTGAGTTATTAAATGACATATCTGCAACTTTAAAAAATTTTACATCATTCCTTTATCATTTTCAGTTAATATTTTCAAAAAAGTGTGACCTTTCCTAAGGATTCCTTTTATTTCTACCAATTATACTTTATTATACTGTTCATATATTTTAAAAATTATACAATTAAGATATACTCTTATTAATTTAAAAAGAACACTATGTAAGTTGATTTTTTTAATAATATAAATAAATATGAATTACTTTGTTGAAACTAAAATCATTGTAGTGTTTCTAAAATGGGATTAAGGAACAAAATCACCCCATAGTAAGCTTTATTACATCAATGATGGTGTAGTTTGCCTGTTCTGTTTTTGTTTGACTTGTAATAATTATAGAACTTTCCTATATAGAGTGTTACATATTGTTATTCTGGGGGAAAAAATTTAATGTAGTTTTGCCTCTGTCAAAGCATTGGTCCTCAAGATGTTCACTAATAGGTGTCTTATATTTTTAAAGGTAACAGAAAGACTGCAAAGGCAAAAGTGACTGTTTATGACCATGGAAGTGGGAGGATAGAAGTAAATGGGGTCGACTACCTGCTCTACTTTCCGGTGACTCAGGACAGGTGAGGTCTTTGTTTTGGTTTTGGTTTTTAAAGAAAATGTACTTTATAATATGTCACGATCAACTAAGGCTTATGATTTACTGATTATATTTGTCTGCATGATTATTTCTTTTTACTAATAGAATATATCTAACTAGAGGGATGCTGTCACTATTTTTTATGTTATTTTCCAGATTTTTAAAAAGCATCTCTAGAATTCCTCATTAATTGAGTCTTCCTCCCCTTTTCATCAGATCATACCGGAAGTTGAGTGTCTCGGTGTCTCATGTTCTGAAATGCAGACTATGCCACCTCTGCTTCCTGGGTTTGGGGATGGGCAGCCACAAAACAACGAAAACCAACCTTGCTTGGCATTTACCATTGTAAATATTAGAAAAAGTTCGCTTTATCCTTTGGATTTTTTTCTATTCACAGAAAATTATATATATATATGTGTATATATATATATATATATATATATATATATATATATATATTAAGCAAGCAAAGAAACCTGACATTTATGTATTAAAATAAGAGATCAGGCTTTGCTTAGTTCCCATGGCTACATATGGCCGTTTTATTCTTTGAACTTTGTATCCCATGGAGAAACAGACATTAATTATAAATCGGTGTCACAGCCCAACTCCACTAAATATGCCCACCTGAGATATGTTCCTTCGCCACAGTGTAAGGCCTCTTCTTGAGATGGTTATGATTTTCCCAGTCGTTACTGTCATTATCCACAAGTCACAGCAGTTCTGCAGGGTTAGTTCCTCTCTTCCTAATCTTCTCCTCGTTCCTGTAGTGGTGTTTAGGGTCAGAAGGGTTAAGGCTCTTATGATCCCAGTGCTTATGTCAGGAAAGAGGACCATGCCAGTGTAGTGTAAGCTTGTGGATGGAATAATTACTTCAGGAAATGTATGTTTATTTTATTTGTGTGTGTGTGTGTGTCAAGAAGTAGCCCGCTCTAACTCTGTTTAGTAGGAATTAAACTAATTATGCCATCATCCTCTCAGGGAAGCCGATGGAGGAGGCTCTTATTTGTCTTACCAAACGCCAGAGAGACCCGTAACTTCAGCATTATGACCGCTGTAAGGAATGGCATTTGATCAATAACCGTCTGTTAATTTGTGTTCAGATATAACTCCTGATGATTTAATAGCAAGTCTCGATTTTGGCTTTATCTCACGATTAAGTTGCCCCCTTAGAACTTACTCTTCAGTCTGATTCAGCAGGCGTTTGCTAAGGGTTGTCTGTGTGCCCAGTCTTGTTCTTGGCATTGCGAAGATACCAGATCTATGTGAGATACGGTATCTGTTGTCAAGAAACTCCCTATCTGATTGGGAAACCTGAGGCTAGTCTTGGTGGGATAGGCACCCAAACCGCCTCACTGTCTTTCAGTAGTTGTCGGGGATTTACGGCAGCTGTGCTACTCGGGAACTGGCCTTTCCTCCTGCACGAGTGGCTCACGAGCTTACAGATGAGCAGGGAGGTGACCACTGACCAGTAGTAGGGAGACGGCCGAGCCATGAATGGGTGATCTTGATTCTAGGTCTGTTTTCCAGCTGTGTGAACTCAGCCAAGTTGCTTAAAGGTCACCTCCCTAAATGGTAGGAGGGAGTTGGACTTGATGATCTCTGAGGTGCTTGCATGAAGGTCAGTTTGAACTGCTTGCCTTCCTTTCCAGGGTGCTTTCTTTAGGCTCTTTTTACACAGACATAGCAAACAGGTCATTGGGAGTGTCGACTGTGTTCCTTCCTCGAGCTGTCAGAAATTTTGTGTTTATTCATTCACTTAGCAGACATTTACCACGATGCGCCTGGTGCTGTGTGGGGGTACACAGAGCAATGCTTTCTGATTTGGAAAGGCCTTTGCTCTGTCACTCAGCCAGTGAAGCAACTCTTAATTGATCACCTGTACAAAGGGAGTACATTCCTCACATGGCACTAACCGTGTAATAGAGGAGACAAGTTAGCATCTTAAGCAGTCACAGAAAAATAAGAGTACGTGATTTTATATATGTACCACATTATGTGCTGTACAATTGGTGCTGTAGGAGTGGCTTTCAGAGAAGATTGAAAGGAGGAAATTTTTTTTTTTCAAAATAACTTTGATTATATAACAAAGAGCAAAATAAAATTGATTCTTTTAGCTCAGGATTTCACCTGAGATCGCTGAGAGGAGAGATTTGTGAAGTATTTTCATGCCGTGTAACTGTTTTTGCATGTACTAGTGTGAGTCCAGATTAATTAAAACCAATAGCTGTGTAATCGTTTTCAACTGTACCCTTTGGGTGTTGCTCTCTCTCTTTATAGACTTAGCGTCGTGCTCAGTGTGCACCAGCTCCCTGACTGTGCGGACTCTTCTTCCTCAGGTCCTTTCTCGCCTTGACCACCCTGACTCAAGTGCTCTCATAGAGCCTGAATTTTTTCCCCAAATTTTAGTCTCAGTTTTTTAATCTATATAAGCATTTGTTAGGGAATCTTAAAGTTTTAGGAATTCAAACATAAATGTTTAAGCTCCCAAACGAGTAGGTGAGCAGGGCTTCTCTTAGTAACATCATCACTCTCGTCACTCACCTGTGCAGTCGTGTCAGGCAGCGTGGGCCTGTGATGTGCCAAAGACAGTTCCTTAGGTTCCATACCGACCTCGGTGTCCTTGCTGGAAATGGCGGGGTTAGATTGTCAGCCTCTAAATTTTCTTTCACTCTTATAATATAGCCATTATTTATGATATCGTTGACTCTTGAACAATGTGGAGGTTGGGATTTTCCCAGCACCGTGGAAAACCTGAGTACAGCCTTACCGATGGCTCTTTGTATCGAGTTTCCTCATCGAGGGATCCAACCACTGTGGATGGTGTAGGTCTGTAGTATTTACTGTTGAAAAAAATCCACGTGTCAGCAGGCCTGCACAGTTCAAACCCATGTTGTTCAAAGGTCAACTGTAGTATTACTTTTGTAACATCCCTGTTTTTTATTTGGTTGCTTTGGAACACTTGTTCAAAGAAAACAATATTAGATTTAGGTCGTTTCATGCCTATTTTCTGTTGTAGGACTTGTTTCATTCCTGTTGGAACAGCATCCCTGTTGAAGCAGTATTGTTACAAATTCCAGTTAACTCTACCCTTCCGAGCTCTTGTTGTGTCCATCCACACCAGCCTGGGCTTGCTCCGCTAGTGTGTAGTCCAAGGGGTAACATCCACCTCTCAGCGTCACTGTGTGACGCTAACCTTTACTTGGGGGGTCCAGAAAGCTGCAGTGTCAGACCAGACAAGCAAACGCAATATTCAATATTCATCAGCTTTTCTAAGTAATATCCATAAGAGCTATCAAGGCAAAAGCAGTTGCTTGTTTGTGAGTGAGAAGAAGGTCCAGGGCCGTCTGCCTCTGGTTCTGGCCCTGCCTGGACCGCATGGCTGCTCACTGGCTGTGGAGGGAGGCAGGCCTGACTGGTCTGTGGGGTGTCACCTGGCAGGACCCTGCAGCCGAGGGAACTGCAGGCAGAGTGCGTGTCTCAGTGGGAAGATGTCGAGTGTGGTTTCAGTGACTTTAAAACTCACGGTGTCAGGACGAGTACAAACCTTATACAGATACAGCACAGTACACTTTACTTAGTGAAGCCAAATGGCACTTGATGGTTGCTTGGGAAGACCTATTAATATTACATCTGGTCATTGAATCCAGAGAGGTGGATTTTAAAGGAGTTCTCCCAGCTTTCAGACTTCTTTATGAGGTTATGTTCAAGCCTCGCAAAATTCTCGTGAGACAAGCAGGGTCAGCAAACAGCTGGGGTGTGCTGTTGTGCCCGAGCAGAAGAGGCCTGACCCTGTTCTCACAGAGCATCTGAGTGGCGGGGACGCTAGTGTTTCTGCGTCTGGTGTCGGTCTCACACACGTCCAGAATGTGAGCAGCCTGTAACATTGTGTATCTTCGCAGTGAACTTAACTCCACCTCTCGTGCTGTGCCTTAGAGAACAGCTGATGTTCCCTTTCCACTTCCTCGACCGGCTTGGAGAACACGACATGACCTGCACGGTGTCGGGGGGCGGGCGGGCGGCGCAGGCGGGGGCCATCCGCTTGGCGACGGCGAGAGCCCTGTGCAGCTTTGTCACCGAGGACGAGGTCGAGTGGATGCGCCAAGGTGCGAGTTCAGGTGGGGGGGGCGGGTCACCCTCGAGTCTTCATCCGACTCCGTTTTGTGTCGGGCATGTGAGCGGTGGCTTTTGTTTTATCACAGAAATTTGTAATCGTTATTCGATTTAATGATGGAACCACTAAGGTGTTTCTCTCCAAAGTTATTGGAGCTTCCTTTTCCACTGTGATATCAGTTCGAATTTTATTTCCCTTACTCACTCTGTGTGACCCTGTCACCTAGCTGTGAATTCCAGAGTCTCTGCACAGGGGGAGAAGGGTTCTATGATTAATATGTTCGTTAGGGCCCTGCGTCCGCATTTCACAGTCAGTCGGGGCAGCTCTAACTGAGGAGTGTCTTCCCACCATTTGTGAAGGAGGAAAGCACTGCGGGCACTGCCAACTGGCTGTGTGGCCTCAGCAAGGCCCCCGGCGCCTCTGGGTCCAGGAGCCCCTCTGGGCAAGTGACGTGGGCCCTGCCCCTGCCCTCCCACTGCGCCGCTGGGGTTCTGATCCCATGTTGCAGATAGGGCCACCCGTAGCTTAGGCAAGTTAATTTTTTTAAACCTCTAAAAATCCATTTCCTTATAAACAGTTCACCATTTTGTAGGATTCATATCTAGTCATTAAAATCATTTGATAGGACCTCACTTAACAATTCTGCTAGTTTGAGTTTCTGTGCATATTGAAAAGTAATAAAGCATCATTACTTATCATTTAAACTAGAATTTAGATAGGTCTTGTTTGCATTCCACACAAAGCGTTGTGTTATTCCACACCCCCTAAGTACAAGTAAATGCAAGAGCTGTGGGTATATGACAAGTGTAAAACGCGAATTTCGCCTTTGCTGTGTGGCCATTGAAAGTACCTTAATAAAATACCGAAGTCCTCGCATACAGTGAAGAGAAGTGCTAGTGTTGGAAAGGTGAAAAAGACAGTGAGAAACTCCGGTCTGTTTACATATTTATGAACACAAAGAGTTTTCTCGTCGCTGTTGTTCTTGTAGTTACCAACATCCCACGACTGGGCCACCACTGGGCACACCCATCGGGGCCGTACGCTGAGAGTGACTCGTTTATTGCTCCGAAGCTGTAATTACTCCTGATGGTGGGAGACCGGGAGCTTCCAGTCTAAACGGACTTTACTCTTCTGGAACCAACACCTTGTGCTGAGAACACAACTCTAAAACCTTTTTTAGATTCTGAAACAAAGTGCCAAGAAATATTATTATCACACAAATTAGAAAAATAAGTTTCTTTTCTCAGATATGTTCGATAGGTCATATATTATGTGTCGGTTTATTGACAGGCACTGTTACTGTATGGTGTCTGTATACTTCCACACACTTCGCCACCCAGGAAGTTTTTCTTTTCTCCCTCTTGAAACTTTCACATCTGTAATAGTAAGTGTGCCGGGCAAGTTCCCTGGCAGTGAGTAGTGACTGGCACACCAGAGCAGCTTTGTCTTAAGTTGAACAAGTTTAAAAACCAAAAGGGAGTCATATCTCTCATAGAAGAAGAGAAGCAGACTCAAGTAATGTGCCTGATGTTTGTCTCAGAAGTTGGGAAAATAGCTTAGGAGAGTGAACGCGGACTGCTGTCCTGAGTTGTATATGAGGCTGGGAATTGCTTGTGGGCCTGGGTGCTTTATCTCTGGCAGCAGGAGCTGCCAGTTTATGCGGTTCTCCTGCTTTCCTGCGCTTTCCCTGGTTCATAAAGGCGTCTCTTTTTATGCTGCAGCGGGACTGCTTACTGCCGATCCCCGTGTCAGAGAGCGGAAGAAGCCGGGCCAGGAGGGAGCCCGCAGGAAGTTCACCTGGAGGAAGCGCTGAGCGTCTGGGCGGGAAAGGAGGGGCGCTGTGCACCTGGCACGCGGCGGACGCGCAGGAGGCGGGCTCTGGCCGCGTGAAGCAGCGCCCTCACGCGTTCCAGCTGGGAGCTGATTCATTCTAAATGCAGCGTCGTAAAGGTTCCCTTCTAAAAATCATTATTTAAAACTGTTGAGCTTTGTTCTGCTGCTTTACTTTTAAAACTTTCTCAGAAGACAGCTTTAGAAGCATAACTCACAATCTTGGCATATTTGACCTGAAAGGAGCATTCAGCAAAATCCAATCAAGAGACCGCCTTTTGTGGATGGAAAGGCCCAGCCCCACACATCTGACCCAGCAGAGCCGCACTGCTAACTTAATGACAGGACGGACTTGCACTCACTCCCCCAACTCTGTGGTTTTCCCAGAGAGCAGTTGTTACAACGTATCTTTCAAAACTGAGGGATGAGAGTGCTTGTTGAGCAGAGTGAAGCCCGTGGAGCGTCTTTGTCAGGAGCCCAGCTGAGTCTCTGCGGAAGACAACAGGCCAGTCCCCCCCCTCCCAGCCCCCGGCAACCACCATTCCACTCTCTGTTTCTGAGTGTGACTCTTTTTTTTTTTTTTTTTTTTTTTTTAAAGATTCTGTGGGGGCTTCCCTGGTGGCGCAGTGGTTGGGAGTCCGCCTGCTGATGCAGGGGACACCGGTTCGTGCCCCGGTCCGGGAGGATCCCACATGCCGCGGAGCGGCTGGGCCCGCGAGTCATGGCCGCTGGGCCTGCGAGTCCGGAGCCAAAGGGAGAGGCCACAACAGTGAGAGGCCCGCGTAACGCCAAAAAAAAAAAAAAAAAAAAAGATTCTGTGTATAAGTGATGCCATGCCTGAGTTCGCCTTTCTCTTTCTGGCTTCTTCCACTTAGCACAGTACCTTCCAAGTTGGGTACAGACTTGCAGTTATGCTATGAATTAATTCTGAGGATCCGGCGGTAGCGTGTCTGTGAAACCTTGAAGTAGTTCCAGAGTTCTGTACATGCGTCACTTTTTCTGGGCTGCGTAGTTCCATTGCTCTCACAAGATGCCCAGAGGGGTCCCTCCCTATGATACTGAGAACCACGGGCACAAGGAGGGTTTGGGGTTTTTTTAAGGACAGTAAGTCCACCCTTTGTGTGCAGCGCTAGATCCAACAGGAGAAGCAGACACCATGGTGAGCTCTGGGGCCTGACCTGGTGGGAGCAGGGGTCAAGGGTATTGGTCATAATCTTTATCTGGCTAGGAGGAGGGTTACATGAGTGTCCACTTTACTATACCTTTCAAATGTGATTTTTATTATGAACCATTTTATGATAAAAGTGAATGAAAGACCACCACGAGTCGGGACGCAGGAGCTCGAGAACAGTCTCCGAGGCTTATGTGTGACCTCTGGCAGCTGACCTCGTTACAGCTGGGTGGTCGCTCGTGCTGAGGGGAGCACAGCAGCTCCTGTCCCAGGGTTAGAGAGTTCAGTACACTCCACAGGAGCTGCGGGGCCCAGAGCAGGTCCTCTATCAGTGTGGGTTGTGATTTTGCTCAGGAAACCCCGCCGTAACTGCTGTCATTTGGTTAAACCCAAGTGCACAGGATCTCAGTTGGAGGAGGGAAGGAGTGGGGGTCATGGTGTAAGTAGGCAGTTTCCTTGGAAATGAATGACAGTTCACTGCCTTGACTCCTCAGAAGAAACAAACACGATGCTGTACGTGGGATAGCTGAGTGCCGTAGACCGAGTGTGTCCATATATCTGTTAAGACGTCCAGGCTACACTCGATTCAGCAGCCCCACTGACACAGATGCTCAGCCCTCACACGCCACGGGAGGTGGCAGCCGGCGAGGAGCTCTCAGTGTTTATAAGGGAGGGCCAGCACCTTGTGTTTGCACGAGTGTTGATGTCAAGCGCCTCTACCAGGAAGCCTGTGACCCATTCCCGCAAATTAACAGTCAAGGGGCCATAAAAATCATCATCTCACAGAAATACTGCCACCTTCTTTGGTGACCAACTTTGTGGGCCACAGAAGGTTTTCTTACTGTAAGCCTTTGGTTAAGACACCATGAACTCATTACTGAAAATTGAAAGTAATCTTTGAGCACTAAGCTATAAAAACTACTGAGCCTCAACACGGAGCAAAATATCGTCAGAACTTTTGTCTGTCATTTCTCGGAAAATATAAATTACTACAGAGGTGCAAAATGTGGGGAAAAAACAATTCAAGTCATATCAGTGTATTCCTTCAGCACAGGCCATTAGCTTTTTAAACTAAATAATAACATTTATAATATAAATTTAAAAAGGAACCATAAGGTAGAATTAGGTATTTCATTAGAATCAGAAGGTACTTAAAGGCCATGATTTTTGGAGTGAAGGCCTGCTTTAACCTTGTGTTTCCAGACGTCTTGGGGCCTTGCTGCCTGGAGGGAGGGCCCCTCCCAGGGTTAGCGGGTCCCTGGCGACGGTAAACCACATGCCTGCCTTGTGCCTTTCAGGCAGTCACTTGCTGGCCCGTTGGCCTCCTCATACCTGATCCTGATAAAACCTGGGTTTCACACAGGGCCTCAGCCTTTCAGGCGCCGTCCCTGCAGTAGCAGAATACGGGGTCCTAGTCTTGCTGTGTTAGTGCTTTTTCTTACTCAATTTTTATTCATCAGACATTTAACAAGTTATAAATACAAACCAGACAGGTTCCTTCTAGGAAATTTTCTTTAACGGATGGGAGGAGACCCCTTTAATAAAGTGGTAAATTCCTGTTATTTTTCATGAAATCACTGCTACTTTAGCTTTAACAAAAGTTAGGACCACTTTTGGACCTTCTATGAAAACTGTTCACGAGAACTCCAAATTTATTCCTTTTTCATTTTCCCGAGACTTGATTGTACTTCTCTTAAAAATGATTGAAACCTCCGCGGGGGAGCCAGCCTCACAGTGTGAGGTCCTTCTCTCCAAGTCGAGAATGCAAGATTCACACAAACTCTCCTGATGGCGTTTCGAACCCTGTAGACTTCTCCGCCGAGGACACCGTTGTCACTGTTTCCACTCGGGGTCCCCCACTATGACACTGAATTTTGTATTGCCTTGAAGTGAGGGGAGGGTGGTAGAGGAGAGGCGTGTTTCACGGCGATTCGCAGATAAAGGGAGCCGGACGCTGCACATCGGTAGGTGGTTGTGTTCAGCTATATGAGGACCTGTCGGTGGCAGGTGGCAAGAGCCCCAGACTTGGGCTGTCTTTACACTGAAAAGGGGGACTTACTGGGAGGCTCTCAGGGTTTCTGGACAGGGCAGACATCCTGCAGGAAGGGGGCCGTGTCCCAGGTCTCGCGGGCGCTCGGCTCCCAACTTGGCCTCTCACTTCTTGGGGTTCTTCCGACAGACTAGGGAGCTGGGGCCACTTCGGACCAAGGGCAGCTCTCACGGCAGCAGTGGTGGAGCGGGCGCAGGGGCAGCCCTAGCTGACAGCAGGTCCCGTCCCTGAAGGTGGAACTTGTGCCCCAGGGTCAGGCCTGGGTCGCTGCAGGGCTGTGCAGAGTGGTCGCCGCCGCAGCTGTCGGGGCCCCTCTCCGCTAAGGAATGCTGGCCTCCACCCGCCTCCCCAGGCTCAGCCCTGCCTGCAGACCACCCCCCAGCCGCGCCGCCCCTCCGCTGCCTGGTGCCCGTGAGCGGCCCGGCCGCTGTCCCCAGCACCCTTTCCTCCCCTGCCGTCTGTTCCTCCCCAGCCCGAGCTCGCGGGCGGTGCGGGTCTGTGCGCGTTTCTACCCGCAACAGAGGCAGCGGGAGGATTCTGATGTCTGTGCCCAGCACCCCCTCACGCCAGGCTCGGGAGTCAACATTCCCCCTGGGGGAAGGACGCCACTACCGACCCCTCGCTCAAACGTTCCGATAGCTCGGGAGGTGGGGTCTGCCTGCCCATCTGCCTTGCGCGTCTGGATTCTTCCATCACTCCATGGCGCCTTTACTGGTGGCTCCTCTGGTTCCCCCAGGAAGGGGGTTATAAAAAGTAGTCAACAGAGTTTTTGTCCTCAAAGCTTAGAATTTGCGTCTCTAATTAGAAAAACAACAAACACAGAGAAAACAATTAGAAGGCAATTAGGTCCTGCTGAGAAGTGTTGACTGAGCAGTAATGACAGGGAGCTGAGGATGGGACCTCACCTGGCAGGTCGGCTGGGAGCTTCTGCGAGGGTGACACGTGCTCCGGAGACCACCGCCCTCCGCCCACACCGAGCCTCAGCGCTCTGGTCTGAAAGATGGGGGCAGGATCTCTGCTTTCCAGGGCTCCGCGGACCACTCAGAACTGGGGTGAGACACCTGGCAGTTTCCGAGGCAGCAGGTCCTGGTGACTCTCCGTGGCCAGCGTCGACCACAAACGTCAAAACTGCCTCGAGGAGGACGCAGGCCCTACCCGGCAGGCAGCATTCAGAGATTGCACCCCAGTTACTCTTGGTAGCCGCCCCCCTGCGCATCCCCTGGGGCCTTGTCTTACTGAGGAAAGAAGTGACAGGAAGGCAGTGCCAGCTGCGTTACTGCCTGAGCTGCGCTGTGGGCATCCCTGCATCCCTAAGGCGGGCTGGCCTCAGCCGGCCTGGCTGGAATTCCTGTTGACGTTCCCTCTTTCAGGGCCCTCCTGGATCTGGCTTCTCTTGTCCCCAGCCGGCTGCCCACAGGTGGTGACAGGAGCATCAGCCAGCTGCAGCCTGACACCCGGGTGCTGGAGGCTTTCTGTAGAAACATCTCCGCACACGAATACTGTTCAAGCTAGAGGGCCTCCCGTACATCATCAGCACTGGTTCTCTTTCAAGATGTTGTGAATTTAAACTATGTAAAAATTCTCATCCATGTTGGAGCAGTGGAATTAGAAGAAAACAAAGGCTCCTCACCCTGGAAAGGCAGCGTATACAAGAGTACCATCCTGTAATGCTGAGGGGTTCACGGAACCCCGGAAGTCCGTTCCTGGCCTGAGGGTCTCCACAGCGCCTCGTTGAGAATGCCCATTCAGTTCATGGCAAGGATGGGACGAATTCAAAACTTTATGGTCATCTTAATTTTAGTTTCTGGATTTCTTGTTCCTACCTTGAAATTACTTGTTTAAAGAGCGCAGTGGGCTTATTTTGGTCTTTATATATAGGCTTCCTAAACATAAGCTCCAGTATCATCGTGTGGGATGGGATGGGCGTTTCAGGCTGCCTGTGCGGCATCGCCCTCTGAGGTCTCCCCTGCCGACCACCCTCCTCCCTCCCTCCCCCTCCTCCCTCCCTGTCCACCCCCTGCATTGGGATCTGCCGGGTCCATAGGGCAAGGGGCCAGCTCACCACCGTCATCTTGCCCTCATGTCCACATACTGCCTCAGTGACTCCCCGGCATGTTGGGAGAAATCATTTTGGATCTTAGAGGGTTCGCAGGGAGAATTTGGAGACCTACAATAAGCCACCCAAACTCCAAAGCGGATCTTTAAGTTACAAACTTAGCTGTCACCACAGAGTGGAACCCACTCGTGGGTCACGCAGATGAGAATTGAGATGTCCTGCTGGGCAGAGTGCATGACACAGGGCGGTTTGAGAGGTGACAGGAATGGCTCGGAGGGAATGGATGGGTATTTCTAAGACATCTAGTGTGTGGCTGTTACTACTCATTTCATCGTAGTACCAAGTCTTTCAGAATATTCTTCAATGATTTAGTTAACTTCAGAGTTCAATAAATAGAGTAACAATAACTTGCTTGTGGCTTAGGAAATCTATTTCCTTTCAATTAGAAAAATTTTTTAAATTAAACATTGAATAGTCTATACTTTTAATCTAATCAGGTGAGTGAACCCTAGCCTTAATGTTACGGTGCTGCGGGCCGCCAGAAAGGAACGCTGCCCGTACCCTGGTTTTAACCCCGTGAGGTAAACCCTCGGGGTTGGACCTCTAACCCACGGAACCGTAAGGCAGTAAATTCGTGCTGTGTTTCAGCCATTATGCTTGTGGTTGGTTACAGCAGCCACAGAAAAGTAATACAGGGGACTTCCCTGGCGGTCCAGTGGTTAGGACTGCACTTGCAATGCAGGGGGCATGGATCCCTGGTTGGTTGGGGAACTAAGATCCCACGTGCCGCATGGCACGGCCGAAAGAAAGAAAGTAATAATAGGTGTGAGCATAGGTTATTGTCGGAGATGAGGCTGGCGCAGGAACTCAGAGGTCCCCGAGCGAGTCACAGGAGGCAGGGCTTCTGGAAGAGATCCGTGCACTGAATCCCTGATGGAGCTCAGGGGACAACCTTCTCTTAGGACGTTTCTGTAACCAGTGCCCGAGGGAAGGCTCGTGCGGGCAAGGTTACACTGTCTAATGGCTCTGCCAGCGAAGACTTGCTTATTTGGGGAAATATATTACGGGATGTGCGAATTTTAAGCCAAAAAATGAAAGTTTACTTTCCCACACACGTTACTCTGTGCGCCTCTCTCCTGGACGGCTGGACTGGGCGTGGCTGCCTGGAGCCGGCTGGGTTTCCGGATGTGCCCTGCCTGGGGCCTTGGTAGTACTTCCAGCGTAGCTCCCAGGCGCAAAGCGGGCTGACGCCTTCCAGAGCGAAGGCGCGGGGTCCCTCGCAGACCCCTGCGCTCTTCCATTTACCCAACAGATGCTGATCTATGCAGCCCCACGGTGAGTGCTGAGGAGGTTTAGGGAGCAGAAACAAAAGCTTGCGTGCCGGCTGGGGGGACGATAAAGTGTTACGTGGCTGGCCTTGCGCGTGGGTGCCCTGGAGCAGGGAAGGGGGGTTGGGACTGGCACGGCGAGGCGGGGGGGGCAGCTGTTGCAGGGAGCCGTGAAGGCAGCGAGGAGCAAGCATCTTACACTTGGCACCGGAGAGCCCCGGTCGAGGGGCTGGCCTAATGCCAAACCCCGGGAGCTGGCAGGTGTGGGCGGAGCAGAGGGAGGAGGATAGTGAGAGGACAGGGCAGAGCCGGGTGGGGTGACGGGGAGGGCTGGAAGGCCATGGTTTCCCTGGCAGCAGACGGGAATCACTGCACGTTCTGAGCGGAGGCTGGCGCGCCCTGTGTGTGCATCCGACCTTCCTCGTGTTCAGGGGGCACTCGGGGCCTCGGGTGGAGCAGGGAATTCAGGCAGGAGGCAGTGCACCGAGTCAGGTGACGTAGCTGATGGCTGGGACCAGAGTGCAAGAAGCAGAGCTGGAGAGAGGGCTCAGACCCTGGGTTTTGAAAGCTTAAGTCCAAGATCAAGTCACTCGTGATGTATGTGAAGTGTATGTCATCCCATCCCGTTACTTTGTCCAGGTGACCCGTAACTACCAGGTCAGTGAATAGTGTAACCCCTATGGCGATCAGTTGAAGCGTTAGTAACCCAATCCCGTGTGGAGGGAACATTTTGAAGGTTAATAATGAGGTGAGAGACAAGTGAATAAGAAAGAAGGGGATGTTTCATCAGTGTTCTAGATCGTGGTTCTCAGACGGGCATCAGAGTCGTCTGGAGGACTTAAGACATGTTCCGGGCCCGCCCCCACCCCCCCGAGTTTCGGCAGGAGGCCTAGAGCAGGCATTTCTAGCTGAGTTTGCATGTCCAGCTAGTTCCAGGCGATGTGGCTGCAGCCGGTCCGGGGATCACACACGGGGAAACCCTGCTCCAGGTGTGAAGTGTTCTCCGGAAAGGGCAGCAGAGGGGAGCTTAGGGCCCTTTCCATCCAGCTGTCACCAGCCAGAGGCTTCCCCAGGGAGGCCGCGTGCGCGTGCTGGACAGTGAGATACCACGGGCCCCAGGGGTCAGGGGCCGGACTCAGGGTCCCATTGGTGTGCAACCTCTGACACACACACCCCTTAACAGAGGTCCACAGAGGTTACCCTAATCGCTGGGTGAAGGGATTCCGAGTTTTTATTCCAGCCTGCTAACGTGATCAGATACGGACTAGCTCTCATTCCTGAATTGTGTTGAGACGTTGATTCATTTGAAGCGAAAAAAGCAAGTGGTAACTATTTCTCTTCTATCAAAGAATATTCATGTATTACATGCCTGTATTTGACTTACAAAATGTATTTGTGTCTAGATACCTTTATGCCCGTATTTGACTTATAAAATCTGTTTGTATCCAGATATCTCTATGCAGTGAAATTACTGATTATTTTTTACTTTCTTCTTTCATGTGTGGTTTGAAGTTTCTAAAGCTCATTCGTAACTCTTATAACAGAAAATAGTGAATTTCGCCTTGAAGTGTCCAGATTTCTAGCGACTAGTACCCTGGTTTAACCACCAGGTGGAGCAGTTTACAACCGAATAGGCTACTCGATGCAGAAAAGGCGAAGGGGGTGAGATTCCCGCCCTCTTCCCTAATGTCATCCAGGTGATTCCTGGATACGCTGTAATGCCCCTTGGAAACGTCAGGCATACTAATTATATTTTTTAATCTGTCTATTGCAGATGAATCTCTAAATTCTGATTTATTTTTCACATGCTTACGTTTGAATTTATAACGATCTCACTTATTAAATTGATTCCCTTTTACTATATTAGTTTCAGGTGCACAACATAATGATTTGACATTTGTACACAGGCACACCTCCTTTTATTGTGCTTCCCAGATATTGCATTTTTTATATATGTATACAAATTGAAGGTTTGTGGCAACCCTGCATCGAGCAAGGCTGTTGGTGCCATTTTCCCAAAGCATTTGCTCTCTGTGTATTTCGGTCACATTTTAGTAATTGTCGCAATATTTTAAACTTTTTCATTATTACTATGTTTGTTAGGGTGATCTGTGATCAGTGATCTTTGACGTTACTATATTGTAATTGTTTGGGGGGCCCGCGAGTCACACCCATGTAAGATGGTGAACTTAATGGATAAATGTGTGTGTGTTCTGACTGTCCAGCGACCAGCTGTTCCCCGTCTCTCTCCCTCTGCCCGGGCCTCCCTGCTCCCTGACACACAACAATATTGAAATTCGGCCAATTAATACCCTACAGTGGCTTCTAGTGTTCAGGTGAGAGGAGGTTCGCGCATCTCTCACTTTAAATCAAAAACTTGAAGTGGTGGAGCTTAATGAAGAAGGCATGTGGGAAGCCAAGGCAGGCTGAAAGCTAGGGTTCTTGTGCCAGATGGTTAGCCAAGTTGTGTGTGCAGAGGGAAGGTCCCTGAAGGACGTTAAAAGTGCTGCCCCAGTGAACACGCACAGGCATAAGAAAGCAAACAGCGCTATTGCTGTTGTAGAGAAAGTTGCAGTGTCTGGATAGAAAACCCTAGCAGTCACAACAGTCCCTTAAGCCAAAGCCTACTCCAGAGCAAGGCCCTGACTCTCTTTAATTCTCTGAAGGCTGGGAAACGTGAGGGAGCTGCAGAAGAGAAATCTGAAGCGAGCAGGTGTTAGTTCATGAGGTTTAAGGAAAGAAGCCGCCTCCGTAACATAAAAGTACAAGGGGGGGCTTCCCTGGCGGTCCAGTGGTTACGACTCCACGCTTGCAGTTCAGGGGGCACGGTTTGATTCCTGGTCGGGGAAATAAGATCCCACATGCCACGCAGCGAGGCCAAAAGATCTTAAAAAATAATAAAAAATAAGAAGTGCGAGGTACTGATGTAGGAACTGCAGCAAGTTATCCGAAAGATCCAGCTAAGTAACCAATGAAGGTGGCTACAGTAAACAACAGATTCTAAGTGTAGATGAAACGGCCTTCTATTGGAAAAAGATGCCATCTGGGACTTGCATAGCTAAGGAAGAGAACTCAGTTCCTGAAGCAAAGCTTCGAAGGACAGGCTGACTGTCTTGTTAGGGGCTAATGCAGCTGGTGACCTTAAGTTGAAGCCAGTGCTCACTTACCATTCTGAAAACCCTCGGGCGTTTAAGAATTATGCTAAATCTGCTCTGCCTGTGCTCTGTAAGTGGAACAAGAAAGTCTGTATGACAACACATCTGTTTACAACATGCTTTACTGGATATTTTAAGCCCGCTGTTGAGAACTACTGCTCAGAAAAAAAAAAGGTTCCCTTCAAAATATCACTGCCCATTGACAATGCACCTGGTCACCCCAGAGCTCTGATGGACATGGGAAATGAGACTAATGTTGTTTTCATGCCTGCTAACGCAGCATCCATTCTGCAGCCCATGAAATTACTCAAGGAGGAATTTAAACTTTCGAGTCTTATCATTTAAGAAATACATTTATAAGCCTATAGATGCCACAGACAGGGATTCCTCTGATGGATGTGGGCAAGGTCAACTGAAAACCTTCTGGGAAGGATTCACCATTCCAGACGCCATTAAGAACATTCCTGATTCATGGGAAGAGGTCAGAATATCAACATTAACAGGAGTTTGGAAGAAGTTGATTCCAACCCTCATGGACGACTTTGAGGGGTTCGAGACCTCAGTGAAGAAAGTGACCTGCAGATGTGGTGGAAGCAGCAAGAGAACTAGAATTAGAAGTGGAGCCTGCAGATGTGACCGAATTGCTGCAATCTCATGAGAAAACTAACGGATGAGGGGTTGCTTCTTACGGATGAACAGAGAAAGTGGTTTCCTGAGTTGGAATCTACTCCTGATGAAGGTGCTGTGAAGATGGTTGAAGTGACAACAAAGGATTTAGAATATTCCATAAACTTAGTTGATGAGGCAGCAGCAGGGTTTGAGAGGATTGACTCTAATTTTGAAAGAAGTTCTACTGGGGGGAAGACGCTATCAAACAGCATTGAAGGCTGCAGAGAAATCGTTCATGAAAGGAGAGTCGTCCGTCGATGTGGCACACTTACTGCTGCCACCCCGCTGACCAGTCAGCAGCCATCAGCACCGAGGCCAGACCCTCCAGCAGCAAAACGATCAGGCTTGGTGAAGGCTCAGGTGATGGTTAGCAATTTTTAGCAATAAAAAATAAATAAAGCATTTTCTAATTAAGGTATGTGCATTTTTTAGACATAATGCTACACTTAGTAAAGTATAGCATAAACATAACTTCCATATGCACTGGAAAACCAAAAATTTTGTGTGACTCGCTTTATTGCAATATTCGCTGCACTGCAGTGGTCTGGAACCGAACCCACAGTATCTCCGAGGTCTGCCTGTATATTGCAGAATGATCACCATAGTAAGTCTGGTTCACATCTGTCACCATGCATAGTTACCAGGAAAATTATTCTTCTTGTGATAAGGATAACTTGAGTCCTCTTATGAAAGGTGGGTTGCTGGAAAAGACCAGAAGCCGAGTCACAGGACTTGGCAGCAGTGTCTTGCGGGGAGGGAAGGAAGATTCCTGCAGACAGGAGGCCGGACACCCCTGCTTCCTCCTCCAGCCGCTGCCCCTGGGATAGACTGGCTCCCCTTTGACTGCGAGTTGCTATTTCAAAACATACATTTACATCAGTGTTTTGAGTATTAATAAACTCTCTAAACGCTAGTTTACAAAAAAAGGAAAAAAGTGGAGAGAATTTAACTCAAAATAGTGGAAGACCACTATTAAGAGACTGAAAAGCAAAACCAACACATTTGGGATGGAGCGTTCCATCCTGAGACTGAGATGCCGGGGGTGGGGGCGGATGAGAGCGTGTGGGTGGCCCCCAGGGACCTGCCCGGTGGCGCAGGCACTATGCGGGCCACGTGCTGGCTACGGGCTTGGCCAGGACGGCCCTCTCTCCTCTTACCCGCCTTCCCCACCCTGGCAGGACATGTAGGCTGAGTTTAGCCAGCACGTTTCTGTCAACAGCATCCAGGTGCGCTGTGGCCTGCGGGGCGACCCAGGCTTGCCGCGGGAGCAGGGGGACCACCCTGGTCGTAAACACTCACCCTCCACACCGTGGAGTGCAAGGGTTCCAGTGGAATCGCTGTATCACGTAAACTCCATCTTCTTTTCTTTTTTTTTAATAAATTTATTTATTTTTGGCTGCGTTGGGTCTTCATTGCTGTGCCCGGGCTCTCTCTAGTTGCAGTGCACGGGCTTCTGATTGTGGGGGCTTCTCTTGTTGTGGAGGATGGGCTCTAGGTGTTCAGGCTTCAGTAATTGTGGCACGCGGGCTCAGTAATTGTGTCTAGTGGGCTCTAGAGCACAGGCTCAGTAGTTGTGGCTCACGGGCTTAGTTGCTCCGCAGCATTGGGGATCTTCCTGGACCAGGGATCAAACCCGTGTCCCCTCCATTGGCAGGCGGATTCTCAACCACTGCGCCACCAGGGATGTCCCAACTCCATCTTCGTAGATATCCGTACCGTCAGAGGATGGAGGGGAAATATTCAGCTATGTTCTCTTTTCAATAATAGGCTGATAACTAAGAAGATTCAAGGCTGCTTTTCTGTTGTTCTAACTAGCACTGTAGCATTCAGAGTCAAAGTGAGTTTACCAAATGCAGAAAGAAAACAACCCACCCGTAATCTTACCATTATCCACAACCAACAGCTAGTAGCATTTTTAGGAATTCTAGTATGTATATTTTCATGTGAAAGCATATTTTACATCATGGTAATTAGAACATACATACCATTTTAAAACTGATTTCCATTTACTATCATATAACCGCTTTGAGCTTCGTAATCATCATTTTAATGACCTCAGAATATTCCATCCATGTTTCCCAATTTACTTAACTAGTTTCCATACCGTTAGCCACGTGTGCTTTTAAAAAATAATACCGTAAATAATGTACGACCAGCATATTTGCTTTTTCTTTCATTTGTCCTTAGGGTCAATTCCCAGAACTAACTTTATCAAGTCAGTGGCACGAATTGACTTTATACCGGTAGCCAGTGACTCCGTAGAGCCTCTGCCATTTCCGGGATGCGTGTGCCAGCCCCACAGCCAAGATCAGCAACGAGCATTTCCCTTTTCAAGAGCTCCAGCTTTTCTAGGGTCTCTGCCCGGTGGACGCCCAGCCGTTCCTACTGCCCCTGTCTGTTCTCAGGTGTCCCCCTCTGCTGGGGGTGAGTCTTGTCTGGTCACCCTGTCCTCCAGCCTCCCAGGCCTGGGATGTCGGCACAGTTCCTTTCGTCGGTGGGGATGTGCCTGCCGTCCCCAGGGCCCCTCACCAGCCCCTGCCCTCTCCCCCTCATCCCGGCGCCTGTCCACACCTTTCCATACCCCACATCCACTCCACTCCGCCAGGCCCAGCCCAGGGCGGTTCCATCACATTGACCGATCGGCTCTTGCCAAGGTCACCAGTAATGTTAACTGCAGAGGTCAGGGACATCTTTCAGGCCCCTTTCATTTGGTCGCTGTGAGGCACTGGACCCCATCCCTCTGGAAACTTTCTCAGCGCCTTGGATCCCGCATCCTCTTACCCTTCTGACGCTTCTCTGTAAGTGTCCTCTCTCTCCTCTTTGTTGACCCAGCTCCTAACCTTTGGCGCCCCCCGAATAGAACAGATGGCTCACGGGGCAACGCAGTGGGGCCTCACCCCCTCTCTCCATGCCGTCGTGTCGGTTCTAAAATTTACAAACCCAAGTGTGCCCTCTACCCGGCTTTGAGGCTCCCCAGTCCCTGGGTTTCAGTCTCTCCCTTTTATTCTAAACACACAACCCATGAACAGGCCCGTCTGCTTCTAGGATTCTAACCCTCCCCACGCTAACAAGTGCCCGGTCTGTGCCCCCGACGAGGTCTTCCCTTTGAGTGTGTCTCTACTATAACTGCCTCTATCTGAATGCCCCAGAACATCTCAGATTCAGCAGGTACCGAAGAGAATGATTGTCCATTGTCCCCGCCCTGCCCTCCCTTCAGGTTTACCCATGTTCTCTTAGTGATGACACCTCTCTCCAGTATGCAGTCAAGTTCAAAACTGTCCACCACTTCAGCCCCTTTCCCCTTCCTCACATCCATGGTCACTCACTCACGGGGAGCTTGTCCTTTGCACCCCGAGACTCTCAAACCTCTCCTCTCACGACCATCCTTCTCTGCTGCCTGAGTTCACAGCCCTTGTCAGCTCCGTCCTGGATAATTCCAAATGCCCCGCAAAGGGCCGCCGTCCTGCAGCCCTCCCCTCCCCACACGTCCCTAGTGGTGCTGGGGTCGGCGTGAGCAGGCAGACTTCCCGGGTTCAGTTACAGACTCTGTCTCTTGCTATCTGCATAACTTTGGGCAGTTTTCAACTTCTCTCCACTTGCCCACACGTACGGTGAGACAGAGCACCTTCCTCGCAGGAGTAGGTGTGAGGGTGGAATGAGGGTTACGTGAGTGAGTACACATCCAGTACTTGGGACGGTACCTGGCGCATAGAAAGCACCCATTAAATGTCACCGCTGTCATCATCGTCGTCTCTGCACCACCAGGGAGATCTTTCCAAAGGAAAACTGTGGTCCAACCAGTAACCTACTCAGAACCCTTCCGTTCAGACAGATTGAGTACACCCACATTCATAGCAGCACTATTCACTGTAGCTAGAAGGTGGTCACAACCCAAGTGTCCATCGACAGATGAATGGATAGGCAAAATGTCATCCATACATGCAGTGGAGTACTATTCAGCCCCTAAAAGGAAATTCTGACATGTGACACAACATATGTGCACCTGACAGATGTTACGCTCAGTGAAATAAGCCTGTCACAAAGATACAAATGCTCTGAGGCCCTGGAGTCATCAAATCCATAGAGACCAAAGTAGGTGTGGGAGGCCAGGGACTGGGGGAGGGGGAGTGAGTGTTTAATGGATGGAGTTTCAGATTGGGAAGATGAGAAAGTTCTGGAGACGGAGGGTGGGGATGGTTGCACAGCAACATGAATGTCCTCAGTGCCACCGAGCTCTGCATGTAAAAATGAGCAGAAGGATAGAACTGTTGTGTAGTATGTATCACAATCAAAATAACTCAGTAAAAGCCCTCAGTTTCTCCCCGTTGCCTGCAGAGTTGCAGCATCACAGTCTGTGCCGCAAGCTCTTGAGGCTCCGTCTCAGCTCTTCTTCTGTGGCCTCATCTCCTCCCTCTCCCTGAGCCGCAGCTACATGGCACTGCAGCCGTCTCTTGGGCCAGGAGCTTGGACCATACTCAGCCTCTGCCGGGTACTCCAGTGTCTTGATTCATGCCCACGTCCTGTACTTCCGGTCTTGCCAGTGGACTTTCACTTGGACAAATCACAACATAGACTTGTTAAATATTAGAAATTACTCTAGTTGAACCCTTTCATTGACAGATGGGGAAACAGGTCCCCAATGTACCTGAGAGTGCACAGGTTGGTGTTGCAGCCAACATACGAATGCAGGTTTCCCGCCTCCCAGCTCTGCGTTCCTGATATTACACTTTGGCAATCACAGTGTTCATGAAAAAGCAAGTCCTAAGTTGGGATTGAGGCCAGATGCTGCCATGTGGAGGCCACAGACAGGCCCTAAGAACCAGGGAGCTCCCAGGTCAATGCGGATCCCATTTGCACCTTATGGCCACACAGGACAAACTTTTTCATTAGTTCATTCAATCATTTGTATATCCATCTGTCCATCCATTCCTCCATCCATCCATCCATTCCTCCATCCATCCTTCCCTCCCTCCCTCCCTCTATCCATCCCTCCATCCCTCCATCCATCACTCCATCCATTCCTCCATCCCTCCCTCCATCCATCCATCCATTCTTTATTATTATTATTATTAAATTTTTAAATAAATTTATTTTATTTACTTATTTTTGGCTGTGTTGGGTCTTCGTTGCTGCATGCAGGCTTTCTCTAGTTGCGGCAAGCGGGGGCTACTCTTCGTTGTGGTGCGCGGGCTTCTCATTGCGGTGGCTTCTCGTTGCAGAGCATGGTCTCTAGGTGCACCGGCTCAGTAGTTGTGGCTTACAGGCTCAGTAGTTGTGGCACATGGGCTCAGTGGTTGTGGCACATGGGCTTAGTTGCTCCATCGCATGTGGGATCTTCCTGGACCAGGGCTCGAACCCGTGTCCCCTGCATTGGCAGGCAGATTCTTAACCACTGCGCCACCAGGGAAGCCCCATCCATCCATTCTTTCTGGGAGGTGGCCTAGCTAAGGGTCCAGGTCTGAACTGCTTAGTCTGAGTCCTGTCTCTGCCACCTATTTGTGTGATATGAACAGGTTATTTGCCTCCCAGGGCCTCAAGTTCCTTATCTGTAAAATGGGATAACCATACTACTTGCTTCATAAGGTGGTTATGAGGAATAAATTAATTAACGTGTAAATGCTTAGAAAGGTGCCTGGCACATGGTAAGTTATATGAGTCTTCGATTCAGCACTAAATTGAGGGATAAATATCTCTAATTCTGGAGGAAGTAATGCACAGGCTGGCCTTTGGAGACCCTTCTGCCACCATCGTTGGCATCATGAGCAGTAATGATGGTGTGCAAGTGTGGGGCAGAGAGGCCCAGGCTTCACGGGGTGGAGGAGTGTGGGGTCCCGGGAGGCTTTAGCTCATCTTGGTGCTCGTGTGTACCCTGAGCTTGAAATTAACTAAGACGAATGAATGTAAGGTTTCAAACAATATTTTAATATTACGCAAATAAGATAACAAAGTTTGTTTAGAAACATTAGCATAAGTAAAATGTGAAGTTTATGAGTTTTTCTAACGAGAAAGGCAAGAAATAAAGCTGAGTGGTAATTTCTGATGATTCGTCTGTATGATAAGAGGCATTAGGTTGGTGTCAAGGAGGAAGCATGAGGATCTTGGCGCGTCTGGCAGAGCCTCTGCATTTAAACCGGAGGGATTTCTCTCTACTTCTGTGTCTCAAAAGTCATTTCAGGGGTTAGAAAGCCTTGGAATATTAATAATTTAAATTGAAAACTTCCCCTTTTAACATACAAGAACTCCTGATTATCCACGGATTTGCATCAACTACAAAACAGGAAAGAATTTCGTAAAAGGCATTTTAAGCTGCTCACTCTATTTTGTTAAATGGCTGGCGGGGGTGAGGCAGTGTTTTTGCAAGCACTGATGAATATGGCTAAGTTTTCTCTAACTTAAAATATATTTACTCCAGTTTGAGATCAAATAAAACTGCTACGAGCCTCTGTGTACATGTTTTCGTGTGAACCTAAGTCTTCATTTCTCTAGACAGTGGTCCAAGCCTGCAGGTCACGTGGTCGTTGCCTGTCTGGTTTTATAAGAAACTGCTGAACCGTTTGCTAGGGTGGCTGAACCGTTTTACATCCCCTCCAGCCATGTGTAAGTGGCCAAGCGTCTCTGCATCCTTGAGAGCATTTGGTGTTTCACCATCTTTTATTGTAGCCATTCTGACAGGTATGTAGTGCGATCTCAGTGTGGATTTAATCTGCGTTTCTCTGATAGCAAACGACAGTGACCCTCTTTCCATGTGCTTATTTGCCAACTGTGTACCTTCTTCCGTGAAGACATGTCCTGTCTCCATTCATGTTTTTTGCCCATTTTCTAACTGGATTGTTTGCTTTTCACTGTTGAGTGTTAAGAGTTCTTCATACGTTCCACTTGCAAGCCCTTTATCAGATATGTGGTTTGTTAACATTTTCTCGCACTTGGTATCTCATGTTTTCATCCTGTTAAAAGGATATTTCACTAAACAAAGGTTTTTCATTTAGAGGAGGTTGTTTTCCTTTTATGGACGCTGCTTTTAGTGTCGAGTCTAAGAACCCTTCTCTGAGCCCTAGATCCCAAAGACCTTCTTTTTCCCTAAATGTTTTATAATTTTACATTTTTTACATTTATGTTTTTTTAAGTCTGTGATTCTTTTTGATATAATTATCATTGAATAAGGTGTGGTGTTGGGTCAAGGGTGTTGGATGTTTTGCCTGGGGGTGTCCAGTTGCTCCAGCATCATTTGTTGAAAAGACTGTCTTCCTCCACTGAATTGCTGTGGTGCTTTTTCAAAAATAGTTTCACCTTTTGATAATAGATCCACAGCAGTATTTGTTTCTGAGGAGGAATGTAAGGTTAGATGAACCAAATGTTGTATATTTTCCTTCTGTTTTCTCCGTTTATCAACACAGAGTTTCCCATGAGATGCTGGGATGGCAGTGGAGGGGGTTTATGTACTAGGGGAGCCTATGGTGTTAGAAATGCAGTAGGTCAGGTCTGTTCTCTTACAATTTTAACAAATCTGGAGCTAACACTTCCAAATGCATGTGGAGCCCTTCCAGACAGTCACCCCAGGACCATTTCTCAAACCCTGGACCACTTCTGTGCACCTCCTGCCAGAGCCAGGACAAATGAAGAAAACCAGTCTCACCATTGGCAAGGGAGAGGGGAATCTACACTGTGCAGAGATGTCAGGTGAAAGCCAAAGGGTGTCCTCTGGATTTGGCGCAAATGAGGTCATTGGTGACCTTCGTAAAGCGGGTGCGGTAGGGTGGTGGGAATAGAAACCACAGTGCAGTGGGGGGAGGATGTGGGTGGGGCCAGGCAGAGAGGACCAAAGGGGTGTAGCTGAAGGAGGGCCTGGGCCCCAAAGGCTTGGTTTTGTTCTGAGATAAGGAGGCTGGAGTGTGTACAAATTCCAGTGGAATGGGGGAGGAAGTGAAGATGGGGGAGGAAGTGAAGATGGGGGGAAGTGAAGATGGGGGAAGTGAAGGGAGTGAAGGTGGGGAGGAGGTGAAGGTGGGGGGAAGTGAAGATGGGGAGGAAGTGAAGATGGGGGAGGACGTGAAGACGGAGGAAGTGAAGATGGGGAGGAATTGCACATGGGGGAGAAGTGAAAGTGGAGGAGGAGATGAAGATGTTAGAGAAGGAGGCAAAAATGGGGGAGAGAAGCCCTGTGGATGCCAGGGAAGCGAGGATAGGCGAGGAAATAGCCCCAAACAGGAGAAACTTCCCTTTTTCCATTGAAACAGCAGGGAATCAAGAGCACATTGGTGTAGGTGCAGACCACAGATGCATTTGATGGCGGAAAGTTGTGTGGACTAGTGGGTCTTTCCAGGATGGAAAATGTGTGGTTGCTTTAGGGGTGTGTATGTGTTTCTCAGTGAGTGAGGAGTGACACCGGTATTTGCTGCACAGAGGCCAGGATGCCGGGTGCCCTGCAGTGCTGGGACAGGAATTCACCTTTTCCGAAAATGACCCACCAGAAGCAGTGCTTACTGACACGGCCACTGCCTGCAGCCGTGAGCACGACCATACCCAGCCCTGATTTCTAAGTACTGTTTTGTACTAAAAAGGAATCAGTGCTTGTTGGAGAAGTGACTGCTTTGACCAAGGCAGGGAATGTACGAGGCGACCTTGGGTGGCTTTGTGCCGTGTCTTATAAAGTTAACCATCCATTCACCATATGGCCAAGCGGTACCAGCCTGGGTTTCTACTCAAGAGATAAAATCTACGTCCACACAAAGACTTGTATGTGCGCAGATTTTGTATCAGCTTTACTCTCACTAGCCCCATACTGGAAACAGCCTAAATGTCCATCAACAGGTGAATAGATGTACAAGTTGTGGTCTGGCCTGCAGGGCAGTGCTACCCAGAAATAACAAAGGATCACAGACGCACCTGGCAACATGGATAAACCTCAAACACATCATGCTGAGTGAAAAACTAACAGACATAAAAGAACGCATGCCGTCTGACTCCATTTATATGAAATCGGAGAAAGCTGAAACTGATTGATGGGGGCTGCTGCGGTGGAGAGCTGACTGAAGTGGCAGGGGAAACCTTTGCGGGATGATGGAAATTCTGCATGAGTGGCGGTGGTCACGCAGGTGTGCGCCTGTGTGAAACTTCCCACCCTCCACAGTTACTGTGGATGTATTTTATTTTCTGTAAATAATGTTGCCATGAAATTGAGTTTTAAAGACTGAAGGTATGGCGGGAGGGGGTCCCCAAGGACCCAGAAGCCACGTTGATGGACTTCCTCTGGTCCCAGTCGGGACAATCTAAGCGTCAAACAGAACAATGACTATAAAATAAGGAATACATAAAAATCTAGGGGCCATAAGGAGAGAGAGGGGGGAGCTTGTCCGTTTCTGGGGATCCTTAAGCAGGAGGTACACCCATAAAGAAAAGCAAGTGAAGGACTATTGGCTAAGTCAGAGTGGGTGGGGAGCCAGCCCGGCTAGGGCTTTGGGTGCTGATAAAGTTCTCTTTCTTGGTCTCAGTGGCAATTACACCCAGTGTAAACTGGAACTACCCGTTCATCCGCACATGCCTGTACGGATGTGTCTTACAATAAAAAGTGCCCCTCCCGTGTTCAGAGAAGCATCAGAAATGCAAGTAGCCCATATGCAGAAATGCTATTTCAATCTACTGATTCCCTTTCGCTAATCAAAGCTCCTACTGTATTTGACAAGGGGATATGCCTATGTAATTTAAAATAGAACTAATTCTTACATAAATGTTATCCAGAAAACCGTTTTTGAAAATAACAGATAGGGCTTCTTAGATAAGCCAAGATGAGAAATCCCAAATTGTCAGACGGGAAACAGTTTTCTCATAATTTAATTTTTGTCTCCTCAATTTAGAAGCCTTCAAATATTCCTTGAGCTAGCAAATGTCTACTCCTTTCTAAAAATGAAAAGAGGAAACGAATTGCAGAATCCCCCTCATTTGAATTAACAGCCAGCTAACTTAGGGTCTGAAGTGGGTGGCGTTCTCAGCCTTCCTCTGAAAGTATTAATGTTATCAAACGAAGTTTGATTTTCATAAAAAGGAATTTGATTAGGACCTTGAGGAGAACTGATGAGAGGCTCATGTTTTCTGAGGTTCGTGTCCAGGGCTCTGGGCTCATTGGCGGCTGCTGTTTTGGCCTTGGTTCTCCCTCTGGGATGTTCTGTGCTGCCCCATTATTACGTTGATGACAAAAGGCTGGATGATTGAAATGGAAAGTAACAGGCAGATTCCCTCTCTCCCACATCCATCTTGGGTGAAAACCTTTTCATCTTCAGAGGGCTTTTTTCCCCTTCATTTTAACACATTTATTCCTCTTTGCCCAGAAAATTATTTTGGCCTCAGACAACTCTTATTTATTCATTCCCGTGGATGAAAGCAGAAGCCTGGATAATGCAAAAATGATACAAATTCAGAAACTCTTTATATTTGACTTTCAAATGTGGGCTTGTACTTACATTTGATTATGCGTATATTTAATATTCTGAGGATTCAATTCAGACAAAATAACCGAGTCGCAGGATAAGCATCTAACTGGAAAAGTGTGAGCTGCTCCCCCCGGGTCCGACCACACGCCCGAGCTCACTGACAGCCGGGGGACAGGAAACAGGGCTCCAGACAGCAGACAGACAGGCCCTCTAAGCCCACCCTCTTCTCGCCCTCTTCCTGGAAGCGAGGGAAGCCAGCGCTTCTGGGCATCCTGGATGCTCTGCGCCCCCAGCGCCGCTCTTCACCTTAGTGCAAGTGCAGTATGTGCTGCTGAGATCTGCGGTGGGGGCTTGGCCGCCGAGATGCTTGCTTTGCACGTGTCCAGAGAATGCTCATCTAGTCTTTCCTTCCTGTACCACCCACACTCGGGAGCAAATTCCACCCGAGGGGGCGGGCATCCCAGGGGCCACCCTGGAGTCTGTCCTCCCTATATTATATATATATGTGTGTGTGTATATATATACATATATATATATAATATAAATATAAATAATATAAATATTATATAATAATATATATAATATAATATATTATAATATATAATATAATAACAATATAATATTAATATAATATTAATAATAATAATAAATTAATAATATAAAATATATATATTTTTTGAAGTATGGCTGATTTACAGTGTTGTGCCAGTATCTCCTGTGCAGCTGAGTGACTCAGTTATACCCATATAGACATTCTTTTTCATATTCTTTTCCATTATGGTTTACCACAGGATATTGAGTATAGTTCCCTGTGCTATACAGTAGGACGTTGTTGTTTATCCATTCTAAATGTAATAGTTTGCATCTACCAACCCCAAACTCCCACTCTATCCCTCTCCCACCCCCTCCCCCTTGGCAACCACGAGCCTGTTCTCTGTGTCTGTGAATCTGTTTCTGTTTTGTAGATAAGTTCATTTGTGCCATATTTTAGATTCCACATATAAGTGATATCATATGGTATTTGTCTTTCTCTGTCTGACTTACTTCACTTAGTATGATCATCTCTAGTTGCATCCATGTTGCTGCAAATGGCATTATTTCGTTCTTTTTATGGCTGAGTAATATTCCATTGTATGTATGTACCACATCTTCTTTATCCATTCCTCTGTTGATGGACATTTAGGTTGTTTCCATGTCTTGGCTATCGTGAATAGTGCTGCTGTGAACACTGGGGTGCGTGTATCTTTTTGAATTATAGCTTTGTCCACGTGTATTCCCAGGAGTGGGATGGCTGGGTCATATGATAGTCCTATTTTTAGTTTTCTGAGGGACCTCCATACTGTTTTGCATCACAATTATTATGTTTATAAGCAGTCCGTCCACCAGCGTGGGCTCATCAAGTAGAACAGATGCCCGTGCACACAGTCTCGCCGTGAGGATGGCTCCGCGTGGGCCCTCCGTCTCCCGCACGCTACCTGGAGCCTAACCACGTCGGGACCCTTGTCCTGACTGTAACCCAGCATCTCCGTGGCAGAGACCACGGTCCTTCCCAGCTTCCTTCTGCCCTGCGCACCTCCCCTTCTAGAAACTGCGAAGGTTTATTTGTGACAAAGTTTTGTGCTGGGGTTTTACTGCCTGGAGAGAACTGGAGAGTCGTGGCAGGCAGGTGACATCATTGGATGTGTATCAGAGACAAGTCAAGTTTCACAAACGAAAATTATTGGGGAGGGGGGGTGGGGAAGGAAAGACAAGAAGGAAAAAGAAGGGAGAGAGAGACACAGGGAGAAGAAAAGAGAGAGAGGGGGAGGGAAAGGGGGCACGGGGGGCGTTTCTGGGAACTAACCCCTTCATCGTCTTCTCCCTCTCCCTCGACGGAGTGGCTGTGAGGCAGGGAAGGAGCAGGGAGCACCTGCCCACGTTGCAGACGCCCTTCTAGCGGTTTCTCTCCTCTCAGGGCTCCCCCCTTACCCCTTCTCCTCCGAGAGGGGTCTGGGCACAGCAGAAGCTCAACCCCCCATGGCAGGGAGGAGGGGCCTAGGTTCCCGCACGCCCCTCTGAGTCTCCACCAGCCCCTCACTCCTCTGGCCCCGGGCGGCCCAGGCTGCGGTCACCCGTCTGAGACCGGCCTCTCTGCCCTGCACTCTGGGCGTCAGGCGGCAGCAGCTGCCCAAGTTCACAGCCTGGCTCGGCCTCCCCGTGAGGTCCTCACTCTGGAGACCTTCTCACCTGAACCCAGGCTCTTCCAGGCCTCGGTCCTCTCAGCCCTCTCCTCCCCCATGTGCCATGGACAGGACACAGGAGCTGCCCTTGCCATCAGAGTGCCCCTGATCACCAGGCTGTGTGCCCCAGGGACTCAGAAAGAGCCCTCCCGCCCCGCGGGCTACAAGTTCATTTGGGGGTGTGGGTGGGATTAACCGGGGTCCCCATGCCTGAGCCCGCCCCTCCCCCTCTCCTGCAGGCCCCTCGCATCCAGGAGGGCTCCCCTGGGTCCCCCGAGGGGGGAATCTTACCTCACAGCCTCATAGCCTGCTACTCTGTTCTAAGCCAACTCTGGGCTCGGGACTCAACTTGGCTCTTGGTGTGCAAGGAAATAATTTTGAAACAGAGAATGAAATTAAAAACAAATAACGTGGGCTTCCCTGGTGGCACAGTGGTTGAGAATCCGCCTGCCGATGCAGGGGACATGGGTTCGTGCCCTGGTCCGGGAGGATCCCACATGCCGCAGAGCGGCTGGGCCCGTGAGCCATGGCCACTGAGCCTGCGCGTCCGGAGCCTGTGCTCCACAACGGGAGAGGCCACAACAGTGAGAGGCCTGCGTACCGCAAAAAAAAAAAAGTTAAAATGAGGCCATTAGGGTAAAACCTAATCCAATAGGACTCAGTGTCCTTGTAAGGAAAGGGGATGAGGACACAGAGGGAGAACACCACAAAGGCACAGGAGGAAGATGGGCATCAATGAGTCGAGAAGAGATGCCACGGAAGAAACCCACCCTGCTGACACCTCGCGCTTGGACTTCAGCCTCCAGGACTGTGAGAGAATATGTTTCTGCTGTTTAAGCACCCCTGGTCCGTGGCCCCCAGTCCGTGGCGCATTGTCATGACAGCTCAAGCCGACTCCTGCCGAGATGAGCACCCATGAGGGGAGGAGAAAGGACGGGGCAGAGAAAGAGGCTGAAACATGGCGTGAGCCGCACAGAGCCTCAGCTCCCCTGGACAGCGGCCCGGAGCCTGCCCTCAAGCTCTGCCTTGCTCCACGGAGCGGGGCTGCCCTGCCTCGTAGGGTGACCTCACCAGGTGGCCCTCACAGCCGACGTGGGCCCGTGAGCAGCTGGCAAGCAGAACTTGTCTGCGCCCCAGGCTCCCCACGCCGGGCACAGGCACTGCCGAGAAGCAGGTGGCTCGTCTCCATGCCCGTCACAGGCCACCCCTTGCCCTGCTCGGCTGCGTGCTGCGTGTGTGTTCAGGTCCCAGTGGAGCTCCATCCCTGAGGGGAACTTACAGGAAGGATGTCAGGGAGAAACCACCGTGCTGCGTTTGGTCCCAGGGCCACAGCTGAGACCCACCACCATCTCCCTCCATCATGAGCTATCTGGGGGCGTCAGTCCGTTCTGGCCGCTATGACAAAAAACACCAAAGACTGGGTGCTTCAAACAACAAATACTTATATCTCACAGTCTGGAGGCTGGAAGTCTGAGATCAAGATGCCAGCAGATCCACTGGCTTGTAGACAACTAGCTGCCTTCTCCCTGTGTCCTCACGTGGTGGGGAGAGACAGACATAGGGACAGAGACAGAGAGACTGAAAGAGACAAAGACGCAGAGAGGAAGCAAGTTATCATGTCTCTTTTCATAAGGGCACTAATCCCATGACGAGGGCTCCGCCTTCATGACCTGATTACCTCCTGACTTGGAAAAATCCAGTTTTCCTTCTCAGTAGAGAAGAACCCCGTCCTGCCTCCTGTGCTTTTCCCCTGCACGTCTCTCCTACTTTCACACCATCACACACACAACACTTCACTTCTGGTCACCCCACGTTAGCCGACTTCTGTGTCTGTCCTCACACCTCCTTCTCTGACTCTCACCCTCTGGCCTCCCTTTTATAAGGACCCTTGTGGTTACACAAGGCCACCTGGATAATCCAGGATCGTCTCCGCATCTCAAGACCCTTGACTTAATCACATCTGCGAAGTCCCTTTTGCCATGGAATGTGAACGTATTCACAAGTCCAGGGATTAGAACCATAGATATCTTTACGGAGCCATTGTTCTGTCTGCTACACCCACTAAGCAGACTTTTTGGTACTCCTTTCTTTGGATAAAGCTATTTTAAAAAGTTAATTGATCGGGCCTGTTGATCACTCTCTAGTGACGTAGGTAGGCCGAGGCATCTCTGGCCCACCTGCTGGGGCTGCTTTTGGCCCAGCCATCGGCCCTCGGCCCCTCCCACGCTGGTCCAGAAGGCAGGAGGCCATGGCACAAGACACGTGTCACCCGCATGAACAAGGAGTGGCTTCTGACCCTGTGCTGTGCATGGACCTTTGTCTAACACCATGACCCTGAGACGTATGTAATTATCCCCATTTTACAGATGAGGTCATTGAAGCTCGAAAAAGCTGAGGCTCCTGGCTTCCAGTCGCTCCGGTGATGAATGCTGGAGCTGTGCTGCAACACCGTCGTCTGTGGGCCACCAAAGGCCACCCCGTTTTACTCCATCACATGGCTCCCCTTGAAGAGAAGGTAATTCCCTTTATCTACAGATACAGTGGAATTAAGGTGTGTCACCTGTGCAAATACGCTCCCATTTTGCCAACACAGCAGCCCAAGAGTGGACAAAAATATTTTGCCCGGTGAGCTAAACGTAGATGCCACTGAAGGCTCTGTGGCTCTAATTCACGTTTCTCCGAAATTTCCACTCGCTCGTTTTATGGCCTATCATGAGGTTCTGCAGAAGAAAAAGCAAAACAAGATAGAAAGAAACAAAACCTTAGCAGTTGCTTGCTTGTTTCCTGTGAGCAGGACAGTGCGTTGGGGGAATGAGTGTACTAGCAGAGCGCGTGCCAGGGTCATTGTCTACGATGGGCAGTAACCAAAAGCAGTCACCAAGCTGGCCTGCAGCACCAGGCGGTGTAAATGTTTACTTGCGAGGCACTTTCTGGAATTTGATTTTCCGTGTCCTGTGGTTATAAAGCGACAACAGCTTTATGGCATTGTGACTGGGGTGAAGACTAAAAACTGTGTGCGTGTTGGTTTAGGACACCCGGGAAAGGGATGCTGGCCAGGTCTCGTCTCCCTGGCATATCGCATCCTCTCAGCAAATAACGACCTCAAATTATAAATCATCTGAGAACCAGCTAAGTGCTTAGCACACATAAAACATGAGCAGAAAAATAGTTAGTATCCCTGTTCTAAGACCAATTCAAATATCCTTGTTGACACCCGCTACGTGCCAGCACGGTGCCAGGACCTGTGTGGCAGCACACAGCACGAGGTCTGGCGTCACCAAGTCGGACAGACCCCTGGCTCTGCCGGAACCCAGCAGAGCCAGTCGGGATGGGGGGCAGTGGATGGGCGTCCTGAAGGGGGGCCACTTCCAGAAAGTGGAGCGTGAGTTAGTTGAACAAAGGAAAAAACAGTGAAATATTTAGGACAAGGAAACTATAAAAATTATTATTTAAGACACTGCTTTTCAGATGGTAAATTTCAACCCATTTAGCAGGTCACAAAATCAATTTAGTGGATCTTGCAAAATTAAATAGAACAGAATACGGAATATCAGAGTGCATTGCACAGAGTAAGGGCAAGTATTGTTTCATGAACATCTTGATGTGGTTTTTTTTTTTAATATTGTTTCTAATATTCTCCGATTTTCTTTTTTTTAATTTAATTATTTATTCATTTACTTTTGGCTGCGTTGGGTTTTCGTTGCTGCGTGTGGGCCCTTCTAGTTGTGTCGAGTTGGGGCTACTCCTCATTGAGGGCTCAGTAGTTGTGGCTCACACGTTCCAGAGCGCAGGCTCAGTAGTTGTGGCGCACGGGCTTAGTTGCTCCGTGGCATGTAGGATCCTCCCAGACCAGGACTTGAACCCGTGTCCCCTGCATTGGCAGGTGGACTCGTAACCAGTGCGCCACCAGGGAAGCCCCTTAATGTGGTTTTTACAGCAGTGGATGCTTGTGTGTATTAGGTCACAATAGCAAATGTATTTTATCACTGTGGGTCGCAGTCCAAAAAAGATTGTAAAACTCTGATTTCAAGGAAGCCATCGTGAACTCGTTATAAAACCATAGAGCCTACTGATCAAATCCATTCTAGGAATCCGCTTCCCTTGACACAGAGATCACCTGACGCTGTGGCTGGGTTCGGGAGCCTGTCTCCTGCTGGTGTCCCAGGTACGTGTGCCTGGGACGTGACAACATTATGCCCCAAGGCAGTGTTCACTGCGCTCTACGTGGTTCAGGGATGTTCTCTCTCCACGGCTCGCCCGTGAAGCAGGTACTATTGTTACCTTTATTTTACAGATGAAGACAGGGAGCACGGAGACAATCACTCCCCAGGGCCACGCAGCCAGAGGGGCAGGGTCCAGCTCGGAAGCCCCCAACCTTCTTGCTCAGCTTATACCACCCCCCATCCCTGCTAAGACTGTAAGCTCTTTCAAGGCAAGATCTGCCTCATGCATCTGGCAGATTGTTTGATATTCCTGTTATCTGCTGCTACACACCAACTACCCAAACTCTGTGGCATTAAACACCTTTTTATTATGTCCAAATTCTTTGGGTCAGGAATTCGGACAGAGCACAGAGGGGATGACTAATCTCTTCTCCATGACGTCTGAGGTCTGGGATGGAAAACTGGAGGGAACTTGAAGGCTGGGCCCTGGAATCATAGGGAGGCATCTTCATTCATATGTCTGGTACATGGGCTGGGGGTGCTCAAAGGCTGGGACCACTGACCTGGGCACCTCTCCGTGACCTCTCCGTGTGGCTTGGACCTCTCCCAGCCTGGTGGGCTTACCCCAAGAGGAAGCACTGGACGGTGAGCGTTTGTTCGATGCAGATGGAAGCTACATGCCTCTGATGATCTAGTGCCAGGAGACCACAGATGGACCCTCCCTCCCTTCTCTGTTGGTGGAAGCAGCCCCACGCCCATCCAGGTTCAACAGGAGGCCACGTAGACCACACCTCACCCCCTATGATCTCCTCAATTTTCTTAGTTTCCAACTAGGCTGTGAGTTTCCTTGTTAGAACAGCCAATTTCCTTTGATGTGGGAGAGTGAACTGCGGCTCATATCGTCATGATGCACAGAGCACTTGGTGGTTAATAACCTGCTGTTCCTCACGATGACCTGTAGTCTCTAAAACAGTCGATGGGCTGGAACCACAGATACGTTTACTGCCTGCATTTAGTTGCTAGCATTAGGCTCATTTTCAAGTATTTTTGTTTCCATTTGAACTGCAGGTCTTTTATCTAAGCTTATCTTTGGTGTCAATAAGTTTAGGTTTCTCAACAGCTGGATGCCCAGATAAGCTACAGTTCTCCTTCTATTAAAATCTTCTGTAAGTTGATTGTTAGGGCCTCGAAATCCATGCATCACCAAGAGCTCTCCTTTCACATTCATAGGGTCTTCCTTTAGCTAAACCAAACCCTATTTCTTTACCATGACTCAAGTTCGTTGTCATTGTAATAGTTCTTTCTTAGAGCTGGCCCAGAGGGTCAGATTGTCCCCAAAGAACAAGTAGATGCCAGTAACACTCGCTGTTATGCTTTCTCTTAACTTCAGGGTCCTTTGGTAAATTTATTCCCAAGAAGACCCATAAAGCCTGAGTATCCCTCAAATATTCTCCCTTCTGTTTGAAGACCTACAGTTGGGTCGTTCTCCCCCGAGTAGAAGTAGACGCTGTTTGTCATCTGTCCACCTCACTCTACAAAAGCTTTAGTCTTGATTTCATTCACCTACATCATCCTTCATTGGTACAAGCAAATTCCATCAAACGGTTTTAAAAATCATATAATCCATATTGTGAGATAGGAAAGGAAAACAGAGAGTCGGGAGCGAGGGAAGGGAAGCCGGAGAGAAAGGGGAAGTACGGGGCCGAGGGAGAGGTGGGCGCTCGTCAGAAGGTCCCGGGAGCCCAGCGCCACGCGGGGGAGGTGACCGTGCTTCCCACTTCAGGGGTGCGGATACCGAGCAACCAGGATGTGAAGAGGCAGAACCAGCCGGTCTTAATCAGGGAGAGTCCCCTCCCCCTCGGCCCCCGGCTTAGGGAACATTGTTGAGAGGTGGCAGAGACAGCCAGGGTGCAGGCGGTGACTCAGACTGCCTGGCTGTGAACCCTACGTGCCTTGCTAGCCTAGTGGCCTTGGACCACTTACTTGACGTCTCTGTGCATACCCCTTGCACCAATGCTGGGTGGACGACGGACAGATGTTTGGGGGATGCTGAGACCCCGCGTTACAATCACAGCTCTCTGCACGTTTGCAGCCTAGATGGGCCGACACATCACACACAGCGACCCACAGCCCTAGTCACTAAAGCAGGCCGGTGGCCAGGAGCTCAGACTGGGGACACTGCCCACTGCCCGAGGCTGTCGGGGGCCACCTCGGAGAGGAGGTGAGGCTTCAGGGACTGTCTCGCTCCATTAACTGAGGCCAGTTTGGCTGGCGTGGGTGATAGAGAATGCCTGCATCCTTTCAGCATCTCAAAGATCATTTCCTGGAGCCATGTCGGTACACGTGACGCGCACAGTTCTAAGAATTCCACGTTGGCCATCAGGCAGACATCCATACCGCCCCCCGCTTCCCGCCCCCGTCAAAGAGAGAAGGGCCGTTTTGTCTTTGTCGTATGTATGTGTATACGCTGTTTCTACTGCAGCAGAAAGCAGGTGTGGGCCCTTTCCCTCTGCTTCAAATAAGGCTGCAAATCTTTGGAGCCGCGGTCCTTCTTTTTTAACCACTCAGAGGGTACAAGCAGTGAGAATGCTCTGAGCGTCTCCCCATGCTTCCGGTGCCAGGCACTGTCCGTGCATAACAGCGCCCTGGCAGCCCAACTAGACAACCTCGAATGACAGCCCCATCTTTTCCCAATGAGGAAGCAGGCACAGAGATGTCAAGTAAGTGGTCCAAGGCCACTAGGCTAGCAAGACACGTAGGGTTCAAAGCCAGGCAGTCTGAGTCACCGCCTGCACTCTGGCTGTCTCTGCCACCTCTCAACAACGCTCCCTAAGCCGGGGGCCGAGGGGCATGCCGCAGCTCCACCATTCTCAGACACACTGTGACAATTGGATTGAAACTCCTGGAATTTAAATCAAAATTCTATGTGTGCGTTATTCTGGAAGAATGGCCTTCAATCAAAATTTTCAAGGGGTTTGGGCACACTAAGGAGTGTCTGGGCCTTACAGGGGGTCAGTGCTCACCACTTCCTGCTCCATCAGCGACTGCGGGCCAGCAACTACCAGCTCACCTCCCCTCTACCACGAGCTTTAGTGGAAGTCAGGGCCCACCTAGGCTGAGCAGCACAGGTAAAGCACTAAACACAAACCAGGCAACACAGACCAGGCTGTGAATAAATCATAGTCACAAGATATCAAGGAATTATTCTTAATTTTGTAACATGGGACCATGATATTGTGATCATGTTGTGTTTGTTTGTTTTTGTTTTGTTTTTCTGCTGCGTGGCACGTGGGATCTTAGTTCCGCCACCAGGGATCCAGCCGGTGTGGAGTCTTAACCACTGGACCACCAGGGAAGTCCCCCATGTTTTTTTTGTTTTTTTTGTTTTGTTTTGTTTGTTTTTAAGTCCTTAGCCTCCAGGGATAGGGAAGTGGGGAGCAGATGAAAGGAAAAAGGAGAAAATGTTGACAGTCTTTCAGGCTGGAGCTGAGCACTTGTGGGTTCATGATACTATCCCCTCTACTTTTGATTCTTTTAAATGCCATAATAAAAAAGTTTTAAAAATAAAAATAAATCAAACCTACTCCTCATAACAAGATGTAAATCTCGGAGCCAAACGGCAGTGTTACTTCTCCCAGAGAGGGAGTGTGCAGCCCCCACCCTGCAACCTTGACGGTCTGCCAGGTGCCAGGCTTTGGGGAGGAAAACAGGGAAGAGGTGGGTCTGGCGCCCGGGGCCTTCTTCCCGCAGCAGCCCCTCCTGGCTCCGCGTCTTGGCGCACTTAACCTCCCAGGCCTCGGCTTTGCTCTCCATGAAATGGTCTGACGTCCATCCTTGGGAGAGCTGCGCGCGGTGGAAGGAGGCGGGTGGGTGGGAGCGTCTCCAGGGTTGCCCAGGTGAGGCAGAGTCTGGCCTTTCCCGAAGCTTGCTGGGGACGCGGGGGTGGATGGAGAGGATTATGATTAGGAAGGAGGAACACTCACACTCTCTCTCTCTCTCTCTCTCTCTCTCTCTCTCTCCCTCTCTGTCTCTCCCTCCCCCTCTCTCTCCCTCCCTCCCTCTCTCCGTCTCCCTCCATCCTCTTCCTCTCACTCGCCCCCCGAGGGGCGGTACCCCGGCCCCTGGGGGGAGGTCTTCGGCCGAGGACCCGGGAGGGCGGCGGGCGGGGGAGGAGGGCTGGGGTCTGGGCGGCCCCAGCGGGTGCGCCGGCCCCACCCACACGGTCCCCTCCCACACGGTCCCCTCCGCCCCAGCCTCCTCCCGGTCCCCGGCAGCCGCAGCTCCGGGAGCAGCCGGCGGCGCAGCAGCCGCGCAGCCTTTGTCTCGGGGCCGCCGGGCGGCGGGCCCAGCGCAGGCGTAAGTGACCGGTGGCCGGGCCGGGGGGCTCGGCGGCGAGCGGGCCGGGGTCGCGGGCGCTCCCCGCGGTTGGGCGGGCCGGCCCGGTCGTCCGGGGCTCGGGCTGCGCGCGCCACGCGAGGCGGTGCCGGCGCGCGGGGGCCGCGGAGGAGCCGCAGACGAGAGGGCGCCGAGCGGGGCGCGGGGCCAGCCGAGCGGTGCCGCTTCGCTGGGCACAGCAGCCTTGCGCCCGTGGACGTGCGGCTTGGGTGCAAATCCTGTCGGCAGTGTTTCCCCGGGCAGAGGCCGCGCGGGGAGGCGGGAGGCAGAGAAGACAGGCGGTGATGAAGAAACGGGAGGGGACCGGGCCGGCGTCACCATCACGATCAGTCACCGCCGTCACCACCATCACCATATCCACCACCATCACCAGCGCTGACCGTCGCTCATACCCCCTCCCCTCCCCTATGTAACGCCAACTTTATCAGGTTATTTCCTTTTCATGGGTCATACTTTGAAAAAGCAACAGAGTACCTCAGATTAGTGATAAGCACATCTGCGGGGGGCAGGCTATCCGTCGTCTGTCCGTTAGCTACCTCCGTCTTCCCATCGGGAAAAGGGGCAGTCAGGCTGGGATGCTTTCAGTTTTTCTATTTCTGGTACTGGAACGGTTTGGTAAATTAAAAAAAAACAAAACAAAACTGCCTCACTTGGTAATGATGATGATGATGATGATGATGATGATGAAGTAATATCCTCACTAAATTAGATAATCAGGAGTTTAAATTTTTTCTCTCCTTTAATTTTTGAGTGTGAAAATACCAGCAGTAAATGGAGACATAAGGAAACTGAAACTTTCAGTAAAACAATACCAAGAATAGGAGCAAAAGATTCCTTTGTAAAAACATCACCCAAGTGGGCAGAGGACAATGAGCCCCATCTGAAGTGTAGAAAATGCCCCTTTAGTGGTTAGTGGCTCTCAGTCTCATTACTTTGGATGCATGTAGTATCCCTTGGGTGTTTTTTGCTGTTTCAACACTGGCTTTTACCTGGTCCAAGGGACCGTGGAGCAGCTGGAGCAAACACACATCGCCAGAGCCATGGGGACTGTTAGGGAGCCCAGCGTGAGAAGCGCAGGGACCACCTCCTTATGAAAAGTAACTTCCAGAAAACAAGCACCTAAGTCCCCTCCATTTTCTACTGCTTAGAGACAAACCTCGGACGTCCGTGTTTTGTGTTCTAGTCCAAGACAGACAACCAGACAATTCTACATTTCTTGAGATGCTTGGAAAATTCTCTTGGTCAAAAGTCAGGATAGCAGGGCTCCTTTTTAATAGGGCAGTAGTGGTTCACTCTGTGTCCCGTTCCTACAATTCAAGAAAGAAGTGGTAATACCAAGCACACCGTGGACCCCACTGAGCAGCTGTTGTCATGACCGTAGTTAAAGATTTCCCAGACGTTGAAATGTAACCATACTTCATTAACTCAGTTTGGAAATGGGGCTTTTAAATAATCCATGTGATTCTGTAGAGAATGCCTTGGAAATCATTTCTTTCCTTGAAAATATTTCAGGGCCTCAACTTTGAGTAAAAGGCATAGTTACTGTAAAACAATCTCAATTCCAGAGCGAAGACTTAAGGAATTACTTCACCATGTTTTTAGCTCTGGACCTTTGGGAAATAATTAGCTCCTTAAGGGACCTTTACGCCTTTGGTTGTTAGTAAATTCTATTGTTATATCCTGCATGAGTTGTTTAACTCATAGAAATATTTATATCCCCATATGGGTTATGCTATAAGTTTAAAATAACTTACTTCTTTTTACTGATGTATGATTTACACATTTAAAACCCACAGCTCTTCAGTGTACACCTTGATGGATCTTTACTTACGTCCACTCCCATGTAACCTCCACCAGAGCAAGATACAGAAAACCTCCATGGTCCCAAGTGTCCCTTTGTGCCCCTTCCCAGATATAACCGCTCCATTGGCTGTTCTCAACATAGGAAAATAATTTCGTTTAAAGTCATTTCTTTTAAATTTCCCCCCATTAAATCTGGTTGGCTATTCCTTTAGCAAAGGCAGCTGGGTCCAGGCCCTGGGCCCAGCACTGCATATATGGGAGCCTTCCCCTGGAGGTGCAGATACGGCAGATAACTAAATAAGCAGACGTAACACCGTGTGTGCAGATACAGGGGGTTATTGGAATGCAAGGGAGGCCGTATCCCCGTTTTTTGGGGGTGTTTTGTTTCGTTTTATTGAGGGAGAAAGGGAAGGCTTCTTGGAGGATGTGAATTTTTAAGTTGGGAACTGAAAAATGGGCAGGAGGTAGTCAGTAAAATGTAGTCGGAGGAAAAGGAAGGTCTATTCCAAGTGGGAGGAGTATCACGAGTGGTGGCTCAGAAAGAAGAGAGCGTGGAGTGTGTTCAAGGAACAAAAATAAGTCAAGGCCAATTGGAGCGCAGGCTGGGGTAAAAGGGGGTGACGGACAGCCAGAGAAGCAGTGGGGGCCCATCAGGAGACTCTGAGGCCGCAGTGACGCAGGGGGATCCCTGGACCCAGGCAGGATGAGACCTGCTTTGTCAGCCGTCTGCCACCGTGGGGAGATTACAGGAGCCACACGGGGGGGCGGGGGCAGACGCTGTGGCATCCGGGTGAGAGCCTGAGGTGGCCTAGCCAGGCAGTGGCAATGGGAAGAAACAGATGGACTTGGAAGAGACTTAGAAGGTAAAACCAACACAACTTGGCGTTTGACAGGCGAGGATTCCAGGATGACCGTTAGCTTTCTTAGATCTTACAAAACCGGTGGATGATGGTACCGTTGGAAATATTGGGTGGGGTGGGCGGAGAATCTAGTTTATATAATATCCTTTTTTTTGATGTATGTCTTTCCGAATACATTTGATCTCGGTTGCCAGTTAGCTTGTGGAACAGTTAGGTAGAAATATCTACCAGGAAGTTGTAACAGATATTTACGGAGCACGTTCTATGTGCCAGGCATGCTCTGGTCACCTGGGATGCAGCTGTGAACGCGACGTGGAACCACGGCCTTGTGAAGCTCACACATAACAGGCCAGAGCTGCAGCCTCGGGGCTGCCGGCTGTAGGTGGTGACGAAGGCTTCAGAGTGAATTAATTTGCTCGGTAAGATTTCAGTGAAAGAGCAGAAAAGCGTAGGGTAAATCTCGAGGGATACCGGGAGACTAAAAAGGAGACAAGGAGGGATGGCAGAGAAAGCAAGAGAAGTGTGCTGTTCGGGGGTCTAGGGAGTGGTCCCCAGTGCCACCCGCAGCTGAGAAGTTATGTAAGATGACTAGGGGCGGTCTCTTCCTGTGCTTCTCAAAGTGGGGTCTCCAGACCAGCAGCGGCAGCCTGGGATTTAGAAATGCACATTCTTGCGCTCCACTGTGGACCTCCTGAATCTGAACCTGAAACTCTGAGTGGGACCCAGTAAGTACTCTGTGTGTTAACCAGCCTTCCAGGGGATACAGATGCTCCCCAGAGTTTGAGAACCACTGCTTTACTGCATTAATCCGTAAGAAAATCAGTCACTGGTGCCGGGGAGACTTGGTGAAAGTGATTTCATTGGAGGTACAGCCTGTTTAGGGCAAACTTTAAAAATGTTAAACACGAGTGTTAGTTTTGTTGTATTTTTTTTTTTATTATTTAGAAATTTCAGATGTTTTTGATTCTTTTGCACGTTTGAGTCTTTTCATCTGCTGGTTGATAATGGATTCATGTTTCGTTTCACTCCAGTTCAGTATGATTGTGGGCATTTTGTTTTTATCTACTTTGAAACACTTCCATTTATCTGTAAGGCCACCTACATCATTGATAATTGGTTCACTGCCCTCAACTCTGAAATGGAGGAATTAAAATGGCAAAACAGAGTGCAGTAGTGAAGATAAGTGAATCTCAACTATGAAGGGCAGCCTGAGAAAACACCTAGACGCTTAAATTAGCTCCTCCGAAAAGTTCCAAGACTCTGTTCAGGGAGGGGTTTCTAATTATTTGAACTCGTTATCATGTGAAGTAATTGGATGCGCGCCCTTTTCAGCTAAAGGGGTCCAACAACATAGCCCTAATGACTGCATTTCTCGTGCACTTGCAGGAAGGAGGCTCTTAGTGACTAGGTCTTTTCCTGGCTCTTTTGTTGTCAGACTCCCGAGTATTTTATTTCACTTGACAGGAAGAATTAGAGCACATTACTATGTATGCTACCATCAGGGAAAATCAATGGTCGATTTTCAAATGAGAAGACACCGGTGCAGGTACAGGCACACCTCCAAGATGCCGTGGGTTCGGGTCCAGGCCATCGCAGTAAAGCGAGTCACAAATCTTTTTGGTTTTCCAGTGCATATAAAAATTACATTTCCACTATGCTGTAGTCTATTCAGTGTGCATTAGCGTTGTGTCTGAAAAGACAATGTGTGTACCTTAATTTAAAAATACTTTATTGCTGGGCTTCCCTGGTGGCACGGTGGTTGAGAGTCCTCCTGCCGATGCAGGGGACACGGGTTCGTGACCCGGTCCGGGAAGATCCCACATGCCGCGGAGCAGCTGGGCCCGTGAGCCATGGCCACTTAGCCTGCGCGTCCGGAGCCTGTGCTCCGCAATGGGAGAGGCCACAACAGTGAGAGGCCCGCGTACCGCAAAAAAAAAAAAAAAAAAAAAACAACCTTATTGCTAAAAAATGCTAACCATCACCTGAGCCTTCAACGAGGCATAATCTTTTTGCTGGCGGGGGGTCTTGCCTTGATTTGACAACTGCTGACTGATCAGGGTGGTGGTGCCTGAAGGCTGGGGTGGCCGTGACAATTGCTTAAAATAAGACGACAATGTTCGTGGCACCCCGAAACAATTACACAAGTAATGTCAAGGACTACTGATCACAGATCACCGTAACAAATATAACAGTAAAGAAAAAGCTTGAAATATTGCAAGAATGACCAAAATGGGACACAGAGACGTGAAGTGAGCCAATGCTGTTGGAAAAAATGGCTCAAATAGACTTGTTCAATGCAGAGCTGTCACAGACCTTCAATTTGTAAAAGACACAGTATCTGCCAAGCACAATGAAGGGAAGCACAGTACAAGGAGGTGTGCCTGAATTACTTTTATTGCCATCCCTTTTTCAAAATGAAAACTGTTTATAAGAATCAAAAATGGTAGGTAGTTCCGGTGCCCTGTGGAGTGGCAAACACAAAGGAGGTCCTCAAACGTTCAGTGGAAGTATGGATGGATGGATGGATGGGTGCATGGAAGGGGGAGGGGATACATGGTTGGATGGATCAATGGACGGATGTGGAGACGTGTTTGGAAGGGCAGATAGAAGAATGGGTGGATGGGTGAGTGGATAGATGGGTAGCTGGATGGATAAATGGACGGGGAGGTGGAAGAATGGCTGGGTAAAAAGATGGCAGGAGAGAGTTGATCTGCCTAAAAAGAGAAAAGCAGTCGTTTAAAAAAATATTGTTCCCCCTGTGGAACATACAGTGAAATGAACTGAAGATGTAGAGGGTTTATTTCTAATGTGATCTTGCAAAATCCTCTTAACATGTCTGGGCCCCTTGTGTGCAAGGGACTGTCAGCCACCCCACCTGCTGTCAGTGTTGTGCTCAGAACCAGACTGTATATGACCATGAATGTGGTGTTAACGCTGTAACGTGTAAATTGTAAATAATTCCTGTTACGTGTGGTCAGATAATGGATTTTAAATATGTTAGGACAGCGCTTTGCTCAGCCTTGGGGACACGCGGCCCACACAGGTTTCCACAGGCTCCCTTTTATTCCTATCGGGATCAAGCAATAGAATAGTCTTTGGCTTAATACACTGGTTCACGGAGCATGGTATGCAACATAGAAGCACGTGGTACTAGCATGTCAAACCTGGGATTTATTGATTACAACAAGATGAAAACATACAGAAATTTGATGTAAGGGGAAATGTAAACAAATTGTAACAGTGGTGAGTTCCGCTATATGTAGCAGAAATTGGGAAGGTGGCAGGTGCATGAACGGCCAGTTTGGGGGTACCTGTCGTTTAACGTGTCTGCGAGTGGGGTGCATATGATCATCTGAAGTTACTGGCTGCTGAGAACATGTCATGAGCCAAGGGCCCTCCAGTGGCCACGGCGAGCTCTTCTCCTGCCCCTACGTTTGCGGGCGTGATCCTTTGAGTCAGGCCAGCTTGTCTCTTCACTGAGTCCGAGGGTTTTCTGTGCCCACCATTCTGTTTAATGAGTGTCGCCAGGGCCGCGTCACAGGTCGGGAAGGAGGAGGAATATTCCGTGGTTCCTTGATGAGACCCCAGAGCCAAGACTCAGGCTCAGGTGTTCTGACCAGCCCAGGTCCCTCTGGCCCAAGAGCGTCTCCTAACGTAGCTCCCAGCAAAGCCTGTGTCGTATCTCAGCGGCATCAGCCTGCTGATCTCGTCTGCGTGTTTGTTCTTTTCAAGAATCATCAAATGGGTGGAAATGGGATCAGAACTGCCCAGCCCCCAGCAAAGGGCACAGAATGAACACGACGCCCAAAGGAAGGTGTGCTCCCCGCCTGAGCTGCGGGTCCCCGCGTATGTGTGGGCACCTCGTAGGCTCTTACGTTCAAGCTCAAGTTGAATGCTTACCAAGCAGGAATGAGCCTCTGGCAGTACCCATGGGGGACATCCGTGCCTCAGGGGGCATCTAAAATGTAAAGACAGTGGGCTTTTTAGCAAAGCAAAGGATACTTGAGACCTCTCAGGATGCAGTTTGTAGCCAGTCTCTGTAAAACTGGCTCTTTGAGCCAATTCACAAGAAGAAAATAGATGCATTCATTCATATAATCCATTTATTCGTACATTCTACAAGCATCTATGGAATGCCTACTGCGTGCACAAAGCCTTAGGAATTAGACAGGTTTTTTCTAATGATCTTTCTCTTTACATCCACTTAACCTTTTACCAAAAAAAAAAAAAAAAAAAAAACAGAGATGGAAATGATGTCATAAAGAAAAAGGATTTTTGAAATTGTAGGAATACTGATGAGAACATCCTATTGGCTTTCATGTTCATTACTGGCCTCAAACGCTAAACTCTGCTATAGAACCTCTTGGAGCTCCAGGGGCTCCGATGAGAGCTTCTTTGCTGATGTCATCAAAGTCACCATGGAACATGGTGCTCGGATTTTTGTTTGGATGGCGGCACATTGTTGTGTATTTTCTGAGGCAGAAGGCTTGTGTGTGGTGGTCAAACCAGGTCACAACACTTTCTATAGAAAGCTGTCTCAAATCAGGACGAAAGTGCCAGAACTTGGAAACAGACAACCTGAGTTCTGAAATCGCCCTGTTCTCGAGTGGAAAGAGGGCAGATTTTGCAGTCACGCAGGTCTGCATTTTGAGGCCTAACAAGGCCATGTACCGTGCTGGTGAGTCATTTTCCTTTCTGTGCCCCAGTCTCCTTATCTGTAAGACAGAGACACTTGTAAGGACATTGGAGGGTCAACTAACGCTTAAACTGAAGGCTCCCCTAGCCCAGGCACCACGGGAAACCCATCTCCTGCGTTATTTCATTTAATCCTTACAACATCCTCTGGAGTGTGGAGGCCCCGTTATCAGCCCCATTTTACAGATGAGATAACTAAGGCAGTGCAGCACTGCCAGGGTCTGGAGCAGAGCCGTCCTGCAGTAAATTCAGCGCACATCTAGTCTTTCCTCTCTCTGGCTGTGTGCCAGCTGCCCTGGCTTCGCTTTCCTCCCGAGTCAGTGGAGACACCGGTCCCCACCCTACCGCTCCCTGGGCAGCTGACTCCTGGGGATGTTCACATAGAACTTTGGCTGAGGAAGTACTTTGTGGTGGGAAAGTGGGCCATGGGTGTCACGTCGGTGGAGCCACAGACAGCATGCACCTCCCAGGCTGGGCCGCGTGCCCGCTGATGGCCGAGGTGCCTGCGGGAAGGGGTCTTCCCACGTCACAGCACTGGCGTCAGCTGCTGTCTCCACACTCCTCGTCCCATCTTGCAGTCCGACTGTGAGTGTCTCCGTCCAGCAAGACGTCTGCGCCCCGGCTGCGTTTCGAGGCTGGGGGAGGGTTGAATGGGAGCAAGAAAGAAATGGTGAGAAATAGTGGCGTTGGCATCTCTCTGTGGATGTGATGGTGTGAACTGAACTTCCGAAGCGAGATTTCCAGCTGCTCGGCTGCTTCCTGCCAAGTGGCCCGTGACCACCCGTGATGGCGGCTTTTGCCCAAGTGACCCCTGTTCCCGTCACAGACAGAATCGGACTATCCCGTCCACCCCGTCCAAGCCGGGCTTAGCTCCCAGCGGTGGCAGGTGCGTGTTTTGTTGGGTGGTCACTGGACAGAGTGGAAGGAGGAAGCCCCCTGGCCCCAGCCCTCGGGTGGCTTTCCTGGGATTGCGGGGCAGAGGACAGAGGCCGCGGGCACTGGTGGGGAACCGGCTCCCTCTGGCCGCCAGGGGCATCTTTGCTATGACTTCCCAGCCTCTCCTTTTCTACAGGAAAGAGGAGAGTGGAGGGCGGTCATGTGGATGGCTGGCTGTGATTGTGTCTACACACTAGGCGGAGATGGTGCACAGTTGTGTCAGTGTGAACCTGTTACCCGTCTGCCAGCTGGCCTCTGTCCCCTGGTTGTCCCATGATGACTCTTAGCTTGCTTCCTTAGGAAACCTGTGCTGTCATGACTAAAAGCACTGACTATCCAAGTCCCTTACATGCAGTGCAGGACTAAGAAATGTACATAATCTTATGGGAAAGTATGTTTTTTATCTGATGCTCTCAATGTAATAACAGAAATAAAATCTAACTGAAAATAAACAGTCAGCCTCCTGGATTGTAAGTTGAACAAAATGTTAATGGGTGCAGTTTCTCATTTTTCCCGTCTGCTATGTCAGAGGAACAAAATGGACAAAACAAAACACGTTTCACACCTTTACTGCCGATTGCTGTTGACATTCAGTGGGCGTGACTTTCAGCCACAGACAACGGAAGAACGTTGTTTTCTACCTCTGCAGATTTCGTTAACAAAGACTACTCACCCTACAGAAAGCTTTCTAGAATATTCTGCCTTGTGTGGTTTCCCAGAGACACGTGGGTAGAAAAGAATTTTTTATTTCTTTATTTTTGGCTGCGTTGGGTCTTCGTTGCTGCACGCGGGCTTTCCCTAGTTGCGGCGAGCGGGGGCTACTCTTCGTTGCGGTGCGCGGGCTTCTCATTGCGGTGGCTTCTCGTGTTGCGGAGCGCGGGCTCTAGGCACGCGGGCTTCAGTAGTTGTGGCACGTAGGCTCAGTAGTTGTGGTGCACGGGCTTAGTTGCTCTGCGGCACGTGCAGGGCTCGAACCCGTGTCCCCTAGCACTGGCAGGCGGATTCTTAACCACTGCGCCACCAGGGAAACCCCAGTAGAAGAGAATTGGAACAGGAGAGAGAGGCGTGGGTTTTGGCTCTGACTCCACCTCTGTCTAAGCATCTGACGTTTGCCGGTCATTCACCCCCGCCCTAACCCCCCGTCTTGAGTCTCTGTTTCTTCTTCTGTGGGATGGAAGGTACGCAATTGCCCGGACTCTTCCCAACCCTGCAGTGCTGTGATTCTGCAGCTCTCTTCCTTCGTGTGCCATTCCGCGTCCTTTTTCTCTTACATTCTGAACTCGACACCCGTTAACTGGATGTGCTGTTACCATAATTACCCAATCACTGAACACCCCATGATGGAGAATAAAGTCACTGCTCCTTATGCTAAAGTGTTTCATTATTTTGGAGGGAGGGCGTGCGAGAGCCCCATGCGTGAAGCTCTAATTACAGTAATATAGTACATTAGATTATAGCTCTCTTTTGCCCTATGTTATTGATGATCATAGCTCAGGAAATCCAAGCCAAGATTTTTATTTCCGTGCCCACATTCCCCATATCCCTTGCGTCCGACCAGAGGCCAGCTCTCCGGAATGAGAAAAGGTGGACTGAGGTTGTGACTCTGTTTTGGGAGGAGCAGTGGATGGGATGGCGGGGCTGCACTGGTCCCGCACAGCACTCACCAGTGAGACACACCTTCCGGTGCCGGCCTGGGCGCCAGAGCTCTGCATCTCTGGCTCAAGGCCCACTGACCGAGCCCCTCACACTGGGGAGCCCCAGCCTGTGCCGAGGGGAAAACACAGAGGCGTCCTTCTAGAATGTATGCTTTCTTAAGTACATTTGCAGAAGAAATATTAGCCAGATATTAAAAGAAACTCAACCTTATAATAGAATAGAATGCAAAACTTGCATAAATATTTGACGTGAAATAGAATGCTTAAAAGAAACGTCAAACAAATAGAGGCTAATTTGGGCTGTCCCTGCAGATCCTCACTCATATTTTTCTACTGTTCGGGGCACTTTGGTGGCAAACATTGAAAATGGTAACTGCTAACATTTATGGAGCGCCATCAGATGTTCTAAGCATTTGAATGGGATTCTCTGCAGCATCTATAATTATCCCCAGTTTGCAGATGAGGAATCTGAGGTACAGAAAGAAGTTAGATAATTTGTCCAGAGTTTACAGAGCTCGCAAGTGGCAGAGCTAAGACTCAAACCCCAGCAACTTCTCCGTTCCCTCACTCCTCACGCTGCCAGCACCCCCCTTAGGAGAAAGCAGCCACACCCCAGAGGGTGGACTGTCCACATCACAGACAGAATAGGTGGATGTAATGCAGGGCGAGGGGCCTTGCCCCGGAGGGTCCCCACAACTGACTTCAAGACACGTGTGGTGAACGTATCTCTATAAAGTGTTCTTCCTGGACCATCAGAGGAGCCCAGGGCAGAGCAGAGTCTTCTGACATTGGCACATACTCTAGAAGAGTAGGCTTTTCTGCCACACCTGCCTCCGGGTAAAGCCATCCGCTGATGGGCCTGCTGTCCTCCCTGGACTACTGAGCCAAGAAGGCCTGGTTTTAGACAAGAGGGGACACCCTGCAAGGAGCATATATTCTGCCTTGTCACTATGACATGGTTTGAAAATATGCTCAAAGAGAGATGTGAGCAAAAGGCTATGAGAAGCTGTCAGTTCTGCCTTGGGTGATCAGGGAATGGTTCCTTGAGACAGTGGGCAAGGAGGGGCATTCCAAGTGGAGGAAAAGCATGAGTGAAGGCCGAGGACCAGCTGCACAGCACGTGTCTGGACTCTGGAAGTGAGGCATTTTAGCTGCGGTAGGAGATTGTACGTGACAGCAGAGGAAGGGAAGGCTGTCAACGGGAAGGGGAGCCATTGTATGGATGGCTTTGAACCCCAGGCTAAGGAGTTTGAGTTTTACAATGAAGCCAGTGATGAGCTGTCTGAAAGTTAGGGAGGCACGGAAAGGAAGGATGGAGATTTATTTATGCCTCAGGAAAGCAACCTGCCCACAATCCACAGAACAGAGGAGACTGGAGGAAAGGGAGAGGCTGTCAGTTTGGAGACTAATTAGGGAGCCATTTAAATAATTCGAGCGAGGGATAAGGAGTGTGTGAACAGGGGAAAGGCATGGAATGTGGAAAGGGGCATACTCTTAACTCAGGGGTCATTAAGGAAGTGGTATCTTCACATATCGTCTTGGTATTAGGAGTAAGAAGGAGAGAGACGTGACTCCTAAGACAGAAGAAAGGTGGTTCGAGTCAAAGAAATACGGGTTTCTGCTCCCAGAAAGATGGTGTAGAAGTGATTGTTCTTACCCTTCCTTCTAGGTAGAGCTCAAAATCCCTGGACATTATGCATAAAACAAACATAAGACTCTGCAAAGTGGAGAAAAGGAGGCAGGTCCACCAGGGACCCTAGAACGTGAAGGATAACACAGCAGTGAGCTCCCTGTGTTTTATTTCGCCTCTTGCTACCCGGAGTCTCATAACACAATACCCAACTCATCTAGGCTTCAACTCGAAATCACTTGTCATACAAAGAATCAGGAAAATCTCAACTCAATGAAAAAACTCAACCAACAGATGCCAACACCAAGAGAATATGTATGTTAGAATCACCAGCAAGGATTTTAAACGAGTCATCATAGAAACGCTCTGAGCGATTATCAACACACTTTACACAAATGAAAAAGTAGAAAATCTCAGTGACAAAATAAAACATATAAATAGGAGTGAAATTGAAATTTTAGAACTGCAAAGTGCAATAAATAAAAAATCTCAGCGGATGAAGTTAACAGCAGAGTGGAGGAGAGAGAGGAAAGAAATCAGTGAACTTGAAGATAAATAGAAATTACCGAAAGTGAATAACAGAAAAAATAGACAAAAGGAGAAAGGAAGGAAGGGAGGGAGGGAGGGGAGGAGGTGACTTAGAGGCCTGTGAGACTATAAAAGATCTAGCATTCATGTCATTGGAGTTCTATGAGGAGAGATAGAGGGCAGGACTGAAAAAGTGCTCAAGGCAATAATGGTCATTATTATTCAAACTAGAAACCAATAACAAAGATAAAAGGAAATCCAAACACCTTGAAACTAAATAACACTTCTAAATAATTCATGAGTCAAAGAGTAAGTTTCAAGGGAAATTTTAAAACACATTTAACTTAATCAAAAGGAAAATACAACATATCAGAATTCGTGGGATGCAGCTAATTCAATGCCGAGAGGGAAATTTACATCATTAAATGCTTACATTAGAAAAGCAGAGAAGTCTCATATCAATAATCTAAGCCTCCATCTCAGGAAACTAAAAAGAAAAAAAGAGCAAAATAAACCCAAAGCAAGTAGAAGGAAGAAAATGACACTCAATCAGAAATCTATGAATTTGAGGGGATTAAGAGGTACAAACTATTATGTATAAAATAAATAAGCTACAAGGATATATTGTACAATAACAGGGAATATAGCCAATACTTTGTCATAACTATAAATAGAGTATAACCTTTAAAAACTGTGAATCACTATGTTGTACACCTGAAACATAGAATATCGTACATCAATTATACCTCAAGAAAGGCAGAAAGAAAAAAGAAAGAAAGAAAGAAGGAGGAAGAAATCTGTGAATTTAAAAATAGAAAAAAAAAATCAATTAAACAAAAAGCTGGCCCTTCGAAAAGGTAAAGAAATTGACAGATCTCTAGCAAGACTGACAAAGAAAGAAAGAGAGAAGATGCCGAATCTAACACCAGAAAGGAAGTGGCATATCACTATAGATTCTGCAGACATCAAAAAAGTAATAAGAGAATAGTCCAAGCAACTCTATACACATAAATCTGACAATTTAGATGAAATGGACCAATTCCTTAAAAAGTGCAAACTACCACAACTACTCCAATATGACGTGGATAATTTTAGTAGCCCTATAACTATTAAGGAAATTAAATTCCTAATTTTTAAAAATTTATTAATTTATTTATTTTTGGCTGTGTTGGGTCTTTGTTGCTATGCGCGGGCTTTTCTCTAGTTGTGGAGAGCAGGGGCTACTCTGCATTGCAGTGCGCAGGCTTCTCATTGCAGTGGCTTCTCTTGTTGCAGAGCATGGGCTCTAGGCACGCGGGCTTCAGCAGTTGTGGCACGTGGGCTCAGTAGTTGTGGCTCACGGGCTCTAGAGTGCAGGCTCAGTAGTTGTGGCACACGGGCTTAGTTGCTCCGCGGCATGTGGGATCTTCCCAGACCAGGGCTCAAACCTGTGTCCCCTGCATTGGCAGGCGGATTCTTAACCACTGCCCCGCCAGGGAAGCCCTAAATTCCTAATTTAAAATCTCCAGGCCAGATAGTTTCACTGGAAAATTATACCTAACATTTAAAGAAATACGTCAATTCTACCCAGTGTCTTTCGGAAAATAGAAGACGAAGGAAAACTTCTCAGGCCTGCTTATGAAGTCATTATTACTCTGATATCAAAACCAGAAGACAACAGTACAAAAAAAAAGGAAAACTGAACACTATGAAAATAGGTGTATCGTCTTCAGAGAAATGTCTTTTCAAGTCCTTTGCCCATGTTCGAATCAGGCTGGTGTTTTTTTTTTTTTGCCGTACGCGGGCCTCTCACTGTTGCGGCCCCTCCCGCTGCGGAGCACAGGCTCCGGACGCGCAGGCTCAGCGGCCACGGCTCACGGGCCCAGCCGCTCCGCGGCACGTGGGATCCTCCCGGACCGGGGCACGAACCCGCGTCCCCTGCATCGGCAGGCGGAGTCTCCACCACTGCGCCACCAGGGAAGCCCCAGGCTGTTTGTTTTTATTGTTGAGCTGTAGGGGTTCTTCATCTATTCTGGGTATTAATTCCTTGTTGGGTGTATGCTTTGCAAACATTTTCCATCGATGGCCTTTTCACTCTGTTGACAGTGTCCTTTGCTGCACAAAATTTTTAATTTTGATGAAATCCAATCTATTTTTTTCTGCTGATGTTTCTGCCAAATCTGGAGATTCCTTGGGGCATCATCACAACATGGAAACACAGCATCCTTTGTCCTTGTTGCCTACACTCCTCTGTGGTCCCCACCCGGCACCCTTCCCCACCCAGCAGAGCCTGTGGGGCGCAGTGTTGTATGAATTCTCTCCACCACTCTTGTCTCGCACCAGATGGATGGCAGGACGTCCGTATGCATCCTGGGGCTTTGCAAAGAACTACACAGCACAGAGTGGGGCTGAAAGAATGTTGGAGAAATAAATAAAGAGGTGACTGAATAAATGGCTCATGGAAGGAAGAAATTGGCCTGTCAGCAGGCTGCAGAGCCTCAGACCTGACCGCTTGCAAAAGCTCTTTTCTTTCTTTTCTTTCCTTATTGTCCTGGAAGGTTGCCTCCCAGTGGGACCTGGCTTTTATATAATTGTTTGTGGTGTAACAATACTGTTCTGTGGCTCTAAGGCAGTGGTCTAATTTCCCTCCTTCTTCAATGAAAAGGACATGTCTTCTGTGGGAAATCGGTGATTTATTAAGTGACCAAAGACTGCTTCTGTTCCTAATAGAAGCCAGTACAGATAAGCTGCTTGCTGGAAGGAAGAGGACCAGCTACCTCTGAATAGGAAATTGCTTTCATCGCCCCTGGTGTGTCCTTGCTAATGTGGAGTTGGGTTCATCCTGCTGTTCTCCCTCAGATGGACAGCCCTCCTCAGGACATCCAGTCCAAACACCTTTTTCAATGAGCTTCGTGCATGTAACTCTCCCGTGAGCTCCAGGGTTCTTGGAACACAGATTCAATCTAAAATCAAAACGGAGAGCGCTCATTCCATAATAAAAGAAAAAATCTCCCGACTGAAGCATGAGTCGTTGTTAATGATCCTTTCCTAATTTTTCATTCCTTTTAGGACTGCTGCTGTCACTGTCAGATAAGAGGTAGCAGGCGCCAAAGCCTTAGGAAAAAAAATAATAGGAGAAAAAACATGAAATTAAGAGAATTCAATTAACTTTTCATGCCAATTGGAAAAAAGCTGTCATTATAAATTGTTGTTTGATTTTAGCAGTGAAAGCCCCCCGAGTAAGTCTTCCTTGTTCATCTGGAGTAAGTTTGAAAAGTCATGATATTCCAGAAAGGGCAGGACATGGAACTCAGACAGACCTGGGTCTGCGTCTGCACAGGGACTCCCTTCTCTCTGTATGATCTTGTACACGTTATGTAACCAGTTTTAACTTCCATTTGTCCCTCTGTAAAAGAGGGATATAATGAAAAATGCCTTACAGAGCCGACATAAGATTAAACAAAACAGCATTTGTAAAAAGCATGTAGCATACGCTCAATAAATAACCCCTCCCCTCCCTTCCCCTCCCCTCCCTCTGTATGTGGCATTTGTTGTGAGTATAGCCATTCGGGGGTGGAGTTACTTGTTAGGTGATTTCTAATTTAAAAAGTGGTAGTCTAGTGGTAGACCAGATGACCAAGGCCATGAGGCCCAAACAATGATTTTTTTTTTAACCGAGTTGTCATCTCTTTTATCCACTCATTCTTTCATCAAACATTTGTTTCTGCCTTGAGAAAGGAGCCGACGGTGGTGAAGGATTAAAAACTGGGCTTGTCCTTGGAAGCTTGGCCTGATGTGCAGTTTGCTTTTTCTTCCATGACTTATTTCCAAATGTCCCCAGATATTTTGGTTGGTTTGGGTGAGCTGCTGTGAGCACAGTGGTCGATGTCTGAGCCCCCCACCGCTTTACTGTGCGCTCCAAGGATGGGCTCCGTGGGTGTTATTCACGGCTGCATCCTGGCGCCCAGAATGCCACCAAGAGAACCGTCAGTGTCACAACTGACCTCTGACCTGCATCCAGTAAATAACATTTTTGGTTTCATGTAACTCAGTATAATTTCCACTTTCTCAAGTCCCGGCTCAGAGAAGAGGCTGAGCAGGATGTGGAATGCTTGTTTGGTAGCTTGGTGGTTTCTCTTTCATTCACTGGGGCAGGAAGTGAATGGTGCGCCTTCCTCTAGGTGCTATTTCCACCTGGTGAAAGAGCAAAGAGAAATGGCAGTGTATTCGGGAAGAACTTTGCAGAGTTAAAGGGTTTATCAGGGGCTTCCCTGGTGGCGCAGTGGTTTGGAGCCCGCCTGCCGATGCAGGGGACACGGGTTCGTGCCCCAGTCCGGGAAGATCCCACATGCCGCGGAGCGGCTGGGCCCGTGAGCCATGGACGCTGAGCCTGCGCGTCCGGAGCCTGTGCTCCACAACGGGAGAGGCCACAGCAGTGAGAGGCCCGCATACCGCAAAAAAAAAAAAAAAAAAAAAAAACACACAACAAAAACGGTTTATTAGAAACTGTAAATAGACATTGTGGAGCCCAAAGGCAAGTGAGGATAATTGGAATCCTGTTTACCAAAGAATTACAAGACCCTGCCTTATTTTTTTTTTATTACAAATGTCTCCATTCTTATACCCTATGGAGAAATCTGTCTCCAGAGACAGTTATAGTTCAGTCTCCTGGAGGGTGGAAGCCTCCCACCTTCCTGCTCAGACGTTTCCTTCTGCTGACAGAACAGAATAGAGGTGCTGACCAGTCCAGGAGCTCAGGTTAAGGAGGGTGGACGGAGGTACCAGAGGCTTCCAGGAAGAGGCAATGTTTCTAGTCTTCATCTTGGAGAAACATTCTCAGCAGAGGCGTTTTCATGGTCTGTCCTCACTTTTAAAGAAGTTCAGCAGGCAAGATTAGTGTCCCTCTTTAAAAAAAAAATGTTGTCCCTAGCATTAAAAAACAAACTTCAACAAAGTAAATTTCAAAGATCTTGTTGGCTTTATTCAAAGATTTATTGAATCTAGAAGCATCTCATTCAGCAGATAGCAAAGAGCCATCAGGAGCTGGACCAAATGAAACACTCTTATAGGCCGAAGGCAACGGCAGCAAGAAGGTTATACTTGGCAAGAAAGCAGGTTGGTTATGGCAAGATCACTTTCCTGTAGCGGACGGACGGCAGGGGTCTACCAGGCAGGTGACCAGTGCTGGTCAGGCATCTCTTGATGGACCGGGTTAAGATCCCATTTCTGGGAGAGTGGAAACTGTCGTTAAGTTGGATCTCGGCTTGGTGACTTAGCATGAACGACTCCATTTGAGGCCTGTTGTCTTGCTGGAACCCCTCCCCCTCTTTGTAATGACCAGAGCTGACCACGTACAACCAGAAAGCCCTCCTTCACCTGGTTGTCCCACATTTCTTCAGAGGAGTGACGGCATGCTGGCATCTCATCCGTGGTGGAAGAGACTGTTTCCTTGTCTCAGCAGTTTTCTCCTGCACTCATTCTGTTCATGTATTAAACATCCCCTGCCGTGGACCTAGGCAGCCCTAGTCCTCTGGGGACAGGTCCAGGGGTCCTAACTGCCACCTCCCAGGAGTGCAGGCTCTAGAGGGGGAGACAGAAGGAAGCAAGTGGGCTCAGCGCCATTTGGAGGGGTTGTCCCTGAGGTGCATTGGGACACCCTGGGGGGAGAGGATGGAGCCCCAAACCCTGTAGGGGGATGGGGTGGGGACGGGTCAGGGAGAGGCACACAGAGCCCAGCAGAGCCAGTGGGCAGGCTGCAGGAGAGCAGGCAGGGAGACAGCACTTCCAGCAGGTCTGAGAGTGTTTGCAGGACTTCAGGACTGTGGAGGCGCAGGCTTGGGGACAGCAGGGGCCTGGGCAGAGCTGGAGACCCGGAGGGGTAGGGCGGACAGGAATTCAGAGGGCAGAGGTCAGGGGGTCTCTAGGACGCCTGACCATGAAGGCAACAGGGCTTAGCCAGGGCTCTCTGCACGCTTGTTTGTTGTTCGCTTGTTTTAAATTCTTGACTGTGAAAATGTTAAAACGTGCACAAAAATAGAATAGTATCATTAACCTCCTCTCACCTGCTTATCCAGGTTCCATAATTGTCAATATGGAGCCAATCTTATCTTGTTTCTATTTTCCGCTACCCCTCCTGCACCCCCTGGATTATTATTTCTTTTAATTTTTATTGAAGTATAGTGGATTTACAATGTTGTGTTAGTTTCAGGTGTACAGCAAAGTGAATCGGTTATACATATACATATACCCACTCTTTTTTTAGATTCTTTTCCCGTATAGGTCATTACAGAGCATTGAGTAGAGCTCCTTGTGCCATACAGTAGGTCCTTATTAGTCCCCCTGGATTATTTTAAACCAAACCCCTCACATCATATCATGTTAGTTCAGCTTGTGTCTCTAAGGGGAAAAGATTCATCTTAAACACAGCATAATATCATTATTACAATTTAAAACTTAGCAATATCTCCAAATATCATCTGATATTCAGGCAGTTTTCACATTTCCCCAGTCGGCTCGGAGACGTCTTTTAACAGTGGCATTTGGGTCCAGGTGAGATGTACACTTTGCACTTGGTTGATAAGTCCTGTACGTGTTACTAAATCAGTAACTGTTGCTCCCCCCTCACTCTGACCCTGGCACTTGTTGAAGAGAGCTGGCAATTTGCCCTGCGTTGAGGCTGTGGTTGTTGAGAGCTTTTGAGCCGAGGCAGGTCTCGGCGGGGGGGACTTGGCGAGAACGGTGGCAGCCCAGGGGGCGTGGGCTGCAGAGGCACCCACCCGAGCCCAGGCAGGTGCTCTCTGGTTGGGAAGGCAGGCTGGGCTAGGGCCACGGCCGTAAAGAGGGGAAAGAGGGGCAGGTCTGGGAACTACTTAGACGTGCAATTGGAGGGAACGGTGAGGGAGAGGAAGGGGTCAGCTAGTGGCTCCCAGGTTTCTGGTTTAAGCAGCTTGCTTGGGGTACAGGGTGTCATTAACCAGAGGGAGGGATTTGTTTGGTGGAGGGGAAGGGAAAATGCATTACTAGGATACAGATTTGATTATTTAAACAGACTGAAATGAAAAAACACACATATGCACGCTGATGGGGTTCAGGACACGCTACCCCAAAATAAGGCACCTTGACACGCTGAATATTTCGAGAGGAAGGAATTTGAGCAATGGCATTGTGAAAAGGACATTTATTTATTTGTTTATTAATTTGAAGTATAGTTGATTTACGATGTTACATTAGTTTCAGGTGCACAGCAGAGTGATTCAGTATTTTTACAGATTATACTCTAAAGTTATTACAAGATAATGGCTGTAATTCCCAGTGCTGTGCAGTAGGTCCTTGTTGCTTATCTATTTTATACGTTATAGTTTGTATCTCTTCATCCCATACCCATAACTTGCTACCCTCCACTTCTTCCCTTGCCCCACTGGAAAATGCTAGCTTGTTTTCCTATATCTGTGAGTGAGTCTGTTTCTGTTTTGTTATATATATTCATTTGTATTATTTTTTAAATTCCACATATAAGTTACCTCATACAATATTTGTCTTTCTCTGTCTGACTTATTTCACTAAGGATAATATCCTCTAGGTCCATCCGCATTACTGCAAATTTCATTCTTTTTCATGGCCGAGTAATATTCCACTGTATATAGGTACCACATCTTCTTTATCCATTCATCTGTTGATGGGCACTTGGGTTGCTTCTATATATTGACTATTGTAAATAATGCTGCTGTTAACATTGGGGTGCATGATTCTTTCCTAATTGGTGTTTTCATTTCTTTCCAGATATATGCTCAGGAGTAGAATTACTGGGTCATATGGTAGTTCTATCTTTAGCTTTCTGAGAAACCTCCATACTGTTCTCCACAGTGGCTGCACCAATTTACATTCCCACCAACAGTGTGCGGGGATTTCCTTTTCTCCATATCCTCTCCAGCATTTGTTATTTGTGGTCTTCTTGGTGATGGCCATTCTGACAGGTGTGAGGTGATAGCTCATTGTTTTGCTTTGCATTTCTCTAATAGTTAGTGGTGTCGACCATCTCTTCACGCTCCTGTTGGCCATCTGGATCTCTTCTTTGGAGTGTCTATTCAGGTCCTGTGCCCATTCTTCGACCGGGTTGGTTTTTTGATATTGAGTTGTATGAGTTGTTTGTATACTTTGGATATTAACCCCTTGTCGGTCATATCACTTGCAAACATTCCTCCCATTCAGTATGTTGTCTTTTTCTTTTGTTGATGGTTCCTTTGTTGTTTTGGTTTTTTTGTTTTGTTTTGTTTTGTTTTGCGGTACGCAGGCCTCTCACTGTTGTGGCCTTTCCTGTTGCGGAGCACAGGCTCCGGACGTGCAGGCTCAGCGGCCATGAATCACGGGCCCAGCCGCTCCACGGCATGTGGGATCTTCCCGGACCGGGGCACGAACCCGCGTCCCCTGCATCGGCAGGCGGACTCTCAACCACTGCACCACCAGGGAAGCCCGGTTCCTTTGTTGTGCAAAAGCCTTTACGTTTAATTAGGTCCCATTTGTTTATTTTTGCTTTTATTTCTTTTGCCTTAGGAGACAGACCCAAAAATATATTGCTGTGATTTATGTCAAAGAGCGTTCTGCCTATGTTCTCTTCTCGGAGTTATGGTTTCAGGTCTTACATTTAGGTCTTTAGTAAAAAACACTTTCTGAACTTCCCTTGAAGCAGGTCATAAAACCCTCATGTGCGAGGTACCCTCCCTATATCCACAGGAAAAGGGCATCCTTATCTTGGAATAGAAAGGGACACAGATGAGTCTGAAGGAAGAGAACTTGCGATGTTTCCTCAAGTTTACTTAGCTCGCGTTTTCCATCCCTATATCTGTCCACAGCCTTCCACTCTTATCAGACCTAGCATAAAAACACTCAGATCTAACCATTTCTTTGGGCCTTCGTTTCCTTGTTAAGGGTCCTGTGTCATGTGAAAGTTTATCAAGTAAATGTGTATGCCCTTCTCTTGTTGGTCTGTTTCTCACAATAGGGGCCCCAGTCAAGAGCTTAGAAAGGTATTTCCGCCCCTACTACAGACACACAAAATGACTTAAACAAAAGAGACACTTGCTTATCTTCTACATAGATGCTGAAGTGTAAGCAATTCAGAACTAATAGGGTAGCTCCATGGTATTGGAACACAGGCTCTTTCTACCTTGTTCTGTCATCTGTCAGGTGGTCTAAGATGGCACACCACCAAGACCACTGGCTCCAGTGAAGTGGAAGGAAAGCGTGCCTCTTTCCTCCCAGGTCATGGCCCACAAGTTTCCCACATCCTTTTTGCTAAACATCTGTTTGGCTAGACCTTAGTCACGTGGCCATACCTCGCTGCAGGGAAAATGGGAAACATGGTCTTGTGTCCCGCTAACTCTCTGGGGCTCTGCTACCAGAGGAAGAACGGGAGGATGGAGAGGGTGACAGCAGAAGGTGTGGTTGGAGGCATGTTGAGCGCCAGGTGCCGTGGGTGAGTTTCAGGGGACATACGTGCAACCCAGAAGAGAGGTCTCAGGACTTAGGATTCATGAGTTCCATTAGGAAGCCATAAGGTACCTGATCAAGGGAGGAACCAAACAGATGTAGGGGGACAAACGTTACATGTTATTTTGGGGGTCAGTTGGAGAGAGGCAAGGCAGAAACTGGATCATTCAGGAGCTGTTATAATGACCTAGAAGACTTTGCACACAGCCGCAGGACTTAGCAACTGATTACATAGGAGGGAAGAGGCAGGGGGAGGTGACAGTCTAAGTGCTGACAGCCTAAGTGCCTGAGAGAGTGACGATGTCATTTCTAGAAAAGACAGGAAGACGGACAGAGCTCACTCAGGGTGCATGGATAAGGGGCTCGGTGGAGAGGGGCAAGAAGGGCTTGGTTTTAGATGTTTTAATATGAGATGCCACGGGTCACCCCGGTGGCAGTGGCTGGAGTGGACGGTGGTGAAGGCCCGGGCTTGGTGTCGGAGCTCAGAGTTCAAATCCGGGTTCAGCCACTTCTAAGCCGTGTGGCCTCGATCAAGGGCATGACCCCTCTGCACACCACTGTCCCCGAGTAAAATAGGAGCAGTAAGAGAACTCCTAAGAAGGACTGCATGCATTCCTGTCAAGCACACCCATAGTAAGTGCTGGTACACGTTTGATTTTATTCTTACGAGAGACAACTGTAAGTTGTGTAACTGGCAGTTGGAAATACAAGCCAGAAGCTCAGACAAGGGGCAGGAGGTCAAGACTGGGGAGTCTTTGCAGCACGGTGGGGATGTGTCAGCCGGGCAGGGGCGAGGTGGAGGCTTGCGGACCCTTGGGGAGCGGGCACGTGCAGGAGGGGCCCCGCGCCGCCGTGGTCCCTGCACCGTGGGTGTTGCTTCCGCAGCTCTTTCCAGCCTTGCCATTTTCCAGCCGTTTCCTGATGGTTCCATGAAGCCTCTTCCCCAGTGGACCCCATGAGGCAAGCCCCGAGCTGCATCCCAGCTCCCAGCTCAGAGCCCAGCACACAGTCATTATTTGGTGTTTGAAGGAATCCGGTGGGGAAGGAAAACTTGCGGGGTGGGGGGATGGGGATTTGTGTTGCCGCAAAAGAGCACTTGATGGAGAAGAAAATGCTACGACGAGGCCGGGGCGGGGTCGGGGGTGGGGGAGGTCAACCTTGACCTGGTGCCCTGTGGTTCGCGCAGCCGCGGTCTACCCAGGCTTATTAAACGTCAGAGCGGTTTTCCTGAGAACGGAGCCTCGAAAGGCCGTCAGCCAAGCAGATCTAATCACATAAGCAAGTGAAAAATGAACAGCTGGTGTCTGGAATGGCTGATCAGAAGCTGGGGAGAGAGGTGTGGCTCTCTCCGGGGTCTCCCGTCCCCTCCCCAGGGCACATCCCTGAGTCTCAGGCCACATCCAGTGCCTCTGACCGCTGATGTACTGCCGGGGGTTTTGCCAAAGGCTCTGTGACCATCACACATGATTCTCAGGGCGGGGAAACGACCTTTCCTCTCCTCTGAGAGGAAAGAAGTCACGGGTGGCTAGCCCGTGTCCTTCAATCATCCATCACTGTCGAGACACACGCAGACGCTCTGGGACCCTACAGTGTGACTGTGTAGAAGGCGCCAGTCCTATCCTAGAGAAGGCAGGAAGGGCCCTCGGGGACCGTCCCCTGCAACCTCACAGCCTCACTTAATGATGAGAAACCGAGGCCTTGGAGAGAACCAGGGCATCAGAGACTGAGCTTTACTGAGCACGTAGATGACCTGGCACTGAGTGGCTGCTCCCTGTGTGGCCGTCACTTAAGCCTCATACATGCTTTCTTGTAGGTTGCTGGAGGCATTAATATGTGTATCTTACTCAGGGAGGGCAACTCACTTGCCCAGAGCCCCAGGGAGCGGCAGAGATGTGACCCAAACCCTGAGTCCTTGCCTGCTGTGTGGCCGGGGGACGAGGTCACATGGTGTTGACAACCCCGGGGAGCAGCAAAGGGCTGCTTCCTGCTCCGTGGTCATCAAGGGTGGCTGGAGCCTCCTCTTTGTCACCTTCAGGCAGGGAAGGCTCCAGCATCAAGGGCCAGGAGGGGCGAGGGAGTCAGGGGTGCACCTGCCCTTCAGCATCAGCCAGAGGGCACCCCTCACGGTTACTGGCCAACGAGGGCCACTTGCCGCGCTCAACCTCAAAGGAGAGGAGAGGGTGACCCGACCGTGTGGCTGGAGACCCACGGGAAATTCCTGGTGGCTGCCCCAATCACCACCAGCCACGCCCTTCCCATCGCCCCCCCACCCGCCCCTCCCAACAAGCACTGAGATGCTCCCCCGGGGGCAGAGCCCTCACTGCCCTCCTGTACCACATATGGTGCTTTCGCAGACCGTCTCCCTCTGCCTGGCTGGAAAAAAAAAAAAAAAAAAGCAAAACCTTTATTCTTTCTTATGACAACTGCATAAATATAAATATGTTGGCAAATATTTACAGACCCCAGAGCTGAAAGGTGATATGCAAAGGGAATTAAATTACAGGCTGCAAGGTGTAATAAAACAGTATTTGGGTTTCCCCAGACTCTTGATATTGTTTCTTTTCTGCATGATATACTATGCTGGAAAGACGTTCTTTTCTGGTCAGTTTCTTTTTATCTTTTTTTTTTTTTTTTTTGCCTCCGAACCGCATACAAAATTTTTGCATTAATTTGAAGTTCATCTAAGGAAGTAAAGGGACTTCCCAAATAGCATTTTATAAATCTCGGTGGCTGTGTGTGTTATTATGGAAACATTTTAAACATACACAAAAGTGGGGAGAACCATATTGTAGTTGTTTAAACACATATGTGCAAGTCATTTGACCTGCCTCTTGTCAAGAGGTGGCACCTGGGTCCCTCTCGCCTGTACCTGAGCGAGCCCTGTGGCCGCTTCCACCAAAGAATGCGGTGGCAACAAAGCTGCGTGACTCTGAGGCTCGGTTAGAGAAGGCAGTTCTCTCAGGACGCACACCTCAGGAGCCCTGGGCCACCATATAAGGAACCCTAAGAGCCACTGTCAGGGAGAGAAATATACATCTTACATTGGTTGGGACCCTGTTAAGTTAGACCGACAAAGACAGATTAACAAGAGAAAACCAGACAGAAGCTTGCTAACACGTGCATCTCACATACACACGGGAGAGCTCAGTGCCGACGAGCTCAAGGGGTGGTTAGAACTGGGGCTTCTAGAACATCTCGGCAAAGAACAATAATTTTACAGACAAGTGACAAGACAAGGGAGGAGGGTCTCCCTCAGCTACGGTCAAGCGTCAGCGGGGATCTGGCCCTTCTGCAGCCTCGGAGGGCGTCCGTCTCCTTGCCTTTTCCAGCCTCTACCTTCTTTGGCTTGTGGCCTCTGCCTCCGTCTTCAAGATCGGCGTTGGCCAGTGAGTCCTTTCCTGCTGCCCATTCGAGCGCTAACTCTTCCCACCTGGGGCTCTGTGATCACAGTGGACCCGCGCCGACAGTCGGGATCCTCCCCATGTCCAGGTCAGCTGGCTGACAACGTCAAGCTCACCTGCACCCTCCACTCCCCTGTGCCGCGTCGAGTAACATGTTCGCGCGCTCCAGGGATTTGTCCCGGCCTCTTGGCAGGGCCGTATTCCACTACTTACGGACCGTGCCCCAGGGGCCTGCCTTTCGAATCCACTGAAGGTGCTGGAAGGGTTTCCAAGAAGAACAGCGACCCTGTACCTCATAGTTCTTGGAATTCCTTAGCTGTATGTCTTTGGTTCTTTACCTTGAAGCGTAAAAGTCATCCTGCTAGCCTACGGGTCCTAGGAATTTCCAAGAGAAAGTTCTATTATTAACATTCAGTTATGCACGTATCCATTCATTTATTCAGTAATTTATTAATTCAACCTGTATTTATTGAGCACCTCTTACAAGCCAGCCCTCTTGTAGGCCACGGAGACACAGCACAAACCGCACAGACGATGCCGCCGTTTTCATGAAATATATATTCTAGTGGTGAAGAAAAACAATAGACAAGCAAAAATATTAGTACCTTAAAATGATTTTGGAGACAGACAAGTGTGATACAGAAAGCAGAGATGAAAAAAAAAAAAAAAAAAAAAAAAAAAAAGCAGAGATGAGATCACGAGTGACCAGTGGGGTGGTCAGGGACGTCCCCTCTAAAGAGATATTTCAACAAAGACCTAAATGCTGGGGCCCCCATGGGAGGTTCCAGGGGTGAGAGCGGTCCAGACCAGGACACTGCAGGTGCAAAGGCCGCGAGGCAAAAGCCAGCTGGGCCTGTGGAAGAGCCAGGAAGGAGGCCAGCGTGGCTGCAGACGGTGAGCGGGGAGGAGGGTGGTGGACAGCAGGGTTGGGCGGCTTGACAGCTGGTCAGGCCAAGCTTCAAGGGCCAAGGCAAAGGGTGTGTCTGTCTGTCAGGGAAAGCTGTGGGAAGGGGTTTGCTCTATTATTTTTTTAATCTTTTGTGTATATGTTTGTTTATTTTTTTGGCACGTGGGATCTTGGTTCCCCGACCAGGGGTCGAACCCGTGGCCCCTGCATTGGAAGCGCAGAGTCTCAACCACTAGACCGCCAGGGAAGCCCCGGGTTTGCCCTATTTTTGATGGCAAGGTGTGAACAGAACTTAGTGATGGATCTTGGGTGTAGAACAATCGCTTGGGTTGCTTGGAGGCTGGGGGGAGGCAGGCTGACAGGGGTCCAGGAAGGAGATGACAGGAGAGAGGCAGTGAGGACAGACAGGAGATGCTTCTGGGCATGTGCAGAGGCAGAGTCGACAGACTGCTGGCGGATTGGATGTGCTGAGGGACTGGGGGGAGGTGACGGATGCCAGAGCGTCTGGCCTGTGAACTGGTGCTGTGGAGGAGGGGAAATTACCCCTCTGATCCCTCTTGAGTTCTCCTGGCGGGACCAGTAATAAAATCGACACAATGCAGTTGAGCAGGAGAAAGAGAAACATTTAATTCATGCGCACAGATCTAAATTCTCATAGAAATGGGCCCTGAGAAGGGCAGGGGGGAATTGACAGGACAAAGAAACTTAGGTTTGGGTGCTTAATTAGCAAGGAATTTAAGCTCTGGGCTTGGGTACTAAATTAGTAAAGAAGGAACAAGGTTTGTTTATCCAGGCCGCTCAGCCCTGAATCCCCATCTGTGGTGATAAGGGTGCCTCTTCCTCCTGTACCGGGATGGCCCTTCACATGGAGGATTTAGTTCCTGCTTTCAGGGAGACAGAGAGGAGGGTCACAGTGACCCTCATGCATCTGCCATTTCTTCAGTGACTTTAATTCAGATTAATCAATATGCCATGGAGGCACATTTTGGGGCAGCCCGCCCTGGGCCGCAACAAAACTGAGAGGCACGTACGTCTAGGAGGACCGGGGTTTGCTGCTGCCGTTGTTTTGCTTTGGGCCAGAGAAGGATTTGGAACGCAGAGGCCAGCTTTGAACAAGTTTGAGACGTGTTCAGATACTCAAGTGCAACTGTCATGGGGAAGTCAGGTGAGGAGTCTGGGCCGGATGGAGATACCACGTTCATGAAGATGGTGTTTAGAGCCGAGGTCTGGATGTCTCCCCGAGGGAGGCTCTGGTGATGGGATGAGATGTTCCCATCAGGAAATGCACCCTCTGGCAGGTCTCTGCCCCCTCCTGTGGGCACTGCCACATCCCACCTCCCCCCACCCCCAGGGTGAAGCCCTGAGGCACTTGCTTCAGGCACTAAGGTTAACGAGGTGCCGAAACACCTCCATAATCAACATAAATAAAATTTCCATGCATTTTTAAAAAATAAAAATTAATGCAAAAAACCCACGACAAGCAAAATAGCAAAATGTTTAAATAAAGACAGGACTGTTACCAGTGTGGAGCCATATCAGAGCCCGAGGCAAAAGGAAAAGTAGTAATTCTCATCCTGCGTCTGTTTAGAAAGTGAGGCACCTCATTCCCCCACCATCACCCCATCCTCCACCCCCTGCACCTCTTCTGGGGCCCCAGCGGCTCTCAAACCCCTGCACAGTGGAAACAATTGTTGCACTTAAAAAAAAATGCAGATGCCTGGGCCCAGCCCCGGGCCAGTGCACACGGAATGCCAGAGGGTGGGGCCTGAGCATCTTACTATTTAAGCTCCCCCGGGTGGTTCTCCTGTGCCCAGGGCTGGGAATCACTGTGACTGCCAGAGTCCGGAGGGTCCCTGGAAAGCCAGCCATCCTCTCTCTGCGGGTTCTTAGCAGAAAGAGGGGGAAGAAAGTAATTGCATTTTTTCTGCGCAGAAACTGGAGACAAGCCAGAGTACTAGGAATCGTTCTGTCAGTCCCAGATCTGCTGGTTCCTGGAGAGCCTCCTGCAGACGTGGTGCCCGCCAGCTCCCTCAGCTCCCCCCGCAGCCTGGGCGGTCCTGAGTCTGCTCCGCAGCGGCTTCGCACTAAGCATCCCGGGCCCCCTTCTCCCCCACTGACGTGGACCTCCCCAGAAAGGTGCTTGTGAGAAACAAATTCAATGCCAGTACCATCCAGTGCCGAGAGCAGGCTGAGGGCAGCTCTGCTTAACCACTGCTATTCAACGACAGCTTTTATAACAGTGATATTGAGGATGAAGGTGTGCTTTCCTTCAGCCGGGTCAACAAATTCCATGTTTGTTCACACCTTTGGGAGGATTTACTGTGTGGTCCTCCGGGGTGCTGTGCTCGTTTAGTCAGTCAGTGACGGTTTCTTATTCATGTACTTCAGCCAGGTGCTTGGGGTGGGGTGGCTTTGCATAATTAACACGTACACGCGAACGGAGTTTTACACATCAGTGTCTTCTGTTCTCACCCACCGTACGGGCACTCAGCCGTCAGGGTGCTTCTGGAGAAACAACCATTTGCTCTTGGAAATGACATCAGCTTCATTTTTCTGTCTCCGTGGTGAATTTCCCCCTCTTCCTCCAGCCTTTGCTGTTTGGTCCCAAATCATCTTCTTACTGTGGGGAAATCAATCGGAGGTCTCTTTTTATAAGCTTCCTCATTCTGGCTGATTTAGCTATTATTGCGCCACTTTTATCTCTCCCTCAAGTATTCAGACTTAATTACGTGTTTTTCTTCTGCCTCTGCTTCAAGTGTGCTAATTATGTGGCATTTAGTCTGTCTCAAGTTTATTATTAGACTTTTCATTGTCCCTGCAGTTGCGAAATCGTAGAGAGTTTGTATTTTTAGGGCTCTTTCCGTTCATGGTGTCATTCCTTAACAAGGAAAGTTAAAAAACACATCCATAAAAGTAGGCTGAACTCAGTGTTTCCGCCTCTGGGTGTAGGATCCTACTGAGCGAGTGAGGCTGGGGATTCTCTGGCCAGCCAGCTGCTAAGTATTACTTTAGGGAAGTTAACTTGGCACTAGCGCTTTTTCTTACAACAAATGGTTGAGAAACCAGGGGCACTGAGATGCTGAAGTGATGTCTCATCACTGGCTCTGGGTACCTGTGGTGTGGCCCTTGCTCTGGCATCTGGCTTTGAGGAGGGAGTATAAAGTGATCCACACGGATGAACCATGGCCTGGCCCAGAACCTGTGACTCCGCTGCCCCATGGCCAGTTTCTGGCACAAGGGGGCACCTGGCCGACAGCACTGCACGGCCCCTCCCTTCAGCATTAAGGAAACCGCACCTGCCCGCCTCTCTTTGGCCGTTTCACGGCTCATCCCCAGCTGTACCATAGAAGGTTAGCAGTGTGACTGCTCTCACTACTGTTCTCACCTGGCTCCTTTATTCGTTTGTTCACGCATTCAGTCAACAGACACCTGCTGAAGAGTGACTGTTTAAGGGCCCAGGAGAGAACCGTGTGCAGAACAACCACTGTCCCTGCTCTCGCGGACCTTCTAGTACATGGCAGGAAAAGTACTTTTGATAAAAACCAGTAAAAACACAATATGCCAAGGAGAGTGGTAGATGGGAGCATTGTTCCCGGATTCCCCCAAAGCCTGCTCATATTAGAATCAAGCATCACACGTTGCTCATATTAGAATTAAGCATCACACGTTGCTCATATTAGAATTAAGCATCACACAGTGCAGCTCCTTGCCAGGAAATAGAGTCCATTCTGGCCTCTGGACACTGGGCGTGGCCTGTGGGATATTGGTGGGCAACGTAAGCAGAGGCTTCAAATATGCTCGTGGGTGTTGGCTTGATTCCTGTACTTCTGCCGTTGCCGTGAGAACATGCCCCGACTAGTTTCTGGTCCCAGAATAATGGGACACTTGTGGCACCGACTTGACCCCAACCTGCAGCCTGGAGACCCGCCCAGCATCCCTGTTGAGCTGAGCCCACCGGGACCAACCAGTCCTGTAGCCTGTGGACCCATGAGCGTGAGTGTAAAGGCTTGCTCCTGGACGTGACAGTCTGAGGGGTGATTTGTTACAGAGCACTGTCAGTGGAAGAACTGCCTAATACAGGGGTCAGGTCAAACAGAAATAAAACAGAGAGAGGGATGGGGGTACCCACAGTGCAGGGAAAGAGGAGTGACCTCCACTGCAGGCCGCGCCGCAGGCTTTCTGGATAAGTGACATCTGAGCAGGAGTCTGGGGCATTCCCACTTGTCAGGGGAGTCATGATGTGCCAGACGCTGAGTGTCCCGTTTATTGTTCATACATTTTATGTGGCAGGTGCTGCTATGGACTTTTTTTTTTTTTTTTTTGGCCGCACCATGCGGCATGCGGGATCTTAGTTCCCGACCAGGGATCGATCCCGTGTTCCCTGCATTGGGAGCTCGGAGTCTTAACCACTGGACCACCAGGGAAGTCCCTCATTTTTAAGACAAGGAAACTGAGGCACAGAGCAGCTCTGTGACCTGCCCAGAGTCTCACACACAGCAAGTAGGAGGACTGGGATTCTATTCTGTTCCAACCCCAGCTGTACACGCGAGTGTCCTGGCACTGACCACCTGGGGTCAGCAGAGGCCCCACAAGTCGAGGCCTGGTCCCCAACAAGACACTCTTGTTTCACAGGCCACTGGGACCCCTGACTGACCGGCTGTAGTTCCAGAGTTTCCATGACCTCCTCACGCTGAATAATTTGCTAGTACAGCCCACAGAACTCAGGAAAGTGCTGCACTTATATTTACAGTTTATTATAAAGGACATAGGTCAGGAGAACCAGCCAGATAAAAGGAGCAGAGAGCTGAGCTCTGAGGCATGTGTTCACCAACAGGAAACCGCAGGGTCCAGAGTGTTTATTAGGGTTTCACAGGTGGGCACGATTTACTGAGTCATTGTCTATGTGATTGAACTCAGTCTCCAGCTCCCTTCCTCCCTGGAGGTGGGATGACCAAAACCCCCTACCTTCTAATCACACGGTCTGCCTTTCCAGTGACCAGCCTCATCCCGACCCATCTAGGCACCCACCTTGAGCTGCATTCTTAGCATCACAAAGACACTCCTATCAAATCCTGAGGGCTTGTAAAGCTCTGTGCCAGGAACAGGGGAATGAAAACCGTCATAATTAAAACTCCCTGAACAGACTAAATGGCAGAATAGACTCAGCAAAAGAAAGACTTTGTAAACTGGAAGAAAAACCTGAAGAAGTCACCCAGGAGGCACAAACTGAGAGATGATGTTGTGGAAAATATGAGCGGTCAGGGGACGCAGAGAAGAACGTGGGAACGTCCCTCCAGGAGGAAGAAAGAGAGGGAAGGAGGGAAGAGCAAATGCGATGACGTAACGGTGGAGAACTTCCAGAAACGAAGGGAAAACTAGCTCCTTCTGCTTCAGGAGGAGGCAGAAGTTTGAAATATATTTCCTAATATTTCACACTCTTTTTCAGATTCTTTTCCCATATAGGTTATTACAGAATATTGAGTAGAGTTCCCTGTGCTCTACAGTGGGTCCTTATTAGTTATCTATTTTATATACAGGAGTGTGTATGTGTCAGTCCCAATCTCCCAATTTATCGCTTCCCCCCATGTTTCCCCTTTGGTAACCATAAGTTTGATTTCCAGATCTGTGAGTCTGTTTCTGTTTTGTAAATAAGTTCGTTTCCGCAAAGCTTTCTGCCTCTCGCATTGCCCATATTCCCCTTCACTCCTGGATCATCCCCACTCCAGCAAAACTGCTCTTTCTGTGGTCACTCAGTGACCTCCACTGAGAGGCGTTCCTGGCGTATTTCCCACCCATTCGGATTGATTTTAACAGTCCCTGCCCTGGTCTATACAACGTAATTAAATTCAGTAATAATCATTGTTTTCTTGAACCTTTTCATGAAAAGGTCATGAACCTTTTCCCCTACGTGTTAGGAGTTTTATGGTTTCAGGACTTATGTTTAGCTGTTTGGGTCCTAGTGATTTTTGTTGTTTTTATTACGTTATTGTTAGTATTATTATCATTTCTACTAATGCTGTCTATAAAAGGTTTCCTGCCATGGATGTGGAAAATTAAGAGCTTACTGTTATGCACTTTAATAAACACTGGCTGTGCTCACTTATGCATAAATGTCTCTACCAACCTCTGTAGAAGGAATATGAAAGAAGTCAAAAAGTGTGATCTCTTCTCTCAAATAAGGTCTAGTCCGCAAGATAAAACCCTAGTCCTGTGTGTTCGTGGTGCCCCCCTGCTGCCTCACAGGCTCTGTTCTTGCTGGGGTGCGGTCACTGATTCCCTTCACAGTTGTCACTAAGGCTCAGCTTGTTTCCAGCTGGGCTTCCTCCTTTTGTGCGAAACCTAGAGGTGCCTTATTACCGCTGTAGCTCTAGCAATTAAGAGGACATTTCCATCAGGCGTTTGAACGAAATGAAAGGGCTCTGAAGGAGACACGCAAATTACAAATGTTACAGGTGCCGGATGGAGCCTCACCTTTCAGGGGCAGTTCGTAATGGCAGGGAAGGGCCATCCGTTCGTGGTGCTCAGTCTTTGTTTCCACCGAGTCACTGGAAACGGAAAAACACTTTCTTCTCGGCTCAGAAATCCCAGTGCTGCAAAGCCAGCCTCAGCCTCTTCCCTCTGGTGACCTCTGGAGTCTGAAGAGACAGGAGACCACAGCAGTTTGATTACGTGGATTCTGCAGGTGGACATCCAGCCTGACTTTCCCTCCCCGCCGGAACCCCAGCTTTAGGCTCTCCTCTTCCCTTTAACCATCCTGGGTTTGCTGTGCAGGTTGGAGATGCCCCTTACGTCCTAGGCTAGAAATGACACAGACCTACGCAAATCCAAACCAAGAGAGGAGCAGCCTTCGGGTCCGGATTACTCAGTGGCACAGGCTTCAGGAAGCAGCTCCCAGAGAGGGTGTCTGAGCCAAGGTGGAGCCCCCCTTCCCCAAAAGCCACTGGCAAGGGCTTCAGAGGTGCACAAAACTTCCCGAAAGAGAGGGCCTGAGGACGGAGACAGCTGCTGGCGATTTGAGAGACCACGTTCTCCAGGAACCACGGCTGAGTGCCCAGGAGCCCTTGGTGGTTTCACAGGATGCTGCCGCCTGGCCCTTGAACGGAGCTGCTGTTTCAACTGCCCGGGACCTAGCTAGCCCCCCGCAGGAGGCTGTACCCTCCTTGAAAGCGGGCCTCTCACTGTCCTAGCACAGCATCTGCCGCCGAGAAGACCCTCAAGACGAGCAGTCCGTCACACCCCATCCTCTTACTCTGTTTCACTTCATATCATTATTTACCTGTTGATGGTCTTCTCCCCGCTGGATTGTAAGCGCTAGGAGGGCACACCCCCAGTGCCTTAGAGGGGGCCTCGTAGTCAGGATTTGTTGCATGAATGGATAGATGATGGGTGGACGGATGGATGGGTGAGCCCAAACTGCTCAGCACCAGCTCGCCTCCCCCGAGCTTGGTGGGGACGCAAGACACTTCTCTGAACCTCACGGCTCAGATGGGAGTCTAACTCCTCCCACTCCCATCAACCAATCCTCTGGAAGGCCTGCGATGATCAGACCACTTCCCTGCTTGGCCCCTTTCCATCTTGACTTCCTGATTCATACCTGGGTTAGGGGGATGTTCACCCCCTGTATTAATCAGGGCTCTTTAGAGAAACAGAACCAACGGGATGTGTGTATGTATATCGAGAGAGACAGACAGAGAGACAGAGAGACAGAGAGAGGCTGATTGATTGATTTTAAGGACTCCTGTGACGGTGGGGCTGGTATGTGTGAGTCCCGCGTGGCCTGGTGGCTGGAGCCCCAGGGGAGAGCTCAAGTCTGAAGACCGTCTGAGGCAGAACTCCCTCCTCTTTGAGGACCTGCGGCTCTTCCTCTTAAGGCCCCCCCCCCCGGCTGATTGGATGAGGTCCACCCACATGAGGAAAAGTCACCGCTTTACTCAAAAGCTACTGATTTAAATGTTAATCTCCATAGTGGCTGCACCAGTTTCCATTCCCACCAACCTGAAACTAACACACCATAGTTAATCAACTGTACTTCAATATAAAATTAAAAGTTTAAAAAATAAATAAATAATAGTAAGGTGTAAAAAACAATGACAACAACAAAACGAAACAAAATGTTAATCTCACCTAAAATATTCCTTCCCAGAGACATCTAGGACAACGTGAGCGCTGTGGCCTAGTCAGGGTGACACAAAATTCACCATCACACCCACCTTGATGAACCGAAAGAAAGGAGGACCCACCCCCTAAGTCCTCCCCGCAGGACAGTCTGCCCCACTCTCACTCCAAAGTGAAGGGGGCCCCTTGTTTTCCTTACTTCCACAAACTTCTTATAGAAACTCCCTGAAAATCTGATCTCCAGACTTGCTCTGAGGACTACAAACCATGTTTCTTACAGAGCCCATTGGCTGTTTTGTGCACGTCTCATGTTAAACGTCTGGCGATGCAAGGCCTCCCTCGTGTGGCTTCTGTTAGTGTTTCTCCCCAACGCTTCAGTTACAGTGACTCTGAACAGGGTGAGGGGTATTGGATCCCCCAGGTCCAGCCGGCCCCCCTTCCTGCTTGCAGCTCGTCAGGAAGTGGGGAACGCCGGCCGGGGTGCTGCAGGAGCATTCACATCCGATAGCAGGACTCGGAGGCTGACAGGTGACGAGAAGACAGTAGTCACTCCCTCCTTTAGTCGGTTCCTCGCACTGACGTGGTCTCAGAGGAAAACACTTTACTGCCTGGGGATGTTTTTGGACACAGAAGCTCACAGTATACGTAAAGGAAAAAGAAAACGAAACCGATGCGGAAAGTGCATCCTTCGCTCCGTGGTTTGAACAGGGCCTCTTACTCCCTGACCCTGGGCTCCCCTGGTACCGCTGATGCTCTGGCCCCTGGTCAGGCCCCGGTTAGAGAGGCTGCCTGGTCCCAGCTCCCCACCCCACCCCAGGCCCCGCCCGGTGGGGTCTCCTGGGGGCTGGAGGACCCCCAGTTTTAGAGACCCCACTTCCCTCCCTCGTCACCCTGAGGGCAACTTCCCAGCGGCCTCCTGGCCTCGGCCCCTGCATACAGAAGAACCTACCCGCAGAGCTGACCTCAGAATTCTGTCTGTGTTCATCCCTCCAGCAAGCTTAGGTGCAGGTGTGACTGCCCCTCTGTGTAGGCAAGTGAATGTGATTCGGGAAGATTCAGTGCCGGAGCAGGGCAACCCAGGCAGGCAGGGTTGGGCAAGGCTCGGACCCCAAGCGCTGGGTCTCCCCACCGCCTCCTCTTCCTTCGCTCTGGCCTCGGGGTCCAGAGCCCTGAATGCCTCCTCCTTTGGCTCAGCATTATTTATTTCAGACAGGACTAAAAGGAATGGGTGTGAATTAATGAAGCCATGTGGCGCGAATACCTGACACGTACAGTGTATTCTTCCTTCCCACGTGGAAGCGTTACAGGCTTGGTCAAGTCCCTGTGTCCGGCTTAAGCCTAAGGAATGACAGCTTGTCGTTGCCCCAGATATTAAAGTTCTGAGTAAACTGCGGGTTTCATATCTATTTCATATGAAATTGTATATGAAATGTAAGCATAATTTTCATATGAAAATGTTACATGAAATATAAAATTCCCAAGCTGGAAGTCCAGGCTGAAATGCAGGACGTGACCTGGACGAGGTCTTGTTAGATTTACTCTGGGGCCCAAAGAATCTTCCTTAACCCTCGAGCATCGCCCCGTAGGATGCTGTGCAACTGAACTTGCCTGTCCCCTGGGGAGCGGCAGTCCCGCGGCAGAGGTCAGGGAAATGTTACCTCCGAATTCCAGGCGACGATGCTGCCTTGCTTGTTTCCGTCTGTCCACGAGGTCTCGCACAGAAGAGGGACGCGAGCAACCCTTGACGCATAAGCCTTGAGTTAATGAATGGGCTCGTTCAACTCATGGTCATTGAGTACCTGCTGTATGTTGGACACTCTGCGGTGTGCCAGGGACACAGAGGGGAAAAGATAGATGTAATTCCTGCCCCAGTGGATCCAAGAGCAGGAAAGCAGACACAAACCACCACACTGCACTACTCTGTGATGTGGGCTACAGTGGGGAAGGGCAGGACGACAGGAGACATGGGGCAGGTGACCTGTCCCTGCCTAAGGGTCAAGGAAGGCTTCCATGAGGGACAGACATTTCGGCTGAGATCTGAAGAGCGAGAACTAGACATAACAAGGCCAGGGCAGTGCAAGCAAAGCACTTCCAGGGAAGAGAACCGCATGTGCAAAGGGCCGGAAGTAGCAGACGGCTGGGTATGTGAGACCCTGCAGGTGACTAGAGAAGGTTGCAGTGGGGGAGGAGGATGGGCCAGGGCCAGCTCACCAAAGGTCTTGTCCACTGGCGTTTTTCTTTTCTTTTTTTTTTTTTAATATATTTATTTATTTATTCATTTTTGGCTGCGTTGGGCCTTCGTAGCTGCACGTGGGATCTTCTCTAGTTGCGGCGAGCGGGGTCTACTCTTCGTTGCGGTGCGCAGGCTTCTCATTGCGGTGGCTTCTCTTGTTGTGGAGCATGGGCTCTAGAGCACAGGCTTCAGTAGTTGTGGTTCGTGGGCTCAGTAGTTGTGGCTCACGGGCTCTAGGGCGCAGGCTCAGCAGTTGTGGCGCACGGGCTTAGCTGCTCCGCGGCATGTGGGATCTTCCCGGACCAGGGCTCGAACCTGCGTCCCCTGCGTTGGCAGGCGGATTCTTCACCACTGCGCCACCAAGGGAAGTCCCCACTAGCGTCTTCCAAACCAGTCTTCAACTACAATCCACAGTGAGAAATGCATCTAACGTCATAGCTCAGGACGCACACATCCGTATGACAGAACAGTCACCAGCAGTACTCCCCTTACCCTGCATGAAGAGCTCCATTTCCACCTTATTCTAGTTTTGTCAGTGCTGGCTGTGACCCCCAAGCTGATTTCACAACCTTCACAGGATGAGCCTCCACACACCCTGTAAGTCCGCGCAGGGAGGCTGGACTTCATCCCGAGGTCGGTGGGAAGCGGTTGATGGGCTTTAAGCCAAGAGCAACCTGGTCTGGTTTCGTTCGCAGGGAGACAACTCCAGTGGCAGTAGAGGGAGGGCCGTGGTGGGCAGGGGAGGGGTACCCTAGGGCCGGTAGGTGGCTGTCACCTGGTTGAGAGATGGGAGCACCCAAACTGGAGCAGTGCACAGAGAAAAGTGGGTTGAGTTCTGAGGTTCTGAAGACAGAGAGTAGATGGTTGTTTGGAGGCACGGAACGAGGGGCAGGGAGGGGTCAAGGTTGACTCCACATTGTGCCTCGATAACTGGAGGATCAGGGAGGGTGGTTGTTGGGATGCAGGGTGATGGGGGAGGACCCCGTTGGGGGTGAAGATGCGGAGCTCCGCTTCAGGTACGCTGGGTGTGAAATAGCCAAGAGCTGATCTTCCTGGACCCTGGGAGTCAAGAAAGGGGGCCGGATTTGGCTTGCAGAACTGGGTCTGAGCAGTGTCTTGGGGGTGTTTGGAATCTTGGCAGGGAAGTGATCTCTTACGGAGAGTGTGGGGAAACATCAAGGACGGACCCTGGGACGCCCACAGTTCCTGCTCGAGCACCGTCTTTGTCCCCAAGTAAGAATCAAGTCATCGTCTTCCAGACACTCCAGACCTCCGGGTAATATTACCCGAGGAGCTTAACACAGAGCAGGCCTGTGTGTTTGAGTGGATCGTTAACCATTATCCCAAGAAACCTGGACCGAGCCTCCCTTATGGCAAAGGGACCTCTTCTCCTGGCTATAACTGTGGCGAAAGCCCACGTGGACGTTGCTGACCTGCGGGCCCAGTTGCCCTGTGGCTTGGCTGTGCATTTCAAATGTTTTCCAGCTTGGCTGTTTTTGAACTAAATGTGTTCCTCGTGCTGGGGAGGATGCGTTTGATGTTATTGAAATCCTGAACAATAAAAAGATGTTGGGAATTACCAGAAGGTGCAGCAGTTGGAATGGAAATATTCTGGCCCCGGGTTTCAATTAGGAAAGCTGCCGTCCTTGAGAAGGAGTCGTAGTAAATTCCAGCCCTTTGATTTAGCAAAGGGTTTGCCAGCTGTCTAGGAAATGGCCGGAAATAGTGGGTTCTGCCTGTACCCTCTCCCCACCTCCGTCTCACTGTCTGTTTCCCACCCTTGCCCATCACATCCATGAATCTTGAGTTCGAAACCGAAATGGTGTAATATTGAGGCATATGTATAAAATGCTACTCATTTAAAAAAAGGTTTTATGTTGGAGTAGAGTTGACTTACAACGTTGTGTTAGTTTCAGGCGTACGGCAAAGTGAATCAGTTGTATATACTCATTTTTAAAAATTGACCTTTTTATGAAAAAAATAAGGTATGTTAACTGCAGAAAGCTTAGAACATACAGGTGCGCAATGGAAAAAAAGTCAAAACATTCATTCAGTCGATGAGCGTGCCGCTGGGGGTAACGGAGGACGAGCGTGGGCGGGGTCCTGCACGTCAGTGACAGGGGCTGCGAGGAGGGCGCAGGCCGAGCCCTCTGGGGGCTGGTTGTCACCAGTGAGCAGGGAAGGACACACTGAGATGGGCCTTTGAAGGAGCACTTGCAGGAGGCGGGCAAGGAGGGGAACATTCCAGACAGAGGACACCAAGTAGGCACAGCAGGGAAACCAGTGTGGGGGCAGAGGCGGGAGCAGGGGAGATGGGGGTGTCACAGAGGGAGCTTAGGCCCGGGAAACCACCACAGTGAACAAGTTCGGCTTTCATGCCCGTTCCCCAGTGAGTTTGGAGATGCACAAGAATGACCTACTCTGACTCCTGTTTCCCCAGGAATCCTGGCTGCTGCGCTGGGGTGGGAGGGCCTGCAGGGAGAGGGGTGGAGGCAGGGAAGTTGCCAGAGAGACCAACGCAAACATGCCCTTATTTCCCATGCTCGTTTTTTAACGCGTGCATTTATCAGCGAGGGTTCAAACTCTACAAACTATGCTCTAACCTTCATTTTCCCCTTGCTCTCTCGTGAACATCTTTCCGAGCCGCCGAGCATTGGCCTGCAGGGTTACTTTCGCTGCGGGACACAGTTCTGTTGTAGGACGTCGTAGTCAAAGCAGAGGCCCGTGCCCGGTGATCACCGGGTCCCATGCATGGTGCTGCTCCGCCAGAGCACGTGAGGGAGGGAATCTCATTTGCCCATTTTGCAGATGAGGAAACCGAGACCAAGAGGCTCACCAAGAGCGGAGTCAACATTTAACCCAGAGCTGCGACCACAGGCCCGGCGTCTCCTGACTGCCTTCCTGTCACCGAACTTACACTCAGTCTCCCTCTTAGAAACGACACTGCCCTAAGCATTCGTGTGGCCAAATCTTTGTGACCATCAGTAATTGTTTCCCTAGAACCAATTCCTGGAGGTAGAATTTCTAGGTCAGTTCTTTTAATGTGACAATTAAACTCTAAGGCGCTGTAAATGAAACAAGTCTGAACAAGTCATTCCAGATGCTCGGAGGGACCGTGGATAGTATTGAACACAATGCATGACAGTTAATCGGGAAGCAGTAATGATCTTGGGTCTGACGGGGCTTCTGGGAGCGTAGCTTCCTTTTGACCATGTTTCTCCAGAACAAGAACTCGACCGAACACTAGCGGCCATCTCTCCATCCAGCCCCTCGCCGCCCTGTGCTCTCCAGGGCTATCCGCACCGGATCCACCTCCTGGAGAGCCGAGCAGGTGTTTCCCCCAGTAGCTCTGCTGCATGATGCCTCTGAGCTCGCCCTCTGCCCTGATAAAGGCCCGTCCCTCCGCTTGCCTTGTGACTTGCAAGATGCTGTTTAATCTTTGCTGCCACCCTGTGGGGTTAGTACAGGAGCAGCAGCAGCAGCAGCAGCAGAGGCTGAGGAATTGCAAACGGTCCTCAAGTTCCAAGGCTGAGAAGCAGAGGCAGGCTGGTGGATTGGATGTGGAGCTCCCTGACCAGCCCAGCCCCACGGCCTGCTGTGCCTCACTGGTCCATCGTGACTCTAGGCGGGGCAGGGGTCTGCTGGAGGCATAGGGGTGAAGGAGTTAAGCTCGCCCCGCTCCCTGCCCTGATGCTTGTTCACTCGGAGCCACGAATATCCACACGGGCCCGGGGCCGAAGGACTGAAATGACTGCAGTGCTATTTCATCTTTATCACAAATTTCAATACCACTTCCCTCCTCCTGCTGGGGACCCAGGGTAGAAATGTCAGGGCGGGGCTGCCAGATTCACAGCCCTCCATACAACTGTCAAGTTCTTGGGTGGTATTAGGAACTCTTTCTTTTGGAAATTTAAAACGCTATTAAAAGTCGGGAGTTCCCTGGTGGTCCAGTGGTTAGGACTCCATGCTTTTACAGCCAAGGGCACAGGTTCAATCCCTGGTCAGGGAACTAAGATCCCATAAGCCATGCAGTGCAGCCAAAAAAACAAAAACAAAAACAAAACCACTATTAAAAATGCAACCAGTTGCCTGCAGACAGACACAAGGGGTCTTTTGGGGAGCCATGGAAACGTTCTGAAGGTAGATTGTGGTGACAGTTGCCCAACATTATAAATTGTATAAAATTCATTGAATTGTAATCTTACGATGGGCAGGTTTTGTCATATGTAAATTATGTTTCAATAAAGCTGTTAAAAACATTAAAATATCAGAAATCATTTTAATTGAATACATCAGCTGTGTCTGTTTTCTTTACTACAAATGAAAAAGCATAGTTTTATCAGAGTCAGGGTTTTCTTTTTTCAGAATAGGGGCATTAAAACGTTAGAAAAATTGCAAAGGTACCAAAAAAGAGTTTAAAAATAGTTTTTGAGAAAGCCAAGTGAAAGCGGAGGGATGGGCACCTGCAGATGTGATTTTGGAGAAGGGTAATAAAGGTTTTGCAAAGCAGCCAGGCTGCAAGGCTAAGTCTGAGTGGCCGGCACCCGGGGTTTCTCGAATTTAAAGGAGCTGCAGCCGCGCTGGGAGCCCCAGGGTGGGCTGTCTTGGAGCCCCAGACAGGCTGCTTGAGACGTCACGTGTCTACCTGGAGAAACTTGACCTTGGCAGGTCTTATTTTTTAGCATCTTGAAAAAGTGCTAAGTGTCTCAGATTTCATTAAAACATCAAACTATTTTTAAACGAGCACGGTAGGCTTTGTGCCTCTAGCAAAACCTTCATACGTGATTCCGGGACTTTAAAAACCCCACCTTAGACGCAACCCCTCTAAACTAGTTCAGAAAGGGAGAAAAGTTGCCTTTTGACAGTGACATGCACAAATACAATTTTCAGGGATTCACTTGGAAACCAAGGTCCCTACGTGAGCCATATGCTTCAGCCTCCTCTAAAGAAAGAGGAGGACATAAAGATGCAGAAAACAGGTATTTGGTGAAGGTTGGGTGGGTTCTTTGGACTTTTCGGAAGGACTTATATTACCAACTATTCTTTCTCATAACTAGAGCAAGCGTGGGCAGTCAGTCAGGGCAGTCGGCATCTGAGTCTGTAGAAAGGAATTTGTCCACACGATGAAACCCACCTGCACCCTGAGTGGGTGCCACTGACCGGGCCCCCGGGACAGAGAAAGCATCAGGGCCCGAGACGAGGCGAGAAGTGACCGGAGCCCCTCTGCCCACTTGTGTCACCTCAAGCAAATCACTTCATGTATTGATTGTTTCCTCATCCGTAAATGGGAATATGAACGTATCATCGGGTGGCTGTGAGAAGGAAATAAAGAGCACGTTCTGGGAACACTGTGACTATTTTTAAGTTTTATCCAGATACTAGGTGTTGTTACTGTTTCTTTGGTCAGAGCGAAAATTCAGTCTGTCTTAGCCCGCGTCTACTCAGAGAATCCTGAAAGCTAGTTCCGTAGGAGGGGCTGCGGGCATGTGAAGGCTTTAACCCTCTCAGGCCCCGAGCCTGGTCACTCCACGGGGCCACGTGGATGTTTTCTGTACGTATCATGGGGGTGGCACCGCGGATTCAACAGAGGGGACAGCGGCCGAATCTCGGTGCTACCCTGCGTCTCCCCCCAATGTAGCGTTGAATCCTACATTCCCTCCAGCCAGCAGAGTTTAACTTCGGGGGGACAAGGAGAACTCACCCACATCGCTCCAGAAGCACCTGTGAGAGCTCACCTGTGCAGGTCGTACGTGCCCGAGGGCGGCCGGGGTCCTGGGGCCTGTCCCAGGCTGCCGTGCTCCCACCACACTCTGGTCCTTGCTGGTCCTACAGAGCCTGTGAGCCACTTTCCTCCCTTCTTCTGTTTCTGTTGCTTCTGCCCCGAAATACTAACTTGTTGCAAACATAAAAGACTGCCATCAACTCTCACTTACATCTTATGGAAGTGGCACAGTCCAGGGTTAAACCAGTCCTCCTAGGTCCCAAGGCAGGTGTGTCTTTTTATGAACTTCTAGGTCAAGAACTTCTGTCTGTAAACCCGAGTCAATGGCAGGGTTCCAGGGGGTAGGCTGTGTCAGTAGCTCCCACAACTGAGAACTTCAGATCCCCTGGGGCGCTGGTTCAAGCACAGCTTCCTGGGCCCCACCCCCAGGGTTCTGACTCAGTAGGTCTGGGTGGCCCTGATAATCTGCATTTTTAACAAGTTCCTATGTGATGCTGATGCAGGTTCAGAGAACCACCGAGCTAGGACCGAGCCTAGCCGGCAGTAACGCACACACAATACATTTCAGGTGTTGCTAAAAATAGTAAAGATGTGCTTCCTTAAAAGGCTCCCCGGTTGGGCTTCCCTAGTGGCACAGTGGTTGAGAGTCCGCCTGCAGATGCAGGGGACACGGGTTCGTGCCCCGGTCCGGGAAGATCCCACATGCCGTGGAGCGGCTAGGCCCATGAGCCATGGCCGCTGAGCCTGCGCGTCCGGAGCCTGTGCTCCACAACAGGAGAGGCCACAACAGTGAGAGGGCCGCATAGCGCAAAAAAAAAAAAAAAAGCTCCCCGACTCTGTTCTGTTTGAAAAACTTCCCCCCAGGAATCTTGCCTGACTTGAGAAATCAAACAATCTGGTCTCTCTCAGCTCACTTTTCTTAAAAGTTGAGACACGTAGCCCAACACCTGTTTCTAAGCACAGCTATTGATGAATTACTTTGGGCAGCCCTTGCATATTTTTTCATTGCCAATAAAGTTATTGAAACTGGAATAGGCCATCTGTTTGAGAGTCTGTATCTAAAAGGCAGGTGATGTGGCTGCAGGTAAGGACAGAGTCAAGCTGTTTCCACAGCAAACTTCTCCATCTGCCCAAACCGACTTCATTCCCTAGGTTGGGTGTTTGTGAACCACTGGGTTTTTCCGTAGTAAGAAATAAAAGTCCAATATCTCAGATGCCAATTGGTTACCTGAAGCAATAACCACAGCTTCAGAGAAAGAGTCCACCAGAAGAGACGGCAAATTCTATTGGAGATTAAATACATATTTCTAAGTCTGTGAAGTAAAATGTAGATGTGCCTGTGTGTAGTGTGTACTTGACTTTAGTATTTCTGAAAAACAGTTCCCTAAGAAGGGCTTGGTCTCCGGCCCAGTGCTTTGAGGGTTTGTTCTTCGAAGCGGGCGGTGGTCCCGCCCCAGGGACACTCTCCAGGCACCCAGGGCACAGCCCTAGGAAGGCCAGCGCCCGCCTTTGCTCAGAGGACGCAGAGATGCACAGAGGAGACGCGAGGAGACGGCAGGTGGGGTCTGAAGATGGCGGAACAGCTGCTGTTGCCATCATATGGGGAGGGGCTGTCATTTCCCTGAACACCCAACAGTGACGCGGGCTTTCTGGGCTGCACCGACCTCAAACGTGTGAACTACAAGTGCCACCTGCCATATCAGTAAACAAAGGATGCTTCAGCCATCAAGCCGTCACACTACAGCTGCCCCAGTGGTGAGCCCTGTGGGAACTCGGGATAGAATCAGGGTGCTCCCCCACCTAGCAGCCATCAGACTGCAGCCACCTGGAAGGTGCACCCTGAGAAGACTCAGGATGAGAAAGCACACGACACTGGCCCCAGATGGCTGAGGTGCAGATCAAAGGAATGATTTCAGTGAGTCAAGACTCTTGCATCTTCCCTTACAGAGAAAAGCGCTAAATTCCTTCACTTGAGATGTCTGGTTTTCTTTAAGTAATCCTCTGATGTTCCAACTACCTGGTCTGTGTTGCAGAAACTCCCATATATCCTGCCTGCCCACCCCCCCATCTCCTTGCCTCTTCAGAGCCGTCCCTCGGAGTGATCTGAGATGCTGTGTCCCGGGCTTTAGTCCTCAGTTTTGTCCGCCAAATAAAACATAACTCTCAACTTTTAGGTTGTGCATTGTTTTTCTCAGACAACACAGGTGATGACACACCCCCCTGCTGCCTCCACGTGGACCCGCCTTCCGGCCATTCTGTTCTAGGGGCAACAAGGAAAGAGAGAAGAGCCTCCACTGAGAACCGATGCTGGTGCTTAACCTCCCAGTTGCCAGGATGTCTTCCCCTGGCTCAGCTCTGCCCTCTGCCCGGCCCTGCTGCCCTCCCAGCAACCCTCTGCCCAGTCCAGGGGCTTCTGCCTGCACACTGCGTTCCCTCCCACTCTGGGTTCTAGCGAGCTCCATCTCAGGTTACAGCCTGGATGGTCTCTTCATGTCGGACTTTGAAAATGGAAAAGGAAGAAAAACATTTTAGACTTTGTCCCTTCCCATCAACTCAGAGCTGCATGTTACCAGCTAAGAGGAGATCTGTTACCTGAAACTACACGTTTGCAATACAGTCAGTGACATCCTATCAGGGACTGATCTCTGGCTGCAGGACCATCGTTACTAGGACAGTCAAATCCTTGGAGCGGCTCGGAGAGGTTCTAGAACCCCTAGCCCTCTGTGTACCCACTCCCCGCCAAACCTGTCCCCTAGGAACCTCTCCTGGGCTGGCGTTCCTCTCCTTGTCTATCAGGACACTCCTCTGCCTCTCAGCCTGCTCTCCGCTCTCCAAGAAAACCCAGCAGAATCTCCGGGTTTTACATTGGAAACAAAAGCCAGGACAGGGGCTTCCCTGGTGGCGCAGTGGTTGAGAATCCGCCTGCCATGCAGGGGACACGGGTTCGAGCCCTGGTCTGGGAAGATCCCACATGCGGCAGAGCAACTAAGTCCGTGCACCACAACTACTGAGCCTGCACTCTAGAGCCTGTGAGCCACAACTACTGAGCCCGTGAGCCACAACTACTGAAGCCCGCGTGCCACAACTACTGAAGCCCGTGCACCTAGAGCCCGTGCTCCGCAAGAAGAGTAGCCCCTGCTCTCCACAACTAGAGAAAGCCCGTGCACAGCAACAAAGACCCAACACAGCCAAAAATAATAAATAAATAATTTTTTTAAAAAAGCCAAGACAGGAGGTGTTTGGTGACAAGGACGTGCAGAGCTGCTCCCACTTCAATGGAAGGAAATGGGGAAAACACATCTCAAAACCTTGGCCAAGGGCTTCCCTGGTGACGCAGTGGTTGGGAGTCCGCCTGCCGATGCAGGGGACGCGGGTTCGTGCCCCGGTCCGGGAAGATCCCACATGCCGCGGAGCGGCTGGGCCCGTGAGCCATGGCCGCTGAGCCTGCGCGTCCGGAGCCTGTGCTCCGCAACGAGAGAGGCCACAACAGTGAGAGGTCCCCGTACCGCAAAAAAAAAAAAGAAGAAAAAAAACAACCTTGGCCAAATGGGGCTCTGTTATACTAATTTTTCTACTTTTCTATAGGTTTGCAATGTACCATCATAAGTTTTAAAAGCTAGAAAAGAGAGAGATGGACAGACACACACACAGAGATAGACAGAAAGGAGTAGGGGATGGGAGGGGAGGGAGAGAGAGAGAGAAGGAGGGAGTGGGGAAGGAAGGAAGGAAGCAAGGAAGGAAGGAGAGAGGGAGGGAGGGGAAGGAGGCAGGCAGGCAGGGCAGGTCCCAGGGCCTCGCAGCATCCTGAGGCTGCCCCTGGCCCAGGTAACCCCCCAGGGTACCACCAGGTGGTCCCCCGCAGAGCTGTCATGCTTACGGAGCAGAGAAAGACACCTCACAGGTGATCACCCTCCACCCTTCACCTACTGGAAGGTGTGCTCTCACCTAAGGGTTCTCTGCATCTCATCTTAGTTGGTTCGGTGGAGGCACTGTTTGTCTTTTCTCTATGCTCGTCAGCATCACGGTCGAGAAACTGCATTCACTCTCGCTCTGATCCTACCAACGTCGGGCTCCTCTTTCGGAGCCTCAGCGCCGGAGACCGGCCTCGGGTCTTGGCTCTCTCTACCTGGCACTACTTTTGCGAAGGTGAGCTGCTCGTGGTTGCATCTGAGCGGCACACGTGGATGGTGGGCAGGGCCAGCTCTCCGCGCAGAGCAGCGGCAGGGCCTCAGGAGTGGCGGAAGGAGCTTTAGGCAATGCCGTGGTCAGTTCAGTGTACAGACGGCCGTGTTTCCTCCCTGCGCACGGCCGAAAGCTCCCTCCATCCTTCGTGTAGACACAGTCCATTGAGCACACGGTCAGCGGACCCCTGCTTACACCACAGCACAGGCTGGTCTCTTCCCCTTAGCTCATAAATTAAACCTCAGTTCAAGATGCTTATTTAGCTTCAACACCTGCATGACCGCCCAGCTCCAAGGTGGGATTGATGGCATGGGAGCTACAGTAAGTACCTTGAAATGGTTCAGTTCCCATCTCACTTCTTCCTCGGCCTGTAATTCCCCTCATGACCCCACCCCTCCGAGTGAAAATCGCCAGAGAGGCGGTAATGCTGGGTCAGACTAAAGAAGGTACCGGAACATTTCCTGTTCGCCTGTTACCTCTCGCTTTGATCTTTAGTGGGCCCGAGCGCTTGGTAAGAAAAGTGCTGTTGATTTGAGTATTAGCAACAGGACTGTGACCAAAACGCTAAATTAAAATATCTGAGACACGTTGCTGCCCAGAAGCCCAAACAATTTTAATCTGATCCAACCTCAAGACACACGTTAAAAAAAAAATTCCTTGCACCATCTGTTCCTTTGGTTAAGCATGAAATCACCCCCTGTAATTATGTTGTAGGGAAGATCTGCTCTTACAGCATAGAGAAGGGAGCAGGTGAAGGGTTCAGCCAGGACTGACAGACACATGGACACACAGGGATGTGTCTTTTACTCAGTGACCCCTTATTCTGTGCCCCAAGAAGGACTTAATCCATGAGGGCTTCATGCGTGCCTGTCATGGCTCTTGTTCTTTAATCCAAGAGACAGAAATCCACAAACTTGAAACAACGAGGGATGTGCATTAATGTACTAACTACTAGTTGATTAATTATTTACTAATGCCCTTCTTTGTACCAGGTCTTGCACATGTTTTTTACAACCCTGCGGGTAGATGTGTAGTTATCTCCATTTCACAGATTGGAAAACTGAGGCACAGAAGTATTGTATCGTGCTAACACAAGCATTTGTCACCTGCAGAGAGATACTTCTCCCTTTTAAAGTAACACACCAGGTCTCTGATTATACAGCTCAGCCTCCACGAGTCTGGATGACTCTTCCCACCACAGAGATGAACTCGTTCCGGGTGTGCTCGGCCAAGGCAGGGTCTCCACCTGGAGCGCCAGGGGCTGGGTGGACCTGAGCTAACATCACCAAGACATTGCCACCCGCAGAGCCTTTAGGCTAAGTAGTCTGAGGCCTCCTAGATTCCTACATCACCCCAGCCCTTCAACTTGAGATCTCTGTGATAAGGACGACTCTAGGGAAGTTGGAAAGAGATGCCTCTTGCCAGCACAGAGGAAGAAGTAGGCATGAGGAAGTGGAAAGCAGGCGGGCTTCCAAAAAAGACAAGCGTCAGCTGAGGTGTCTCTGGAAGCTTGTACAGGTCTGAGGCTCACCTGGCTCACACAGTTTGTCTCTGGCAGAAGGTAAAGGAAAGAAGAAACCATTCCAGTCTCCTTCGAATGCTTTCGTTCCTGGACCACCACCTGCGGCAGGAATCTCCACTTGGTCACACGTGTTCTTGTGGCTCCTGGTGGGCACTGCCTGCACCAGCCCAAGCTGGTCACTGCCCACGTGATCACGTGATCCCCCACCCATGGCTAGTGGGATTTTCCCAGGGGCCTGGTGCAGCCCGAAGCTGCTTGCCCAGCCTCCTGGTTCCATGGCCACTCTAGTCACCTACATTCTCTACTGCAACATTATTATTATTATTTTTTTTTTTTGAGGTACGCGGGCCTCTCACTGCTGTGGCCTCTCCCGTTGCGGAGCACAGGCTCCGGATGTGCAGGCTCAGCGGCCACGGCTCACGGGCCCAGCCGCTCCGCGGCATGCGGGATCTTCCCGGACCGGAGCACGAACCCGCGTCCCCTGCATCGGCAGGCGGACTCTCAACCACTGCGCCACCAGGGAAGCCCCTGCAACATTCTTTTTATTGAAATTGTGAAACATTTCTTTCTCAAAGGAAATAAAGATTGGGCCTGTAAAAAGAAAATTTAGTCAAACTGTTAGTTCATTGGATTCTTACATTTTTTAAATTGTATTATACCTTTAGGTAATTTTTAAACAAAGTATATACCAAATGATATATTGTTAATAATTCTAAACCTTCTTCCATTGTATATATACACCACAATTTCTTTATCCATTCATCCACCAGTGGGCAGCTGGCTTGTTTCCATGTCTTGGCTATTGTGAATAACATGCCGCATGGTGAGTGCAATTAACAAGACGGTATTATACACTTGAAACTTGTTAAGAAGGTAAATCTTAAATGTCATCACCACATACACACCAGAAACAAAGATAATTACACGAGGGCATGGAGCTGTTAACTAAGTTTATTGTGGTCACATCATTTCTCAGTATTACACGTGTATCAGATCATCACATTGTCCACCTTAGACTTACGTATGTTATATGTCAATAGTATCTCAATAAAGCTCAGGTACGAAAAGAAAACAAATGAGCAGCTAGCTCGGTGCACTGCTTGCCGTGCTCCCACCCCTCCTGTGCTTCCCCTAATAACCCTCTCCGGGGGGCACTGTTGTTATCCCCACTTTACAGATGAAGAAACAAAGACTTAGAGAAATTAAGAAACAAAATCATCCATTGGTAGGATCTATCTGAATCCTGGGCTGGGTTCTTACACCCTATTATACACTTAGCACTTCTTTTTTTTTTTTAATTTATTTATTTTAATTTATTTATTTTTGGCCCTGTTGGATCTTCGTTGCAGTGCGCGGGCTTCTCGTTGCGGTGGCTTCTTTTGTTGTGGAGCACGGGCTCTAGGCGTGTGGGCTTCAGTAGACGTGGCTCACAGGCTCAGTAGCTGTGGCTTGCGGGCTCTAGAATGCAGGCTTCAATAGGTGTGGCACAGGGGCTCAGTAGTTGTGGCGCACGGGCTCTAGAGCGCAGGCTCAGTAGTTGTGGTGCACGGGATTAGTTGCTCCGCGGCACGTGGGATCTTCCCGGACCAGGGATCGAACCTGTGTCGCCTGCATAGGCAGGCGGATTCTTAACCACTGTGCCATCAGGGAAGCCCCAATAGCATCCTTTAAAAGGGTTTATCTGGGGGGGAGAGCGTCCTCCTTTTCATCAGTGTTTCCAAAAGTAACATTTTGGCAGCACTACAGTTATCCAAAGTGTTACCATTGGGGAAATTGGGGGAAGGGTACATGGGATCTTGCTGGATTATTTCTTACAACTGCATGTGACTCCACACTTAAAGCAAATAGCAGTGGCATCAACTACCATTTATTTACTCCACAAAATTTCTGTTGAGCATCTTCTCCGCTGGGGACACAGCAAACAACACAGACAGAGCCCTGCCCTCACGGCGCTGGCCTTCTACCGGGGGTTTTGCCTTGTCCAAAGCTTCACTGGATCAGGCTGTTTATAATTCAAGTTATAAAATACATGCTGATTATGGAGATGTTGATTACAAAGTCTGGTCCCCCACAAGGTGGGTCTAATCAGGTTTCCCGGGTGATGTGACAGGGCTCGGCGTATTTGTGAAGACCAAGCCTTGTCCCACGTGGCAAGTGAGTGAGTCACCGCCACTCTGATGTTTAAAATACCTGTAAAAGGCAAACACTGCTCTATCCAACCCGTGCTTGGAAGGTCTAACCCCGTCCTCTTTCGTGCTTCTTTGCTCCAGGCCACTGAGAGCGTCCAAGTAGAAAGCTGTGGACGCAGTCGGTTGTCACGGAGATGATGAGGCTGTGATTGATGAATCGCAAATCCCCGCCAGTTGCTCCCAAAGAGGGAGGCTCCTCCCAGCTTTTGCAGCGCCCTCCAGATCCAAGACAGCCGGGAGGTAGATGCAGCCGACGGACAGAAGGCTGCCGCCCCCGAGGCGCTGAGGCCCCTTCCTCTCCCTTCTGCCCCAGCTCCAGGATTTCCTCCACGATGGCCTGTAACCGCTCGTCCATCGAGACCTACGAACACCTGCTGCCCAGCGGGAGCCACGCGGCGGACCCCGGGCCCCCCGCGCCGCCGGCGCCCCTCAGGGTGTCCCTGGCGGTCCTCATGATGCTGACGGTCGTGGTGGGGCTGCTCGGCAACGCCGTGGTCTGCATCATCGTGTACCAGAGGCCGGCCATGCGCTCCGCCATCAACCTGCTGCTGGCCACGCTGGCCTTCTCGGACATCATGCTGTCCGTGTGCTGCATGCCCTTCACCGCCGTCACCCTCGTCACCGTCCGCTGGCACTTCGGGGACTCCTTCTGCCGTCTCTCGGCCGCGCTCTACTGGTTCTTTGTCCTGGAGGGCGTGGCTATCCTGCTCATCATCAGCGTGGACCGCTTCCTCATCATCGTCCAGCGCCAGGACAGGCTGAACCCCCGCAGGGCCAAGGTGATCATCGCCGCGTCCTGGGCGCTGTCCTTCTGCGTCTCGGCCCCGTCGCTGGCCGCCTGGCCGCTGGTGGAGGTGCCGGCGCGGGCCCCGCAGTGCGTGCTGGGCTACACCGACCTGCCGGCCGGCCGCGCCTACGTGCTGGCGCTGCTGGGCGCCGCCTTCTTCGCACCCTTCGCCGTGATGCTCGGCTCCTACCTGGGCATCCTGCACGCGGTGCGCAAGAACGCCGTGCGCGTGCACAACCAGTCGGACAGCCTGGACCTGCGGCGGCTGCCCCGCGCCGGCCTGCGGCGGCTCCAGCGGCAGCAGCAGGTCAGCCTGGACCTGAGCTTCAAAACCAAGGCCTTCACCACCATCCTGATCCTCTTCGGGGGCTTCTCGCTGTGCTGGCTGCCGCACTCCGTCTACAGCCTGCTGTCCGTGTTCAGCCGGGGCTTTTACTGCGGCCCCTCATTCTACGCCACCAGCTCTTGCATCCTAGGGCTCGGCTACCTCAAGTCCGTCTTCAACCCCATCGTCTACTGCTGGCGAATCAAGAAGTTCCGCGAGGCCTGTCGGGAGCTGCTGCCCCAGACCCTCCAGACCCTCCCCAAAGTGCCTGAGCGGATCCGGAGGCGAATCCAGCCGAGCACCGTCTACGCGTGCACCGAAAACCAGTCCGCGGTGTAGGGGGTGCCGGTGAGCCCCCTGCCCCGTGCGCGGCTTCCTGGGACTCCCGCGCAGTCAGCCCCTGGGGGGGCCTCTTAAGCACAAAGAGACTCATTTGTTACCGGGTGAGCTGCGGCTCCCAGGTTGGCACGATGAATTATTTTTGTTCTCCCTGCGGGTCTGATGGAAACTGGACGGCCGTCACGACAACAGGGGAAACGGGTGGCTGATGAAGGAGTCGGGCCCAACGTTAGGGAGGCGAGGGGAGCAGGGAGGGAGGTTGGCTGCGGGGCAGGAGGAAAGCTCTGTCTAAAGAGCTGTCTCAAGATCTGCCTCGCAGACAGCCGTGGTGCCATGTTCTGACACGAGAAACCCAGGTAGGTTCACCTCTGGGTCATCAGTCAGTGTATTGGGCGCCAGCATTCTTCAGAGGCGTTTGTGTCTGCGGCTTACCTTGTGGAAACATGCCAGTTCTTCACAGTGGTCAGATGTGCATGTTGGACGATGCCGAATCGTCCGTTCTGTAAACCAAAATCATGCGGGAAGCAGAGGAGCCCCTGGGCTTTTCAGCTGCCCCCGTGTGACACATGGGAGGCCTTGGTGGCTTGAAGCCCAGAGAATGTTCGGGGGCAGCTCAGCTGAAATGACAAGCCCGCCCCAGTGCACATCCTCAACCCTCCTCCCTGGACCGGCCCACCTGGACCCTCACCCTGAAGCCTGCCACCTCCCTGCCTGCCGTGACAGCCCCTGCCCCTTCCCTCTCTCTCGCCTCTTGTCCCCGGGCCCCCCTTGTCCTCATTCTGTCTGTCCCCGTGAGCAGGAACCACACTCCTTCTCCTGTGATCCATCTTTTCAGCAAGTACTTGGAGCGACTTGCTTTCAGCCCCGGAAGCAGTCGGGGGCTCCGTCTCCACGTTCCTCTCGACGCACTGAGGCTGCCGCTCCACCCCGTCCCAGGACCTGTGGCGGCGATGCAACGACCCGCTCCCGCCGACCTCTGTGTTCCTCTACCTCACTCAGGGCCGCAGGGGTCTGACCGCTGCTGTCGGGGCCACCTCCCCGGGACCGTGGTCCCCCAGCCCAGGCAGGACGGGGATCCCAGGAGGGCAGCTGCCTAGAGGGGACCTGCTGCTTGTCTCGGACGCCCGGCCTCTACACCCAGGGCCCCCTTTACCGCTGGGAGCTTCTGACGGGGGAGGTGACTGTCCTGCGGTCAGGGCACGCGGTCGAGTCCACGGAGCTCTCTTCACAGCTTCAGATCTGAAGAGAGTGGGAAATTTAAGGATAAATTTAGAAAATACGGTTCAAGTCTAACTCCATCAGGAACTAGTCACGTGACCTTGCTCGTTTCACCCCCACTTCTCTGGGCCTCAGTTTCCCCATCTGCCAAGCGAGGAAGCAGGCCTAGAGGGTCTCCCACATCCCTGCCGAGGTCCCTGCCACGTGCATGTTTTCCACTTGTAGTCACCAGATCCCCTGCCTTCATTTATCCATCCATGCAGTGAGCATTTATTAAGTGCCTACGAGATGCAAGGCACTGTAGGGGACGGTGATGAGTCACACCCATCTGGGCCCAAAGGCACACGTCTGATTTATCTCAGGATAACTGTAACTCAAACACAGACGCTCCCCTTCGTGTTTTTCTTCTCATTTCCTTTCCAAGGTTGTATGAAGATACCAGCTCCCCATTCCCATGCTTTCCTGCTGTGACAGAAGCAAAAAAGAAAGATAACATAATTCACATTAACCTAAGTCCAGATGAGGGCTTTTCCAGAAAATAATTGGCACTTTTTTTTTTTTTTGCGATACACGGGCCTCTCACTGTTACGGCCTCTCCCGTTGCAGAGCACAGGCTCCGGACGCGCAGGCTCAGCGGCCATGGTTCACGGGCCCAGCCGCTCCGCGGCACGTGGGATCTTCCCGGACCGGGGCACGAACCCGCGTCCCCTGCATCGGCAGGCGGACTCCCAACCACTGCGCCGCCAGGGAAGCCCCAATAATTGGCACTTCTTCTCACCAACTTCACCCTCCTTTTACACCCAGGCCCAGACCCCCCGGAACCACTGTATACCTAGAGTGAGGGAGAGAGAGAGAGAGAGGAGTGAGAGGAGAGGGAGACAGACAAGAGAGGAGAGAGGAGAGACACAGAGATTGGTTGAAGGTGGTCAATGGCATGTGATTGATTGAGGTGGGTCCCCTCACCTCTGTGTCCCAAGTGCCTGCCGCGAGGCAGAGTTGCACCGCCTCAGTGGTGTCCAAGAGCACAGACAGGCCACCACAGGGACCAGGCCTCTGGGCACCTCCCCTCCAGTTGGCATTTAAGAGAACGTTCTACAGGAGCCTCGTGTAAAAGAGAAATCACAAAACTGAACGAATGAAGGTACCAAAATTTACATCAATCAGTGTTATTTGATGTATGTTGGATAGTAATATATATGTTTCAAAGTAATAATTTTGTATATATTTTAAGTAAAGTATTATTCCTCTTTCGCTGTATAAGACTGTGTTTCTTGCCAAAATTAGCGCCAGAGCCACGACTAATACACCAAGAATCTGGGGCCGGACACCTCCTAAGATACACCCACTTCGGGAAGTCTAGTCCAGAACTTGTGAGCCACTAGCCGAGCTGCAATGACTAAAGGGCATTACTGATGACAACGGGAGATTGGGCAGTGGGAGGGTCACAGCAAGGCGCCCACATTTTTATTTTTATTTTATTTTTTTTTTTTGTCGTCCCATTATCTTTATTTATTTATTTTTTTTTTTAACATCTTTATTGGGTTAAAATTGCTCTACAATGGTGTGTCAGTTTCTACTTTATAACAAAGTGAATCAGTTATATATATACACACGTTCACATATTTCTTCCCTCTTGCATCTCCCTCCTTCCTTCCCTCCCTATCCCACCCCTCCAGGCAGTCACAAAGCACCGAGCTGATATCCCTGTGCCAAGCGGCTGCTTCCCATTAGCTATCTACCTTACGTTTGTTAGTATATATATGTCCATGCCCCTCCCTCGCCCTCTCATAGCTCACCCCTCCCCCTCCCCATATCCTCAAGTCCGTTCTCCAGTAGGTCTGTGTCTTTATTCCTGTCTTACCCCTAGGTTCTTCATAACATTTTTTTTTCTTAAATTCCATATATATGTGTTAGCATACGGTATTTGTCTTTGTCTTTCTGACTTACTTCACTCTGTATGACAGACTCGAGGTCTATCCACCTCATTACAAATAGCTCAATTTCGTTTCTTTTTAATGCTGAGTAATATTCCATTGTGTATATGTGCCACATCTTCTTTATCCATTCATCTGACGATGGGCACTTAGGTTGTTTCCATCCCCGGGCTATTGTAAATAGAGCTGCGATGAACATTTTGGTACACGCCTCTTTTTCAATTTTGGTTTTCTCAGGGTATATGCCCAGTAGTGGGATTGCTGGGTCATATGGTAGTTCTATTTTTAGTTTTTTAAGGAACCTCCATACTGTTCTCCATAGTGGCTGAACCAATTCACATTCCCACCAGCAGTGCAAGAGGGTTCCCTTTTGTCCACACCCTCTCCAGCATTTATTGTTTCTAGATTTTTTGATGATGGCCATTCTAACTGGTGTGAGATGATATCTCATTGTAGTTTTGATTTGCATTTCTCTAATGATTAATGATGTTGAGCATTCTTTCATGTGTTTGTTGGCAGTCTGCATATCTTCTTTGGAGAAATGTCTATTTAGGTCTTCTGCCCATTTTTGGATTGGGTTGTTTGTTTTTTTGTCATTGAGCTGCATAAGCTGCTTGTAAATTTTGGAGATTAATCCTTTGTCAGTTGCTTCATTTGCAAATATTTTCTCCCATTCTGAGGGTTGTCTTTTGGTCTTGTTTATGGTTTCCTTTGCTGTGCAAAAGCTTTGAAGTTTCATTAGGTCCCATTTGTTTATTTTTGTTTTTATTTCCATTGCTCTAGGAGGTGGGTCAAAAAGGATCTTGCTGTGATTTATGTCATAGAGTGTTCTGCCTATGTTTTCCTCTAAAAGTTTGATAGTTTCTGGCCTTACATTTAGGTCTTTAATCCATTTTGAGCTTATTTTTGTGTATGGTGTTAGGGAGTGATCTAAGCTCATACTTTTACATGTAGCTGTCCAGTTTTCCCAGCACCACTTATTGAAGAGGCTGTCCTTTCTCCACTGTATATTCCTGCCACCATTATCAAAGATAAGGTGTCCATATGTGCGTGGGTTTATCTCTGGGCTTTCTATTCTGTTCCATTGATCTATCATTCTGTTTTTGTGCCAGTACCATACTGTCTTGATTACTGTAGCTTTGTAGTATAGTCTGAAGTCAGGGAGCCTGATTCCTCCAGCTCCGTTTTTCGCTCTCAAGATTGCTTTAGCTATTCGGGGTCTTTTGTGTTTCCATACAAATTGTGAAAATTTTTTTTCTAATTCTGTGAAAAATGCCAGTGGCAGTTTGATAGGGATTGCATTGAATCTATAGATTGCTTTGGGTAGTAGAGTCATTTTCACAATGTTGATTCTTCCAATCCAAGAACATGGTATATCCCTCCATCTATTTGTATCGTCTTTAATTTCTTTCATCAGTGTCTTATAATTTTCTGCATACAGGTCTTTTGTCTCCCTAGGTAGGTTTATTCCTAGGTATTTTATTCTTTTTGTTGCAATGGTAAATTGGAGTGTTTTCTTGATTTCACTTTCAGATTTTTCATCACTAGTATATAGGAATGCCAGAGATTTCTGTGCATTAATTTTGTATCCTGCTACTTTACCAAATTCATTGATTATCTCTAGTAGTTTTCTGGTAGCATCTTTAGGATTCTCGATGTATAGTATCATGTCATCTGCAAACAGTGACAGCTTTACTTCTTCTTTTCCGATTTGGATTCCTTTTATTTCCTTTTCTTCTCTGATTGCTGTGGCTAAAACTTCCAAAACTATGTTGAATAAGAGTGGTGAGAGTGGGCAACCTTGTCTTGTTCCTGATCTTAGTGGAAATGCTTTCAGTTTTTCACCATTGAGGATGATGTTGGCTGTGGGTTTGTCATATATGGCCTTTATTATGTTGAGGAAAGGTCCCTCTATGCCTACTTTCTGTAGGGTTTTTATCATAAATGGGTGTTGAATTTTGTCAAAAGCTTTCTCTGCATCTATTGAGATGATCATATGGTTTTTCTCCTTCAATTTGTTAATATGGTGTATCACATTGATAGACTTGCGTATATTGAAGAATCCTTGCATTCCTGGAATAAACCCCACTTGATCATGGTGTATGATCCTTTTGATGTGCTGTTGGATTCTGTTTGCTAGTATTTTGTTGAGGATTTTTGCATCTATGTTCATCAGTGATATTGGCCTGTAGTTTTCTTTCTTTGTGACATCCTTGTCTGGTTTTGGTATCAAGGTGATGGTGGCCTCGTAGAAGGAATTGGGGAGTGTTCCTCCCTCTGCTATGTTTTGGAAGAGTTTGAGAAGGATAGGTGTTAGCTCTTCTCTAAATGCTTGATAGAATTCAGCTGTGAAGCCATCTGGTCCTGGGCTTTTGTTTGTTGGAAGATTTTTAATCACAGTTTCAATTTCAGTGTTTGTGATTGGTCTGTTCATATTTTCTATTTCTTCCTGATTCAGTCTTGGTAGTTTGTGCATTTCTAAGAATGTGTCCATTTCTTCCAGATTGTCCATTTTATTGGCATAGAGTTGCTTGTAGTAATCTCTCATGATCATTTTTATTTCTGCCGTGTCAGTTGTTACTTCTCCTTTTTCATTTCTAATTCTATTGATTTGAGTCCTCTCCCTTTTTTTCTTGATGAGTCTGGCTAATGGTTTATCTATTTTGTTTATCTTCTCAAAGAACCAACTTTTAGTTTTATTGATCTTTGCTATTGTTTCCTTCATTTCTTTTTCATTTATTTCTGATCTGATTTTTATAATTTCTTTCCTTCTACTAAGTTTGGGGTTTTTTTGTTCTTCTTTCTCTAATTGCTTTAGGTGTAAGGTTAGGTTGTTTATTCGAGATGTTTCCTGCTTCTTAAGGTGGGCTTGTATTGCTATAAACTTCCCTCTTAGAACTGCTTTTGCAGCATCCCATAGGTTTTGGGTCGTTGTGTCTCCATTGTCATTTGTTTCTAGGTATTTTTTAATTTCCTCTTTGATTTCTCCAGTGATCACTTCATTATTGAGTAATGTATTGTTTAGCCTCCATGTGTTTGTATTTTTTACAGATCTTTTCCTGTAATTGATATCTAGTCTCATGGCGTTGTGGTCGGAGAAGATACTTGATACAATTTCAATTTTCTTAAATTTACCAAGGCTTGATTTGTGACCCAAGATATGATCTATCCTGGAGAATGTTCCATGAGCACTTGAGAAAAATGTGTATTCTGTTGTTTTTGGATGGAGTGTCCTATAGATATCAATTAAGTCCATCTTGTTTAATGTATCATTTAAGGCTTGTGTTTCCTTATTTATTTTCATTTTGGATGATCTGTCCATTGGTGAAAGTGGGGTGTTGAAGTCCCCTACTATGAATGTATTACTGTCGATTTCCCCTTTTATGGCTGTTAGTTTTTGCCTTATGTATTGAGGTGCTCCTGTGTTAGGTGCATAAATATTTACAATTGTTATATCTTCTTCTTGGATCGATCCCTTAATCATTATGTAGTGTCCTTCTTTGTCTCTTGTAATGGTCTTTATTTTAAAGTCTATTTTGTCTGATATGAGAATTGCTACTCCAGCTTTCTTTTGATTTCCATTTGCATGGAATATCTTTTTCCATCCCCTTACTTTCAGTCTGTATGTGTCTCTAGGTCGGAAGTGGGTCTCTTGTAGACAGCATATATATGGGTCTTGTTTTTGTATCCATTCAGCCAATCTGTGTCTTTTGGTGGGAGCATTTAGTCCATTTACATTTAAGGTAATTATCGATATGTATGTTCCTATTCCCATTTTCTAAATTGTTTTGGGTTCGTTGTTATAGGTCCGTTCCTTCTCTTGTGTTTCTTGTCTAGAGAAGTTCCTTTAGCAGTTGTTGTAAAGCTGGTTTGGTGGTGCTGAACTCTCTCAGCTTTTGCTTGTCTGTGAAGGTTTTAATTTCTCCATCAAATCTGAATGAGATCTTTGCTGGGTAGAGTAATCGTGGTTGCAGGCTTTTCTCCTTCATCACTTTCAGTATGTCCTGCCACTCCCTTCTGGCTTGCAGAGTTTCTGCTGAGAGATCAGCTGTTAGCCTTATGGGGATTCCCTTGTGTGTTATTTGTTGTTTTTCCCTTGCTGCTTTTAATATGCTTTCTTTGTATTTAATTTTTGAGAGTTTGATTAATATGTGTCTTGGCGTATTTCTCCTTGGGTTTATCCTGTATGGGACTCTCTCTGCTTCCTGGACTTGGTTAACTATTTCCTTTCCCATATTAGGGAAGTTTTCAACTATAATCTCTTCAAATATTTTCTCAGTCCCTTTCTTTTTCTCTTCATCCTCTGGAACCCCTATAATTCGAATGTTGGTGCGTTTAATATTGTCCCAGAGGTCTCTGAGACTGTCCTCAGTTCTTTTCATTCTTTTTTCTTTATTCTGCTCTGCAGTCGTTATTTCCACTAGTTTATCTTCCAGGTCACTTATCCGTTCTTCTGCCTCAGTTATTCTGCTATTGATCCCATCTAGTGTATTTTTCATTTCAGTTATTGTGTTGTTCATCTCTGTTTGTTTGTTCTTTAGTTCTTCTAGATCTTTGTTAAACATTTCTTGCATCTTCTCCATCCTTGCCTCCATTCTATTTCCGAGATTCTGGATCATCTTTACTATCATTATTCTGAATTCTTTTTCAGGTAGACTGCCTATTACCTCTTCATTTGTTAGGTCTGGTGCATTTTTATCTTGCTCCTTCATCTGCTGTGTGTTTTTCTGTCTTCTCATTTTGCTTATCTTACTGTGTTTGGGGTCCCCTTTTTTTTTTTTTTTTTTTTTTTTTTTGCAGGCTACACGTTCGTAGTTCCCGTTGTTTTTGATGTCTGTCTCCAGTGGCTAAGGTTGGTCTAGTGGGTTGTGTATACTTCCTGGTGGAGGGGACTAGTGCTTGTGTTCTGGTGGATGAGGCTGGATCTTGTCTCTCTGGTGGGCAGGTCCACGTCTGGTGGTGTGTTTTGGGGTGTCTCTGGACTTATTATGATTTTAGGCAGCCTCTCTGTTAATGGGTGGGGTTGTGTTTCTGTTTTGCTAGTTGTTTGGCATAGGTTTTCCAGCAGTGTAGCTTGCTGGCCGTTGAGTGAAGCTGGGTGCTGGTGTTAAGGTGGAGATCCCTGGGAGATTTTCGCCGTTTGATATTATGTGGTGCTGGGAAATCTCTTGTGGACCAGTGTTCTGAAGTTGGCTCTCTCCCCTCAGAGGTAGAGTCCTGATTCCTGGCAGGAGCAGCAAGAACCTTTCATCCGCACAGCTCAGATTAAAAGGGAGAGAAAGTAGAGAGAATTAGTAGAAATAGGAAGATAGAAAGAAAGAAGGGAAGGAGGGAAGGAAGGAAGGAAGGGAGGAAGGAGGGAGGGAAGGAAGGAAGAAAGAAAGAAGAAGGAAAGAAGGCCCGAAGGAAAGAAAGGAGGGAGGGAGGAAGGGAGGAAGGAAGGAAGGAAAAAGGACAGAAAGTAGATACAGTAAAATAGAATGAAGTAAAGTATAATAAAGTTATTGAATTAAAACATAATTATTTAGGGAAAAGAAGAAAAAAAAAAAAAAAAAGGACGTATATAACCTTAGGACAAATGTTGAAAGCCACGCTATACAGACAAAATCCTCCACTGAAGCTTATACACACACCCTCACGAAAAGAGGTAAAGGGGAAAAAATCATAAATCTTGCTTTCAAAGACCACCTCCTCCACTTGGGATGATTCGTTGTATAAAGGGGGGAAGGAAAGAAAGAAAGAGGGAAGGTAAAGTATAATAGAATTATTAAAATTAATTATTAAGAAAGAAAATTTTTTTTCATATAGAAAAAAAAGGAAAAAATAAGAAAGGAAAAAAAAAAAAGGACGGATATAACCTTAGGACAAATGTTGAAAGCCAAGCTATACAGACAAAATCCTACACTGAAGCTTACACACCCACCCTCGCGAAAAGAGGTAAAGGGGAAAAAATCATAAATCTTGCTTTCAAAGACCACCTCCTCCACTTGGGATGATTCGTTGTATAAAGGGGGGAAGGAAAGAAAGAAAGAGGGAAGGTAAAGTATAATAGAATTATTAAAATTAATTATTAAGAAAAAAATGTTTTTCTTATAGAAAAAAAAGGAGGAAAAAAAAAAGAAAAAAAAAAAAAAAAAAAAAAAAAAAAGGACGGATATAACCTTAGGACAAATGTTGAAAGCCACGCTATACAGACAAAATCCTACACTGAAGCTTACACATACACCCTCACGAGAAGAGGTAAAGGGGAAAAAAATCATAAATCTTGCTTTCAAAGACCACCTCCTCCACTTGGGATGATTCGTTGTATAAAGGGGGGAAGGAAAGAAAGAAAGAGGGAAGGTAAAGTATAATAGAATTATTAAAATTAATTATTAAGGAAAAAAAAATTTTCTTATAGGAAAAAAAAAAAAAAAAACAATGGACGGATAGAACCCTAGGACAAATGGTGCAAGCAAAGCTATACAGATAAGATCTCAAAGAGAAGCGTACACATACACTTTCACAAAAAGAGGAAAAAGGGGAAAAAATCATAGATCTTGGATACGAAGTCTACCACCTCAATTTGGGATGAGTCACTGTCTATTCATGTATTCCACAGAAGCAGGGTACATCAAGCTGATTGTGGAGCTTTAATCTGCGGCTTCTGAGGCTTTTAGGAGGTCTGAGGTCTTTTGCCAGCCTTCAGTGGGTGTTCTGTAAGAGTTGTTGCACGTGTAGATGTATTTCTGGTGTATCTGTGGGGAGGAAGGTGATCTCCGCGTCTTACTCTTCCGCCATCTTTCTTCTCTCCGACATATTCTTTTCTTTTCCTTTGTGCTTAGCGCAGTCTCACTTGCTTGTAGGACACTGCGTACAGAAGCCTCACACCGAGCCCATCAGACATTAGTGAGAAACGATTACACCGTCACCTCGGTCACACGTGTGGAGAAGCACCGCACCCGACACTCAATTCCGCGCCCACATTTTTAAAAGCTGCCCACCCTGCTAGGTAATTCCAGACAGTTAGTTTCACCTCCGACTTTCACTCTGCCGACTTCCCGATTCCAGCCTCGCTAGGCCTTCAAGGAACTTCTTAAAATACTACATAAATAGCAAGTTCTTGTCTCCTTCCCAGGTGCAGGGCGACCACTGCTTCTCTGTATTATGTTTTCATCTTCTCTCTGGCCCTGGACTTCCCCCAAACCCTGGGCGCTGAATTGTTTCTGTGGGGTCCTGGGCAGTGATTGTGGTGGTGACGGCCCGTGGGAGAGCCTTGCCTCAGAAAATGAGACACAGCAAGTCTCAGAAGTGTCATCCTAATTCTCACCACCCGGGAAAATCCACTACTTTGTCATCATGAATCTTGGCCCCCTGCTGTTGGGGTGAAATAAAGGCAAAGGTTTTCTAGGACATTCTGACAACCAAGATGAAAAGCAAAATCTAGATCAATTCCTACTTGGCTACTCTGAGCCCTGGCGTAGTTTCCCCTGACATGATTTACAGTACACGCTTTTCGGGGGACTAAAAATCTGCCATGTTAAGTATTTCCGACGTTGCTATGTTCCCCTTGCTCACACAGTCAGCAGCCTTGCCTCCAGCAAGTGACTCCGTGTCCAGCTTCCTGGCCTCCTAAATGAGGGAGACACTCCCAGCCAGAGGCCCCTGAGAGGAACACATGACATAATGTATATGAGGATCTAGTCCCACACCTGGGCTGGATATACCGGGGCAGTAATTGCTAGGGTCGTGTTGTCAACCTGCTTACGTCCCAGCTGTGTCCGCTTGGGGCAAAAGGGTAAAAATGTGTTTCAGAAACTGGCTGCCCTGTCCTTTCCTTGTCTTCATGTGCTTGTAAGATTTTAGGGTCGGCTGACAAGAACACAACAGCTACTGAAGCCAGGAGCATGGACTCGATGGCCTGAAATGACCACTTCATTCCGCTCAAAACGCTCCCAGGGCTGTGAGTCAGCCTCCCTGGGCTGCTAGGGGAAGGGATGGGTGGGTGGTGCCACCCTACTCCCAGGCTGGAGAAACAGCCTGAGGTCACACCCCACTGTTCTTGGTGGTTCTAAGGTCCGCAGACAGCTGGGTGGCGGAACCGGGAATGCAGGGATGGAGGGATGCAGGCGGGAGGGAGGCAGTGGGCTAGGGGAAATAGGCAGAGCTGCTGTAACCAACCCCCCAGCGCTAACTTTAAAAAATAACCCCGCCCACTCTCACGGAAGTCCAGCTGTGAGGTGGGCTCCCTACCCACCGAGTTGTTCGGGACTCAGGCTCCACCCATCTCAGTGTGCACCGTCCCTGGGGCATCGTCCTCATCTCTGTGGTCAGTGCAGGCCGCAGCCAGGTCTGTGTCCTGGCTCCTCAGGAGGCGAATGTGTGCAGGCACATCCACACTCCCCCGGTCTTTCCAGGTCTTCCCTGGTCCAGAGCCCAGTCACATGATCACACCAGCTGCAAAGGAGGCTGGGGGATAAGTCACATGATCACGCCGGCTACAAAGAAGGCTGGGAGACTGAGTCCCTAGTCAGATGCCCACGTGTCCCGTCAAGGCTCTCTCAGCACAGGAGAGGAGGAGTTGGGGGACTCCCAGCCGTCTCTGCCGAGACAGCACGATTTTGAAAAATGAGCGATCTTAGCACACACAGACATTCTTAAGTCCTAAGCACAAATTTCATAACTGAGCCTCTTCTCAATGTAAAATAAACACAGTCAACCCAAGATGGTGCCTCTCTCTTTACCTCTGGCCCCCAGCGCCTGGGGATGTGCATCCAGACACAGAAATTGCATATGCATTGATGACTGGGCTGAGAAGAGAGTCGCCACATTTAACCTTTTAGGCACAAAAGGTGTTTGAAAATTTGCAGCCGCAAAGAGATGACTTTTGCCAAGATAAAACACTTATAATTTAAAACCACAATCAACAGCGATTGAGACCGAGTCTGCCAAGAATTTGATTATGTTAAAGGAAAGGGTGTACTTTCAAAGCTTCGCCTATTGGAAGGTGCAGACCGTTTGCTGATGGCAAGGTGGACCTGCAGAGGGGGTGCCGGGGCCAGGCCATGGCGATTTAGCAGCTCAAGGAAACAGGGCTGGGGACCCTAGGGGTGGTTACATCTGGATTGTGTAAGAATAAAAGGATGTTGGAACACAATAGCATGGTGTGTGCACGTGCGCGCACATTTATTGGGGGTGGGCGGGCGAGGGCACTGTAGCAGACAGTCTTGGTTTACCTTCCGCCCTCTGCCCTCTCCTCCTGGAGGAGCCGGGGGCGAGGTGATCTAAGAATAGGAGAGGTGCCAGAGTGACTGGCTAAGAGGAAACCAGGGAGGGGCTGCAGCACAGAGGGATTTTTCCTACTTAGTCTGATAGGAACAGAAAGAACTCACCTGTATGAGAAACACACAGGTGTCACCAGAACGTTACCTTCTGCAACTAGGAATCCGAGGGTGCTGATATGTCAGCTCAGCCTGGAGGTGTCCAGGTAAACGTCTGACCATCCCCAAGGCCGGGGTCATAAGGCCGGTCCCTTGCACGGATCTGCGTGTTCCAGCTCCCCAGCGCTCTCTCCTGCTGCCTCTGGCAGCTGCTGTCCCTTTGCCAACCATCCAGCCGGAAAAAAACAGCCAAGCTCATTTCCAGAAGCATTTTTGAAAAGACAGGTTTGCTGTCCCTTATTAAGTGTCCTTTGGGGACTCATTTCTCATTTCCTCCCTCATTGAAATGCTGCTGCCGTCTCCCCTCCTTGCCGTGCTTTGCTGTGGTGTCATGAAGACTTCGGATGTTTTATTAAACCATGAAGAAAGGGTCACTCACCTCACCATAAAAGACAAACAGGACTGAATAACTTTATAAATGCATATGGAAAAGTGCAAAGCGTAATTTGCTTTCAAAGCGTGAAGGGAGAAACGGTGGCAAGCAGGAGGCTCTGTCTCCCCAAGGCTCTGATTGTCACGGGATTTGCCAGGCCTATCAGGAAGCAGGCAGTCCAGGCTGCTAGGAACTGCTTTCCCTGGCGGGGAGCCCTGGGACCACTGAGAGGCATCCGCTCAGACGCTCTCCAAGGTGTGAGGTTCCACCAGGTTTTGTCCCCAGAGTCTAAATCTCCATTATACCTTCTTCGTGTGAACCTACAGATCCTCCTCACTCCCCGGCCCACTGCTCTGTTTTCCTCGAACCTTTCCTTCTCAAATGATGCAATAAGCAGATATGGGTAAGTTCTTAACTAGACATGAGGTGATGCTATGCCTTAAAAGTTTAGACTTAGATTCTGTAAGAGAATGGAGTAATTTCCATCCTTAGGAATAAATGTTCCCTAGTCTTAGACAAGTTTTAAAAATCATATCTACTGATTATTTTTTATTATAGAGGTAATTTGCTCCTTGTAGAAGTGAAAACTTTTTTTTTACCCAAACGCATAAAGAAAATTAAAGATATTCTAGTTTTTTAAACTTACATATAAAAATGTGTATTTCTTTTGCAAAATTTAGATCATACTATCCCACAAGTTAGCTTAGTGTTTTGGTATTTTTTTTTTTTTTTTTCATGTTTTGAAGTGATTTCTGCTGGCTGGAAGTCATCCATTATGTGACTGCACCAGAGGCTGTTACTTAAGTACTCCCTGTTTGGTTTTGTTTTTTTCTGCTTTCCACTATTAAAAAATAAAAAATCCTATAATGAGTATCCCTGACATAAATCTTCCTACCTAGCTGCTGATTATTTTCCTAAAATAAACTTACGAAAGTGGAATTGGTGGCTTTTGATGCCATAATAAAATTATTTTTTCGGAAAGGTCATGGCAATTTATTCTCTAACCAGCTGTGCTTGAGAGTTACCAAAAACTTGGGAAACTCTTAAGGTAGGTTGTGAAGCTCTTCTCAGCAGCCACCAACGGGTCGTCCGCCAACAGGCTGGGCCAAGGTTGGATTATGAATTGGGACACGAAGGAGCCCAGGAGAGAAAGCCCACAGCCGTTTGACCGAGGAGATATTAATAACTCAAGAGCTTGACAGTGCTGCAAAGGCTTTAGCCAATTAATACATATTCACTAATTATATATAGAAAAGCATGAAAAACAACTATACTTTAATGTTTTCCTTTTTTTAAATTGAAGTATAGTTGATTTACAATATCATGTTAGTTTCAGGTGTAGAGCTCAGCGATTCAGTTATATTCAGAATATATATATATTATACATTCTTCTTCGGATTCCCTTCCCTTATAGGTTATTACAAAATACTGAGTATCGTTCCCTGTGCTATACAGCAGCTATACAGAGAAACAACTATTAAAGGCATCTTACACCTCTCCAGAAACCAATTTGGGTTGAAAGTCTTATTCACGGCAAGTATAAGCCAACTTGAGTCACTCAGGCTCGAGAAACCCTTTGACCACAACACATGTCTGGCAGGCGGGGCCTGGGAAGGGTTGCCAGACCATCCTCTTTCCTGTTCCTCACCCTGTGCTACTCTGGGCAGCCTTTGCTATCTTGCTGTTAGAAGTACGTTAAACTTGTCACGTTCAATTCTCTGTCCTGGGAAGCAGAGTACAATGTGGCCACCCCAGTGGTTTAATCGAAAATCTGTATTAACCACATCTTTGATTTTCTGTATTCTGATGCTTTGACATCCGGGCCCTGGCTGACCCTGGAGAGGTTGCCGCTCCCAGGACTGGCTGGCTCCTGGAGACAGCGAACAATTCGCCTGCGAGCGCCCCTTCAAATACAAAGCAGCCCAAGCAGTGCCCACACCCCACTGCCTCCTCTGTGAGAGCTCACACCCCGAGCTGCTATCCACCTGCTCTAATGCCCCAGGGCCAGGGCCAGACAGCCAGGGACAGCCCCTGGGCCCAGAGCCCATGGAAATCATTCCAACTCGCCAGCCCCAAGCCTGCCCAGCTGCCTCACCCCTTCCTTCCCTTGGAAAACACAATAAAGGCTCCTGCCCACGTTCCCCGACCCGCCTTGTGCCTCCTGCCTAGCCCTGGTGCTTCCCCATGTGGCTGGTGTGCCCCTTCCCCTGTGAGGAGGGTCTCCGGGATCCGTGAGTATAAAAACTATATTTTCAGTGGCAATTGTCTCCTGATCTGTTGGCCTTACTATACCTCCAATTTTTTATTAATGTACTATATTTTATTTTAAATTTTTTTTAAAAACTTTTATTTATTTATTTAATTAATTTACCTTACTTTTGGCTGCATTGGATCTCCGTTGCTCTGCGCGGGCTTTCTCTAATGGCGAGCGGGGGCTACTCTTCGTTGCGGTGCGCGGGCTTCTCATTGCGGTGGCTTCTCTTGTTGTGGAGCACATGTGGGCTTCAGTAGTTGTGGCACGCAGACTCAGTAGTTGTGGCTCGCGGGCTCTAGAGCACAGGCTCAGTAGTTGTGGCACATGGACTTCGTTGCTCCGTGACATGTGGGATCTTCCCAGACCAGGGCTAGAACCCGTGTCCCCTGCATTGGCAGGCGGATTCTTAACCACTGTGCCACCAGGGAAGCCCTCCATGTACTATATTTTAATACAAGGGAGTCTCCAAATAAACTGGCCACAACATTCTGTTTCTTTTTTGGGGGGCGGGACTCCTTTCCCATATAAATAAAAACCATGTAAAGACCAAGATGAATGGACCCAACACCAGATGGACACGTTGGCTCAGGCTGCCCCTGGTGGGGGGACTGCTGGTCTCTCTACAGGACAGACACCCGTGTTTCTCTTCCGCCCACAACTGGGATGAAGCCTCGGCCTCCAGCCTCATCTGTCACTGTCCCCTGCCGCCTTCCCAGGCTGCAGAGTCATTGGATCCTCTCTCTCCATCCCCACGGGGCCATAAGCCCGCTCAACCCCCCACCCTGAGTGCAGCACTCTCCCTCCAACTCCGTGCATCTGGTCCACTGGCACTGCGTCCTCCAGCATTTGTCCCCCGGGGCTGTCATTACCTCCAGCAGGGCTGAGACCAGATGTGTCTCTCACCAGTTTTTCTGCACAACGGAGCACGATGTCTGGCACGGAGCATCTCCCACTATATACTTGTGGAATGAATGAATGAATATACGAATAAATGAATGCATGGATTGAAAAAGGAAAACCGCCCCCTTAGCACCTTGCGTACAGCTCTTGGTAAGCTGAGTCGTTTAGCCCCTCAGCTCCTGGCCCGGTGGGTGTGCACCCTGGCACGGCCGAGGCGGGTTGGGAATGGCTGAGCTTCTCTGTCAGCTGCTACAAAGCAGCGTATTTTCTAGTATTTGTACAAACACCAGATGCCTAGAAATTACACCAGTAAATTACACCAAGCACAAACAGGAGGGTGGCACAGCCCCTGCACGTTTCCAACACGCGGTTGCATGAAATTACGGTCAGAGGAGCAGAGGTGATGCTTGGTTACGGGGGCTCACATGTGCCACGTGCCGGGACAGCCAGCTACCCACCTGCAGTTAGGGAACCCTTGCTGCAGATGACCCGCCACACAGGTCTGAGTGCAGGTGTGGGAACAGCACCAGACTCCTCCCAGCAGCAAAGAAGCTAGACGGGAGGAAACAGGGGCTGGTCTAACTCCCTGCTTCCCTGATTAGCATGTTGGAAGAAGTGGCGAACTGCAGTCCTCACCATCCCAGACCGCCCCCCCCCCGACACGCCCATGCACACACACATATGCACGCACAAACACATCCACATGCTTGCACATACACGCAGGCACACACACACACACACGCACACGCACATGCTACGTGACCTACCTGAAGGCAGGAACCGAGCCATAATAGCAAGACTAACCACCTAAGAAGGGGCAGGACCAGGGCTCTGGGGAGGGACATATCTCCTTCCCTCCCTGAAAGATGTTAGAGGTTTGTGTAAAGAGAGGTTCAAAAACCACAGGGAACCCCGCTCAGTGCTCTGTGGTGACCTGAATGGGAAGGCAATCCAAAAGAGGGGATATATGTATACGTAGAGCCGATTCACTTTGCTGCACAGCAGAAACTAACACAGCAGTGTAATGCAACTATACGCCAATAAAAATCAATTATAAAGAAAGAAGAGAAAAGAAAAGGGCAGCCGCAGACCAGCTCTGGAGCCAGGGGTGTGGGTTGCACAGAGGGACCTTCTTGCTGATTGCAGCAACGCAATGAGATTCTGGCAGCTGATACCCCGGGCGCTCAGACACATCCGCGGGGCCGCTGCCGAGGAGTTCCTGTGCGTCCCCGGGACCCGAGATCCCAGAGAGTGGCATTTGGTATCCCAGGCTGGCCCATCCCACTGCTTCGTCCTGATTTCCTGGCTTGGGACTAAGGCCTAACACCCAGAGGGTCCTCAGCCACCACCTCCAGGCTGTGGATGACACCATGGCCGAGGGGAGGTGGCCTGCCAGGGCCACAGCAGAGGGTGCCGGAGCCCAGTGAGACCCTAGTGATAGCGTTTTACTTCCCAAGTCACACGTGGCCTGCGGGTTGTGTGTGTTGCTTTCGAATTCCTTCTTACCACGTGTCTTGTTGCACTAATTTAGGACTCTGGATTGCAGGCTGCATTGTAACTATTTGTTTCCCTTCCCCGGCTGCAAAAAGCTGCAGAGAGGGGCTTCCCTGGTGGCGCAGCGGTTGAGAGTCCGCCTGCCAACGCAGGGGACGCGGGTTCGTGCCCCGGTCCGGGAGGATCCCACGTGCCGTGGAGCAGCTGGGCCTGTGAGCCATGGCCGCTGAGCCTGCGCGTTCGGAGCCTGTGCTCCGCAACGGGAGAGGCGGCAACGGTGAGAGGCCCGCGTACAGGGGAAAACAAAAACTGCATTGTTTAAAATGTAGTGAAGCAACACCAACGGATTTGAGGAACGACCAATGCCAAGTCCTTTGGCAGGAGCTGGAAGGCACCACCGGGAGAGATGACTAAGTTCTATGGCCCCTCGGGCTATTAGGTGCCATGCGAGCAGAAACCATCACGTCACCGAGATAACTTTTATTTAAAAGACAATTACAGGAGGGACAAAGAATCAAAAGAATTTTAATAAAATCAACCAGTTTACATTTGTACATCTTGTGTATTTGGGATCCAACCAGGGGCAAAGGGTAAAGTTGAAAGGACCAGGTTTCCATAGGCGGGCGAGGGGGAAGCCCAGGTTACCCTGGCTGTGTGACAGGCAGTGACTCAAGGGTGGTACCCAGGGCCCCTGCAGCCCCACTGCAAGCACATCCGGGGCTCAGGCCCGGGCCTTCCGGCTCTGAGCGTGGGCTCGAGACTCCATAGCCCACGTGCCACTCCCACAGGGATACCTGATAAGCGACAGCAGATAACCAGCTCGTGAAATTGAAGAGTCTTGCCCAGAGAACACTGATGTCAGCTGAGTCCAGTTCATGCTATTTTTAACTAGGATGGTGACATCGAACCGACCCAGGGAGACAAGGGCCAAGTGGCGGTTCTAATTCCTCTAACCAATGGCTCAAGCACAAGACAGCAGGTCTTTATTTTTTTTTATTTTTATTTTTATTTTTTTGTGGTACGCGGGCCTCTCACTGTTGTGGCCTCTCCCGTTGCGGAGCACAGGCTCCGGACGCACAGGCTCAGCGGCCATGGCTCACGGGCCCAGCCGCTCTGCGGCACGTGGGATCTTCCCGGACCGGGACAAGAACCGTGTCCCCTGCATCGGCAGGCAGACTCTCAACCACTGTGCCACCAAGGAAGCCCGAGAGCAGGTCTTTAGAAAGAACCACGTATTTCTTTTAAAAACATGATTTGAGAAAAGGGCCTTGTGGGAGTTACAGAAAGGCGAGTTTTTTAACAATTCTGCACGGGGTCAGAGAATTCTGCTGCATTAGAGGATTCTAGAGTAGAGATAGAAACTGCTCAACTTCAGTTCCCATTATTCTAAAGGATGACAAACATTTCAAAACATTGATCAATGTTGAGAGCAGAGAGAGACCAGTGCCCCCAAGTGAGAAAGGAACGATCAGAAGGCTTTTCCAGGACCATACCCATCTCGTGGAGGGAAACAGTGCTTATAAAGGTGCAGTTTTCCGTGTCCTAGTCACTTGTTCTCGGAGGGATAACCCCAAACTCACGAGTCGTGATGGTAACGTCCCCAGGGACATGGCCGTTCCTTCACAGCCATCCGCAGGGTAAGACTCATGACTGGGCTTTCATTCACACCAGCTCACACGGCACACGGCTGAGCTGCAAGAATTTCTTCATCATTGATTCTTCAGAAATCGAGACACAGCGGGGAAGAGTGCACGGATGCCTTTGCTTTCTGGACCCCCTGGAATCACGAGAGGAAAGAGAACAGCGACCGTGATCGGTACAGAAAGCGTCTTCACAGAAGGGAGGATGAGCTCTCCACCCCGTCTGTTAAGGCCTGGGCTGAAGGAGAGGGGCTGGATCCCAGGGTCCCCTCGTCACACGCACGAGCTGACGCACGTTTGCCAGGCGTCACGGCATCTTTCTTCTTAGCCCCTGATAGAGTCGATAATCACCAGGAAGAACTTCAGAAGAGGGCAGTGAAGTAACAACAACGTCGGCTTCTCCGCGATGCTGGACAGAGACGTGGAACGGACGCGGGGTCTGTGATGCGAGGAGGTGTCTGTCCTGTGTGTCCAGGAAGCCGCAGGGCAGGCGTGTAAAGTGCTAGAGGTAAGGCAGCCTGCCTGGACTTCCTCCGGGGGCGCGCTCCCTCGGGAGGGGTGACATCCCCGTCGCGCAGGGCAGCCGTCACCCACGGCCCGCCCTGGCCAGCGTGCAGGTGACCACCAGCCGCCCCGGAAACACGCTCAGCTTGTGCTCACGACCTTTCCCTTTTAATTTCTCGAGGAATCAATGTGGGGGGGGGGGCTGCAAAGAAAAACGTCCCTAATGAACATGACGGAGGTGAATTTCCAAAAGAGAGAAGGATCACCAAGAGGATATGACGTCAAATTAAAAAGTTCTAATTGAACACGTTAATCACGGAGTTACAAGACGTCGGGCGATGCGCCATGTGCTCCCGTCCCCACCGTCGGCTCCAGACCTGCGAGCAACTCGTTCTGGTGCGTCACGGCTTCTCGGAGCCCTCACTCGCGAGGCAGCCAGAAGCGAATGAATTTACCCCAAAGGGAGAGCCTGCGTACCCAGGCGGATCTTTCAGGGCTTGGAAGCCAGATGGGATACCTCCCTGAGGTCAGCTGTCTCTCAGGGCAAAGGCGGAGCCCGCAGGGTGGCCGGTGGCCAGGCGGTGAGGATGGAGAGCTCTGCGCCCTGGCCGCTCGCCCGCCAGGACGCGGTCCCCTCCGTGCCACCGGAGCAAACGTTTCCAGTGCAAATACGTGTCCTCAGATCGGGGCTCGGGGTGCGGGGTCTGGTTTGTCCGGGTGGCACAGGAAGGCTTATTTCCTTTCAGAGCAGACATGTTTTGGGTGACGATGTCCCTGGACAGCTGAATCTGGCATGTCTCTATTTCGGGGATTATCCATTTCCATCCGATGCAGGGGGTCGGCCGCATCCCATTTCCCGCGACGGAAGCCCCCCCAGCACCAGATGGCAGCTGACGCGGCCTCCTACTCTGTGCACCCGGCCGGCTTGGTAAGGAGCCCTCGGCCCAGCCTCTTCAAGTCCGAGCCCCGGGGCTGGGGGAGCTGGGGTTCGTGTGCCTGCTGGCCGCACAGTGGGTGTGGACGACACCACCGTTGGGATACCTAACAAACACGGGCTCGCAAAAGGGGTTTTGGCACATCTGGCAGAGCTTTTTGTCTGAGAGCCGAACCGAGCTTCCTTTCAGCTTCATCTGGAAAAAGAAACAAAGACAGGGACGCCTGTGACATAAGTGACACCGGTCTTCAGAGCTGACACGCATTACCCCATGGGTTGTTATTATCACTGGTGAGGACAGCTTTAATATCAATTTCTCGAAACAGAGTACCAGCGGTGAAAATAAACAAAAACATCCTCCGTAACTAGAAAAGTCAAAAAAGCTACAAAACTGCCTTCTTATTTTACAAAAGTAATGGCTGCTTGTCTGGCGGAGGGATTTCTCACCAAGATCTTCTTTCAAGCATTCTCTGAGCTCTGATCTATTCAAGCAAGGCCTATTACAGAATCATGGGGCGTTAGAGCTGACAAGACCATGAAAGCTGTCTAATTCCCTGCTCCCCTCGTTTGCAAACAAGAAAAGTTAAGGCCCAAATAAGAGACTGGGTCAAGCCCATGGGGTTGATCCGTGGCACGTTCCTGACCGGCCCCAGGAAACGTCATTTCCTTTCTTTAAATGTTAACTAACAAAACTAACAAAACTTTATTATTTCTTGTCTGATAAACAGGACTTGAGTTCTGCAAGCTAAAAGCCTTTCTGCACAACTTGCGTGAATCAGCAAGTCAGCCTAGTGGCAGGACAGAGTGACGGCTTAGTGAATTCACCCTACTCACTAGTTTCTTTAGTCATTCAACAAACATTCAATGCCTTCAAGATGCCAGATTGGCTCAGGAATACCGAGATAAGAAAAGGAAGTTCCTGCCCTCAGAGAACCCAAAGCCTAACAGGGAAGGGGACAGCTATGGATGCAGCACGTGAGTCGGCACACAGGGCACCCGTCTGCTTCAAGGGATGGGAAGGTTTCACAAAGGAAAGACTTAGGCGGGGTTTCGAGTAGGCATTCACCAGGCACAAAAGGAAGAGGTGGGCCGTCTCAGGCAGAGGAAACGGTGGATTCTAAGGCCGTACGTACGAAACGGCAAGTCCACTGGGAGGTTCTGAGCACCCTGGGACGGGCAGGGACAGGCCAGAGGAGGGAGGCTGAATTTTGCCGGCCTCGGCTTCTCCGCTGGGGAGTCAATGAAGGCTTCCCAGCGGGAGGAACACGGCGGATTCCTGCTCTGGAAGGACACCCAGCTGGCTGCGGGGCGTCTGGGCCTCACCAGAGACAAGCCTCCTCTGGATAAGCTTGGGGATGTTATGGACTGAATGCCTGTATCTCTCACCAAACGTCGAGGTCCTGACCCCCAGTGGGATGGTGTTTGGAGGTGGGCCCCCAGGACGGCCTCAGGGCCCTTATGGAGGGGGAAGAGACCAGCGCTGGCTCCCGGCCCTGTGAGCTCAGTGAGAAGGGGACCTCACCGGGCCCCGAATCTGTCGGTGCCTGGATATCGGGCTCCCGGCCCCCACACGGTGAGAACAGGATGCGTGTCGTCTGAGCCCCCAGCCTGTGGGATTTGTTATTATTAGTCACAGCAAGCCCAGGGGACAGAGATGGGGACCCGGAACGTGCAGCTCTGAATCGGCCTGCAGTCCACAGCTGGGATCCTGTGTCCCGTGTCACCTCCTGGTGCCCCTGCCCCCCTTCTGTGACAGGGACGCAATTGTGCCCCGAAGTGCTGTGCGGATGCAGTGACACCGTGACGTGCAGCGTGGACCAGGGCCCGTAGCGCGGCTCTGCGGACCGTCAGTGTCTAAAAGGGGCGGGAAGCTGCCCCAACCGTACACCTGCCGGCCCGGCTCCCGCCTGGGCTCACACACCTGTGTCTGTGTGAAGAAATCACGTGTGTTGAAGTTACAGAGAAGAAACGGACAAGGACTGTTTTTCCACGGGTAAAACCGACCTCAAATCACACGTCTCGCCCGAGAGGGCCGGGCTCTCACCTTGTCGTACTTGTAGATCAAGTTTTCGGACTTGGCCAGGCCCACAGCCACCTGAGTGGTCCTCCGGGCGTGGATGCTGTCCCTCACGGCCCCCGTCAGGAAGGGGCAGAGCAGCTGCACCGACCACGTGCCCGGCAGCAGCTGCAGGACCTGGGCCGCGTCGAACTCGGTGGCACGGCGGTTCAGGAGGTCCACGGCGGCCAAGGCCAGCTCGGGCGCAGAGGGGCCGGGGCCCAGGTAGATGGCCAGCAGCAGCTGGAAGAGCCGCTGGCGGTAGGGCGGGGCCCGGCCCTCGGAGCGCCACAGGCAGTAGCCCTCCGCTGCCGGGAAGTCGGCCAGCTCGTGGACAAGGATGCGCAGGGCCTCCTCATGTTGCTCCAGCTTCCCGAGCAGGATGGCGCTCTCCATGGGGAGCCCGGCGCCCCGGATCCTGTCTGTGAGGTGGGAACTGCTGGTTAGAAACGGCAGGGCCCGCGCCAGGCGGTGCCACTCCAACGCCACAACTGCGTGGGCCACGCGCTTAAGAACGGGCAGAGCAAGCCTGGCTGCCTGGACGCCCCTGAGCTCTGCCACCCCAGCTGCCTGGACGCCCCTGAGCTCTGCCACCCGGGCTGCCTGGACGCCCCTGAGCTCTGCCACCCGGGCTGCCTGGACGCCCCTGAACTCTGCCACCTGGGCTGCCTTTACACCCAGAGTTTAGGGGTATCCACGTAGCCTCCCAGGAGGGCTGCCATGTGCCTTAGGACAAAGTACATGTGTCACACGAGCATCATTCAGGCCTGAGTCATGTGCTGCTGGCCACGAGCTCAGCGTCATTGAGTCAACAACATACTTTAAATAAGGTGTCTTTAAGCAGAAACACACATAAAGGTTACATATTGATCGGTTGGTGAAAATGATGTGACCAGAGGTTCTCAGGAGCCCGACCCTGCATTCCTCCAGATATGATGGCTCAGTGTCCGTGAACTCAGTTGTGGCGACTCTACAGGACACAACTACCGCGAGCAATGAGAACGGGTGTAGTTAATGGTCAGAGAGTGGTGTTAAAAGCTGCTAAAGAGAAATGTGTTAACCCAGTAAGGACAACCTGGAAATTCCACGGTGCCCGATACAGCAAGAGACAAGTTCAGTCTGCCAGGTGCTGCTCTGAGGCTCGTACACAACATGGACACTGTGGTTTCTGCCCTGGAGGAAATGAAAACCAGACCCCCTCCAGGACCCCAGCCTTCCTCCAAGCATGGGGCAGCCGAGTGGGGTGCTGGGAGCAGTGCCACCCTCAAAGCCGTGATCAGAGCTGGAGCCTCAGAAGGAACTGACCTGAGAGCTTCAAAGCCGAATAAGCAAGTTCAAAGCGGCTTGGCTCAGCAGACATGCAGACCTCCCAACGCCCAGGGCAGCCTTCGTGTCATCAGCTAAGGGGCCCTATCTGTTTCCAGAGGGTGGAGGACGGACGAGGGGGCTCGCCTGCCCTTCAGGAGGCTGACTTTGTGCCCCACAGGCTCACAATCCACCCCCTGCCCCCGAACAGAGACGAAGAGGTGCCAAGGCCTCCGTCCCTGCCCCCACCCCCCAACCCCGCCGGTGACGTTTATGCAGAGAGATGCACTCACCCAGCAGAAAGTGAACTTGGTACAAATCGGATTGCTGGAGCAGGCGTCGTAGCTTCGCCTGCGTCTCGGTCACTTCTGCATCCTTGCCACTGGCGCTGGGCCTCTGCTGCAGCACCTCGTCCAGGTAGAGGACGGCTAAGTGCGTGTGGTACCCCTCCTTCTACAGGACAGGAGGACAAGCAGACAGACAGCAGTGCTAGGGGAGCCCAGAGAACGCCCCCCAACCAACCAGCCAGCAGGTGCCTGAGACTGGACGTGCAAGGTGAGTGGGGGCTGCAGGACAACCACAGAACACGCGTACTGGGGCAAAAGCTTTCGGAAACCATGACACAGAGAAGCTGAATCTAAAATCTATGGGAAAATATCTCATTTTGAGAAGTAAGGGCCACGGGACTTAGGTATTCTCCAAAAAAGGGACAGCTTTCCTCATTTCCTTTAAGAATAACAACAAGGAAAAAAAACTCTAAAAAAAAAAAAAAAAAAAGAATAACAAGGAAGGAAAAGAGAAGAAAATATAAGCGGAGGGGACAAGAGATGGAAGGTGAGAAAAAAAGCTACTTAGGCCGCCGGTCTCTTTCACGAACATCCGGCTCCCTCCCTGACCTCCCATGCTGTACAGACTGAGTGCCGGGAACACGAGACATTATGTGAGACCCACGGGCCAAGTTCAGGTCCCAGTGATGCCACCGCAGCCCACGCAGCTCAGCCTGAGCTCTGGGGCCTCACCTGCAGTCTCCTGTCCATGACCAGATGTTCTAGGTACTTGACCAGGGCTTGCGGGTATTTCTTAAGGCAACTGATGATATCATCTGGGTTAAATCTACTCTGCTGTTCATCCACAGGTCTCTTGGTGAAAACTTGAACTCCAACCTGAAAGAAGAATAGCAATTTATTTATCATGCTTTGCAAAGACCCCACATCTTATCTTCATTCTGGGCACTGTACGGTTTGGGCAGAACCACTGTCAAAAGCATGATGATTTGCGGGACTTCCCTGGCGGTCCAGTGGTTAAGATGTCGCCTTCCAATGCTGGGGTTGCAGGTTCGATCCCGGGTCGGGGAACTAAGATCCCATATGCCTCGCGGCCAAAAAACCAAAACATAAAACAGAAGCCATGTTGTAACAAATCCAATAAAGACGTTGAAAATGGTCCACATTAAAAAAAACAAAAACAAAACAACATGACGATTCGGAAAAACAGTGCAGGTGAAGCGCTGACAGAGACAGGAAGCGCCGCAGAACTCCAGCTGGAATTCCTTCTAAAAGGGTCGGAAGCTAAGGAACCAAACGCTTATTGGCGGTAGGTTTTAACAATCCATGAAGCAACAACTCTGTAACATTTGGATCACCCAAAGCAAAGACGGTCACTTGCTGGATCATAAGCGAAAGAAGATACAAGCGGCTGAAGATTCAGTGAACTCGATTCTCCAAACGCCCATACCCACCATGTGCGCTACCCACGTGGGACCCAAGCTCACGCAACAGCAACAAAGACCCAACACAGCCAAAAATAAATAAATAGAAATAAATAAACTTATAAAAAACAATACTAAAAAGAACCCCTTTCATTTATTATTGCCAAGTAATAGTGCATTTTGTGCATATACATCTTGTTTATCTATTCATCAAGCAATGGACACAGTTTTTTTCTTTCTTTTGGCTGTCGTGAATAATACTGCCATAAATATTCATGTACAAGTTTTTATGTGAATAAAGGTTCTCATTTTTCTTGGATGCATACCTAGGAGTGAAATCGCTGGCTCATATGATAACTCTGTTTAACCATTTGTAGAACTGCCAGACTGTCTTTCAAAATGACTGTACTGTTTTACTTTCCCACCAACAATGAATGTGAGTTCTAATTCCTCTGCCTCTTAGCCAACGTGTACTATTGTTGTCTTGTAAGTTTTAGCCATCCTACTGGGTGTGAAATGGTTTTGATTTACATTTCCCTTAGGGATGAATAAAATGACTGATGAAAACAAACAACAAAAAAGGGCCCTTCTATGTCCCCAACCCACCCCCACAAAGGGGGTTGGGGCCATAGAAGCAAGGGCGACGGTTGGCCTGGTGTGCCCCAGGCCCGGCTCCATGCCCTGCAGGGCAACAGTCTGGTCTTTCTCCAGCCCGCAGAGAACAAGGGACCAGATGCCGTTAGGCGTGGGGGTCAACACACGGGTGTTCAAGAAGATGCTAAGACCTGACCTGCGGTGCTTTCTGCTTTCCTACACAGCGGCCTGCCCCCCACAAAGGTGTGCAGAGCACCGAAATGCAGAAATTCCTCAAGAGCTGGGATTCAGACAGCTCAAGCCATGTATTAAAAGGGCGGGAGAAAAAAAGCGGAGAGAAGGGTTAAAGTGTAGCTTGTTTTCCCACCTAGAATCAAGTTTTCTGTCCATTTTCACCGGTCCCCCTGCCGCCCCTGAACGAATGCGTTTATGAAGCACAAACCTCCGGATTTTTCTGCAAGACCCAGTCAGCATACTGCCACACGAGGTCCGGGTCGAGGCTGTAGGTGAGGAAATCCACGATGTACTCGTACAGGTCTGAGCGCGTGGAGTCGTGAATATCCCCATTCACGATGCTCACCCACAGCTGGAGAGGAATAAAAAAGAAGGTAGGGAAGGTTACATACCTCTTAGAATTAGCTCAGAAAGGGCATGTGTTTGTTTGTCTGGCCTTTCAATATTTCAAAATGGCAGGAGAAACTTTAGAGGCTTAAATCCTCTAGAGGCTTAAATTTTAATTTTTCCACACACATGAAAAAAAAAAAGAGGGGACACAGTCCAGGAAATCAGGAACATAAAGCACCAAGTTCTTTTTCTTTCCTTTTTAATGAGATGACAGTAATACAAATAGTAAATATACTATATGAGGAGACTTGGATGCATTAAAAAATGTCTCTTCCTGAAATAAAATCATCACTGACAATGTTTGGACACAGAAGAAATTCACCTACACCCATCAGCCGGGCTGTCTCAGCCTCCTCCGTCACAGGAGTTTCTAATTTCGAAGACCTTTTGGGACTGTGAGAGTCTGATGTGTTTTCAAAACCTCTGGTGACCCTATGCCCTGGTGTTCCTATTGTCTTTTGCATGGGGGCTCAGGGTAGATTTTAATAATAAAGTCCTTTGCTATTTCATCCAGACACTTCCCTGCCGTGTAAACTGAATCTTTTTTTTTTAATGCTCCGCTGTGTATATGTACTATTGCTTTTATTTTTTTAATTTTTATTTATTTTTTATTTATTTTTGGCTGCGTTGGGTCTTCGTTGCTGTGTGCAAGCTTCCTCTAGTTGTGGCGAGCAGGGGCTACTCTTCATTGCGGTGTGAAGGCTTCTCACTGCGGTGGCTTCTTTTGTTGTGGAGCAGGGGCTCTAGGTGTGCGGGCTCAGTAGTTGATGCTTGTGGGCTCTAGAGCACAGGCTCAGTAGTTGCGGCGCACGGGCTTAGCTGCTCCGCAGCATGTGGGATCTTCCTGGACCAGGGCTCGAACCTGTGTCCCCTGCGTCATTGTCTGTGCCGTGGTCCTCACCCACCTGTCCACACTGACTCCTGAACCACACCATACCAGCAAGCAGCCCAGCAAACAGGCAGGCAGCGTAAACAGCTTTAGTTTTGTCACAGGCAGCCGTAATTCTGGTAGCAGCACACCAATGTTTTTTATGTTACTAGTTTCTTCAGCGCTGAATTCCCCAAATCAAACAAACTATTCACACAGCCATTGAAATGTGTCATTAAAAAAATTCTGCCATATATGGTGATTTATTCCATATTATTTCAATTTTGTAAACTCCTGTCTGTGTAGCTTTGCTAATGTTATTAACCCACTTATAACAAATTCTCAGAACATGGTGTTTTAAAAAAATAAAAATTTTAGCTTTGACACCCAAATCTGCTCTTAGCCATGGGGTGTATGTTGATGGGAACCTTTTTTTTTTTTTTTTTTTTTACCTATTCCACTATCGTGTTACCATGGTAATTTCTCAAAGCAACCAGATACGCTTGGTGAGTTTGGTGAGCACTGCTGATGCCCTTGGCCGCTCACAAAAGTTGCAAGACAAGAGACAAGATGAGAAATTCGGGCGCAAGTGCCCCTGCCAGGGCCCTGAGCACTGGCTCAGTCCCCAGCTCTCCTGCTGACCAGCGGTGCCACCCGGGCAAGTGACTGGCCTTCATCAGCTTTAGTTTTGTCACTGATGATGTGACAACCCAGCTCTCTGGCAAGACTTATTGTCATTAACAGTGGAAATTACAACCTGTTACTCACAGCCTTAATTTTTGATAAGGCAGTGGAGTCAGAGGCCATGTGGCTCAGTAAGAAATCCTATTTTTCCTACATTTTAAACAACTCAGTCTTGACAATGTTCTTTAAAGAGATGGAAAGATGGGGCTTCCCTGGTGGCGCAGCGGTTGAGAGTCTGCCTGCTGACGCAGGGGACACGGGTTCGTGGCCTGGTCCGGGAAGATCCCTCATGCCGCAGAGCGGCTGGGCCCGTGAGCCATGGCTGCTGAGCCTGTGTGTCCGGAGCCTGGGCTCCGCAACAGGAGAGGCCACAACAGTGAGAGGCCCGTGTACTGCAAAAAAAAAAAAAAAAAAAAAGAGATGGAAAGATGAAGAAAAGAAAATTCTTGGGGCTTCCCTGCTGGCGCAGCGGTTAAGAATCCACCTGCCAATGCAGGGGACACGGGTTCGAGCCCTGGTCTGGGAAGATCCCACATGCCGTGGAGCAACTAAGCCCGTGCACCACAACTACTGAGCCCACATGCCACAACTACTGAGCCCGCATGCCACAACTACTGAGCCCGTGAGCCACAACTACTGAAGCTCGCGTGCCTACAGCCCATGCTCCACAACAACAGAAGCCACCACAATGAGAAGCCTGTGCACAGCAATGAAGACCCAATGCAGCCATAAAGAAAGAAAGAAAGAAAAGAAAAGGAAAAAAAAGAAAATCCTTGGCCAACATTTCTCACGGATTCACTTTCTAAAATAGCACTATCTTTGTTTTGTAAAAAAGGTTGTAGATCAGGCAAGACTGGTCTCTATCAATTTGTGATTTTTTTTCAAAGAGGCTCAGTAGTTGTGGCACACGGGCTTAGCTGCTTAGCAACTTAATTGCTAAGTTAAATGGTGGTGATTTTTAAACAGTGCTGAGATGCCTTTGAACTCACCTGAACGGCAGCAGCGTCTTGGTGGTTGTAGTGATAGAGCAGCCCCAGTGCAAAGTACCTGGAAGAAAACTCGAGGTAAGTGCACCCTCTCCTGACCACCCACTGCGGGCAGTACCCCCACAGCAACGCCCTTGGCCCTAGGCCCCCAGCCCCACATGTGCTATTCAACTCAGTTCAACAACAAATTTCAAGCACCGGAAAGATCCTCCTTTCTGTTTATTTACTTATAGTCTGAAAATGTATTCCCTATCAATTTCCAGAAAGGACCGTATTCACATCTAATGTGAGCTGAAAAATAAAACTATAATGATACTATGGAAAATCACATTGGGAATCGTTTTACAACTTGCTTCAAATACTAGTGTGATCTGCCATCTCTTCAGTTAACCATTATTAACTTATCACGAGGTATCAAGACCGTTTGGAAGGGATGCTGTCTGAGCCCTTCTGGGGTAAGGATTTTGAACGGCAATAAATGCCAACAGTATGTAGGCATTGCAGAGAACAGAAGGTCAGGGAGAGTCGGGCTGCGGGGACCCAGAGTTCCAGGCCCTGACTTTCAATCCAGGCTTCGTTACTTAGGGACTGTATTACCTTGAGCAAGTAGGTTACCTTCCGTGGCCCTTGTTTCTTCATTTATAAGCGGACAGGGTCGGTGACAACACGGGCATCGCCTGGGCCGTGAGCTGTTGCCACGCTCCCACGCTCACAGGTGCGTCCTCTCCTGGCCCCCTTCCCCAGCAGGTGACCGGATCAAGCTGCCCCAGGGGGCCATCGGATTTCTTCCCTCAAAGAGCAACCTCTCAAGATACTGAACTATTCCCTAGAACCCTTCTCTTCTCCCGAAAGCTTTTAGAAAGTTACACTGACTGCGCCAGACCCTGCCATCCCAAGTCACTGCCATAAGCTGTCAGTGCATTTTCCGGTTCCTAAATAAATCACTCCATTCCACGGTGCCTTCGGGAAACGGAGGGAAACGGCTGAATGAGCCACTTCCCACGTGGAGGCCAGTCGCCAGCCCTGCATGACGTCCTGCATCTGAACACGGTCTGGATCGTGAGCCTGGGTCTCCGTGGAATTTCACCAGCACCTCCACCGTGTCAAATGCATACCAAAAGTCACAGACAAAGAATCTTACAGGGAGCGTTCACCCCCCACCCCAGGCCTAGAAGGGTTAGACCACCGCCTGCCCCCAGGATGAAAAAGATGCCAGATCTACCCACGTCATCACTGCAGACGGGCCCCCATCGTACCTGGTGGCCGGTTGGCAAGCGGGTGGGTGCTGACCAGCTCACGTCCGTAATGAAGGACTTTGACCCCGTAACCTTTTATCCACAAGATCCGGAAGCCTCCCTTTCTATCTGTTTATCCAGATGCCCATCTGTCCGTTCAGTCTGGCCATCAGTGGCTGCAGTGTGCTATCGTTTTACCGACACGCATGTGGCCCCTCGCACAGCTGAGTCCCACCCAGATGGAAACTGAACGAGCACACCATTGACTAACAAGGCCTATGACTGTACGATCTGTCAGGAAGGAGCTGGCACGAGAGTTGTGCCCTCTAAGACCCCCGCGGTGGATCTGCAGACCGTGATGAGGCTGATAGATCCCGAGGGTGCTGGGTGGTCCCCTGATGAATGCCTGGGACTTAGAAGGCACGCTGGTGCCTCAGCTGCACGACAGCTTCCCGCGGGTGGGGACGGGGAAGGGCCAGGCAGGGAGCCCCGGGTTCGGGGGGAGCGTCTGGGGGACAGAAACACTCACTTTTTGTGCTTCTCCAGCCAGGCGGCGCTGTCGGTGAGCAGACAGAAGTTCTCGGTGACCAGGAGGTCCAGCAGGCTGTCGTGGTCAGCCTCCGTGTACAGCTTGAGCAGGGCTGTGTCGATGTCCTCCTTGTAGCCGTTGGCCACCTCCGTGCTGCGGACTTCGTTCAGGTAGCTCATGAGGAAGCGCTTGCACTTGGCCACCTTCTCCTGGTCGCCCTGGGTCAGCTGGTTGAGGTCTGCAAACTCGTGCAGAGGAGGGTGGGACCGGGTGAACGAGGAGGACGTGGGCAGCAGGAAGGGGTACAGGGAGATCAGCTCCCGCACGTCAAGCTGGCCGTTTCTGCAATTACAGTGTCAAACTAAATGAAGCAAAAAGAGAGGGTGCACGTAGGCACACAAGATGACACTGGACGGGTGCACTGTCTGCACGCCGTCCACAGCTGCACGGGCTGCAAAGCACCTCGAGCCGGGCACCGCCCACCCCCAGACCCCACGACAGAGCAGAGGGCTCGGCGGCCGCAGACGTGGCACCTCCAGTGCTGCGGTGGGACGTGGGTCCCCGCAAGCCCAGGCGGGGGGAAACAGCAGGAGGCACAGCAGCTCTGATCAAAGGCAGATTCGGAGGAGGCCCCGTGTGCATCTCCTCCCTTACGGCTCTGAGCCACGCGGAATCTGTTCTACGCGGACATTTGGAAAACTTCCTCTACAGGCGGTGCCTTCGTGGGACACCGAAGGGCGATCACAGCGGGTTTCAGTTCATCTTCTAAGCGAGCGCGAAGAGCCACTGCTTCCAGGGTGCACCTGACCCCCAGCCCAGAGGAAGGGCTGCTGGAAGGGGGAGGGGCTGAGACAGGCCTGGGCGGGGGAGGGAGAGGGGTGGGACGGGTGCTGGTGAAGGGGGCGGCCCACGCGTGCAGGATCCATGTCACGCGCAAGGGGCCTCAGCTTCCTAAGACGGTGGGCCAGGAGCATGCCGTTTACAATGTCCTCAGAAGAAGAACAGTTTTTCAAGTCTTCCCAGAAGCACCTGCTCTTTCTCTAAACTCAGAGCTTTCGGTAAAATCTCTGGAGGAAAGGGAAAGTGAGCCATCGTGTTTTCCTAGGAATCCTTCACAGGGCATCAAACACGCTCTTTAGAATTGCCTCTTTGGGCTTCCCTGGTGGCGCAGTGGTTAAGAACCCGCCTGCCAATGCAGGGGACACGGGTTCGAGCCCTGGTCCGGGAAGATCCCACATGCCGCGGAGCAACTAAGCCCGTGCGCTACAACTACGGAGCCTGTGCTCTAGAGCCCGCGAGCCACAACTACTGAGCCCGTGCACTACAACTACTGAGCCTGCACTCTAGAACCTGTGAGCCACAACTACTGAACCCACGTGCCACAACTACTGAAGCCCACACGCCTAGAGCCCGTGCTCCGTGACAAGAGAAGCCACCTCAATAAGAAGCCCGCTCGCCGCAACTAGAGAAAGCCCGCTTGCAGCAACTAAGGCCCAACACAGCCAAAATCAATCAATCAATCAATAAAATAATAAATTAAAAAAAAAATTCCACGTTCCTTATAAAAAAAAAAAAAAGAATTGCCTTCTCCTCTCCTAGAGGACCACTCTGTATGCGCCTTATCTGCCCAACCTTCAAGACACAGGAAGTGACCCTCGGGCTAAGGGGGGCAGGGGGCACGAGGGGTGTACACACGACAGGGACCACTCTGTATGCGCCTTATCTGCCCTACCTTCAAGACACAGGAAGTGACCCTCGGGCTAAGGGGGGCAGGGGGCACGAGGGGTGTACACATGATGGCCTCGGTACTTCTCCCCGGAGCACAGCACCCGTGGCGGCCTTTCCCATCACAGCCACAGTGGAGGTCTGACCGCGGAGGGACACTTGGAAGGCTTGCTGCTGACACCTCAGATTACCTGAAGAGTTCTTTAGCCTCCAGGAACTGAAGCTGGGCAAACTGTATGAAGCCCGCCTGCTGCAGGATCCGCCGGTACATGACCTGCAGGGAAAGACAGGTTTCATCGCTCTGACCTGCCCTGGAACCACGACAGGAGGCGAAGCTAAGTTTCTGGTCATAATCCAGGCTAACTGTTAACTACTACGTGGAAACCTGAAGTTACAAGGTAAGGAAAAAACGAGGCTTACACGAAATGACTTTCAACATATACACGTATACATGTTCATCAACCCCTCATTCCTGAGACCAAGTTGTTCTCTGTCTAAGCATCGTTCTTTCTTCTTCTTGGATTTCCCATCCATCCCGATCCGTATTCCTCCTCCCGCACTCCCTGGCTTTCTTGATTGCTTCCACCTCTGGTGCTCAGACGGATGTGAACATCGCCGGCGTCCCTGGGAGCCCGGAAGCTGCCCATCCTTCTTCATTCTTGTGGAACTGACTCTTCAAACCAGCACTTCCGAGCATCCTTCCAGAGCACAAGGCCCCTCCCATTTAACGATAAACAGATAGATACGCAGGTTTTCCCGCCAAAGCTTGGGAGACACCGTGCGTTCTGTCCCCTCCTCCCCAACGGTGATACACAGCCACAGCCACACCGCAGCCCAAGGATTCCTGCAATAAAAGTGCCGTTGATCTGTGTCTCATACAGTCCTACCCAAATCTCCTGGACCACAGAGCCCTTTGTTCTGGTAACTTCCAGAAATAGCAATGCACTTAAGGAGGCTGCCCTGTGGTGTCTGTAATTCCAGCCCCTCCCTGTCACCGTCCAGCCGGTCGGCTTCAAGCTTTGTCTGCCTTTGTCTGAAAGGCCTTGTGGACCCATCTCTGCTCTGTCCTCACTGGCTCCATCACCTCAGCCCGGGCCCTCACCACCTCACAACTAAAGGCTCTAACTGTGCTTAAGGCCCTAGGACTTCAATTCCTCCCCTTTCCAATCCGTCCTGCTGTTTGATACGCCATAAATTCCTTGAAGGCATGTACATAATTCATCTTAGCATCCCCACACCCTGGCAGAGTACCTGCCGTTTAAGTAATCACCTATTGACCTGATCAGTTTTTATGAAACTCCACTTTGTCGCTCGCTGAGCCCATTTTACAGATAGGAACATCCTGTTCCGAGATGCTAAGTTTTTAGCCCAGAGTTACTAACGCGTAAGTGGTTGAGCCAGGGTTGAAACCCGGACCTTTCTGCTCCTAGAGCCCAGTTCTTCCCTCTCACTGGCTCACCCAGGTACACAGCAGGCGGCTAACACTGTTACCCCTGAAGAAACGAGGGAGATGGAGACACACCTAAAGGCTGTTGCTTCTGATCAGCTTTCAGAGGGGCTTGTTCTCCAAAGCACAGCAGCATCTCCTCCCGTCCCTTCAGAGTAATTCCTGCAGAGACGGCAGGGGAGGCAGTTGCTTTCTCATGACTCTCTTCCCCGATGCCAGCTACGTCTGACGGGAAAACTGGCCTCTGCAGGCCGCCAGCAATAAGTAGACAGGAGCTAGGCTAGGTTCTGTTGTGAGGGAATGCCAGTTCCGTCTCTGAAAGGAGAAGCAACAAAGGCCAACCACTTAGCAAGAGGGATAAAAAGGTCCCGTCAGCTGCGGCAGAAGAATTCTCATTCACACTCAGGCTTGCTGATGAGAAATCCACGGAATGACAATTGTTTCCTCGTGGCTGCAAGGATTCAAACGTCACTCACTCTTCCCCTCCCTAAAGGGAAATAAAAACTACTTTTGCGGGGCTTCCCTGGTGGCGCGGTGGTTGAGGGTCCGCCTGCCGATGCAGGGGACGCGGGTTCGCGCCCCGGTCTGGGAAGATCCCACATGGCGCGGAGCGGCTGGGCCCGTGAGCCATGGCCGCTGAGCCTGCGCGTCCGGAGCCTGTGCTCCACAACGGGAGAGGCCACAACAGGGAGAGGCCCGCGTACCGCAAAACAACAACAACAACAACAACAACAAAACGGCCCTGGTCACAGGTTAACACGTGTAATCGTGGGAGCGCAGAGCAAGTATTCAGGGATGTGGTGGACTCAGAGAAAAGGGCATATCTGAGCAAGGTATCGAAACCTATACTCGGTGGAGTTTAGAAGTTCACTCCACTGATAGGAAATAGCACAAATAATAAGTAAAGAACACAGGGAGTGCGGGGAGGTGGGTGAAAGCACGGGGCGCTGATGGGGCAGCGAGGCTGGCCCGGCTTTACCCAGGGATGCCCAGAGGCCAGCCATCTCCGCAGTGGGTCTTTGGATGGTGGCACTGGCTATTTTTGACTTGTTTTCAGGATTTGAAGTGTTTTAGGATGGCTCCCGGAGTGCCTGCACAGTGCAGGGCTCACGCGGGTGGGGGCAGCTCAGGCCGGGGTCACGGGGGGAAGGAGGAAATCCCGCGGAAGGATTTCCAGCTAAGGGTTTGCTGGACGCGTCAGAAAACACCTTCCGCGGGGCCGTGGAGGACGGACTGCAGACACGCAGGAAAGGGGCTGCGAAAACAATTCAGGCACAACGGGAGAAGGGTCCCCAGCAGCCACGTGGGCATGAGAACGAGAGCCAAGTTCAAGGTCACTGGGGGTGCACGTCTGGGGCACATACCACATGGAGAAGGCGGGGAGCGTGCTAGGTAGGCAACCCCCAACTGGGATGTCAGACGGCAGAGCCAGACGAGCGCTAACACCATCCACTATCCACTGCGCAGCTGCTCTCAGGAAAACGGGAGGAGAAAAGCAAAAATCCAAGAACACGGGCAGCCCCTCTAAGAAAATGGGACACACTTGAGGTGTGCCCATGGGTGTGTGCAAGGAGGGGGCCCCCGACACGTGCCCGTCCAGACACCCACGAGCTCCCGGGGCCCCCCCGCGGGACGGACAGGAGCTGAGAGCGGCAGAGCAGAGGCCAAGGCTGCCTCAGCGCCCGCCTCCCCACGCGGATGCGCAAGGAAAGCGCGGCAGAAACAGGCGCTCTCAGCACAGAAACACGCCCTGAACTGACGGGTTTCTTCTTTGTGCTTTTGCTGCCCCCTGCTGAATGCTCATAGATCATCTCACTCAAAAATGAGGAATACGATGGGCGAGGGAAGGACTGAGAGTGTGGGCTTAGCAGATGCAAACTATTCTCTGTAGGACGGAGAAACAACAAGGTCCTACTGTAGAGCACAGGGAACTACAGTCCACAGCCTGAGATAAACCATAATGGAAAAGAATATGAAAAAGAATATATATGTATGACTGAGTCACTCTGCTGTACGGTAGAGATGAACACAACACTGTAAATCAACTATACTTTAATAAATTTTTTTTAAAATGAGGAGTAAAGATGCAAAGTTTATCAATATTTATCCTGTGACCATAAATGACACATCCTGACCCCTTCCACCTTTGGAATCTACCCTCTGCAGCATAGAGCCACTGAGGCCAGAAAGCACAGCTTCATTCCACAAGCCACATCGTCCTGAAAATCTGGCCAACAGAAACAAGAAGGGGATCGCTATGAATTCATGAGAGCTTTTAATGATGGACTTAGATGTTCACATGAAGCGTGCACACACCAATATTACGCTTTATTATCTCAAATACATAGAGTAACCCGAACTCACCTTGCAACTGATCAGGGAGCAATTTTTAGGAAACCTGATTTCATCAGACATGAGGATAATTTGTGTGTGCTTCATCAACTGTATTGATCATACCAACGATATTAAAGTTAGCGTTTCTAAAATGCATGAAAAGTTTTCTCCTAAGGAAACGAATTAGATGGATTCCGGCAACATTAGATGGTTTATCGGTAGGGCTCACAAAGCTTTTTCTGTAGATAACATAAACCTAAACTGTACAAATTCAACCCCATCCCAACAAATATAAATTCTGAATTGGGAGACAAATTAACCTGAGGTTCCTCTTTTCGCCTGTTAACAACTGTGCCCCGAGGCTCCTCTGGAAGAAGGACGCTGATTAGAAATACAGCTTGGTGAATTAGGCGCGGGAATTATGTCAGAGGCTCAAATCCCGACTTGGCCTCTGCCGGCAGCGTGACTTCATACAGCTGTTGGTCCGGCTGCTCTGCAACCTGCTTCCTTATCTGTACAACGTGGAGACGCAGAGAAACTTGAATGACAGACAGGAAGCGGTCAGCAGGGCCCGGGCGCGCTTAGATCCTAACGTTTTCTAAGCCGGCGGCCTGGGGGCCCGCTGATTACAAACCTGAAATTTTTCCTTTGGAATGTTCCTCCGGGCGCCTTTCGCTAGAACCAGAGCCTCCTCCACTCTCCGGCTTGCTAGAAGATCCTGTATTTGTTTTTCCAGAGGTAACGGAACCAAGACGTAAACTCCTTTACTCGTGGCGACGATCAGTCTTCCTGGGAAGAAGTGGAACACGGTTGGAAAGGGTAAGAACACAGTGCTGCGAGGAAAACACACCCCCTCGCCCAAAGGCAGCACGAGCGGATGTGTGACCAATGTCATCACAGCGCCCCAACCCCCAGTTCCCATGGCAACCAGAAAGAATCCTTCTCTTTCCTTCTTCCCACCATCAGAAAAGGGCGAACTCTTAACAGTACGTTTCCGAAGGATGGGAAAACGTTTGGCCTTTTTTTAATTCAGAAGTGCTGCTAAATTTAAAACCACTTGAGTAGGTCCATAATGAGGCTATAGCGCTCAGTCCTGGAAAATAAGCAGTAAGAATTATGCTATCCCTCATATAAAACTTCTGAAAAATTCTTTTTTCTCCAGGGTTGTCAGTTTACAGGAAACTAAGATTACAACGCACCATTCTGAACCATAAGATAACATTTCACACTCGCCCGTCAGCCAGAATCACCCGATCTCTGCGTTACCTTCTCCCTCCCCCACCGCCCCCTGGCACCGTGATGCCTGGCACGGTCCACTGGGGAGTCGGACCTGCCACCCAAGACAGCTCCACCTGCCAAGCTTCGAGAGCGACTTCTCCTCCCTCTGGAGACACGTTTTAAGCTAAACTATCACCTGTTCCCAGGAAGCGGTGGAATGACCTTGTCTGTCTGTCTGAAGGTCGTTCAGGGTCAGCAGAGCCTTTTCTTCTCCGTCTGCTCCTCCCTCCTTGGGAATCATCGTGTGCATCCCGGTCCCACCGCCTGGTCTCTCCCCGCCTGCATCTCCGCTTCCTGGCCTCCCAACCCGGCTCTCCGTCTGCATCATCTGCCCTCCATGTCAAGCTACGTCACTGTCCTCGCACTCAGATGAGGTTCTGCCCCTGCCCGGCACTGGTGTCCCTCCTTCTGGGAAGCCTCCCCGTGTTCCCGCCGGGGGTGGGTTATGTTGCCAGCCTCTGCGTGCCCGCAACCGATCCCCTGTGCCCACCTCCACCCCTCAGTGTGCACAGCACGTAGCACTGTCATGAATAAGCTCTCCCGGCACGCGTGTCAGGGCCCCAGTCAAGCCCTGACACGCTTCACGTGGGACCTCGAGACTCAGCAGGTCTGCGTCCCCAGCATCTAACACAAGAAGGGCAATGTCTGGGGAGCCCCAGTCCCAACATAGCAAGGGCAATGCACAGATCTAGATTAGCTCCTGGTTTGAAGAGGATATCATCAAGGGCGTTCTTAGGAAGCCAGGGAAATCCGACCACAGGCAGGGGCTGAGAGCACAATTCTGGGGTGTGAAAAGGGCTCTGTGGTCACGCGGGAAAACGCCTGCTGAAGGATTCCGGATTAAGCGCCATGGTCTCCTCCACTTACTTCCAAACTGCTCAGCAGGATGTGAACCAGTACGAAAAAATCTAGGTGAATGGGGGGCAGGGATTCAGTTTGGTTTTCTTTCAACTTTTCAGCACGTTGGAAGATGTTCATACTAAAATTTAGGAAAAGTAAAATAAATCCCTCCCTCCCTGGCTGCCCTGGTCTGCTGCGGCCTCACCCAGGCCAGCCCTCCTCATAACAACAGGCACCACAGTCCCTGTGCATCATCGCTTGCATGGCCCAGAGCCCAGAATTCTTTCTTGTGCAGATTTGTGCCTGCCTTTCTCTCTGCCTGAAGGTTCTTTCACACCACATCCACTTGCAGATTCCTACTCATCCTTAAAGGTTTGGCTCAAACACCATCTCCTACAGGAAGCCCTCCCTGACACTTCTAGGAAATACTTCCTCCTCTGCTCTCCCAGTTGGCCTTATTTGGTTGCTATCAAGCTCTCAAACTGCTGTGGCTATTTGTTTCACTATCTCCCTTTAATCTCGGTGCCCCTGAAGCGCAGAGACTGTATTACCATTGCCTGTGGATCTTCCGTGCTCAGCAAGAGGCCAAGTTCCCAATGGACCCTTAATAGCATTTAGTACAGAAATACAAGCATAACAGATTGACAGCTAAATGTTGTTAAGATTCCGTGGAAACTAGTACCTTCAAAATCCTGGAGGATGTGACCTTCCTTAAAGGGCAGGGTCTGCTTTTGTTGCTGGTCCAGCATGCTGTGAACGGTGATGAACTCGCTGTCGAGGGCAATGACGTATGGAAAGCAGACGGCTGCTCCAACCACATTCTCCGACCAGTGCACGGGCGCGCGCTGAGATATCCCGGCCACCGTGGCAAACATGCCTGGGAAAACAGGAAGGACCAGGAGGGCTTCAAGGAGCTGGGCTTTGCTTGTTTGTTTTCTGTAGATGTGTCTCAACGCAGAATACCTGCCCTTCATTACATTTCGAGATGGGAAAGATAATATAACAGCGGCGTTGCAAAGGACCCTCCGTGACTATTCTCGTGAAGAGAGCCGCTTTCCCCAGGATGTCTACATCAGTGTTTCCTTCCAATGAAACATGACGTTAAAAACGTGTACGTGTACCCACATGAAGGTGAATACAGCCCACGTCCTCACGTGTGGGGAAAAGTGACTTTCACACAATTTAAGAAGCTTCACAAGCTTGCTTCCATATCCGGTCCTCCAATGGGTTTGCATCTCTAAGTGCCAGCTCTTCCCTATACATTCACTCAACACTGAACGCACTCATTCAGATACTTATTGAGCACCTACTGTGTGCCGGGCACTCTACAAGGCTTCCTATCCTGAACTGTCTCTGTTCAGAGTTCAAGTCTAATTCTGGACACACGTTCTCTCTGATGCCGGGATACAGGCACTCTTGCAACTGAACACAGAGAGCTGCTAAGTGTCTGTCAAGGATAACTTCCTTGGTCAACCACGGTTCATCTATTTTGTACATAAAGCACTAAACGACATTTCCAAATGAGCTGGATGGAGTCCACAGATACTGGGGTTTATGAAAATTCACATTCACCCAGTGAAGTCAATCCATTTTAAGTCAGTTTTCAAAGTGCTTTGACATAAAACACCTTTAAAAACATGGTACGTAAATCAACTATACTTCAATAAAAACAAAAAACAGCATGCTATTGCCTGCAAATGATTAGCTATTCCTACAGTAGAAAAATGGTTTCTATTACACAGCAGAGAAGTGGGGAGAGGGAGAGAGACGGAGAGATACAGACAGTACTTTACTTTAAAACAATGGAAAAGCGTCTCAAATATATGATAGGAGCCAAATTCCTAAGCCTATGAAATCACTGCCCCTCCCAAATTTTCCATGGTTACAAAGAGTGAAATGTATTGCACTTAATCAAGTACAAACCTAATAGCTCTTTTCCTCCAAAGTAGGCTGTTCTTGAAAATGGGTATCAGGGGCTTCCCTGGTGGCGCAGTGGTTAAGAATCCGCCTGCCAATGCAGGGGGCACGGGTTCGAGCCCTGGTCCGGGAAGATCCCACATGCTGTGGATCAACTAAGCCCGTGCGCCACAACTACTGAGCCTGCGCTCTAGAGCCCGTGGGCCACAACTACTGAGCCCAAGTGCCACAACTACTGAGCCCGTGCGCCACAACTACTGAGGCTGCGCTCTAGAGCCCGTGAGCCACAACTACTGAGCCCAAGTGCCACAACTACTGAGCCCGTGCGCCACAACTACTGAGGCTGCGCTCTAGAGCCCGTGAGCCACAACTACTGAGCCCACGTGTCACAACTACTGAGCCCGTGCGCCACAACTACTGAATCCCGTGCGCCTAGAGCCCGTGCTCTGCAACAAGAGAAGCCACCGCAATGAGAAGCCCGCCCACCACAATGAAGAGTAGCCCCCGCTCACCGCAACTAGAGAAAGCCCATGTGCAGCAACGGAAACCCAACGCAGCCAAAAAAGTCAAATAAATAAATTTATAAAAAGAGAAAATGGGTATCAGGTGGGATCACACATGCGTGTCCATGCTGTGCTCTTGCCTGACACAATCTGGGGCACCTCCTGCAGGGGCCACTTGTACGTACAACACTTGTTTCGTTCTGCTTCACACTTAAAATATTGGCTCTCGTCACGTAAGTAGCACCAACCAAAACCCTGTCAAGATGACAGAGCAGTGAGCCTTAGAGAGAGTGAGAGTGAGTGTGTGTGTGTGTGTGTGTGTGTGTGTGTGTGAGAGAGAGAGAGAGTGCATCCCCTACGAAGGAAACACATTCCTTCCCCTTCAGTATTTCCCTTCCACCCTTAAAAGTCTCTTAAAATCATTCCTAAAAAGACTAACTCAAGAGAAGAACAAAGGATATGCATCAGTAATTCACAGAAAAAAAAATGCAAATAGCTAATAAATTCCTGAAGAGATTCCCATATTCCTTAGTAACCAGGGGAACAGAAATTTTAAAAGAAGTAAAAAACCAACTTACACCCATCAGATTGGCCGAAGGTTACAGGCTAACAGCACCGAGTGTTGGTTTGGTATGAGGGACACTTTTGGAGAAGAAGTCTTTATCAAAACCGAATATACACTGACATGTTAATCTGGTGATTCGACTTTTAAATCGATGGCCAATTGACAGGCACAGTGGTCACTGGGCTGTTCTTAAGAATAGTGTAAAATCGAGAATAACGCACCGAAAGAGTGTGTGGCTTCGCGTGAACCCACCACGAACAGAAAAGAAAAAGCTCATTTATTAGATAAGAGCAAACAAGAAGAGCTGTAAGTCCGCATGCTGAGCATCAGCTGAAAGCAACAGCCCACCTGAGCCGCGCCCAAGAGCTCCCGGCAGTGAAGGGGTTCAGGGAGATGCACTGGTAACCACCTCCCCGATAAAAAGCACACACAGGAGGATGACAGGCCAGGGGGCCCCCGCGGCAAGAAGCACGAGGGTCCCCGGGATGCAGGGAAGTGGGTATGTGGCCCCGGGAGAGAGCAAACCCTGCCTGGGATGCTGAAGGTCAGGAAGTCAAGTTCAAGTTCGGGGCAGAGCAGGAAACGCTGACCAGGAAAGTCAGGCTGAACTTGTTACAGGGTTACAGGGGCCTTAGGAAGGCTGGCCTGGCAGGAGCCTGGAAGGAAGGACAGACCCAAACTCGGGGGAGGCCAGGCGGCCGCCAGTCACCAGGAAGGAGGCCCTGAGTCAGGCCAGCCGTGGGGTCTGACCAAGGAGGGGTAACTTCCGGGGCGAATCATGGAACTGGGCACCTGACTTAGCGGGAGCGAGAGTCAAGGCCACTGTGCGCCATCAGAATAAGGACCGACACAATCGGGCGAGTCTGAGACCAAGCCGGGGTCAGGATGCAGGGCTGGCAGGGCATGGACCTCTGGGAGGGGCGCCTGGAGCTCCAGTGCATCCTCAGGGGTGTGGGCACCCTTCCCGCAGCAGGAGAGCCAGGGGAGGCCAGGCCACGGGGAGAGGAGGTTCCTCTGAGGCTGGCAAGGGCTCCTCCTTACTTCTTTCCAGAGCAGACCAGGAGTCAAGGAGTTCGGTGGAAATGTGCAAAACCCCGCAAAGCTCAGCGCCAGCAGGTAAGAGGGGCCGACAGGGCGGTGGGTGCTGGGCCAGGGGTGGAGAGGGCACAAGAGTGAAGGCATGGACTTTGGCATCTCTGATACTGTACAGTCACAGAGAGGACGTAACTAAGGTCTGAATTACCCCACGACTGCATCGCCGAAGTATTCAAAGAGCATGAAACACGTGGAGGGAGAGAAACTCGAGGTGCAAAGCTTGAGCTCTGCAGGAGGAAATGAGGTTCGCACTCTCCAGAATTTTCCGAGCGTTTAGAACCAGACAGCAAAAGAGCCCGAAGGGAGAGAGAAGCACACCACCTGCACCCAGACGTTTGGCAAATGTAACCTGGTGACGGGACAAGCAAACAGCGACCCCAAGGAGCCTGTGAATTTCAGGTCAAATAACCGTGTTCTGGACAGCACAGCTCTCACGGGAGCATGGACACCAAAGCGCTGTCCTGCCTCGCCCTGGAATGAAATCAGGGTCGCCGCGCTTACCCGCTAGGGCCGGGCATCACCCGATCAGGGACTGTGCAGCACAGAGGACCAGACATGAATGTTCTTGCAAATGAAACGGGCAGAAACCAGAGATCAAGAACACAGGCTTCTATACACAAAGAAAAGCAGAGGATTTCACTGGAATAAAAGAGCAGATCAGTAACTGGCCACCAGGGGTCCAGGTCACGTGGAGCTAAGGTGCCACAGGCCCACTCAGGAACGGGGGCACCGTTGTTGACACCCACCCACCGATTCTATGCTTGAAAGCAGGTGACACGCGCGGTTGTTTCTATATTGTCAAAGGCACACAAGTGCCGTCCACCCGCAAATGTACCACGTTTGTAAATGGTACACCTTTAAAAACCATTGTTTGCCACTGGGTTATTTAGACGGTTTCCACCCTCTAAATATCAGTGGACCCCCTTATCTGAGCTGGGAGGGCGAAGGGGGGCAAAGAGGGGTACGGAATAGCTGAATTATCTGCATTTTTCAAGAAGCATTATCCAAGGATAGGGTTTAAAGTCACGATAATCAGTTGTATTATGACATTTTCAACAAAGCACTGGTTAAAACAGTACAATTTAAACTAAAGCAGGGAGTTCCCTGGTGGCCTCGTGGTTAGGATTCTGGGCTTTCACTGCCGGGGCCCTGGTTCAATCCCTGGTCGGGGAACTGAGATCCTACGGGCTGCGCGGCCCCGCCTAAAAGACAAAACAAAACAAACACAAAAAAACTAAGGCAAAAAGTTAAGAGCAATTTCTCATGACAGGGGAGTGGGTACATGTGATCCTCAGGGGGGAAGGCAGTGGGCAAAATGAAAACATACAGCGTTCATATGTCTGATGGTGCATATGCATTCATTATAGTAATTTGCTTGAACTTAATTTCTGAAGACTTTTAATGATGGTGGTGACTACTGTGTTGCACACAGAGCCTGCGTATAGGGATGCATTACAGAGCTTACGAGGGATCTCCAATTTGCTTATAATCACACCTATTACAAGCAGAACAACAATTAAGAAGGTTGGTTCATTTACCATGATGCCCAGGTAGTTGAGACAGATTAAGTTTGAGGAAAAATGAGGCCTGAACATGACTGACTACCATTTCCCTTCAGTCTGAACACTAAAACCAACACAAGGATACTGGCGTCAAATGTTTTCACAACAAAGCCTTTACAGCTAAAACAGGCTCTGGCTCATCGATAAGCAACCGGACGGATGCAACAAAACAGGAAACCCATTGGGCGGGGCCCAACAGCATGAGGAGACTGACTGTACCTGAGAGGCAGCCACCGCCACCAGCGAGGAGAGACAGACTCCTGAATCAGGTGTGGGGAGAACAGACAACCATACAGACGAAGGTGAAATCGAATTCACTCTTCACTATAAGAAATGAAACCATAAAAGTACCAGCAGAAAATCTGGGTGAATCTGTCTACGGCCTGGGAGAGGGGGAAACATCCCTAATAATTATGACTCAAAAAAAGAAGCAATAAAGTACAAAGGTTAATACATTTGATTATGTAGGGACGTGTAAGAAACGCTTTTTCAGGGTAAAAACTGGAGATATTTGAAACACGTCCCAGACAAGTTGGTATCTCAAATATATAACAAATGCTAAAGTAAGCAGCTAGCGAGAAGGGATAATTATCAAAAGAAAGGCAAATGGCTCTTAAATTCTTGAAAACGGTTCCATCTTGCTTATAAAAGGAGAGATGTGATTAACACCACTGAGATACCATTCCTCACGTGCCAGACGGGCAAAAACACAAAAGTCTGACAATATATGGACGTTGCTGGCAAAGCTCAGGGGAAACAGGCGCCAGGGGAAGAAAAAACGGTACCTACCACCTTTGTCGGGGGGGGGGGGGGGTCGGTGGCAGTGTCCCCCTCCAGATTCACATGCGTTCACATGTGGACTCAGCAACCCCATCTTTAGAAAGATTTCCCACAGACACACCGGAAAAATCAAAACAGATAAGCTCCTACTAATACCATGGACTGGAAAAAACCCAAATGCCCACCACCGGGGCCTGACTGATGCACGGTGGGTCCCTCCACATGGGAGAGACAGCCTGCAACTCTGAAGGAGGGAGATACACATATCTACATATTCATTTATAATTTTAATTTGAAAATGAAAGGACAAACACTAACAAAGGTTACCTCTGGGGGAAGGAGAGAGTAGGGGAATGTACCTTGCTGTGTGGATCTGACGTGGAAACTTGTACATATTTACAGAAGAAAACAATGAGAGAAAGCAATTTCTAGAAATGGAAAGTGAAACGAAACACATCCATCTAACTGTATATCCCGTTGTTGGCACAGCCACACGGATGGGAACTATTCCCAGTGACTTTAAACGCAGAAATGTGACTGCACGTTCCTAGCGGGTTACACGGCCCGTACCCTGAGGACAAAAGAACTACAATCAAACGTTTTCTGGTGATTACATGGCGGGCACAGTGGTGTCGGTCCTGTCCTTCTGCTCTGTGTCCTGTGGGGCAGATCAAAGGGACAACCACGTCATGGTAGGAATTTACTAGGATTTGGGGGTAGGCGGGAGGAGACACAGGCACGCAGACAGATGGGGTCAGGGCCCGGTAGCCCCAAATTTGTTCCATCGATATGCTCTCATGATGGGTTTTATCTTTAAATAATGCATACTTCCCAGCTCCGTCCACCCAAGAGACCTAGAAACAACGGAACCCCAAGCACCTCCAGCACCCAGAGTGTGGTCTCTAAACATCAGGGGTCCTTGGAGAAATGGCGGAAACCAGATCTAGGGCAGGAAACATACAGAGGGACCCCGGACGCCTTGTCACAGCAAAAGGCAAGGAAGATACCAAAGTTCCCGGGGCGTGGGGAAGGGGCTTGTAGTCAACCTGAATAAACCACCCCCAAGGGCAGATGGACTGAGACACCACATACATTTACATTCATGATTCATGGTGACACTTCGCTTAGGGAAGACAGAAGGGTCATCTTTCCGAAAACCTCTTTCTCCTGCCTTTCTTATGCGATGATCCTGGGGGCAAACCAAGTAAATGAGAAGTTTCTCTTGCAGAAGGTTCCAGCTGACAGGAAGGAGGAATGGACAGCAACAGAATGCTACCCTTCAGCAGCCCCTTGGGACTTAAAGGATCCAAGCACTACTCATCCATAGCCACGGACATCACAAAGTTATAAGAGGGCAGGGAGACAGGTTAAAGACTATGGGTGTTAAGGGAGACTCACTCGTCTCAGCACCTGCTTGTCCCAGACACACACACTATGAACCATCCACGACCGTGACCACAGATGACATTGCCAGCTCTGATTCTTAGGAGGCAGTGCGGAGAATGAGGAAGGCTACACCAAACAGCTAAAGCCCTTTTAAGGAGCTATAGCTGCTAGATGCTTTCTGGTGGGATGAAACTGCCGTCAGTAAGAGAAAATCAGGGACATACCCTTGGAGCCTCCACCTTTGAAATCATCTGTTAAGTGAGCTCCCTTAGCTCCTTTCGGAATGGAGAATAAAAACAATCCGCTAGGAAACCCACCCACAGGAGAAACTCTTACAGAGAAGTCTTCCAGATTGTTCTTTGTGTACTTATCCCCTTAGTGGAATTCTCTCCCCAGAGCCATCTTCAGGCTCTACTTTAGCACAAAGGAAATGTGATTCTAAGAGCGGCCTGTTTTTGTTCCATTAAACCCATGCTCACAAAACAATCTAACGAAAACTGCGCAAGCACTGGGCGTGCAGTTCTGTTTGCACGAGTGTCTAGTTTTCAGAACCACAATCTCCCTCTCCGATCTCAGCGTGAATTCAAGGACTGAATGCGGGGAGACCGGGGAGGTCGGCGAGGTTAGCCGAGGCGCCTCACCCAATCCGCCGGGGCCTGCCAGGAGGAACTCCTGTCTCCCTATCCTCTTGACGATGGGCCGCTTCTCCTCGCTGCAGAAGGGAAACAGGTCCTGGGCGACGCCCGTGCTATAGTTGAGGATGATGTACTGGGTGGTCAGGGCCAGGCACAGGAAGTGGCCGTCCACCGCCACTGCCAGGGGCTGCTCCGGAGTGGACACCTCCCTGACGATCTGCACGCGGTCCTCGTACACCAGGAACACCTGGATGGTTCTGCGCTTGACGGAGATGATGCAGACCTCTACGCAGAAGGGGTCTCCGCTCACCGGGTTCTCATTCAAGGCGAAGGCCGTGGCCCCCTTGATGCGGGCACCCGAGGGCACGGGCTCCAGGCTCAGCATGTGGACCAGGGTGATGGAGCCGTCACAGAGCACCAGCAGCCGGTGGAGGGCCGACGCCGCCCGCAGCTCGCTCACCGGCTTCTTGAAACCCAGGTGTCTGTGCAGCTGCTTGGTGGCCGTGAACGTGGCCGACCCGCCGGGCATGGTCTTCTCCTCCAGCAGGAAGTGGTACACGAAGCAGTCGCTGGTGCCCACGTATAGGTTCCGGCCGCAGCACTCCACACACTCCAATGACACCCGTTCCCTGTCGCCCATCAGCTGCTCCCGCTCGACGGCGGGGACCAGGGTGAACGCCTTGGTGCTCATCATGTTTGCAGCTGACCTGCGGGAGAGGAAAAGAAAGGTAAGTTAGAGGAACGAGGACTAAGCAGGGCCATTTCCGGTCACGATAAATATACGTGGATTCCCAGCTCTGATTTCAGGGAAAGGAAATCATTCGACGCTGCTGGAAAAAAGTGAAGGAGAGAAAAGATTTCCGGGCTTCCCTGGTGGCGCAGTGGTTGGGAGTCCGCCTGCCGATGCAGGGGATGCGGGTTCGTGCCCCGGTCTGGGAAGATCCCACACGCCGCGGAGCGGCTGGGCCCGTGAGCCATGGCCGCTGAGCCTGCGCGTCCGGAGCCTGTGCTCCGCAACGGGAGAGGCCACAACAGTGAGAGGCCCGCGTACCGCATGAAAAAAAAAAAAAAAAAAAATGAAGTCCCTTCTAGCTGCTACACAGAGAGCTGGGCAGCAGATTTTGAGATTACCCATGAGCTTCAAAAATGTTTTCCTGTGTTCTTTACCTGAAGAACTGTTACAACAGCCGTACAGGCTTCTAGAGGCCCTACTTCTCTTCGTAGCACTTGGCCGAGCCTGGGAGAGCTGATGCATTTACACAATGCAAGACCTCGGGCTATACGCTGATTTCATGGACACTGTCCCATAAAATAATCACCAGGTCCAGATGGATCCCCTAACAGTTCTACCAGACCTTTGGCAATCGCATAATTCCAATTTTACACAATACATTTTCCTGAGAATAAAAAAGAAGGAACGTATCCTACTTCATTTTATAAAGCCAGTGTAAAGTATAACTTTGAGATCCAAACCAGATAAGGATACAGGAAAAAGGAAAATCACAGATCAGTCTTATAAACATGCAAAAGTATTAAATGTTAGCACACTGAGCAATACATATGTATGTGTGTGGTGTGTGTGTGTGTGCATGAACACAATATGAATAAGTTGGCATGCAATATTGGTTTAAGGTAATAAAATCTGCCAGTTTAACTGAGCACATTTAAATATTAAAAGAGAAAACACATAAAAGAAGGAAGAAGACCCTTATCATCTCTTGTGGGTTGAATTATATCTCCCCAAATATGTTACAAAGTCCTAACTCCCGGGCTTCCCTGGTGGCGCAGTGGTTGAGTCCGCCTGCCGATGCAGGGGACACGGGTTCGTGCCCCGGTCCGGGAAGATCCCACATGCCGCGGAGCGGCTGGGCCCGTGAGCCATGGCCGCTGAGCCTGCGCGTCCGGAGCCTCTGCTCCGCAACGGGAGAGGCCACAGCAGTGAGAGGCCTGTGTACCGCAAAAAAAAAAAAGTCCCAACTCCCATTACCGGTGAATAGGACCTTATATGGAAATAGGGTCCCTATAGATAATCAATGAGGTCATTATGGTGGACCCTAATCCAATATGAGTGGTATCCTTATAAAGAGGGGAAATTTGGACTCAAGACAGACATATGTAGAGGACAGACACGTGGAGACCCAGGGAGAAGATGGCTATCTACAAGCCACGGAACACCCAAGGCTGTAGGGCCTCGGGGAGAGGCCTAGAACAGGTTCTCCCTTAGAGTCCTTAGGAGGCATCACCTCCGCCACCACCCTGATTTCACACTTCTCTACTCCAGACTGCGGGACAACAAAAATTTATGTTGCTTAAGCCACCCAGTTTAGGGTACTTTGTTACGGCAGCCCTAGCAAACTAATACACCATCTGTAGTCAACATTGTAATGGAAGTCTTCGCCAGCTGAAAAAGAATAGTTACAAAGAATTGAAGACAAAGACATAAAACTATACTTGTTTACAGGTGGTGGTACCGTTTGCGTGGAAACTCACAAATAATCTATTAGAATTAATAAAAGGTTAGAAATATCCTTTAATCAAAAAAATCAGTATACCAAAGTAATCTTCATTTCTACACACAAACAACAATTAGAAATTTTAATCTTGAATAAAGGACATTTACAGTAGTACAAAAAAATTAAGGTATGAAGAAACTGTCTAGCAAAGACGTGTAAGAACTTCAAGGAGAAAATCATGAAATCTTATTGCTAGATATTAAGGAAGACCTGATTTCTAATCTCAGCATACATTTCTGCAGAAATTGACAAGCTGGTTTTAAAATTTAAATGGTAATCCAAGTACCTAGAATAGTCAAAACAATCTTGAAAACAAAGAACAAAGTTGAAGGACCCACAATGATTTCAGCAATTGCTGTAAAACTGGAGTAATTAAGATATCTAGATAGGCAAATAGGTCACTGGAACAGGAGAGAAAGTCCAAAATTAGACCCACACATATGTATTCAATTGGTTCTTGACAAAAAGGCACCAGTGAAATTCAGTGGGGAAAGTAAAGTCATTTCCATCAATGGCACTGGAACATGTGGATGACCTTAAAGGGAGTTAAGAATTAACCTCAATTACCCCTACCTCATACCATGTACAGAAATTAATCTGAGATGCGTCAAATTATCTTAAAAGCAAAAGCTAAAGCTATAAATCTTCCAGAAGAAGAGGCAGGAGAATATCTTTGGGGCCTCAGGGTATATAAAGATTTCTTAGGACACAGAAAGCACTAACCAGAAAAGAAAAAAAAGGTGATAAACTGGATTTCATAAAAATTTAAAATGCGTATCCATTGAGAGACACCATTAGGAAAATGAATAGGCAAGCCCCAGACTGGGAGAAAAATTTGTGATATACATATCAGGCAAAGGGCTCATTTTACAGAATATATAAGAACTCCCACCAACCAATAATAAAAAAAAACAACTTTAATTGTTAAATGGGAAAAAGATTCAAAAGTGAAGGTATGTGAATGACCAATAAGAACATGAAAAGATGCTCACCATTATTAGCCATCAGAGAAATCTATCTTAAGCCATGAGATACCATTTCACACCTATTAGAACGGCGACAATTAAAAAGACTGACATGGGCTTCCCTGGTGGCGCAGTGGTTGAGAGTCCGCCTGCCGATGCAGGGGACGCGGGTTCGTGCCCCAGTCCGGGAGGATCCCACATGCTGCGGAGCGGCTGGGCCCGTGAGCCATGGCCGCTGAGCCTGCGCGTCCGGAGCCTGTGCTCCACAACGGGAGAGGCCACAGCAGTGAGAGGCCCGCGTACCGCAAAAAAAAAAAAAAAAAAAAAAGACTGACAGCACTAAATGTTAATGAGGATAATGGACAACTAGAAACCTCATACTTTGTTGGAAGGAGGATAAAATGGTACTGTTGCCTTGGAAATCTGGTGGTCTTTTACAAAGTTAAACATGCATATAACCTGTAACCCCGCAGTTCTGCTCTTAATGTTTCCATTTCTCTGGAGTACATGCCAACACCCACAATAAGACTTGTACAAGAATGTGCATAGCAGCCTTATTCATAATAGCCCAAAACAGGAAACAGCTCAGTTTTACCCATTTGTACCCATACGTGGAGTACTGACAAAGCAGAACACAACTTGGAAATAAAAAGGATAAACCACCGCTAAAGCCAACAACATGGATGAATCTTAAAAACATTGAATGAAAGAAACCATACACATACGTGTGTCTGCATGTATATGAAGTTCAAAAGCAGGCAACACTCATCTATAGTGAGAGAAGTCAGAACAGTGGTTACTTTGGAAAGAAAGGGGTGACACAAGGGAAATTTCTGGGGTGACACAAATATCCTACGTCTTGTTTGCACAGGTGTATGGGTTTGTCAAAATTCACTGAACTGTGCACTTAGGTTCGGTGTATTTTACTGTATGCAAATTCTGCGTCCATAAAAAGCAAACTTGCCCCTAAAAGACCCAGAGAAAAAAATGCAATTCCAATAAAATTGTAACAGGTATATATGTGTGTATCTGTGTGTGTGTGTGTGTGTGTGTGTGTGTGTGTATAACTCAACATGAAGACTATAAAATTCATATGCAGAGAAGGACCAAAAAAAAGCAAGACACTTCTGAAAAAGGTAAGGTAAGGGGACTTGACTCAACAGATAAGATGAAATATAAAGTGATGACTATTAGGATAATGTGGTGCTGGTACAGGACGAACCCAAGAGAACATACCCGAGGGCTCAGAAACAGACCGTGCATATACGGAAGCTAGAAATATGACAGAGGTGGCACTGCATATCACGGGGTGTATACAGAGCACTCACATGCTCAATAAACAGTGCTGGGCAACTGGATATCCGCACAGAAGAAGATAAAAGATAAACTAGAGTCCTACATTATACCATACATCAGAATTATTCCAGATGGATGAAGATTCTTAAGTTTGGAAGGCATAACTTTAAAACTTTGAGAAGAAAATAGGGGAAAAATATGTTAATGACCTTAAGGCAGGGAAGAACTTCTAAAATAAGATAAAAAAGCACAAACCCTAGGGAGAAAGATAAATTTATTCACGTTAAAATGTAAAACCTACGTTCTTCAAAAGATACCATCAAGAAAGTGAAAAGTTAAGATGAAGAAACACGAGGATGGCGGAGAAGGCGCTGACCTCACACGTCTGACGAAAACACGCGCGGATGGTCCAGAGAACTCGCACAGGAAGAAAATAACACGAATCTCACAGAACACCGGGCAAAAGGTGATCCGGCGTCTCACAGAAGCGGAGACGTGAATGGCCAGCAGCCGGGGAGGAGAGATCAGCCTGCAGAACCATCTGGAATTGCAAATTACAGCTACAAGGAGACTTCGCTGCATACCCATCAAGAGGACAACACCTCTGAAGTCCTATGACATCGGGGATTTGCAAGAACCTGGAGCAATGGAAATGCTCCACGCTGCGGGTAAAAGTCACAGCAGAAAGAATAAACGTGGAATCAAAGCAATGTTTGAAGTAGAAAGATTATCTAGACGCAGAAGGACACTCGTAGACCCAAGGTTACAAGATTAAACAAAGAAAAAAATATATATATACATATAGACTCCCGAGCTGACCCAGAAATAAATATATCCTGCTAAAAGAATGCTATGACAAAGTGCTGTTTATTAAGATGGGATCCTCGCCAATAATTACTTTTCTTGAACCAAAGGACACTGTTACCTCCTGTCAGAGAACGTTCACATAATATGAGAACAGCCTTAAGATGGGCATGGCATCCTGTGTGTCTGCAAAGAATCACACATTTGAGGATTACATCAACACTTTAAAATAAAACAAACTCTATAGAGCCCTACGCAGCATATGTGCATCAGAGATGTATCACTTTAGAGGTAAAAACCCATCAATGGATATCACAGCCCTATCACAGGAGGTGCTTCCCTATGGACCAGCTAAAGATTAATTCTTACCTACATTTTAAAAAGGACACTTTACCTAAAAGCAGATTTGCTATTGTCCCATTTTACATTTTTTAAAAATTTTCTGATAGTCCTTTATAACTGAACAGAGATCAAACGGTCATTCTAACCTTTGGACCAGAGCCAGGCCTGATTCTAAGCCAACACAGGAAGGTGGGCAGGACCATGGACCTCACATCTCAAACATCATGTCATCACCCCCCCTTAAAGCGCTTCGGAAAGTGTGCCACTGCCTAAAAGATAAACTCCAAACTGATCACAAGATGCGAAACCCTTAAAAACGTAAACTTGGCCAAACTTTCCTCTTACTTATAAAGAGAAGTTACAGTCATTAACCTATTCATATTATTCCACATCAGTCACTTGTTTTATTAGCTACATTCAGTTCTGAATCCTCGAATTCCTCAGGCACTTGAGCTGGAAAGCCATGTCTGCGTCTGCAAGCACGTGAGGTGCTCTACAAACCCACCAGTTGTCAAAAGGAATTGGGGGCAAAAATCACTCCCTGGGCACCGTTTCAAGGGATGGAAACCATTCATCAGAAAATAGATTTCATTGGTGGTCCAGTGGTTAAGACTCCACGCTTCCACCGCAGGGGGCACGGGTTTGATCTCTGGTTGGGGAACTAAGATCCTGCATGCTGCAGGGTGCGGCCAAGAAATTGAAAAAGAAAGAAAGACTGACTGGGGGTCAGAGTCTCAGAAGTGGGCCCAGCAAGCATGGCAGAGACCCTCCGAGAGCCTGCCACTGGTCAGAGGAGTTCAGGCGTTAGCTGTAAGAGAGCTTGCATTCCTTGAATCTGCCTGTCATTTACAGTATTTCTACAAATGCAACTTTAAAAATTTTTTTATTTTGCCATTTTAACAACAGACCTTCATAGAAAAAAGTTTCTCGATTAACCTGGGTAAACGCATTTATAAAGACCTGAGATACCAATACTCTAGAAGGGGGAAATCTTTGGGAAAACTGAAAATAGCAGTTCTACTGAAATCAGGTCTGAAAATATCAAACCTACAAGGGAATTAAAGTTGTCACACATTCTCACGTTCCAGGAAAGGGCCGGGGGGACATACACAGCCTCCCAAGTTTCACCAGCTGTTTTCAACCCCACGTCAACAGGTTATCGCGTTGGTCCCGTAAGATCAGGAGAGACAGCTAAGGCCCAGAGGACGGAGCTGAGTGGAGGGGCCGGAAAGGAGGGCTCACAACACCGCAGGTCACCTGGCCTCTCTCCCACGGAGGCTAAGAAGCAAGCTCGGGGCCAGTTTCTCGTGGACCCAGGAAGAAGACTGAGCAGACGCTGGACCAGGGAAGCCAGGAAAGTCTGGGATGGACTCAGGTGGACAGAGTGTATTCCTAGCAAGTCACTTAGAGCCTCTGCGCCTGTCCCCTTCTTGAATCTGGGTGGATGACACGCTCCCTCTGGGCTATCCTCTGGCTCCTGTGGAGGACAGGGTAGTGATAACGGTATCCTAGGGAAGCCACAACCCCTGCGATGCTCCTCACGTGCCAGGCTCCGGATCAAGTGGGCTCTTCCAGCTCACCGCGGTGGCCGACCAGGCCAGCACTCTCATCACTCCACTCCGCAGGGGGAGATGGAGCTCTCACAGGCTGAAGGACCGCGGAGAGCGGGGCCCTAACCACTGCACCCCACTGCCCACCCTGGGGTCAAGGCCGCTCTGAGTCTGAAGGGTGGGCACCAGCTGATTGCAGCCCTGGGCCCCGGGTTTGGATGGATGCTTCGCTCCGAGAGGAGGGTGTCACTGTGGACACAGAGGCTACAAAGCCGCAGGTGAAGAAAGGGGGACTTCACCCCCGTTTCTGTTTCTGACTCCAAGGCCATGTTCTTCCTACTACGTTGACCATAGGGGGCGAGTGTGACTTCGGATCCCCGAAGAGAACTCAGACAACCCCAGACAGGGGGGGCACCATGGTGTGAGGCCCACAGGCGGGGCCCTCCTGCGGCTCCTCCCGGGGGACCCTCAGCAGTAGGTCCTCGCTTTCCATCCCGAGGCTAGAAGAGGGCCCCCAGGACCCGCCTCACCCTCCCTTCTAACGTTTCTCTGTGGCCAAACGCCTCGCCCCCTCCCCACGCCCCCTAAACAACCTGCGTCACAAATAAACACTTCTTCCCAAATGAAGTGCAGTCAACACCGCCTTGCTCAACCTCAGATACAGAGTGACACGCGGACACGTTTCTCCGCTAGCCCGGTAATCTTATCTAAATGGGACACACGTTTCGGTGGCGTCAATTGTTCTGAGGGACTGCAGCCCATGCTGCCCCTGTGCTTCTCTCAGCTCTCACAGCCGGCTGCTCAGTGACCAGGTCCTGAAATCCGCCAGGAATGGACAACACATTTACCAACCTGCACCAAAGACAACTTTTCCCCCTTTTGAAAATCAGGACACCACTGGATGACCATTTAATGTTCTCTTTTGCACTCATGTGACAGAGATATTATAAGGCTACTTACATCACAATAAACCTGTTTCAATGACCTGAAAGCATATCTTAAAACAGAAGAAGAAAAAAAATAAGGCTAAGGCCGAACAACTAACTTGTCATCTTGATCGTTTCCCAGTACACACCTATATGCAACTATTCATAGTTGGGACCCTTTTCCTGGGCAATACTAATCAGAATTATTTAAATACGTATATATGTAAATATACACACACAAGTGTATGTACACATACATATATACACATACGACCTATATGCATTTGTGTGTCTCTGTGTATATATATCATATGCGTCCTGGAACAGCAACATCAACAGTTATAACTGAAGCAGGGATTTGGGAAGGGCGGGGCAGGGGAGGCGGAAAAGAGCAGAGGAGGAGCGTGGCTCTCCAGGGCATTTCCTTTGTAACGTCTTCCTCAATACTGGACCTTCAAACCATCCTAAGAATTACTGAGGGCCTACTGGATGCTAGGCAATTGTCCTCTTTCACATGTTATTTTTCCTGAATCTTTAATTTACCTAACAGCAGCTACTTGACCATCAAAAGATCTTGATCTCAAATCATCTGGACGATTTCACAACACGCTCAATGACTACTCCTGAGCTTCCGCATGGGGCACTCCAGCTCACGCGGGGTAGCCCCAGATTAACTTGTGACTTCTACGTCCATTTTGTAGTACGGTATTGTTTAAGGAAGAAAAACGGGTCAGGTGTGCCACAGAGAAGATAAGTTATAAAGTACAGGCCAAGTTGTCGGACGGTATACAAACACCTGGCTGCCACAAATGATTAATGTATTTCTAATGAGAACTGAGACCAAGATGAAGGTGCTTAACTCCTTAAGTCAAATTTCCTCGAGTTTTCTTAAAGGATCACAAAATTTTAATATTAGCGTGAAGCAATAAACCATAATAACTACTTTTTTTTTTTTTTATGAACAGAAATGCTAGCTGCAAATCAGGCCTGGAAATTTCACGTTTTTTAAACAGTGAGCTCTGTGCTTTTAAAACGTGTCAACTAGAGCTGCCTGAGGGAAGAACACACTCCTGCCAAAAATCTCTGTCACTGGAGGGTTAGGCAGAGGCTGGAGCGTCCTGGGAGCCCGCAGTGGACGGCAACTTGCCTCCACCTGTAGGACCCAAGGGCTGCTATTCACTGTCTGAGTGGAAGAGAAAAGGCAGAGGACGTACCTGAAGGCAAGGGCTAGCACCACACCTGTCCCCCGTGTCTTTGTAAAATGTGCACAGCCAACTGGAGTTCAGAGACCCCGGGGAGTCTCACCCCAGAGGAGAGGCCTCACTCGGTTAACAGTTACTCAGAGCCAACACCACAGACTTCAGAGCTGAGACAACTACCACCCCACGTCCTCATTTCTATTTAGTAACAATAATTCATCGAGCACCTACTAAGCGCCAGGCTCTGTGCCCAATGCACATTTTCTTCCTGGAATGCATGTATCTTTCCTCATATTCCCCCTATTTTGATTGAAGAAAGTGAGGCTCAGAACGTCCAGTGAATGCCCTGGGCTCCCAGTTAGGAAGTGGCAGTCAGGGTTTGAACCTGCAGCTCCACGCCCACCACCGCCATGGAGCAGCACGGCCCCTTTTCACAAACGAACGGGGCCTGCGAAGGCTAGCGGTAGACGGCCTCTAGGGCCACACACCAAAGAGGCCGCTTCAGGGACCACTGAAGCTGTGTGGCTGTCAGAAATGGAAGGAAAAAGAAAAGGAGACAGCTGGCCAGATGTCCCTTCCTATCCGACCATAGGGCTGGAGTTTCCGGCTGACCAACAGAGAAGCGCGGCCAGAGGAGGGGTAGTGGGCTCGGGGGGCGCCTCCAGCCGTGAGCTCTGGGCCAGGGTCTGCCAGCTCACACCGCAGCGGAACCTCCTCGCACATTCTCCCCGGGTCTTCACCTGCCACCACTGTCCCCGCGGCTGCCTGCCCTCCCCAGGCGCTTCCTCAAGGATGGAACCCTGATCCGACAGGTTGGGACCCCGGCACCCAGTACCGTCCGTGTGCATTAAGAGGCGCTGTGTGAACCCCCATTTCCAGCGGCCAGGTAGGGCCTGGGGGGCGATGGTCACCCAGCAGCCCGTGGCGGAAGCAATGGCAGGTGTGGGCAACTGCAGGTGGGAGCTTGTGTCTTGAAAGCCACCCCTTAAAACACAGGAGGCGAGAAGCGGAGAACTCAACTTCCTTCCACCCGTACCTCCGTCCCAAAGGAGAACAGGGGGGAGATCTCCCCTCCTCCCATCGCACCCCTGCCCCGTCTCCCAGTACAGGCCAAACAGGCCCGAATGTGGCCCAGAATCTGCACCCTCAAATCCCACGAGCTCCAGGAAACGTCAAGCACAGCGACAAAACCATCGCACGCACGGGTGGGAGGGAGACGGGCGAGGGGCACGGGGTGTCGTCCCGCCAGGCTCCTCCCTCCAGAACAGCGAAAGCCCACCGAAAGCCGGACCAAGTCTCGGGTCTTCCCTGCCCCGAAAGCGCGCAGCCGCACAGCCGCCCCCTCCCGGCGCCGCGCGCCCGCCACCCGCGCACCTGCCTGCGCGCACCTGCCCGCGCACCTGCCCGTAGGCCGCCGCCCACCAGCCCCTGCCGACCCCAGCCCCACCCTCCCCGCGCTCCCTGCCCGCCCTGCGCTCACCGGGCCCGCGCTCCGCCTGCTCCGGGCCCCGCGCCCCGGGCTGCGCGCTCCTGGGCCCCGGCCCCGGCCCCGGCTCCAGCCCGGCCCCGCCGCTTCCCGTCACGTGGACGGCTGAGGGCGGGAGCGCCAGGCCCCGTCCGGCCTGCGGCCCCGCGTCGCCTGCAGACCCCGCCCCGGGCCGGGCTACGGGGAGGGGGTGTACCCCTCCGGCCTCAGGTGCCGGGGGTCTGCAGGGTTCCCGGCGCGCCTGCCTCGGGGGTCCGGGGGAAGACGCGCCGATCCCCGCGGGCGCTCGAGCGGAGCCTACCGGGCGCAGGGCGGGGTCGGTAACGCGGCGAGGCTGCCGCTGTCGGGGCCGCGCTTTCTCCTCCCCCGCCGGACTCGCTCGCCGCCCTGCTTCTAGCACCGCGACGGCGCTGGTCAGTGCACCTGCTGAAGGAATGAATGAATCCATCCACCCATCCATCACTCCTGGGAGGGGCTGGACGGCGCTGCCACCTGACGAAGTCGGGCTGTAGGAGTGGACGGCTGCTGGTGGGCCCCCTGGAACCGAAATGTAGTGCTGGGCATGAGCCGCCCGCCTCCGGCCCACCGCTAGCCCCGAGCTCCAGGGGCAGTGTATTCCAAGGTGTCCTTATTGAAGCAGGGAGTCCTGGGGCTACATTACCCACTCCTTAAGGAAAGCTCATCAATAGCTATTCCTTTGGGTCAAGCCACAGTGAAGACTCCTAGGTTACGAACAATCCATGCGCCTCTCTTCAATATATAGTCAAAATCCAGTTTCACGATGAAAAACTTAGAAAACTCCCTCCAGAGCTGTCAGTGCTCAATTTTCAGCATAAATTATACAAAGCCCAATTTTCTGCATGATTTTTGCTGACTTGAGAGGTCCCCTGTGACCTCAGCTTTCCTCCAGCCCCTGGGGATTACAGAATAAAACCGTCCTCCAGAGCTAGGGGTCATGCCAGGTTCTGCTCTGTGGCCCTCTGCTTCAAACGGAGAAAAGCAAATGACACCCCCAAAAAAAGTGAACTGAAGGAAATAAAGAACCATCAGGAATTAATCTTCTAGGGCCTTTTATGCCCTTCCCTTTTCAGTTCATGGCCACACAGGTGCCTCAGCCCCAGACAGTGCTTCAGCCCCGACCCAATGGATCCAGTGTCACTGGCCCAGCCTCCAGGTGGGGAAGGGGTTTCCCAGAGTGTACAGCTTCAAGGACAAGTGGCAATGAATGGGCTCCCGAGTCTAGTGCAGCCAGGGAGCTGGAGAACACCAGAGTAAATACAGCCGTCTCCTCATTTTGCCCAGGCCTGTGGAGAATATGTGACTGGTCATCAGCTCATCACTGGCCCAGCAGGAGCTTGAAGGCACTCTGCGCTTTTTCATCTCAGCACTCTACCATGGCCTGGCATGAGATTAGGTGCAGAGGTGACACCTACTGACTGCCAGCTGGACATTGGGCTAAGGGGCTTACTGCAGTGATCTCATCTAAGCCTCGCCATATCCTTATGAAGTAGGCACTATTGATTTCTGCATTGTACATGCGAATTCACAGATGCAAAGAGAAGTGAAAGGCTTCTCCCAAATTCCATGGAAGAAAAGGGCAAGGATAAGAACCCAGAACTCAATAACACCATAAAATTTTTTATACATAAAATTAAGTTTTGTTGGTTGAATGGTTTATGGAATATTTGTGTTCGGCTTTAAACAATCTAGGAGTGCAAACGTGTTAACGAAAAAGGGGAGTAAAAGGAGGTAACTCAGAAATAATTATTTCCTTTTTGAAAGGATTTGCCATAAGATTCTTAAAATGGCAAACTCCACATGTGCTCATTATTCCATCTAGAAACATCTGTTCTTCCTGAACTTTCTGAGAAGTCTATTTCACATATGTCCGGCAGCGGTATGTAAGTAACTATTCCATAAACGTGCAAAGATCTGCATCCGGCTAATTCAATATTTCTCATGTTGTTTTGATTGGTCATATTTATGAATTATCAAAGTCATATTTTCAAAGGAATTATTAACTTCATTTATTATATTTATTAAATATCCCTTGGGCCCATACTACACACGTTATTTTATAGAGTTTGAAAAAATGGTCTAATAGATTAAGCGTTGAATAGGCACAACCGAATACTTTAATAGTTGCTATCTACTCCCAAAACTTAACATCCTCACTTACACATAGCAGAACTGTGGTTCTAAATAGCTAAAAACATGGGTCCAAGACATGAACTGTTTTTTGTTATATTCACTTTGAAGCATTTTATGGATGCTCAGATATAGTTGACAATACATCTGATAAAATATTTATAAGTCTCTTAAATATTACACTGCCAACAAGAGGAATCAACACCCCAGGTTCTCAGTTTATATCTTGTTCACGATTCATTCATTCAGTAGACACTTACTGAGTACTTAAGTACAAGCGCTGTGCATGCTAGGGACCAGGCGGAGATTCCAAGGACACATATGCACCCTGTCCCAGAGGAGCTCATAACCCAGTGAGGTGATGATGCCAGGCAGGGCAGTGTTTGTTGGTTTCCCTCAGCTTTGTTTTTGTCGACTACAGGCACCAAATAAAAATGTTAATGAAAACCTCATGATCTTTGAGTGGAGGGAAAATTCTCATAATAAAACTTAAGCATTTATGGTTACTATATAATACTCACAGATAATACTGTAGCAGGAATAAACCTCAGTCTACAAACTTAAATATGCAACAAATGGAACTTTTCCTGTAACCGAGCTTTATTTCTACTTTAAGCCCCCACTCGGCTGCAGTGACAATAATCTTATCGGCGGAGGCCGGCCCCCTTCCTCAGGACTGTGTCTGGTTAGGGAATTTGTGAAGTGCCAGGGGTGAGGAGAAGTGGGAGACTTCAGGTCCTCGCATCCCTGGTCCCCACACGGATTCTGACATACTCTTGGGCCACTCTGGGGTTTGGTTTTCAGTCGTTTGGTTTTGGTGCTGACAGGCCTGGCCCTTCCAATCACGGTAAAGGCCTGGCTTGAAGGTCGGGATGCCTGTAGCTTCCTTGTTTCGATGTGACAGGAGTCTCTGTGAGGTGGCCTTTCTGCCTGGACACATTTGAAACATAACCTTAGAACCTTAGAAACGCAAATTCTCCCTGCCCTATTTCCTACATCAGAAACTCTGAATAAAACACAGCAGACGACATGTTCTCGTAGGCTCCACTCTTTAAGCCTCTGCCCAGGATGGAGCCGGGGCAGGCATTAGCAAAGACATAGTGTCTCCTTCCCTGGAGCAGGGAGGGGTGTTAGAACCGAATTCTACTCCCTCCTCTCTGACTCTTGATTTTTTTCTTCTGCCCAAGGGACGCTCCCTCTATCCTGAGATGTTTGTTTCAGAGGCACCATGAGTTATCTTAATGGATTTAGTTTTAAGCAGGGAAGTACTTTAAACTGGAAAATATCGGGAGAGAAAAAGCGCACAGATCTCACCTGCCATCAAACATTTTTGCTGATGAAGAGCTTGAGGCTTCAGGTTAAGTCCTGAAAACCACAGGGAGAAAGAACACAGCAAGAACCGGTAACCCCATTTTCAGGCTCTTAACAAATTCTTTTCCCCCCACCTACACCACCGTCCTGCCACCTCTCTCCCCTGATGATAGTCAACAGGCTACAACAAATGTCCGGGTAGATAGAGGTAACAGGCAAGGGACTTTCCCTGCTTTGGCTCCAACCTCACAACACTGTGAGGTGGCGTTATCATTCTCATGATAACGGGAGCTAAATAAGCTGCGGAAGCTAAACAAAAGTGCAGCCGTGTCCCCGGCGCTTCTCAGCCGTTATTTTCATGTTTGAGCAGTTTCATTCCGAGTATTATTTCAGGGAATAAATACTTGAGTGCCTACTATGTGCCAGGCGGTGAGATTTCAGGGAATTAAACCCTCTGGCATTACATCATATTGAAGGAGGATTAAGAAACAAACAATAAAACTGTTAAAAAAAAAAAAAAACCCGAGACGCTTCCCACGCCATATTTGGGATAACGTCTATCTGCCTCCCGCGCCGTCTTCCCGCGAGGCCGTCCTGGGGCTCCCATTGGTCTCTGCCCCTGACGTCACAGAAGGCGCGACCGAGCGCCAATGGTGGACTGCTCCGTGAACTTCGCCTTTCCCTCTCTTCCCGCCAGACTGGAAACGCCAATCGTTTCCTCAGCAGAAAGACCTTTCACTTCTTTCGCCCCCGGGGGTACTCCCCGGCGAGAGCCCATTCGGCACCCCAGCCCACCCTGAGAGGCGGAACGGGACGGGCGGCGCACCCAGAGTGACGGCACACCCGAGGCTGCCGCGCCGGCCTGGACGTCATTTCCGGGACGCTTCCTCGCGGGGCCTTGTGGGTAGCCGGCCAGGGTCTCCTGGCGACGATGATGGCGGGTTACGTGGGCTGTCGCAGCTGCCCCGATTCGGAGCTGCTGCTGCACCCGGAGCTGCTGTCCCAGGAGTTCCTTCTCCTCACGCTGGAGCAGGTGCGGCGCGCCGGGGCGGGCGGGCCTGCTTGTAGGTAGCGCTGGGACTTGAGCTTGCCCCGGGGAGTCCTCGGCGGCACCGGACACACCCGCCGCCGGCGCGCCTGCCGCCGGGTCGAGCCTCTCTCCGCCCCGCTCGGGCCAGCCGGGTCTCCTCACTACCATGTCCGTGAGACAGACGTCCTCAGAATATCAGGAACTCCCGGGAGTTAGGACTTAAACGTTTTTGGGTCCTGGTGACTCGGAAAGGGGAGTCCAGGCGACCCCCGCGGCCTGGATGTAAGCAAGGGCCTCCGAAGAGAGGGGCTGGGGTAGGTCGTAGAAGAACGGAAATGACGGGTGGCGGTCCCTGACTGCCAGGGCTGGAGGGCATCGGAGAAATCGACTGTTCTCCACTCTCACCGCGTTCAAAGATGGGGAAACTGAGTCCCAGAGAAGTGGCATCACTTCTGTGAGGTCACACCGTCGGTAGATGGTGCAGACAGGCGAACTGGCTCTCAGTGCAGCGTTTGCTCTTTTTCAGCTGGTGTGGCCTCTGGTAGCAGAAGAGAAATAAGACCAAAGAAGTGATGAGTTTTGTTCAGAGTGGTAGAGAATTACTGAAAGTTTTTGAAGGGGTTTAAGTAGCATGTTTTGTTGTTTGCCTTGTGTTTTTTCCCCTCGGTACTCTTCCTCTGGTTTCCTCAAGCTCCCCTGCTAAGTAGATTATTTTAGGGATATCAGTTACCTTTCTTACCTGTGGTTCTCACACTTTTTAGGTAGGTCACAGTCACCCCGGAGCTTGTGAAAACACAGACTGCTGGGCTCCATACCCGGAGTTTCAGATTCAATAGTTTGGGGTGTGGCCTGGAAATTGCCACTTTTAACGAGCTCTTGCTGCTGGTCCAGAGACCAGAGTTTGAGAATCACTGTCCTGGGGCAGTGCTTCCCTAACTAAGGTGTCTATGGATTCTGTAGGAATGTTGTCCAAGAGAATCCCTAGCGTTTTCCCGTTCTTCTGAGTGAGTACAGGTGAAAATTGATAATAAAGAATGGTCCAGTATAAGAGGTAAAAGAAGTAAAATTTGTGCTTTAAAATTTTGAAGAACAAAAGGAAAGGGGATCAATTTATCAGAGGGCAGATTGGATTTGTTTTGTCAGTTCTAAACACAAACGTTTCCAAGCCTTTCTGAATTGTTGAGCCCACAATCTCCTTTCCATCCTTATTTTCCTTCCTAAATCCAACTCTATCCGTAACTGCTCCTCTGCGTCTGCCATGTGTTTTCTGTTGAGAATAAATCGGAAAGTGAGGTGATGCAGAGAGGGATAGTTAGACGATGACTGGGAGCCATTGAAAGGACTGGTACAGACATGAGGGGCCGCTTGTTCTGGTGTGTACTGTTATCAGGACGATCATCAGTAAGGGGAATGCAGCTTCCATCCATAGAGCCATTGAAGCCTGGGTGGTGAAGTTCAGTTTAAGAAGCACTATTAGGGAAACACGGGGAATAATATACAGGGTGAGACCTCCAGCCCGCTAATCTGATCATGATAGTAACACTCTAGATAACTTTTTGACAGGATGTAGTAATTGTTATCATTGTTTGTTTTCTTTCGTCTGGTCTCCCCAGAAAGTCCCTCATTTTCAGTTTTGTTCATAGATTAAGATGCTGCTACTGGAAATGGTCTTTATGCCTCCTGTGTGGGCTGAGCAGTGTGGACAGCTGTCCTTGTCGCACTGAGGACATATGACCACTCTCTTTAAGATGAAGCTGAACCAAAAATTTGGAGAGCTTAGCATCTTTATAATACTGTTTCTTGCAGTATCATATAGAATGTTAGGCATATGTCTAAACGTGAAAATGGTTTTATACTTGTAATTTAAGCAGTCATGTTTTACCCTGTTAGGTAGGCAGTTGGTTAGTTATTAAAATGAGAGATGATGTTTTGAAATTTTGTTTCCTTTTCTACAGAAGAACATAACTGTTGAAAATGACATGAGAGTAAACAAAGACAGTCTGACCGATCTTTATGTTCAACATGCAATACCACTGCCTCAGAGAGATTTGCCAAAGAATAGATGGGGGAAGGTGATGGAAAAGAAAAGAGAACAACATGAGATAAAAAATGAGACGAAAAGGTACTTTTCCATCGTTCTGGTTATCATCTTATCTTATATGACTAAACAATTTTGCTTTTCTTTTTTCCCCAGATAAACTTAGGTAAACAATATTGACTCAGCTACTGTTTATTGAGTACCAGGTACTGTGCTGTAGCATGAATAAAACTGACAGAATTCCTTGCTCATATTTTAATTGGGAGAAACACAATAAAAAAGTTAAGTAAAATACAAGGTATGCTACATTGTGGTAAATGCTAAGGGAAAAGTGAAACAGGGAAAGGGATGACAATTTTATGTAAAGTGGCCAGGAACAACTTCACTGAAAAGTGACATTTCAGTAGAGAGACCTGTAGAAAGTAGAGGGCAAGCCAGTGTCCCAGGCCGAACCTGAGAACCTGGTCAGGAGTGTGTCCACACGATGGGCCAGGAACAGCCCAGAGGCCATCAGGCTGGGCAGGGAGAATCAGGGGCAGAGCAGGGAAGGAGGTGTGCAGGAGGTGGTCAGGCGTTGTAAGAACCTTGACCTTGCTCTGAGATGAGAGCCATCGGAGAATTTTGAGCAGAGTGATGACACCATCTGATGTACATTTTAAGAGGTTTACTTTGGCTGCTGTACTGAGAAATGATTTAAGGTTGGGGGAGGGGAATAGGGAAACCACTTAAGGGGTTGTGCTGTACTCCTAGCAGCAGATGGCAGTGACTTTGCCTGAAGTAGTGGACTTGGTAAGAAGTAGTTGGGGTCTGGATGTGTTTTGGAGGCAGAGCCAATAAGATTTGTTGAATTGTCAGAAAAAAGTGGAGTCAGATAAGACGGAGGTCTTTGAATAAAATAGAAATGAAGAGATGGTCGTGTAGCTTCAGGTACACTATTTTAAAGTTTTAAATTCCAGAAAATTTTTCATAAAACCACAAGCAAATGAATTCCTTTTATAAAGAAAGTTACATTTAAGTAATCAGTGTAGCTGGTTAGTGAGGACCAAGTATCCTAAGATCCCTAAATGGGCTAATTATTTCTTTCTTGTGTCTATTTATCACAAGTGGGTGCTATTGATTAATTGCTGAATTTCTTTTTAGAGCCTTACTGTCACAGGCAGTGCACTAGAGAAGGTGGGGGAAGATGGAGTGAGAGGGCTGGGTGAGGAGAGCGCGGGCTCTGAGTTAGTGGCTTTAATCTCTAGGTACAAAGAAAAATTCATGACTGACAGGGAGATTGTTCCCCAAGTCTGAGAATAGTTGAAGAACGTAACGTGTGCTCATCTGCGTATATAGTCTTTTGGAGAACAGATGTGTGTGCGGTGTCACTGTTGGTCAGGAACACATTCAGTTCAGGGTGAGCATCATTTTAACTCCGTGGTTACAGGCCGTGTATTAGTGTTAAGTGCTGTAAACCTGTGGATTATGCCGTGTATACCTTTAATTTATTTCTGGTGACTCTTATTAAGAAAGTATTTTCTTCTTGACCTGCACGTTCAGGCACATTGTCGTAAGCAAAGCTTTCAGTACTGTTATGTTTTACTTCCTGTGGTAATCCCTCTTAATTCCCCTATATCGTTTTGGAAAGGACCTTTGACTGTTTGTAAACATCACAGTTTGACTCTCAAATCAGAGCATTGAGGCTGGAAGGATCTAAGAGACCATCAGGCCTTTTTGAATTGCTTATGCTTTTCCCCGGGGAAGCGGAGCTCCAGAGGTGCTACGGTGTCCCCCAGGGCACACCTCGCAGGCCCGGCTCTCCAACTTCTCCGGCTTCAGCGTGCTCCTGAGTCTTAGGCCGGCCTCTCCCCAGCCGGAGTGTCCTGCCCTCAGTCCTGCTGTCTGTTCCCCTCTGAGGTGGCAGTGGGTGGACATTGAGCTCGTTTTTCATCTTCTACCAAAGGGTGTTCACTGGTGACCTAAGAATTGGTGAGTCTGGCCGGTCGCGTAGGATCTGGCTAAGATGCAGGTTCTGCATCGGTGCAGGTCACAGCCCAGGTACTGCGTTTCTTTGGAGCTCCGAGATGGTGCTGAAGCTGCTGGCCCCTGCGCAGCAGAGCTGAAGTGCTCTTCCTGATGACTCAAGTCCTCTTACCATGTTTATTTTAAATAAATCTGTTTCATTTGACGTATAATTAATAATGAACAAATGAATGCTTTTATTATTAATCTTTATGATTAAGAGTGGAAGTTAGGTTTTCGGAAGCTAAATGTGAACACCTGCCAAGTTATAAACTTAAAATTATACAAATGTTACAGTTACAGTTAGTTTAGAAGATGCCGTGGCTTTAAAGACCTTTAATGAATGGAGTAGGATGTCCTGTCCCATTGTTTGTAGACTGCCATTATAGTAGTTTAGTATAGTTTTATAATCTATTTCCTTTCTAAATAATCATTGATACATGGGTAAGATAACCCTATCAATAGGATGGTGATTTTTAAAAATCAAAAAAAAATTTTTTTTGTTACTAGGAAATCCTGTTTTAAGTTTTGGGGTTAGTTGGTGGATTGATGCTTTAAAAATAACTATGTACACATGAAAGGTAACTTTAAATTTTTGTCAATAAATATTTTAAAAGCACTGGAAAATTATCATTTCACTTAAACTAATCATAGAAAACTGCATTTCTGGTAGCCCTATTTCCAGTAGTCCTACTTAGAATAGATTAGTCTTACCAATAAATCTTTTTCGGTCATTGTTTTACCTTTGAGTCCCAGGGAACTGGTTTGCTGTCCAGAGGGTATTTTTCATGACACATCTCTCCGATTTCAGGAGTAGCACTGCAGATGGGTTTCGGAAAAGACCCCTCATCGTGTTTGATGGGAGTTCAACAAGTACAAGCATAAAAGTGAAGAAGACCGAGAACGGAGACAATGACCGACTCAAGTCCCGGCCTCAGGCCGGCGCTACCAGTAACGCCTTTCGAAAATCGTCAGATTCCTCTTCAGGTGTTTCACCCCTAATTTTGTCTTCCAATTTGCCTACGAACAATAGAATGGAACACAGTAATAATGACACTAAACAGAACCATGACTTAACGCATAGGAAAAGTCCTTCCGGCCCTGTGAAGTCGCCGCCTTTGTCTCCTGTAGGCAGTACTCCGGTGAAGTTAAAGCGCGCCGCTCCCAGGGAGGAGGCTGAGGCCGAGGCTGCGGTGAGTGTGGACCGGACATGTAATCGTTCTCCAGCCCGGCAGTGATCCGGCTCACTTGTACACCTCATTTCTCGTGTGTTTGAGCCCATGACGATAAGCTAATGTTTCTTAAAGTGTACTCAGTTTATTTCTGCTTAAATGTGTAAAGAGAGTGTCTCTTAGGCCCTTTTCCTCGATTTTCCTCACTTAGATCCTTTAACTATCTTGGAACTAAAAGAGAGAAATAGTCCTTTGTTAGCAAGGCTTAGAACATTAACTCAGTTGTCCAGGGTTGCACATTTATTAAGTAGCATTTTAGAGCTTGACCTTAAGTCTGTTTTGCACTTACCTTAAAATCACACCAGAATCTCTAGGAGTTACCCCTTGCCTCCTCTACCCCTCACAGGTACCTGTCTTTAGACGGCTGGAGTCTCCTCTGTTACGCTCTACTAGACTTACCATTTGGATGATTGGATTTCGTACGGCAGATTTCTGTAGTTACCATGGTTTATTTTGAGTTTAATTATGAGATCTTCCCATAGTCTTCTCAGAAAAGTAATTTCACTTTTAAACATCCGGCAGCTTTATAGCTTTTATTCCTTATTTTAGTTCATTCAGGCTGGTATAACAAAAAATACCATTGACTGGTGGCTCAAACAATAAACACTTACTTCTTACAGTCTGGAGGCTGGAAGTCCAAAATCTAGGTGCTGGCAGATTCAATGTCTGGGGAGGGCCCACTTCCTAGTTCACAGTCAGCTGCTTTTCACTGTGTCCTCACATGGCAGAAGGGGCAGGGGAGCTCCTTGGGGTCCCTTATGGGGGCACTAATCCCCTTCATGAGGCTCCACCCTCATGACATAAGCGCCTCCCAAAGGCCCCGCCTCCAGGTCATCACATCGGGGATTAGGTTTCAACACAGTTCTGAGGGGACACAAACATTCCGTCCATAGCATTCCTGTAAGTATACTTTGGCTTTATTATCATCTTCAAGTGGTGTGTCAAAGGGAGCAAAACTCTGAGTGGTTCAGACCTTCTAAAATAGCAGACCTGGGGCTTCCCTGGTGGTGCAGTGGTTAAGAATCCGCCTGCCAATGCAGGCGACACGGGTTCATGCCCTAGTCTGGGAAGATCCCACATGCTGTGGAGCACCGAAGCCCGTGCACCACAACTACTGAGCGTGTGCTCTAGAGCCTGCGAGCATTAACTACTGAAGCCCATGTGCCTAGAGCCCGTGCTCCGCAACAAGAGAAGCCACTGCAATGAGAAGCCTGCGCACTACAACGAAGAGTAGCCCCTGCTCGCCGCAACTAGGGAAAGCCCGCGCGCCGCAACAAAGACCCAGTGCAGCCAAAAATTAAATTAATTAATTAATTTTAAAAAATCCCAAAACTAAAATAGCAGACCCTGGAAAAAGAAAGCTGCTCTGTATCTGAGCCGCCCAAAGTTCTTGTGTTAGTTCTTCACTGACTCCTTTCAGCAGCCCTGTGAAGGAGGTACAATAGCTTTTCCCATTTCACAGATGAGGGGAGAGAAGCTTAAATACTTTAAATGACCTTGTCCAGGTTCCAGAGTCAGTAAGTGGCCGGCCTGCAGTTTGAATCCAGGTCTGTGTGGCCTCAGCAGACGCACTCCTGGCGGCACCGTGCTGCCTCTGCCCTCACCCCGTCACTCCTGTGGGGCGAGCGGGACGAGCGGTCCAGACCGTGAATATTGGGATAAGAGTGAGCTTCGAGGAGGTTTTCCCCAGTCTCTTGGAAAGCATTTTTCTACCCAGAAAGGTTTTACTGTTTCAGAGGTGTGATTTTTTTCTCTTTTAAATCTTGTATTAAGGTCTTAGATTGAGAGGTTGGGAGGAGATGGGCTCGGCAGGGAGGAAGCAGGTTGGGAGCAGTCAGTGGTTCTCAACTCCACATGTGCCTGAGGTCACCTCGAGGGGCTTCCAGAAAACCTGGCCAGAGCCGGAGCCTCGTCCCAGCCCCCTCCCGTGGCCGCTGACTGAGTCGGTTCTGCGATAGGGCCCAGGCCTGGGCATGTTGGTCAGTTGGTCAGCTTTATCGTGGGTGAGTCTGCAGGGTAAACATCTGAGAACCATGGCTGGGAAAACGGGAGCCCGGGGCTCGCCTTCTTTCCCTGCCTTCCCCACTAGATGGCAGCAGTGCCCCACCGTTCTGCCTCAGTGGTCAAGCCTGGTGGTTTGAAATGTGCCTTTTGGGTGTTCTCTGACATTTCTGCAAGTGTAAACTGACTTCTTCTCGTGTCTTTTCAGAATAACCTGAAGCCCCCAGAAGCAAAGAGGAAGATCCAGCATGTCACGTGGCCGTGAAGGAAAGTTTCCACAAATGTAAATATAACTGTAACTGTAGTGTTTCAAGCAAGCTCACGTTTACTGACCGTATTTACAGAGATCCTGATTATTGTGGAATTTTCTTAAGAGGTTTAAATTAGGTTCAGAAAAATAAAGTCCTTTCCTTTCCTTTTTCCCTCCTTTTCCTTCCTTTGGGGGGGAAGAAATCTTGCCTTTCATGCTCCAATTAGGAAAGAATTTCTCTTTAAACAAATGGTTTAGTATAAGTCATTTATATTGGCCCTACTCAAATAATTAGCTGCAAGTCTGGTATAAAGCATATGATGAATTTTAGGAATTATTCGCATTAGTCTCTTTTGGTCTTTGGGGAAATTTGAGGTTTTTTAAACTTGGATATTTTAGAAGTTCACAATTTTCATTTCTTTTCCCAAGCAAAAGAAAATAACAACTCATCGCAATATTCTCGTGAACTCTGCCAAACTCCTCCTCAAGGTTCCCCATGGAAAGCTGCTCAGAATATACAGATAAAATTGCTGTTCTTTAAGTGCTCATGTTGCCTCTTTCCATAAAAATCGAAAGGGGAACCAGTGCTTGCTATTGCTCCTTCCCTTTCATTGTGAATTGATTTCTCCTGAGTAGACCGGCCCAGCCCTTGGACGCTCCTGTCACGTGGCAGCCCTGCCCCTCTTCTCGAGGTGGCTCTGACCTCCCTCTCAGCTCCAGTATCACTCTCTCCTGGGAGCGTAATCTTTTCCAAATGAGGCCAACGTCAGACTCTCCAGGGGAAGTAATCACTTTAGAGGTAGTACCTGATGGCAGAAAGCTTACAGGATAGGAAAGGTGGGTAGAATTCTAGAACCTGAGAATCTAGGAAGCCTGGCAGTGAGGGGACTGAGCGCGTGTGCAGTCTGCAGAGGGGGTTTGCTGAGTCGGAGGTCACGAGAGCAGCGTGGGGCAGGGGCTGGCACCGCGGAGGCACTGCCGAGGTTTCGTTGGTGTTAAGCGGTGTCACTCCAGTTGTGTAGCAGAAGTCAGCAGGGAGATAGGGTAGCCCTCGGGTTCACGAGTTCTGGTGTCCACTTGCTGCTGTGTGTTTCGAACCAAGGCCAAGGGTACTTTATACTTTTCTACGACTGATCTTCTGATGGGGTTTGCCTTTCAACACTTTTTAGAGCAATCCATTCCTTTTTGATACGTTAAAACAAGCATTTTAGTTCAGCTATTGAATAGCCTTACAAAAAATTAATTCAGCCTTGCAGGTAAGTACTGTACGAAAACTTTAACCCTACAGTTTTTAGCCTTTCTGCCTTTATCCAGACTATAAATCCATACTGGTAAGACAAAACTGAAAGACACTGAGTGTGGCATAAGTTGTTAATGTTATGCTAAATTGTTAAATGTTTGGTTGTCTGCAGGGCTGATATTCGGAATATTGTTGAAGGACAGCCATAACCCTGTACACAGCTGTGTGTTAAGGGAGATTTTAAAAGTGCAGATTTCAGGGTAGACTGACAAATTATATTCTACATTCTGTTGTCTCTTCTGCTTCCATCTGCATTTCTCTCTTAGTTAAGAGAGATTTAGCCACTTGACAGTTTTAAGTCAGTGGAAACTTGTTTTTAGTTACTCAATAAAATTAATTTTTAATTTGTATATTTAACTTACAGAGTAGGTTGGTGATAACAGCTGAACTGTGTAACATTGTTGCTTCAAATTGAAGTTTATATTGTGAGCATTCAGAACTAGTGCTCGTAAAACAGCATATTATTGAGCTATTTTGAGTTTGAAAAGTGGAGAAGCCTCAACCCTGTGCTGTGCGTCACGTACACTGACATCCGAGCGCTAGGCCTCCTCGCGGTGTGCGGACACAGCTCCATGGGCCATGGTAGGGATCCGAGGTGGTGCTTTGTGGGCTTTAGAGCTTCTAAGGCCTTGGTGTGAACGGCGCACACCTGGACCACCCCGCGCTCCCTAGCGTGGGCTGATCTGGTGGCTTGGAGTCCTTCCTGGGGTCAGCAAAGGGCAGTCGGTTGAGTCAGGTGGCTCCCAGGGAATAGGCATGTGTCCACTTCCTGCCCTTAGCAGTTGGTCCCATTCTTTTCTTCCTCCCCCTCTTTGTTCCCTGTTTTCCTTTCTCTTACTCTCCCCTCCCCCACAGTTCACTTTCTCTGCTCTTTCTCCTTTACCCTGTAGACCCTGAGCTCCAGGCTTAGGTTTACAAGTCGTATTGCTCGGCCCGCTTATCGCTGGGGCCGGGGCTAGGCAAGCTGTGCTACCTGCAGGGGTCTGCGAGTCTCAAGGCCCTGCGGCACCGGGTGCTGAATTGCCGCAGTGGCTCTGGAGGCAGGGCGGTTTACCAGGGCCCACTCTTTGATCTGGGCGGCTGCCAGGCACTCTGCAAGGCTGGCTCAACTACTGCTGGGAGGCTGTGATATTTCTGCTAGTATTAAAATTCTTCAGGATTGCAGTTATTGCTTGAAAGAGTGTTTTGGTTAACTTAAGTTTTGAGAGGTGATTCTAAAACTGATCTAGAGACTCATTTAATAGCAACAACCTGTTAAAAACTTACATTAAGTGAAACTGCCAGTGGATTAAATCATATGTATGTAAGAGCTTCCTTTGTTTACTACTGTGGGACCTCAGTAATTCTGAGGCTGCAAAATGGTCAAAGCGTCTTTAAGTGTGCTCTTCTAATTAAATGCTTGTGCAGGCTTTGTAATTCGGTACAGAAAGTTTAACCTTGTAATGTACATTTTTGTATGTAAAAAGTCTTTTAAGGAGCCTTATCCTTATTTAAATAAAAGGAATAAAATTATTGAGTAGGTTTCTCATTCACAAAAAATAAAATGGAAACACAAGCTGTAGTGATTTGATCTCTTTCCATTTCACTAAACTGTGTCAGAAAGGGTTGTTTATTCTTTATAGTACAGCCTTCTGTACCCAGGTCAGTTGGGCTCAGCCCCGGTGCCAATAGTCCAGCCACGTCTTGGGCCTGCAGGAGGTGCTGGGTCGCCAGGGCAGCCTGCTGTATGGGAGGCCTCCTGCACGGCTGACTCGCTGGCGGCCACTGCACTTCGTGGGATGGAGACACAGTCCCCCGAACCTGTCCTGTGGAAGCTTTCCTACCCAGGGGGGCACTGACCAGAGATTCGGTCAAGGGGTTATTTGTGTTTGGAGTGGTCTTGAAAAGGTTAATGTTTTTTACTGGTATCTTACTGTTGGAGACTGAAGCTCTAAATTAATTAACTTGGAAAAGCCTCAGGTAACTTTAATACCTTGAACTTAAAAGTAGATCTTTCATTTTTGGTCTGGACAGAAGAGACGAAAAAATCTCATTTCCATTTAGATCGTTTTTTACTAAAGTGCCCTTTGCTGGCTCACGTGCTCTGCGCTGTCGGCACTGAACTCGGTTGTCTTCCCTACTGTGGCAGGAGAGTTAAAGACATGCGTTAGTAAGTTCCTGCTCAGTGAATGACAGGAAGAAAATCAGTCATGAAACAGTTGAGGGATGGGGGAAGGGGAGGAGTGGTTAGGGAGAGCCTCCGAGCAGAGATGATGCTTTAGGGAAGGCGGTTTTGGAAAGCTTTCAGGAAGAGCTTGCTGTTGGCGGTGGGTTTTAAAGGGCTGCATGGTCTTTGTTGCTCCTCCCGTCGAAGGCGGAGTCCAGTGTCCCCTGCTGGGTGTGGCCTGGCCTGGTAGTTTGTGTTGATCAAACCGGTGCTTCTCACTGGTGGAGCCCTGCAGCAGCCGTGGGCAAAGCCTGCAGGAGAAACGTGTCCCAGCCAGCAGCCAGCACTAACCCCCAGACCTGGGACTGCTTGTCACCCTTCCCCACTTGCTGCCAGGTGAGACCAGCCCAGGCAGCTGACTCGGAGTCATGAGGGAGCAGAGTGAGGGGTGTACGAAGCCACTAGGTGTTGGGGTGCTTTGCTCCTAGCCCTGGATAACTCAGATGCCAGCCAGGGGCAAGAGTGGAGCCCTGAGGCTGGACAGGATTTCACCGCAGAAAGGCTGGTGTGGCTAGGATCAGTGAGAGACTGGGGACGCTAGTATGAAATGACCCCAAAGCAGGGGGGCAGGAGCCAGGTCACACAGGACTTAAATGGGCCGTGTAAGGACTTCGGATTTGATTCTAAGAGCAATTGGAAGCTCTTTGTTAACTGTGTTCAGACTTAAGCAAGCGTTCAGTTTAATCAGAAGACTGAAATAAGACTAGTTCAATAAGTATATATAATAGCCATAAACGTTTTTTTATCTAGTAAAATTATCTAAGTTTTTGTTTTTGTTTTAGCATATTTGAATTAAAATATTCATTAAAAAAATATGGCTAGGGCTTCCCTGGTGGCGCAGTGGTTGAGAGTCTGCCTGCCGATGCAGGGGACACGGGTTCGTGCCCCGGTCTGGGAAGATCCCACATGCTGCGGAGCGGCTGGGCCCACGGTGAGCCATGGCCCCTGAGCCTGCGCGTCTGGAGCCTGTGCTCCGCAACGGGAGAGGCCACAGCAGTGAGAGGCCCGCGTACTGCAAAAAAAAAAAAAAAATGACTTAAGTACAGAAACTGTAAAAAGTGTAACATGTTTCAAATTTTTTTTTTATTTTGAGATATCAAGATACTATGACTTTTAAAAGTCTTATACAGCTCAGTGAATCTGCATATATATGTATTTTTGAATATATGTATATAAAAAAAACACTGTCCAGATCAAGATACAGAGCAAGGTTGGCAAACTTTCTGTAAAGGGTCAGATAGTAAAAATTTTAGGCCTCGTGGGCCATGCAGTACATAGATGAATGGTCATGGCTGTGTTCCAGTTTAAATTTTTAAGAAAACAGGTGGTAGGCAGGATTTAGCCCGTGGGCCAACGATACACAGAATGTTTCTTCTGTCTCCATAGTTTAGTTTTACCTGCTAACATTCATCTTATGCACTTTTATGTATGTGTTTTATTTCACAGTTTGATAAAAGTCTTGCTTAATGTAAAGGATTATCAAAGAACTGTATTATTTTAGAGCCAGTCAGAAATATTGTGCATTGCAATGATTCCACTGATAGAGGGTAGGTGGGTAGGTGCAGGGTAGGCAGAGGCAAGTTTTGTGTGTGGTGGGACCAGAGGTGGGTGTGACAGCTCAGACCTTGGTTCACTTTCAAGATTATTCCTTTTATCTTTGGCTTTCAACATTTTGACTGTGATGTGTCTGGGTATGGCTCTCTTTGCATTTTTCCTACTTTGAGTTTGTCATGCTTCTTGGATGTGTTATTATTTTTCTATTTTATTTTTTTGGCTGTTCCCCAACCAGGGATCTTACAGCATGCCGGATCTTAGTTCCCCAACCAGGGATCGAACCTGTGCCCCCTACAGTGGAAGTGCAGAGTCCCAACCACTGGACCCCCAGGGAAGTCCTGGATGTGTATTTTTAGATGAATGTTTTTAATTGAACTGGGGGGGAGTGTCTGGCCATTAATTCTTAAATATTTTTTCCGTCCCTTTTCTCTCTTCTCCCTCGTGTTGCCATTATGCATATGTTGGTTGGAAATGTGATGTCCACATTTCTCTGTTTATTTTCCTTTATTCTTCTCTGTTTTTCAGTTTCATAATCTTTGTTGATCCATCTTGAAGTTCACTGATTTCTTTATCTTCTCCCAACTCAAATCTACTATTGACCCCTCTAGTGAATTTCTTCATTCTGGCTAATATACTTTTCCACTACAGAATTTCCACTTGATTCTTTTTTTTTTTGCGGTACGCAGGCCTCTCACTGTTGTGGCCTCTCCCGTTGGCAGAGCACAGGCTCCGGATGCGCAGGCTCAGCGGCCATGGCTCACGGGCCCAGCCGCTCCGCGGCATGTGGGATCTTCCCAGACTGGGGTGCGAACCCGTGTCCCCTGCATCGGCAGCCAGACTCTCAACCACTGCGCCACCAAGGAAGCCCTCCACTTGATTCTTTTTTATCATGTTTATTCCTGTTTGGTTATTCCCCGTCTGATGAGTGATCGTTCTCACGCACATTCCTTCAATTCTGTAAATGTGGTTTCCTTTAGTTCTTTGAGCATGTTTTTTGGGGTTTTTTTTTGGTTTTTTTGGTTTTTTGTCTGCGATGGGTCTTCATTGCTGTGCAAGGGCTTTCTCCAGTTGCGGCGAGCAGGGGCTACTCTTCATTGCGGTGCACGGGCTTCTCATTGTGGTGCCTTTTCTTGTTGTGGAGCACAGGCTCTAGGCACGCAGGCTTCTGTAGTTGTGGCACGAGGGCTCAGTAGTTGTGGCTCGTGGGCTCTAGAGCACAGGCTCAGTAGTTGTGGCACACAGGATTAGTTACTCTGCAGCATGTGGGATCTTCCTGGACCAGGGGTCGAACCTGTGTCCCCTACATCAGCAGGCGGATTCTTAACCACTCTGCCTCCAGGGAAGTCCCTCTTTGAACGTGTTTATAACACACGTTCAGCAGTGTTTGGTTGGAGGATCTGTGTAAGCACCTTGAGCTAGTTAAGACCTCTGCTCTTTGCTGAGGAGCTGGTGTGGCTTGGAGAATGCTTTCAAGTCTGTTCACGTCCCACTCTGACTGCTCTTGAGTGGGTGGGTGCAGCCCAGTCCATGCCCACAGTCTCCTGGCCTAAGTGGGATCCCAGGACAGCTCTTCTCAACCCTTTCCCCAATTCTTTCAGTTAAACTTCAGACCTGCCTGCCATTTTGCTTTTTGCTATTCGTTTTCATAGAGCCACCAGCCCCCTCTTGACTGCTTGCCACCAAGATCTCTGTTGTTTTTGACAGTCCCCTCCGGCAGATTTCTCCATTCTTGGTACGAAATAGTGCCCTCCTGCAGAGGTTCACAGAGCTACCAGTTCACAGAGCCTGCCTCCCCCCTGGGGCTGGACAGTGTTGGCTTCTCCTAGAGTTAACACTCCTTCTCCCAGGTAGGTGCTGGGGAAGTGGGGGGGGGAGGGGACTGGTAGCCCCTGGTCTTCTCAGACTGCCCCTCTGGATGTGGAACCTCCAGCGCATGAGAGGTTGGAGCCCCGGAATTCTCAGCCTATCACCCCTGGGGCAGAGCCCTCAACCACAGGAGCCCTTCCCTTCCGGGCAGCACCAACCTGGACCAGAGCTTCTGTCACGTGACACTGGGGAGTGGGGGTAGGGTGGGATCAGCTGGGGCTCAAATGCCACAGACTTCACTGGTCTCGTTAACAGGCAGTCAAGTTTCCTGAATTACTGTTTCTCCATGTGCTGTATGCCTCTAGGAACATTTTCAGAGACTTTACGTTATTTAGTTTGTATAGTTTCCCCAGCTAAAGTGTTGTTTCACTGGGCAGAGGGTCAACTGAGCCCAGCTGACCTGGGCTGATGGTGGTACGCACCACCATCCAGAAGTTCCTCCTCAAAGAAGTCAGTTCTTTGAGACTTGGCTGGGCTGTTTGGAGTCTGGTGGTTCAGCCAGCAATTTGTAGGGATTTCACACACATAACTTGGGGCTCTCTTTTCTAGAATTTTCCATCTCACTTTCCAGAGGCTGTTGGTCCCAAACTCTGGCCTCTGGTTCTTTTTTTGTGTGTGTGTGGTACGCGGGCCTCTCACTGCTGTGGCCTCTCCCGTTACGGAGCACAGGCTCCGGACGCGCAGGCTCAGCGGCCATGGCTCACGGGCCCCGCCGCTCCGCGGCATATGGGATCTTCCCGGCCCGGGGCGCGAACCCGCGTCCCCTGCGTCGGCAGGCGGACTCTCGACCACTGCGCCACCAGGGAAGCCCTGGCCTCTGGTTCTTCAAGCTGGTGAGGCTGCAGGTTTTCTAACAGAGCTGTAGCTGCCCTGTGGGGCCTGCCCTGACCTAAAAGCCATAAGAATGGGGAACCTACCGGTTGTCCTCTTCTTCCAGGGCCCACGCCCCTCCAGAGTCCTCCTGCTGTGGGTCATGCTCCAGTGTTCTCAAATTTTTAAAAATATTCTGTCCAGAGTGGTTCTAACTTGTGGGAGGATTATTCCAGTAGGAGCTACTTACTAGACGTGGAATTCCTAACCGTTAATTTAAGGTTGGGTAATTTAACGCTGGCTGTCTAGCGTGCCCGTGGCAATCATGAGGGGCAGGTAAGATGTTCCATCACGAGATTTAGAAAGCTTTTACTGTTCTAAAAACATTTTTCTATTTTTATTTTAAAAAGCACATCTGCAAGAATGCTTTTACTTTTGTATCATAAAGTAGAGGAAGCCGGCAAAACAACTCACAAGGGATGGCGTTATTCGTTTTAAGCAAAGCCTCCGGCTGACTGTCCATCCAGGTCTCAACCGTGATCAAGGGTTTCCCGCACTGACCAGCGCTCAGGGCAAGAAACTGATTTCATGCATGCTCCGCACAGATGGGACTTGATTTCTACCAGATTTTTCTGTTGCAGAGCTTGTCATTTTATCATATTGCATTGTCTTAGAAAACTGAAGACAGAAAGTCACAGCTGTTACTATAAACAGAGAAGCATGCAATGCCCTACCTCACAAATCGGCTCAGTGCTTCCCAACTGTGAACTGCTCTTTCCAAGATGAGTTTACAGATTGCTGCCAGGCTAGGGGCTCTGAGTGTTAATCTTTTTTTTTTTTTTACTTTTATTTGCATTTATTTCTTATGGCATTTATTCCCGGGCCATACGCTCTTGTTACTCCAGTTTCTTCTGGGATACCTTTTTCTCCTGTGCAGCCGCGTCTTCTGTTTTAGGGACAATCTGTTCTTTTTCAGTGAGGCTCATCCACTGTGGCAGGGAGAGCTCATGTATGGGTTGATCCCACCGTGAGCTCTGGAAGTCCTGTGCCACATCTTGGGGGCTTTGTTCACCTGGATGTGCTCAGTGACCAGAGAATCTGCATCCAAGCCCTTAGGTTCAGCATTACTTTCTGCATTTTTGAGCGAGTGCAGTAAGAATTCAGCACTCTTTTTGGGCTACCGACCTTGCATCCAGCCCCACTGTTTGGCCTGGGCACACCTACCAACTCTACCATTCTAACGACGGAATGGCACACATTGCTTCTGTCAAGTGACATCCTTCAGATATTTTGGTGGCTTTTTGGATATGCATACCCTTAACGGCCTGGGCAGTTTCACGCGTGTTCTTAAAGTGAACACGAAGATTTGAACCTCTTGAGTTGCACAAGTTTATGGGGTTTTCTGGGTCAAGTGAGTAGCAGACCATTTTTAGAGGTTTACCGGAAAAGAGTGTTATCCTGATGGCAGCGATTCTCTCTCTCTTTACTGTCTTTCTTTTCAGAAACACTCGCTGAAGTCTCCCAGGATGCCCTCAGTTGCCCAGGTGTTGATAACTACACGGGTGACCAAGATGTCATTTCCGGCCTCGAGGTGCCTGTGTGCCTCTGCACCCCTCCACTTACGGAGGAGAAGGCAGGCCACTGTCAGGTCCGGACCCATGATGATAGGTGGGCACCGAGCTCTGTCCAGAAAAGTGACCCCATGCTGCCTGCGAGGCCGTTAGCCCACGTGCGGGGCCTGTGTCACTGCATCAAAGGCAGAGCACTGAATTCCAAGAGAAAGAAATTCCAGCTGAGGCTTTCTCTTAAAGAAAAGGTGTGATGCCGCTTCAGTCGACACCCACCCAGCCCGCCAGAGCGATGAGGGGCACCCGCAGTAAAGTGTTATTTGTACTCAGAACCTGAAATGTTGCATCACCACTTCACACACTGCGCCTGGCAAAAGATTTTGCTCTGGGTAACTTTATTGTAAGCCATATAATCTTGCTTTGGGCCCCGCACGACAGGAAGTTACACTGTTGTAAATACCAACTCTTCATTACCTTACGTAGCTTGGAAATGTTCAAGTTCGTGACACGTTAATTGCACTGAAAAATTAAATGTGCAGTGAAAGAAAAGCGTTTATAAAGGTATCACTCAAAAGGATTTTTACACTTTGATTGGCCTCGCCTGATTACAAAAACTCAAAACCCTCTTCCCGCCTCAGGCTTCCATGGCTTTTCCCCTTCTCTAACAGAATGAGCGCAAAGCGTAGATGAAGGGTTTAAACAGACGTGAGTAGCGCCGAGCAGCACGGAGGCAAGTCCCCAGGTGGCTGCTGGAGCCAGGTGCAGTGCGAGCAGGGGCTTGGGGGGGCTGCAGGGGGGTCGGGGAGGGGCTCAGATGTCCTTCCCGCAGTCAGGGCACAGGATGTCGTCCCTCTCCGTGAGGAAGCCTCGCCCCACCAGCGACAGCGAGCACTTCTTGCAGTTAAAGCAGTCGTTGTGCCACTGCCGCTCCTCGAAGGAGATGTACTTAGTGCTGCCCAGTCCTGTGGACGGAGGAAAAGGACACGGGTGAGGATGGGGGGCGGGGGGGAGTCCTGCGTGGACGCGTTCCAAGCCCGGCGGGTGCGGTGTGATCAGTGCTGGGCTCCACGTTTAAATCCCATCCTGTGCTCAGGCCGGGGAGCTCCTGAATCACAGGAGAAAGAGACAGACAGGCTCCACAGCTACATGACAATCGCCGTCATTATAAGAAGCCTGCGGGCTGTGTGTGTTCCTCCCACCCGAGCCAAATGCCTGAGTCACGGAGGCGATTTCTCCCACCCCTTCCTTTCCTGGGTGCCTCAGGTCTGGTGCTCAAAAATTTGGCGATTAATGAATGAGGCGCCAAAGGGAGCACAGACGCGAAAGCTGTGAACCGTCTCTGGAACTGCCCAGAACGGCCTCACGAAAGAGACGCTACATGGGCATCTTGTTTCGATAGAGGATGGCTTTCTCCACTGCCCACACGTCCTCACCCCACGGAGGTCTAGTGAGGCCAGTGGAACGTGAGAGCGGGTTAGGAGGACGTGTGGGCAGTGGAGAAAGCCATCCTTTATCGAAACAAGGGAAGCAGGAACTCATTCCAGTTGGGTTGTCTGACTCTGTCTGACGTCTACTTATCAAACGTTTAAGGTACGTTGGCTACCTGTTACAATAGAGGTGGTCTGTCCGGCCACCAAGGCCCCTGAAACAAAATGAAATCAAATACACGGGGTAATCCTTGGTGAAAGTTGGATCATGACTTGCTTGCAATTACAAACTCTTTCCAGAAATAACGGCTCAATCTGCCAAGTTAAGAACAAGTAACAACACTGGCTAATAGTTGGAGGTCTCAGAGTAGCAGAAGTCTGTCATTCACCCAGCAGTTAGCTCCTTTTGTAATTTAACTGCCTGCTGTCTGGCATTACATGGCCTCAGGCTAATCCCCTGGGCTAGTGAGTGACAGGACGGGGGGGGGGGGGGGGGGGGGGGGGGTGAACCCAGGTCTCCAAGGCTAGTTCTCTTTTTTTTATGATCTGAAACCTAGAAAGGGACTTTTTTTTTTTCTAATTTAACTTTTTTTTTTAACTAAAGTGTGGGATTAGCAGACGTAAACTATTATATATAGGATGGATAAACAACAAGGTCCTACCCTAGAGCACAGGGAACTCTATTCAATATCCTGTGATAAACCATAATGGAAAAGGATATCGAAAAAGGAATTTATATGTGTATAACTGAGGCCAGTTTTCTGATACCACACTCCCTCTGCTACTGATGGAGCCGCACCAGCAAAGCCTTTTACCTCTTTCCCTAAACATCTTAAACTGCCTTTACCCATCCTAGGCCCACAGTGACTATGAGAGACCCGCAGATCACACAGCAACCAAACGAGTGATTCAGGCCAGAGAGTCTCAGGATTTTCGGCATCTATGAATCATCTGAGAAGCTTTTAAAAATTCTAACACCCAGGTCGTCCCCCAGAGTAATTAAATCATGACCAGGCAGCAGACATGTGTAAAGTTCCCCAGAGGTGTTTAAAGTGGGAGCATTTCCTGGGCTGGAGTCCCACCAGCCATCTGCTCTCCACTCTGAGTTTGGGGCACATTCTGTGGTTCACCCAGATTTGGGCTGCACCAAGTGCCTGGGGGGTGGGAAGGGCCCAACCAGAGCGTGCCCCCCGCGGAGGCCGGGGAGCATCTGCACAGCCCAGCTGCTTCCCTGCGCCTGTGCGGGGATGTCAGAGACTCACAGCCTGCGGTTTGGAGAGAATCCAGCCGAAGCAGAAAGCAGAAATAATGCCGCCGTGGAGAAGAGGCCGTGGGGATTGGGGGGGGGAGGCAGGGAAGCGCGCCCAGCGTGCGGGGGAGGGGAGCGCGGCGGCCCAGAGTCTGCAAACGTGAACAGACCCACAAGCCAAAGCCTGGCAGCCGAGGGGCAGGGGGTGGTGCAGGCTGGGGACCGGGACACTCACCGCTGATGGGGCTGGCGCAGCCGGCGCACTTCTTGGCATACAGGTCGCAGAAGCATCCCAGGCAGTAGGCGAACTCGTCGCGGGACGTGAAGCGCTGGCCCGACAGCGGCTTCTTGCAGGCGGTGCACACGAAGCACTCGCGGTGCCAGGGCTGCTCCTGGTACGTGACGCCCCCGCTGGTGATGGGCTGCGGGCAGAAGGGCGTCAGCTCCCGCAGGGGCCTGTGTCTGGCGCCCTTGTCCCGGCCCTCGCCCAGGACACGCCGCACCGGCGTCCGGGTCCCAGAGGTGCTGTCCTCCGGATGGCAAGATCACCCCGCCGCCCCTTCCCCAAGCTGCCAGGCCCCCGCCGCAGACCCCGGATCCCCGGTCGTGACGTGGGTACCGGGGTGTCTGCCGGGACAGCACTGCCTCCTGGCCGGCAGGAGGGCGAAGCAGGGAGACCGCAGATCAGGGGCCGGGGTCTGATGTCGCGCAGCCCCTCCTCAGCCCCACCTGCGGGCAGATCCCTGTAGCATCTCTCTACCACCAGGTGCACCTGCTCCAACAGCCTCCTCAGCTACTCGGGGTGGGGGGTGGGGGGCGGCGGAAGGCAGAGGCTTAACAGACACCGTGGGGCTGGCCTCCTGGGTGGGAAAAATGAGCCCAGAGCCTGCCTTCCCACCCTGTCTGTGGTCTTAGGACGCTTTTCTTTCTTTAACCTAACACAGCCCTGGATAGTGACGAGGGATCTGTCCCCACCCCAGGGACAGGCCTTTCCAGTTTCCTTTTCCCCTCCCCGTCCCCCCACTAGGTCTAGGGCTGTTTCTTGTTTATTCAAGGAGGGCGATGAACAAAGACACCTTAGGGATAGGTGGACGCTCTTTGGGAAAGGACAACAGGTGTGCAAGGGCCAGGGGGAACACGAGGTACCTTTTTGCACTGAACGCACTGCAAGGCATACTGCCTTTCATAGCAGGGCACGCAGAAGTTCTGGCCGTCCTTCGGGATGAAGCTCTTGGTTCCGATGGGCTGCTGGCAGCGATGGCAGATGAAGCAGGTCTCGTGCCAGCTGCTACCCTTGTATTCCATCCTGCGGGTGCCTGTCAGGGGTCGGGGAGAAAGGAGGACAATCGTGATTCTCACTAAAGGCCCCAGAGGCCAGACCACGCGTGCCTTGTGCGTGGTCTGAAGGACAGTCTTCTGTCCACCCCAGAGCTCGGGGTACTGTCCCGTCCCAGGTCCGTGGGAGGGCGCACGCTGGCACCCCGCAGCCCCAGGGGGTTGGGTGCAGACCGTGTGGTCCTTGTGCAGCATCGCCAGCAGAGGGCGGCAAAGCTCCTCCTCACGGGCTGCGGATGAGGACGCGCCTCCGACAGAGTCCACCGCCTGGTGGAAAGGGTGTCTTTTTCTGATTCAAAGGAGCAAGCGAGGAACCCGGTGAAGGCCTGGTGACAGCGTGATCCTGGCCCGGAGGCCCTGGTGCACCTGCTAGTTGGGGCTCAGCCTCCCTGGGTGGGGACGGAGCCGTGCACCGCGGTTGGTGACTTGCAGGTGTGGGCAGGGGGGCGAGCTTGGCACTGAGCGGGGGCCTCTTGTCCTCTATCTGATTTCGCTGCAGAAGCCACACTGATGGTCTGCACTGCTTTCACCTTGATTTGGTTGTAGCACTTTCTAAAATCAAACCAAGGAAGGAAGCTAGCGCTCAGGTCTAGGTTTGTTTTTTTGGTTTCTTTCTTTCTAGGCTTTTTAAAAAAAGTATCTAGTGCTTGCATTTTTTTTTTTATTATTTTATTTTTCACACACCAGGCCTTTACCAGACACCCTGCCTCTGGTGCTCGGTCCGTTTCCTCTCCTGACTTCTCCATCTGTTAAAATCAGCTTGACCTTAGAGACTGCTCAAAGGTGACGGCCCCAAGGCTCCCTTTCCTGGCCGCTCTTCTCTGGGCTTGTGCCTCTGTCACAGGAGGTACCAGCCAGGTTTCTCCACCGTTTCTACCTAAAACCCCCTACAGCAGAGACGGTGAGATGCACATCCCTGGGGGGGAGGAGGGCGTCGTCTTGAGATCAGCCTGCCAGAATCAAGAAAAAGTCACCTTCTACTCTAAGATAGACATATATTTGTCTTTGTCAAGGCGGCAGTTAATATCTTTCTTCCCGGGGCTTCCCTGGTGGCGCAGTGGTTAAGAATCTGCCTGCCGATGCAGGGGACACGGGTTCGAGCCCTGGTCCGGGAAGATCCCACATGCCGTGGAGCAACTAAGCCCGTGTGCCACAACTACTGAGCCTGCGCTCTAGAGCCCGCGAGCCACAACTACGGAGCCTGCGTGCCACAACTACTGAAGCCCGCGTGCCTAGAGCCCGTGCTCCGCAACAAGAGAAGCCACCGCAATGAGAAGCCCGCGCACCGCAACTAAGAGTAGCCCCTGCTCGCTGCAACTAGAGAAAGACCACGCGCAGCAACGCAGCCAAAAATAAATCAATAAATAACTCAAAAAAAAAAATCTTTCTTCCCAATCTGTAATTTCCAGGCTGTTACCCTGGGAAGCTGTGCCCTTCCCCAAACGCATGGCCCACAGCTCGGGTCCAGGCAGCTGGGCATCCTCACCGGTCAGTCTCCTCACGGACCCAGGAGTCTGACTCTAAATTATCCCTGTAGCCTTGATTCTCTTCACTTGTCAGGGTGACCCCAGCCGCTGTATGGGCTAGGAGGACTCAGCAGGGTACCTTGGTTTCTACAAATTGACATTCATTCTATTGAAGTTGAAAATTCAAAACCCTCAATTGAAGTTCATCCTGCACATCTTTATCCTTTATCCTGCATTCATGAATACAGAGAATTTAAAAAATTACTTTTAAGGGGCATTTCTTTGTGTTCAGTTCCATTCACCAATGTAGTGAACTGAACTCCTTTAAAAGGACACTTGAACATTTAATGTATTTGACATGCCTTTTAAGAACCTCAACTAGCAAACTGGACCCCAAGTTCTTCCTCTTTTTTTTTCTTTTTCTTTTTTGAAGTAACCCCTATTTTTCTTTTCTTTTACTAATTTATTTTTTTGGCCGCGTTGGGTCTTAGTTGAGGCACTCAGGATCTTTTGTTGGTGCGCTCGGGCTTCTCTCTAGCTGTGGCACACGGCTCCAGGGCGCGTGGGCTCTGTAATCTTCGGCACTCGAGCTCTCTTGAGGCGCTCAGGCTCAGTAGTTGCAGCGCGTGGACTTAGTTGCCCCAGGGCACGTGGGATCTTAGTTCCTTAACCAGGGATCAAACCCTCGTCTGCTGCATTGGAGGGCGGATTCTTTACCACTGGACCGCCAGGGAAGTCCCTTAAGTTCTTAAATAATTGTTGTTGAAATGAATTAAACTTATAAATATGATGAATCCTAAAATATCTTAAGCATCAAAACCATTTACAAATTAAGAAAATTCCAGTGTAAAACCACAAGCCTAAATCACTTACTTGATTGCACACTTTCAGTCAGAATCATAAGGTTAATTTACTCTTTAGACCAAAATTTTCTAAACTTCACCCATGTTACCAGATTATTTAACACACTATTATTGCTCTGAGTTGGATTCTCGTTATACGTGTGCCCTTAATTCTAAACCTTCGCAGGGCTAAAGGAAGTGTATCTACCAAAGAAGCTGTCCTGAGAACAGATACCTTCCAGGGCAATTTGAGGGCTCCCTGTGCAACTGTATCGAGCTTCCTAAGAGCTAGGGGTCCTGGCCTGTGCCCCTGACTCCCACTCCCCCAGCCTGAGCCTGATTTGGGGGCCACATCCCCAAAGACGGTCAATGGACAGAGTCCTCTCCTGGTTTTAGGTGGCTCTCTGGTAGGGATGCCAGATTAACGAGGTCCCAGGTGGGATTAGCTGAAATTCCGATTTGCCTGGGAGTCCTGTATTTTATTTGCTAAACATGGCAAGGCTATACCGTCCAGCCACCCCTTACTGGTCACACAGAGGATGTCACTGACCCTAAGTAGCCGATGAACCACCCAAGGTCCAAATCTTAGGCTCTTCTCGTCCGCAGTGTGTGCGTGTCTAACAAGATTTTTTTTTTAAATTCTGTATTGAAAAATTCCATAAAGTATTTTTGTCCACTCTGTTCTTTACAATGAAAGATTCTTCTCTCCCATAGAACAAAGAAACCGAAGTCCCCCCAAAGAGCAAGGGACACAGTCCCATCCTCCCCCACCAACAGACAGGCCACCCATCACTGGCCTTGGCACTGGACCCAGCTGCCGCCGAGCCTGCCAGGAACATAACCTGAATGAGGGCACAGCGCCCAGCTCCCGGCCCAGCACCCATCTGTGGCAGTAACTGACGGGGCAGGAATTCTGCGTGTGTGCAGAGGGCGCGGAGAGGGCGGGAGAAGTGCGCACACATGCACACTCACGCCCGCGTGCGCACGCACTCACACGCGCCCGCGCGTGCAAGCTCTGCGGGGGCGGGCGGGAGGCAAAGGGGGCAGAGGGGGTGGGGGAAGCGCGCACACGCACATTCACACGCACGCGCACAGACACTCAGCGGCTTGGTGCCCACCTGGCATGATGCTCTTCTTGCACTCCTGGCAGCGGGATGAGTACTCCTGCGAGTAGCAGTCGGTGCAGAGCAGCTGGTCCTCCTTGGCAGCGAACGGCTTGTCCACAAGGGACCCCCTGCACCGCGAGCAGTGGAAACAGGCCTCGTGCCAGTGCCGGTCCTTGTAGGACAAGTCCTGCAGGCCCAGAGCACACGAGACGTGAGACGTGAGAGGGGCCGGGGGTGTGGGCTCTGCTGGACCCACAGCGAGGGGGGCAAATGGGCAACGAGGGGCTGGAATGAGTTAGGTAGGATGCTTCTCTTGCTGTTCTTGGGGCCGCTGTTTAGACAGGGTTGTGTGTGCGAGAGATGTGTCTGAAAAACGAGTGGCTTTCCCTTGGGGACTGTAAGAAAGAGAAACGGCACATGAAACTCATCAGCGCTTCTGGACACACAGACCCCGGGAGTCCTCTGGCCGCGAGCACGCTGGGCAAACCCAACTGTACTGGATGATGGGCTGTGATCCCTGCGGGAGGGAGGCCGGGCTGCTGGGAAGCTCAGAGACAGAGCCTGAGCATGGGGCCCTGGCTCAACCTGGTGGAAAGCAGGTCAGGAGAGATCCAGTAGGTGCCATCAGCTGAGCATTGAAGACGTGAGCTGGGCAGAGAAAGGGCACAGACCAGGAGGGCAAGACAGAGGGGCGCCAGGTGGAGCTTGTGGCGGCTCCAGGTAGCTGGCTGGGAGAGAGGAGGCCAAATGAATGAATGCAATTCAGCACTGTCTTTGTTGAGACTTTGAAAGTCGAACAAACCATTTAAAGTCCCATCCGCTGGGGATTCCCTGGTGGTCCAGTGCTTAAGACTCTGTGCTTCCCTGCAGGGGGCACGGGTTCGATTCCTGCTCGGGGAACTAATATCCCACGATACAAGCGTCGTGGCCAAAAAATTTAAATAATTACATAAATAATGCCTTGTCCACTAAGAACAATAATCAGCCTAATTTAAGAAGAGTACGTGTTTTTGATCATGCGATCACTGTTATAACAGTGATTATAGAATAAATGCATTTAACAGTTTTTTTTGTATGGAAAACAGTATGGTAGTTCCTCAAAAAATTAAAAAGAGAATTCCCATATGATCCAGCATTTCCAATTCTGCGTATATGCCCCAAAGAGCCAAAAGAAGGAATCTGCAGACCCACATTCACAGCAGCCAAAGGGGGAAGTCACCCCAGCGTCCATCCACAGATGACGGATAAACATGGACTATTATTCAGCCTCACAAGGGAAACAAAACAAAAAAACACACACTACAACATGTATGAACTCTGAGAACATGCTAAGTGAAATAAGTCAGTCAGAAAAAGACAAATACTGAATCATTCCACTTATATGAGGTCCCGGAGGAGGTGAGTTCAGAGACAGGAAGTAGCAAGGTGGGTACCCGGGACTGGGGCAGTGCGGGTGTGAGTGAGGACAGAGCTTCAGTTTTATAAGATGAAATGTTCGCACAACAGAGTGTAGGTACTTAGCACCACTGTACACTTCCAAACAGTTAAGATGGCACATTTTATGTTACGTGTATTTTACCACAATTAAAAAATAAGTTTTGATTATCACGTGCCATGTGGAAAGCACCCTTGCAGAAGTTCAGCGGGTCCCCTCCGTGAGCCCCACCCCGCTGAGCTGCGAGCCGGGAGGGCGGGGCAGAGGACAGCGAGGCGGCGAGTGAACCGGGAAGAAAGGAAGCCAAGTCCAAGGACATCTGCCTTTGGGGCCTGACCTTCAACACAGCCCAGGTGGACCCTCCACAGACGACATCATGAGAGTGAGGCCACCAGCTGTCACCAGTTGCCCTGGTTAGCGAGTCCCATAGGAGGACGGAGCAGCACGTGGTTAGGGGACTGGATGGTCATGGGAAAGCTCATTTAAAACAATCTCGTGGGTCAAAAGCACTGCAGAAATCCACTTGCCTATGGTTAACATTTCCGGCATGAAAACACATTAGCTACTAGGTTGACAAGAGCTGATTTGTTGACAGACATCTGACACTAGAAAGTTCCCTAGAAATCTGGGTACCACCGCCCTGTCCTGACGAGACCATAGGCACCCAGCCCCAGCTCCTAGCCTCCACGCTCCCGAGGCTGCTGGTCACTTGGTCACTTGCTGTCCCGTGTCCTGCATTCAAGGGAAGGACAGCTCACGCCCTGGCTTCTGCCTAGCCCTCCAGGCCGGTAACAGCAGCCACGTGGAAACATCCCCCCTTCCTGGTCCCACCCCCATCCCGCCCCAGGGAGCTAGTCTCTGTCCTTCCCAGATGCCGGCTCAGCTGAGTCACCAGCCGTCCCTTCCCTGGAGAACTGTGACCCTCACACAGCTGCTCCCTTGTCTGCCCCTCTCAGACGCGCACGCACACGCGCACACACACACACACACACACACACACACACACACACAAGTGTTTCTGCATTAACACTCCACAGCCTTGAAATGTTCATTCAGGGGCATTTGATAATTCTCAAACCTTCTGATGAAGTGTTTTTCCTCGAGATAAATACCAACCCACGCTCCTGCTCTCAGAAGCCTCAGTGTGTCACAGTCTCTGAACAAGCTAGCATCACTGTCAGGGGCGGGGCCGTGGGGAACTGGAACCGGTCCACCCCTGTTCCAGCTGCAGCCAGCAGTGACCGCCCTCCGGTCACCGCCCTGCACACCTGCTGTGCCACCAGTGCCCTCGGGGACAGGGTCTAAAATGCCTGATGTATTTCATCCCAGTGCTTAAAGCGGAGGGCTCCAGACTCAAACCCTGGCTCTGCCACGTATGTACCTGCTGTGGGGCTGGGGGTGAGTCACCTGACCTCTCCCAGCCTCAGATCTGCCCGGGGAAACAGGGATGACAGTGAAGCCCTGACAACGGTCCTGGCACATTGACACGGCTCAATTAATGTCAGTCTTAGATGCCAGCTCGTGGTGACGGCAGATGCCCCAAAGTGTCACTCACTGAGATCACATTTACTCGTGAAGATGGGGATGGAACGGACGCCCTCCCCTAAGCTCCGAACTCCTGGCTCAGTCACTGCTCTGTACAGTTCTTTCAGCCTCCGCAGCCCTTCTGATTCTAAAATTCTTAGTCCCCTCTTACTTGATTTTAGCCGCACAATAACCCCATGAAATAAGGTTTATTCCCATCTGATAGGTGAGCAAGTTTAACGTAACAATGCTAAGACACGGTGAACCCCGTTTCTTGCATCCCTCCTGCTGACCTGCAGCCCGGGAGCATCTCTGCAAGCAGGTCTCAGCTCACTAGCCCAGCCTCCCTCTCTACCCCAGTGTCCTCTCTCACGCCGTGCCCGTGCCTGACCTCAGGGGGCCCGCCCCTCCGCCCCCTCGGCTGGGAGGCCCCACGTGGGCACCAGCCGCTCGGTGACGCCTGTGTGGCCACGAGTGATGCTGGCCCTGCAGGACCCTGTGCCCCTGGTGCCACCCCCACGGGCACCCCCAGAAAAGCCCACGTCATGCAGCTCGCTCAGGACCACACATGGAAGCCCTCATCTGCTGCTGTGCTGTCGGGTTTCCCGTAATTCTCCTTCTCTTGTGGGGTCCTAAGAAGGGAGTCTGAGTCAAGTTGATAATTCACGTCACCACCTCCTCCTGAACTCACTTCTGCAGAGTCCATGCCCTGTGGGCGCGGAGGTGGGAAATGCCACTGGCTTTGGGGGCTCGGGGCTCGTGGGGATGGACCGGAAAACGGCACAGAAAGGCCAAGCCTCCAGGTTAGGTTAGGTTGATTCGACCCGGTGCCTGAACCGAAATGCATGGCTGCTCTGAATGCCCATCCGTAAAACTGGGTTCCTAGCGGCTCTTTCCACCTCTGGTGTTCACGGCTCCAAACAGAGTTTTAGTTTTGGTTTTTACTACCGAGCTAGTCTCGTCTCACTTAATTCTGTTATGTGTCGAGTATGCCACGTGGTCCCCAAAGATACCATTTACATGCGGGAGGTTCAAGGCTAAGACATATGGACGCACTGACTGACTTTCAAGAACTTGGAAATGTTCTAGAAATACCCTGGTTTTAAGGTTCTGTAGAGAGAGAGCATGAAGGGGAGAAACAAAAAAAAAAAAAAAAAAAAAGAAAAATCTTTGACACGTCACAGAAAAAAGACCAATGCTAATCTTATGCACACAGAATGTCACAAATTGCAGTAAAATGTCTGATAAACAAGGTAAGATAAGGCCCAAACACTTCCTTTCAGAATTTATATTTTTCCATTTCAGAAATATGCCTAATATGGGAAGCGCTTGTGGCTTTGCTCCGAATGTGCCCTTGTTGAGACCTCAGCTGAGCCTCAGGGGGAGTCAGTGGCCTGGAGGCACCCCCTCGTCCACCAGTTAATGAGGGCAGCTCCGGGCAGGGGGGTCCCTCATCCTCCTTTAAACGCTGTCTATCCCTCCTAGGCTGGGAGAAGTTCGGCTGCTGATTCCCAAACCAGCCAGTCCCCAGATCCATGGGATTTCACCTCATCAGTGGATCTGCCGTGTCATTCGTGCTCAGCGCTTTGAAAAGGTGTTCTGCACTTTGAGACTGTCAGGCTACCATGTCCCCAACTGCACATTCGTTCAAATCCTTGAAGAACAATGCTGTGCAGCCCTGTCCCAGGTGTGCCCTCAAGGGGACCTGTTTACTTATTTTTTAATTTATTTTTACTATTAATTTATTTTTAATTTTTGGCTGCATTGGGTCTTCGTTGCTGCACACAGGCTTTCTCTAGTTGCAGCGAGTGGGGGCTGCTCTTGGTTGCGATATGTGGGCTTCTCATTGCAGTGGCTTCTCTTGTTGCAGAGCACGGGCTCTAGGCGTGTGGGCTTCAGTAGTTGTGGCACGCAGGCTCAGTAGTTGTGGCTCGCGGGCTCTAGAGCGCAGGCTCGGTAGTTGTGGCGCATGGGCTTAGTTGCTCCATGGCATGTGGGATCTTCCCGGATCAGGGCTTGAACCCCTGTCCCCTGCGTTGGCAGGCGAATTCTTAACCACTGCACCGCCACTAGGGAAGCCCCCAATGCTGGTTTTAGACCTGCAGAAGGTCCTTTGACTGTTACCACGTCTTCCTCTTCGCAGCCCCCTCCAGGCACACGGGTGGGTGGGTTTGGAGGCCCGTCTGACTTTATGGCACTGCTCGCAGAGACACGGAAAACCCAACGTCTGAGCCAGGTACGTGGACCAGAGTTTGCTAAAGGCACCAATTTGCTGATGGGAGGGACCAGCAGCCATCTCTGAGTACTGGCCCAGCTTATCTTTTCTTTGGTTTCTTGACTTTTTGAAGCCCGGGACTTAGGTAGATCTATCCCCTGAAAAACATCTGTAGTCATGCAAAAAAAAAAAAAAAAAATTTTTTGCTGGTGTCCACAGGTGTCCAGGAAAAATTTCCGGAAGAGCATAAGGTCAGAGGATCATAAATTTTTATTTGTATTACCTGTTGTCAACTATTCCACTGGCCATAAAAATGAATGATTTTTACCCCTGGAGATCACAGCATTTCCTCAGAGTTAACTAAACAGAAAGAAAGGACAGAAAGAGAGTCTGCGTAGAAATGATGCTGAAACACAGGTAAGCTACCTATGGAAGCAGGTCATTCTGAAATCCTGCCTACCTCATTTGAAAGTCAGTCAATACCCACAACATCAGCCTAATCCCCAGTGGCTTGCAGTATTTTAAGTTACACACAAATGTCCTTCAGAGGGAGACCCAAGTGGGGCTTATGGCACCCCTGCTATTTTCAGACAAAAGAACGGCCACCAGACCCGCCAGCCTAGCTGCTCTGCCCCGCGCCCCACCTGCCGGGCTGGGGCTCCTCTTCCCGAAGTGCAGGCACATTTTTCCTGCCATCACTTCCTCCACAAAACCAACTGCATAATTACTTCTGAAAGCCAAGAAAACCGTTCCAAATATTCAGAAGCCCCAAGTGGCAAGGTCTAACTGCAAGTTCACATCTTTTCCCTTCCCACATGTGCAGAATCACGTGGTGTAACTCCACAGAGAGTGAACCGTTATCCGGGTTGAAAAGTTCAGCGTGACTGACGCCCGACTTTGCAGCAGTCTTGTTGATTTTGGCCCCATTTGGGGAATTCTTGTTTATCTGCTCCGAAAGCACTGCTGAAGGATAGCTAGTTTCAAGGGTCTGTCCACTAAATCATACTGAAGAAATGATCAGTGACTTGGCTTTTGTTTTTACTTTAGCTCCCAGGCAAGGGTGATGAGCCCTAAATCTCCAAAACATCCCCTTTAAACCAGAGTTGTTTGTCAGAATGATATCTGAACCTCTCACCTACTTATGTCTTTTCCAGGTAAAGCCTTTATAAAATAATAATTGTTTTCTCTGCTTCTTAGTTCCTCCTCAAAGCGGACATTTTTTTGATGTTTCTCTAGTGAAAACTGATAAAGAGACAGGGCGAAGCTTCGAGAGGCCGGGGGAGGGAGAAAGCTGCAGGAAGGCAGTCGGAAGAGAAGAGGGGGTGGAATTTTCCACACCATCAGCCGCGCCTTAGAGCACTGAGTGCATGGTAGCTACACACCACGAGAACCCATGATGCAGGCTCCCTTGTTGTAGCTCCCTTTTTTTTTTTTTTTTTTTTCTGTACGCGGGCCTCTCACTGCTGCGGCCTCTCCCGTTAAGGAGCACAGGCTCCAGACGCACAGGCTCAGCGGCCATGGCTCACGGGCCCAGCCGCTCCGCAGCATGTGGGATCCTCCCGGACCAGGGCACGAACCCGTGTCCCCTGCATCGGCAGGCGGACTCTCAACCACTGCGCCACCAGGGAAGCCCTGTAGCTCCCTTTTATAAATGTGCAGACGGGCACAGAGGGGTCAAGCCACGGGCCCACGATCACACAGCCAGTGAGACGCAGAGCCAGGATGGAATGGGGCAGCTTGGTGTCTGAGCTCTCGTGCTTGGCCTGGAGATGAACGCAGAGGGGCTCAGACACACATCCCACAGGGCTGGAGGTCGGAGGGCAGGCGGCTTTCAGACAAGCAAGACCAGCCACTCTTGCCCGTGGCCACAGCCAGAGCTCTGGATGTTTTAAGGGTTCCACGGGACAGGTGTCGAGTCCCGTTTCCCTTCAGCTCCACGTGCCACTCCTCTGTGGAGCCACGACACGTGGCTGCAGCCTGGGCTCAAGTGGCGACATCCCACACCCTTTGTCTCTGCTCAGGGCAAAGGTTTCTTCCCCGTAAGATGGAAATTATCCCTCGACTGTCACTAAACACCCAGCGCCAGTAAGCCGGCTGCTTACTGACCGTCATGGCAAGGATGGATGCAACAGAAACAGGGCAGACGCGCGCTGGACCACTCCGGATCGCCCCCAGCAGAGCCAGCCCTAACTGCTCAGCTGGCAGCCATACATCCTCATCGTCCCCACAAAGAAGAGAAGCTCCCCCGATGCCCCAGTGCAGGCAGGGCCTCTCAGCCCCTCCAGCCAGGGGTGGGCGCCGGCTCTCCCCAACGCACGCTCACTGCGCCGATACTGACCGCTCGCACCTGCCCCACGAGTCAGCCCAGGAGGGAGAGAGCTGCCCTCGGGGGAGCATGGGATCGGGCGGCAGGTGGCCGGTTAGATAAGGATGCTGACCACGGGGTCATCACAAGTGGACCTGGGATGCTCGGCACACACGTTCCAGAAAAGCCCCGACCAGGTGCGGCGGGACTGGGACCGGCAGAGACCGAGTCCGTGGGGAGGAGGCTGGGAAAGGGCAGTGGAGGGTCCGAGCCCAGCAGAGGGGCCTCCAAGGCGTCCAGGGTGATGACCAGGACGTGAGCACAACTGTGCTGAGAAGCACGTGGTTCCTGGGGAGTCCAGTGTGGGTGTCCAGCGGGGTTGGGAGGCCCAAGGGAGGGCGGAGAGCACGGGGCTGGGGGATGCCCAGGGGCGGGTACCTTGCAGTCGCAGCCAATCAGCTTCCCGCACTCCTCGCACGTGCTGGCGAAGAGGGCCTCGAAACAGGCCACGCAGTAGGGCCGCTCCTCACGCAGGATGTACTTTCTGCCGAAGAGGGAGTCCTCGCAGTGGTGGCAGTCGAAGCGCTCGGTCATCCTGGCACCAGATTTGTGCCGCCTACCAGGGAGGAGAGAAAGGACAGGTGCGGTGAGCGTGCCCGATGTCCTGTGCACACGGCAGTGACCGTCCTGCTCCGTTAGGGCCACCTTTCCCATCATCGGTGGCTACATCCTCTGCGTGAGCAATCGACACTCACCCTTGAAGCGGGTGTAATTTTCAATGATACTTTTAAAAACTTAGCTGGGGGCAGTTCTGTGTCTGAGTACATTCCACTTCTTTAAAAGTCCCAATTCTGGGTGACTGTGTCAGAAAACGTGATCCCAGTTTTGGACCCAAGAAAGAGCTGGCATCAGAGCCCTCATCCCCTGGAAGGAGCATCTGCTTCAAACATGGGACGCAACCTCACATCTTCCCATTCTCCCTGCCCCCAAAATAGCACAGCAGGGATAGAAAACAATATGCTCATTGCTATAAAAAGACTTTCCGTGAGCTCCCCTTTATGATTCATGAATTTGAATAAGAAGAAACCACAGAAGCCAAGGGAGGGGGGTCAGAGCTGGTAAACCTGAGGCCACGGGAGCATCACCTCGACCCGGCTTCACTGGGAAGTACGCCCGGCTCCTGCCCAAGAGGAGGCGCCCCGGGGGCCTCATTCCTCCCAGATGACAAGACTATCCTCTCTCAGCCCAGGTATCCAGGGAGCAGGAGAAAGGGAAAGGCTGGCTCCCAAGGACGGGGAGGATCACGGTGGGAAACACAGTGACGGCAGTCAACGGCCACTCCAGGCGACACCTCGAGCTGCATTTTTCCAGGATGAGTGTGGTGTGTGTCTGAGCAGAAAGGACAGGGTAGGGGCAGAGGAAGGCGGGAGGTTTCACCCTCCCCCGCTCCCCATGTGGTTCCTGCACAAACATGTCAGCACTACCCCAGAAAGAGCCGGTCTACCCTGGGAAGGCTAGGTGTGGAGAAACACCGCCGAGCCATTAGAAACACGGTCCAACTTCTTTAGAATTATCTTCTCAAGTGGCAATATTTGATTTGCTACAAGTGAAAAAGCTTTATAAATTATTAAATATGGAGACAGTTTGACTGTGTAACTCTGAGTGACGTTTCACAAACTCTGATTAAACTTGATTCCATTTCAGTCATTTCCACCCACTTAGGAGTGAAATTCCACAATCATACCCCAGGATGCAAATGAAATATTGCTGCCTGGTTTATGAGATAATAGCGAATTTGATAGTGTTTATTTATTTTGTACTCTTGTGTATATAAGATCCTGACAACTGTAAGCAAAGAAGTGGACAACTTTCAAGCATCCATACTTGGTTACTTCTGTGTTTAGAGGACGTTTTTTTCCCAAAAGTATGAAGCATGCAGCTGGACACATGAATTGCTCTTCCTGGAGAAAACATTGTCCGGACATTCTTGCAATAACATCACAAGATGAGGCTCTTGGGCGTTTGAATTTTTGTTCTGAAACACAACATGTAAATATCCTTTGTCCTAAGGCCACCGTCAGGTTGCAGCGGCTATGTTGGCAGAAGATGCAATGCTTTCCTGTAATTCCTCAGTTACTGGCCTTGAAAGTGGCCATCGTTTAGTTCATCGCAGTTAAGCGCCGTCCCTCCAACACATAGATTTTTCGAATAAAGCCTGCCATTTACCTGTGGAACCTTATTTGTCTATTCTGGTCACACAAATTTAAGAACAATGACTTGAGGATTTGAAATAAGAACAAGGAAAGGAGATAGGGCTATAGATCATAAAATTGTTTAATCTGGAAACAATTTGGGAGATTATCTATGACTACCTCATTTTATGGATGGAAAAACTGGAGGCCAGGAATATTAATGAAAACAGAAGATTCATATGAGCATTCGCAAACAGCCGTCTCATTTAGAAAAAAGAAACTCCCGATCTAAATGGAAAGGTGGTTCCATGTGGGTTTGGACAAGCACAGGCCCTGCGGGGGAAAGGAGACGACAGACCATAGCCTGCACCAACCCCACTGAGCACCATTCCTGTGCTCTGGAGTCATCAAAGTGGGGAACTGTTTTCGTCCCAGGTAAGGCCCTGGTGATGCTTACAGACCTGGGATATGCTTTCTACCTCCTCCAACTCTGCAGGACTGGGACAGAAATCATCTAACAGAGTAAACTGTGAGAACACACAGGGCTCCACGTCGGCTGAAGGGGACCGAGGTGACCCCGAGAAAATGCCCCATCACTGAAACCAACTCCCAGGAGGACCAGTGTGGCCGCAACGGGCCCGGAGGGTCCGACAAGCCCCCGTTTCTGCAGAACTGTCTTGGACGCTGGTGGATGTCTCTCCCATCCTGTTCCTTATCTCCTCTGAGAAGTCACTCCAGTTCTATTGACTAGGACAGCACTTATGCTTAAACCAACAAGTTGGGGTGGAAAGTGAGACCATCACTAATGAGGGGCAGAGCAGAGGGACACAAATCTGACCGCATTTCCGGCAAAGTTACACGAAGCACAAATCCCTCAGCATCACAATCAGTAGCCCACGAGCTACTGAGGAGACCAAGAGCGTCCCTTCCACCACAAAGTGTTTAAAACCAATTCTTCTTCAATCAAATGCTACCAAATAGAAAATTATTATACAAAATTGTGTATTTAAAGTTATATGATCCATCTTAAGCCTCTTTTTAATGGCAAAAACTTAGCTATAGGCTTGCAGTAGACGCCTCCTATGACTCCATTTTTTAATCTTATAAAATGCCGGGTTGGGCTTCCCTGGTGGCGCAGTGGTTAGGAATCCGCCTGCCAATGCAGGGGACATGGGTTCGAGTCCTGGTCGGGGAAGATCCCACATGCCGTGGAGCAACTAAGCCTGTGCGCCACAGCTACTGAGCCTGCACTCTAGAGCCCGCGAGCCACAACTACTGAACCCACGTGCCACAACTACTGAGCCTGTGCACTAGAGCCCATGCGCCACAACTACTGAGCCCGTGCGCCACAACTACTGAAGCCCGCACCCCTAGAGCCCGTGCTCCACAACAAAAGAAGCCACCGCAATGAGAAGCCCGTGCACCGCAACAAAGAGTAGCGCCCACTCGCTGCAACTAGAGAAAGCCCGCATGCAGCAACAAAGACCGAACGCCGCCAAAAATAAATAAATAAATTAATTAATTAATTAATTTTAAAAAAGCCAAACAGAACACCTTGGTTTTTTGTGTGGTTTTTTTGTTTTTGTTTTTGTTTTTTTGCGGTATGCAGGCCTCTCACTGTTGTGGCCTCTCCCGCTGCGGAGCACAGGCTCCGGACGCGCAGGCTCAGCGGCCATGGCTCACGGGCCCAGCCGCTCCGCGGCACGTGGGATCTTCCCGGACCGGGGCACAAACCCGCGTCCCCTGCATCGGCAGGCAGACTCTCAACCACTGCGCCACCAGGGAAGCCCATCTTGGTTTTTTTTAACCTGACTGTGCACAATCTGCTTACCCTCTCTCAACTGCCGTATCCCTCCCCGCGGGTTACCTGTCACTCCTGCCCATCACCTGGTGCACAGGTGCTGACAGCATGAAGCAGAGGCAAGCAAGGAGACATCTGGACTGCAGGTGTGACTGCTGACTTGTTATTCAGGAACCAAACCCAAATCCCAGCGTCTGGGAGTTCTCACCCCTCCCCCGGGGTTAGGTCATCCTCTGATATCATCCCCCTTGGCTCTGAACAAGCACCCAGATCTTAGGGGGCAGGTTTACAGGTGTGGCCACAGGCTCAGCCACCGACCACAGTGCTGGGAGAGGAAAGTCCTGGGGTGAGGGGTGGGTGCAGAGCTTTGATCTCCGATTAAAACCAATTCTCCACCCGCGCTGAGTCCAAGGCAAGGACACAGGTTCAGAGCGCAGCGGGCAGCAACGCACAGGGCTGCCCCATGGAAAATAATGACTATCTGCAAGGTCCACAGGCTTATATGTGTGGGCTATTTTTATCTTCTCAGGTTTAAGAACTGTCAGTGTCTGGAGTTGCAGGCTGCTGTGGGGGAGGGAAGGGGGGAAGGGAAGAGAGAAGAGAAACAAGAAGGGAGGAGGAGAGGAAGTTGAGAGGTGGGGAAAAGAGAGAAAGGAAGGAGGAGGGAGATGGAAGGAGGGCGTTTAGAACCCAGGAAGCACATGCATTTTTTCTTTTTTTACCGGAAACATTTCTTGGGAATCAAGGGAGGGGCAGAGTTTCAGGTGTTTCCTGAACAGGAGGCTCTTTGGGCCACACGAGTGTCCATGGAGCACCCTCTTCAATGCTCCCTTTTCTCAACCACGTACTTTAATCGGACCCCAAAGATGCCATTTGCCTCCTGCCCCTCGAAACCCACACGTCTTTTTCTATCCACGCTGCTCCAGGAGACTGCCCTAACACCCTCGATTCCTCCAGAGAAATCTGTGAACATTTCCAAATTCTTCCCACAAGCAGGAGGCAGCCTCAGTAAGTCAGTGCCGAAAAAGCCATGCCCAGCTTTAAATGCCACCCGGGTCCCAGGTGGGAAACGCCATGGCTTACCAACATCCAGAGCTTTTTAGAGAGAATTAAGAAAATTGGTCTGTTGCATGTGGGCTTGCTCTTTTGAAGAATGTACTGGAAAATGCAGTGTTTTCATGACACCACAGGACGCTGACTGCCTGTGCACCTCTCAGCCCCCAGCCGTAAGCCCCGCAAAGGTGGACCCTAGGATCACCGCGGCCACACCAGGTGACAAACATGGGTGAGGCGCTTCATAAACACCTGGGGAATGAATGAACGGACTCGTGGATGGACAGCGGGTGAACACAGATATCCCAGAGCACAAACATGTAGGCAACATCCAGAGAGGAAACGAGGAATGTTTTTTGTGAACAACCCACTTTGCATAGCAAACCCCAGATGTAATGGGGCTTGGCATCCGATGCTGGTACAATTTCTAATGCAACAGATCCTGAGCTGCATTCTTTCTCCTCCGCCTCTGGCCTCTTCCCCCTTCCAGATACATTGCTGCTTCCACAGTGGGTGGAACGGTTCTTACTGTGTTTGGATCCAAACCCATGTGAACACACAGCTGCACAGCCCCAGATGAGGCCTGGTCAGGCCAAGACGCACAAGCCTCACCATGAGATGCTCCCAACATCTCTGTGCAGAACTACCAGCTCCCCTGACCCAGGCTCCAGGTACCAGTGGGGCCCTGGGTGTCCTACACGGATGCAGCAGACTATAAATCAGAGATCCTCTGTCCAAAGGCAGGGGCTCTCACACCAGAAGGGAAGCCAGAGAACAGTCTGCACCAGTTTGTTTTCCTATGGACAGAAGGATCAACATATGGACCAGCTTTGCTACCCCGACAACAACTTTCCATTAGTCCAGCTGAACTGTCTCTCTTAAATAAAAACTCTGCTGAAAGGGAAAGGGACACCAGCTTACGGGATGTTGCTATTTATTTTTTTTTGCGGTACGCGGGCCTCTCACTGTTGTGGCCTCTCCCGTTGCGGAGCACAGGCTCCGGACGCGCAGGCTCAGCGGCCATGGCTCACGGGCCCAGCCGCTCCGCGGCATGTGGGATCCTCCCAGACCGGGGCACGAACCCGTGTCCCCTGCATCGGCAGGTGGACTCTCAACCACTGCGCCACCAGGGAAGCCCGGGATGTTGCTATTTTTAAAAACATATTATAATGTATTTAAAATTCATTTGAAATCCATTTTGGGATTCTTTTAAGAATGACTATGCCTACTGCTGTATATTTATGGCTTCATTTACTGAAACTTTTTTGACTATATAGGCAGGGATCAGGGAGGTATTATAACTTGATATATAAACTGGTAACTTTCAAAAATGTTTAACAAGCTTGATTTGTCTATGCTCATGTGAAGAAATGTTTTGTGTGAGAGACGAGGCTTGAATAAGGTGAACCGCTGCCTTTGGAATTATCTTTTGGATACTGAAAATGGGAAATAACAAATGTCAGATTTCTGACCTTAAGACCATAAACTACGAATAGTGACACTTGTTTTGATGTCCTGCGGACTTTTAAATCCAGTCAACAGGATATATTAAGTAACCTCTCTTTTCTAGGTACCGTCTTAGGCCCTGGGAGACTGAGATAAAACACACAGTCTCCGGAAGAGTTTAGTTCTAGCTCCAAATAGTTTAAATCACCTTTAAGATACTATCTGGATAGTTAATCTCGAAACGTGTCAGTTCTGTCTACGCAGGACAAGCATCATTATGTGGGCTAGGACGGCGATCAGCCTCAGGTCCGTAACTAGCACGTGTGTGGTGTGTGTGTGTGTGTGTGTGCTGTGTGTGTGTGTGTGTGCTGTGTGTGTGGTGTGTGTGTGGTGTGTGTGTGGTGTGAGTGTGGTGCGGGTGTGTGGGTATGTGGTGTGGGTGTGGTGTGTGCGTGTGTGGTGTGTGTGTCGGGGTGTATGGTGTGGGTGTATGGTGTGTGTGTGTGGTGTGGGTGGGTGTATGGTGTGTGTGTGTTGTGTGTGTGTGGTATGTGTGTGGTGAGTGTGTGTGGTGTAGCGTGTTGTGTGTGTGGTGTGTGTGGTGTGTGTGGTGTGTTGTTTGTGTTGTGTGTGTGGTATGTGTGTGTGTTGTGTGTGTGTTGTGGTGTGTGTGTTCTGTGTGTGTTGTGTGTGTATGGTGTGGTGTGTGTGTGATGTGTATGGTGTGTGTGTGGTGTGTGTGTGTTATGTGTGTTGTGCGTGTGTGGTGTGTGTGTGGTGTGTATGCATGGTGTGTGTGGGTGTGTTGTGGGTGTGGGTGTGTATGGTGTGTGTGGTGTGTGTGTGTGTTGGGTGGTGTGGGTGTGGGGGTGTATGGTGTGTGTGGTGTGTGTGTGTGGTGTGTATAGTGTGGGTGTGTGGTGTGTGTGGTGTGTATGGAGTGTGTGGTGTGTATGGTATGTGTGTGGTGAGGGTATGGTGTGTGGGTGTGGGTGTATAGTGTGTGGTGTGTGTGGTGTGTGTGGTGTGTGTCGGGGTGTATGGTGTGGGTGTATGGTATGTGTGTGTGTTGTGGGTGGGTGTATGGTGTGTGTGTGTTGTGGGTGTGTTGTTGTGTGTTGTGTTGTGTGTTGTGTGTGTTGTGTGTGTGTGTTGTGTGTGTGGTATGTGTGTGGTGAGTGTGTGTGTGATGTGTTGTGTTTGTGGTGTGTCATGTGTGTGTGGTGTGGTGTGTGTGTGGTGTTTTGTGTGTGTTGTGTGTGTGTGGTGTGTGTGGTGTGTTGTGTGTGTGGTATGTGTGTGGTGTGTGTGGTGTGTGTGGTGTGTATGTGGTGTGTGTGGTGTGTATGGTGTGTGTGGTGTGTGTATGTTGTGTGTGTTGTGCGTGTGTGTTGTGTTGTGTGTGTGGTGTGTATGGTGTGTATGGTGTGTGGTGTGTGTGTGGTGTGTGGTATGTGTGGTGTGGGGGTGTATGGTGTGTGTGGTGTGTGTGTGGTGTGTATAGTGTGGGTGTGTGGTGTGTGTGGTGTGTATGGAGTGTGTGGTGTGTGTGTGGTGTGTATGGTGTGGGTGTGTGTGGTGTGTGGTGTGTGTGGGTGTGTTGTGTGGTGTGGGTTTGGGGGTGTATGGTGTGTGTGGTGTGTGTGTGTGGTGTGTATGCTGTGGGTGTGTGTGGGTGTGTGGTGGTGTGTGGCGGGGAGGGTGTGTACCCCACCCTCTCTCCCTCTGCTTCCTGGGAACGTGTGGTCCAGTTATCCATGTCTGTTTACACAGAACAAAAGGAAAAACTCTCACTGCCCTTCATGCGTCTCCTCCCATCTCCAAAAGGCAGCTCTGGGTCTGATTTGCTCTCATCCGCCTGGCCTTCCATGTGCAATGATCCCAACTTCCAGGAAAGTCTGGCCCCTCACTGTCCTCGAAACCCTGCTCCCCGTGGCGTTTCTCTAGCACAACCATCAGGGCCCTGGCACAACAGGCATGCACACCTCCTGCTGCTGCTTTCGCTTGCTGCCTAAGTTGGCTAATTCTTATTTGTTCCAAGAGTTGTACCACCAAACATAGACCTATTTTTTTTTTTTTTTTTTGCGGTACATAGGCCTCTCACTGTTGTGGCCTCTCCCGTCGTGGAGCACAGGCTCCGGACGTGCAGGCACAGCAGCCATGGCTCACGGGCCCAGCCGCTCCGCAGCACGTGGGATCTTCCCAGACTGGGGCACAAACCCATGTCCCCTGCATCGGCAGGCAGACTCTCAACCACTGCACCACCAGGGAAGCCCCAGACCTATTTTCTTGAAACCTAAATGTTTACAGGCTTCAAGGATGCTCTTTTACACTGGTTTTATTTACCCATAAAAACAAGGCAGACGAACTTCCCTGGTGGTGCAGTGGTTAAGAATCCGCCTGCCAGTGCAGGGGACACGGGTTCAATCCCTGGTCCGGGAAGATCCCACATGTCACGGAGCAACTAGGCTGGTGCGCCACAACTACTGAGCCTGCACTCTAGCACCGGTGAGCCACAACTACTGAAGCCCACATGTGCTCCACAACAAGAGAAGCCACCGCAATGAGAAGCACGCGCACCGCAACGAAGAGTAGCCCCCGCTCTCAGCAACTAGATAAAGCCCACACTCAGCAACCAAGACCCAATGCAGCCATAAATAAATAAATGTATTTTATAAAAAACAAAAACAAAAACGGCAGCCACTTCTCCTGTGGGCACAGACCCTTAGAAACACCTAAAGGAGATCTGTAAGTCACAGACTAAATCAGCGCTGGCAACGTGTGGCTGACAAAGGCCAAGGGTGAGTAGGGTGACATGTGATGTCCAAACTCAGTGTGTGAGAATCACCCATGAGAAGTGGACTAAAGATGGACAGACCAGAGGCTGCCCTGAACCTCTCATCAGAGACCCAAGAGGGTGGGCAAGCACATTTTACAGTGAAAGGAAAGTGAGGACCACCAGTAGGAAAGGGGTGATGGAATCTTAAAAAAACAAGACTGAGAGCTGGTGGGCAGAACTGGAACGCAAAGTTGCTGGGGAACGGTGGTAGTCAGGGTTCTCCAGAGAAGGAGGACCAAGGGGAGAGAGAGATATATATATAATACGAAGAGGTTTATTATTGATATTAGGAATTGGCTTATATCATTACGGAGGCTGGAAGTCCCAAGCAGCTGACGAGCTGGTGACCCAGCAGAGCTACTGGGCGGTTCTAGTCTGAGTCTGAAGGCCTGAGAAGCAGGGCGCCAGAGGTTTAAGTTCTAGCTCAAAAGCCGTCAGGCTCAAGACCCAAGATGAGCTGACGCTTCAGTCTGAGACCAGAGCCTGGAGAGGACGAGTCCCAGCGCCACAGTAGGGCAGGGGGAGTCCCCTCCAGCTCAGCCTTTTATGCTGTTCAGGTCTCCAGCTGATTGGATGAGGCCACCCACTTGGGAAGAGCACCCAGGCTACAGATTAAAATGTTAACCACACCGAGAGACAACCTCACAGACACACCCAGAAATAACATTTGTGTGTGGGCACCTGGTGGCCCAGTCAGGTCGACACAAAATTAACCCTCACAAGAGCTAACGCCAAAATCCACCAGTCAGGACAAGAGAGGCCATTCCCTTAACTCACCCCAAAGTCACAATGCCAGCCTGGACTCCGGAAGACTGGGCTCTCAGTCACTAGAGGAGGGCTTGTGCGTTCAGTTCGAGGTGGCCATCTTCAGGAAGGGACTGCTCAGTGTAAGTCCACGGGACCAATGTGGCTCTGACAAAACTGTCCTGAGAAAACCACCTAGGAAGTATCCAATGTCTCTTTCTGCTCATGGGAGCTCACAGAGCTGGGTATCTCCTGGCGCTGAGTCAGAGCAGCTTAGGTAATTTACCTGCCTACTCCAGCCCCCTGCTGATAACGAGGCAGCCTGAGCCCCAGAGGCTGGGGAACCAGCCCAGGGCGGGGCAGGAAGAGAACCCAGACCTCCTGAGCCCAGGATGATTTTTTTCAATATCCTGCTGGGTGGGCCCTTTTGTCTACAATTTAGAGTCTTTTCAGTACTGGAAGTGGTTTAACAACAACCTTGGGTGAAAGTATGCAGACTAAGGCCTCACTGAAATGTTCCGGTGCATCTGCCACAGCTTAGTGGTTAGAACTCAGGCTCTCAAGTTAAGAGCTGCCTGGGGTCAGCTCTCAGGGTCACCATTTCTAGGCTGGAAAACCTTGAGGAAAGTTACCTTGATCTCTCTGTGCTTCAGTGTATCTGTAAAGACGAGGGTAATATCCAATTTGTATACACTGCTTCTGATGTGCAGGCAACCCTGCAAAGCAAGCCACCACCTTATCTGTGTTTTCCAGCTGTTGAAACTGAGGCACCATGAGATTAGGTGACTTGGCCAAGACTGCACCGCTCGGGGCTGATGGATGGGAACGTAAGCTCAGGCAGCCTAGCTCCAGCCCAAGCACACGGGCTACCTGCCACACCTGCCTCGTGGCACGTTTGTACCTGAGCCTACCCCACTGTGCCTGGCACTGCCTGGCGTCTGGTAAGCCAACACAGCCCTCTGAACATGCAGCTGTGCAGAAGCACTGAGGCATGCCAGGATAACAAACACTGAACCCCATTCTATACATTAACTGATAAGCCTTAAAGATTCAGGATGAAAAACACTGTGAAAAAATTCATATAGATGCACAATAAAATGTTCTTCACTGTTTGCTTTTATAGGAGTTCAACAGGCAGCCTAGGAATTCCTGTACTTCTCAGACTTGCCCCAAATGTTTTTTAGTCGAAATCACCTTCAGGATACCAAAGCCTCTCCCTCTAACGTATTATTACAAAACACACACAAGCAGGGGTTAGCGCCAAAGGGGTGGGAAGTATTTGGCACTGGTTCTGAACACAGTTCTCCCGGCTATGAGTCCCAGCTGTGATTTATTGTGATTTAAGTGCCCTAGTGCAGCTCATTTAACCTGGTTAGACTAGTGGGAACGGAAACCCTAATGGGCATCCGAAAGTAAAGAGAACTCTCTTCATTTGTCAATAAAGCATTTAACACTCTCTTCCTGCAATTTTAGGTATGCTAAGGTATCACACGAGTACAGTTAAAGATTACTACTGTGTTCGTCTAAAACAAGACCCTTTTTTTTTTTTTTTTAACCCTGGTGGTTCAGTAGTTCAATTTTGGGGCGGGGTCCCTCCCACCCAAGGTACCCCCGGGGTGTCCCCGTGGCCCAGCTCTCCTGTCCCCATGTCCTCCCACTGCCCAGCACGCCCTCCCCAGATGCCCCCACCGACCCCGGTTCCCCTGCCCCGGGGTCCCCCTCCGCCCAGGCTCCCCCGTCCCCAGGTCTTCCTCCACCCCCGGCCCCCCTGTCCCCTGTCCCCCACTGCCGGCCCCCTGGCCCTAGCCCGGCTGGAGCGCACTCACCGCGCGGCTTCTCGCGGACGGCGGACGGCAGCTGAGGTCCGGGCGGCTGGGCCCGGGGAGAGGCGCGCCCCGCCCGGAGAACCCCGCGTGTCATTTGACCAAATAAGGAGACGCTCGCTGGGCGGCGCGGGCGGCACTGCCGAGCGGGCGAGCGCCCCTGGGCTCCGGGGCGGCGCCGGGGACCCCGGCCCTTTGTTTGCCGCGGGCGTTTCCTCCGTCCTGCGGCGTCGCGGGCGCCGGCTCCGGGACTCCCGCCGGGTCCCGAGCGCGCGGCGGCCCGGCCGGGGAGGTGCGGGGGAGCACGGCGGAAGGGCGGCCACTTACCGGGTCCGGAGGAGCGGGAGGCGCGCCGAGGACGGGGGTTGCGGAGGGGGGCGTCTCTCCGCGGCCCGCGCGGCCCCTCTGCCACCAAGTGAGCCTGCCGATGGCAGGAAGAATGGGGAAGGCCGGGTCTTTGTCCCGCTGGGGAGGGGCGGGGAAGCACCAGTCGCCCACACTCCAGGCCGAGGGCTCCTCGGACGTTCTGTGGCCCCCTCCGGGCCAGGAAGACCTAACAGAGGAGGAGAAAGCGCCTCCCACACCAGAGCCCAGGCCCCCGAGCCCGGCCTGGGGGGGTCAGACGCGGAGAGCTCACAGCGGCCGGGATGGAAACGTCCTCCGCGTGCAGCCGGGGCGCAAGGTGGGCAGAAGGACCGCGGGCAGGCGTGTCGCGTTTAGCATCGGTGGGGCTCAGAGAAGGGAAGCTCTCTGATTGCTTTCCCTTCTTTGATGCTCTGTGTCTCATGATGTTTTAGCGGCTCCCCATATGGGCCTCCATCACGGAATCACAGAACCTGAGCACCATCCTATTAGCTACCACCTACATCCTATTAGCTACCACCTACATCCTATTAGCTACCACCTACATCCTATTAGCTACCACCTACTATTAGCTACCACCTACCATCTAGCCCTACCGGGCATCTCATTGGATTTCGCCCCTTAAAAGTTAAGGGTTAATGATACCCCCGTTTTATGGTGGAGAAATTTCAGCTCACAGAGGTTTGCTCAAGGCCTGCTGACCCGGAGTGTGTCAAGGCCAAGCCCTGGTATCTCACAGGAGAGTAGGTGCCCCTAGTCCCGTCAGTGACTCCAGGGCCACTAGGGGCTGAGACTCGCCCCAGACCTGGGCCCCCAGGCCTCTGCCTCGCCTGCTTCCTGCCTGAGCCTTTGCAGCTTCTCACCAAGAACGGAAGTGTGGGCTCCGGACCCGATTTCCCACTGACAGTCAAAGCAGGCCCTATCTTGAAATCCAGGGCAAACTATATAGAAAAGCCTTTCCCTCTGACAGTTACCTAGGTATTTGTCTATTTAGTTGCAAATTACAAAATGATCTAGTTCTCAAATGATGAGCCTAAAGTTTTAGTTCGTAAAAACAAGTTGAAAAAATAATGAAACATTAATTTCTGCATTTATCTTCTTTTCGCTCTTTTGGCTTACTTGATTTTATTTTACTTTTTCTTTTAGCTTTCTGAGTTGAATGTTTAATTCATTTATTTTAATTTTTTAATTGATAGTTATTTGGTTCTATAAATTTTCTTCTACACAGACTCTGATATGTTGTGTTTTCTTATTATTTTAAAAAATTCTACAGTTTAATTTTGTATATTTCCTTTGACCTAAAGGATAGCGGAACATATTAAATGACCCTATGGGGATGTAATCAGCAAAATCGAGACTCTGGAAGCAAATTCACTCTGTTTCTACAGTAATATCACTCAGGAAAAAAAAAAAAGAAAGAAAGGAGAGAGATGGAGGAGGAAACCAATAGATTAAAAAAAGACTTAACCAACTTCAATGAATGGATAGACCTTACTTAGATTCTGAATCAAAGAACAAACTATTGGAAAAATAAGTTTTCATGAGACAATCTTGGGAAATGTAACACTAACAAATGGTGACATTAATAAATTAATATTAATTTATTTTAGGTATGATAATGAAATTAGACACACACACACACACACACACATATTTTTTGTGGTTTTTTTTGTTTTTTTTCTTTGCGGTACGTGGGCCTCTCACTGTTGTGGCCTCTCCCGTTGCGGAGCACAGGCTCCAAACGCGCAGGCACAGCAGCCATGGCTCACGGGCCCAGCCGTTCCATGGCATGTGGGATCCCCCCAGACCGGGGCACGAACCCGCGTCCCCTGCATCGGCAGGCGTACTCTCAACCACTGCGCCACCAGGGAAGCCCTCACACACATATTTTTTAAGCCCTTACTTTTCAGAAATAACACCAAAATGTTTGCCAATGAAAAAACATTATGTCTGGGGCTTCCCTGGTGGCGCAGTGGTTGAGAGTCCGCCTGCCGATGCAGGGGACACGGGTTCGTGCCCCGGTCTGGGAAGATCCCACATGCCGTGGAGCGGCTGGGCCCGTGAGCCATGGCCGCTGAGCCTGCACGTCCGGAGCTTGTGCTCCGCAATGGGAGAGGCCACAGCAGTGAGAGGCCAGCGTACCACAAAAAAACAAAAAACAAAAAACAAAAAGCATTATGTCTGGGGTTGTTTCAAAATAATTTGGGCTGAAGGGTATATATATATATATATATATATATGAAATAGTATCAGCCATAGATTAATGGTAATCGTTGAAAGGTGGTAGAAGTTCATAATACTGGTCTCTTTCTTTACTGAATCCTTGAAATATTCAGTAATGAAAAGAATTTTAACTACAAATGCACATATCATTTGCTCTTAACCCAGCATTTCCCCTTAAAGGAAATTAACTTACAGGTAGACTTGCTCATGCATAAATTCATATACACACAAGAGTAGTCATCGTAGAATTGTTTGTAATAGCAAAATATTAGACCATGTTATATGTTCATCAACTGGGCCTAATTAAATATCACATGGTACATTTTAGAATTATTTCTGTATGCAGCTGTTAAAAAGAACAGCTGTTCTATATGCTGTTAAAAAGAACGAGGTAAGTATATTTATTAATTTGGGAATAGTAACCAACCATTTGTGTTAATAAGGAAGGGAAGGGGGAAGGCAATATATACATATAACAGTGGTTGCCACTGGGGAGTTCTGGGTGGCTGGGGGTCAGGAGTACAAGGAAGACTGATTTTTACTGTAAATCCTTTGTCCTTTTTGAAATTTTGAGCTATACGTATGTATTGTCCCTTCAAAAATAAAAGTATTTTAAAAGTTAAAGCAACACATTCTCCTTCTTTAAGAAGAATAGGAAACAAATTTGTTAAACTGAGTTTTTAGAAAGTCAAAAGTGGTTTGCTAGAAAACAAATAGAGGAAGGTGGAATGCATTCTGAGCTTAATGACATATGTACTTTTCTGAACAATTTTAACCAAAGGACAAACTAGTAAAAAAAATAGTTCACTAGACGTTCTGGGAAAATATATTGTGTAAAGTTCTATCTTGTACATCATTGTACAGTTGTCTCTTTGTATCCGAGGTGTATTGGTTCCAGGACCCCTGAGGATACCAAAATCCAAAGATGTTCAAGTCCCTTACATAAAATGGAGTAGTATTTGCATATTACCTCCTGTATACTTTTAAATCATCTCTAGATTACTTATAATACATAAACTATGTAAACAGTTGTAAATGCTATGTAACTAACTGCCAGTCTGGCAAGTTCGAGTTTCACTTTTGGGAACTTTCTGGAAATTTTTTTTCCTTTTTTAATATTTTCCATCTGAGGTTGTTTGAATTTTCAGATGCAGAACCCACTGATATAGAAGGCCAACTGTATTCTCAGGACCTATAGGGCATGGCACATAGTATGTGCTTATTAAATACAGAATTTGAATGAATCGTTGGGTCACAGAAGAATTGTTTAATACGTGATGTCTCTCATTTTGTAATTGATTATTTCATAGTATAGCAGATGAAATACTATAGAAAATATAACTGTCTGCAGCAATAGAGCTGATCTCTGGAATCAGGCCCAGATTTGAATCCTTGTCCTACCTGTGACTAGCTCTGTGGCCCTGGGCAACCACAAAACCTCCATAACCCTCAGTTTGCTCATATGTAAAATGGGCCAATGACATATCATTTGCAAAATTGTTGGAAAGATCCTTTGACATGCTGCATATACACCACTTACCACTATTACACACTTGGTACCTAGTAGGCCCTCAGTAAGTACAAACTTGTTTTTCAGTTATAGATAAATAAGTCCTGGGGATCTAATGTACAGCGTGGTGACTAGTTAACAATACTGTATGGTATACTTGAACGTTGTAACAGAGCAGATCTTAAAAGTTCTGTTTACAAGAAAAAATTGGAGGTGATGGATGTTAGCCAAACTTACTGTGCTCATCATTTCACAATATATACAAATCTCAAATCACGCTGCACATCAGAAAGTAATATAATGGTGTAAGTCAATTATATCTCAACAAAGAAAAAGCAGGAAACAGAATCCTCATCAGGAAGGATTACAGTTTAGATCCCATTCTAAAGATAAAAGATTGTCTTTTTGAGGGAAAAATTCTCTGCTATAGATACAAGTCTAGTTCGGAGAAGGAAAAAAATTAAGAAATTGTATTTCCTGGGAGAGGGATCCAGTGGCAATATTGATGCGTTATCCAAGTTCCTCTAGTTTATTTCAATTCTCCTAAAGTTCCTGCACCAGCCAACACTGCCCTCATGGCTCCTTCCCCTCTTGTTGGGGGTTCAGGGAGAGGTTCAGGGAGAACAGGAAAGAAAGGGAAAGCTTTGTGGGGTAGGCCAGCGTTTCTCCAAGTGACCTGGAACCAGACACATTAGGATCACCGGAAACGTGGCAGAAGAAAATGTTCTCAGGCCGGCTCTGTGTTTGAACAAAGCGCTCCAGGTAATGCTGATGACTGATAGTGCTTTGAGGTGAAATACCCGCCAGGGACTCCGTCTCCGGACTCAGTAATTTACCAGAAACGTCTATGGGCACGGGAAACGGGGGTAGACTAATCACAGAGCAGGCCCAGGGACTCAGATCCAACTGCAAGTACCACTCAGGCTGTCAGACACTTGTTGTGAGGGAGCCACAAGGTAGAGACCTTACAGGGCAAGAAGTTCCAGACGCCTCTCAGTGTTGCAGACGCTGAAAGGGAACTCTTTCTTCCCTGCCCTGAGAGGAGGGCCAGCTGCCCGGAGCGTGGGCCTGCTGCAGACCCCCGTGACGGGTACCCACCACCGCCAGGAGGAGAGGGTTTGGTTACCCTAACCCGCCATCTCAGCGGAAATCTTCAGGACACTTTTCTCCTATTACAGAGAGGATTTCTCACAGGCAGTTCGTTCCGCCCACTCCAGCCCTGGGCAGGAAGCCGGTGGATGATCTGACCCTGATTCAGAGGTAATCATCCGTAATTGCCTCGTGATTGGAGAGGGAGTGAATGTCTCAGATCACAAGGCTGGCGGGGCTCCCGGGAGGGGAGGGGGCTCAGGACACCTGCACTCCCTTTTCCTGAAAGCGCAGGAGACCCTGTGTGGCTCACGGAGCAAACAGAAAGAACTTGGTCTCGTTACAGTGGCTCGATCGCTCTCTCGTGAAGGACCCAAGTGTTGTTCCCGTGCCTGGTAGACCTTCAGGAAAAGCTCAGCCCTCACAAAAGACAAACCCTGCCCCTGCCCCTGCCCCTCACGCTCTGGTTTGGAGGGAAGATGCCTGGTTCCTCCTCAAGATTCAGAGTTTCCACATCCCGTTTTTTCCTGCTCCTTTCCATAAACTTTGACTTACTGGGTGCAAACGCTCATGTGTAAAACCTCCAAACACATCTGACTTGGAGTCAAATCCACAAGCAGCTCCGGGATCCCGGACTATGCCGTCGTTGGTTCCCGCATATTTGAGCATCTGACACAAGTTTCCAGGGTGCCTTTGCTAAGTCAGTAGAAACGGTTCTGTCCGGTGGCTTAACGTCCAATGAAAGGCAGCCGTTCCCACCGCAGCTCCTTTGGGTCTGTTTCAGATCAGGAAACGCTGTGCTGTTTCGGATGAAACTATTTCTACTGTGGGCCCAGAAAAACTCTGCCTCTTGCCTTTTCTTTGGGATCGTTTGGTCTCTGATTCCAGTCCTTTTCTGTAGCAGTCAATTCACTTCTCTGCTTGCCAGCAGTTTTTTGTGTTTTTTTTTTCCCTGTCCAAAATCCATTTAAAGAACACGTAAATGTCCCAGGTCTGTGCAAACCTGGCAAAATCCTGTTTTACAGGAACCATGTTTGGGTCCTCTGACAGTCCTTCCTGGCATCCTTGATAAGGGAGGTTTTCATGCCTCACTTATTTCTCAGAATGTTGATTTTCAACCACACTGAAATCGCAGTTACTCTTTGTGAAGTAACTTTATGAGTCAACACTGTAACTTTATAATCCCAACATCTCTCTTCCTGGTCACCAAAGTCCCTTTGTACTATTTGCCCCTAAATCAGGGTCATTAACAGAAAACCTGGTGGTCTAGCCAGGAAGAGCTTGGGCACCAGGACCTATGATGGAGCAGTGTGGCCACAGGTAACAGACCTCAACCTCACCTGACCTCTGAGACAAAGGATGTACCACCTCACTTCTTGCCATAAAGGGTTAAGTACCTAGTTTTTATTCAACTCACTGTTATGGCTAATCAATAATTGAAAGATTCCTGGAAAGTCTCCTGTGGATAGTTTTTCACCATGGTGTGGATTTGCGTGTGATGAAGAACTGTAGTTTAAATTGATTTACGTTCCTCTCAAAAACAAGTTAAGGACTATCTTCCACCTATTTCGGAAAGTGCTTGGACACTGGACCCGAGAGGCATGGCAGAGCTTTTCTGGAACAGTCAAGCTTCATCCTACATCATTGCAACAGTGGACTGTTCAAAACCCAGGAAAAGATTTTCTAAAGCGTCTGACCTTCAGCCTCTCCTGGCAGTACTCTTTGTACCTCAAAACACCTCTTAAAACTCTGGGCCATCCTCACTGCACACATATTTTTTGGAAACTTCCGCACAGTTAGATGCTGAGCAATGACTTTATAACTGCACCAGATTATTCATGCGCCTCCTGCAGGGATGGACCAGGGGCAAGTTAACCGCCAGATGTCCAAAACATTCATCTAGCTGTCCTGGCATTCACATGCTTTCCCCTTCCCCCCTTCTCCCTTCCCCCCTCGTCCCTCCCTCCCTCCCTCCCTCCCTTTCCTTCTTCCTTCTCTCTTTTCTTTCTTTCCCCTTCTTTTCAGCAGTTTGCAATTCTCCTTTTACGCGGCAGGTGGACTCACCATAACTGGACTCCCCGACCTTGTTGAGTTTCTCTGGGCTCAGCTCTCTCTCCCACCCTTTTCTGTGGCGTGTCTATTTCCTTACATCGATATTGGTCCCTTGAGTCCCCAGGCCTTGCTAAAATCGGTTGAAGGAAACGCTTGAGAGGTTTCCTTTTTCTAAGAACGTGTCTGGAAAGTTATTGGGTCAGGAGCGTGGAGACTGAGAACCTTGGTGAGCGTTTCTCGAGGCCCCGCCCACAGGTCCCCCTGCAGCCTGGGAGGAAGATGCCTTTCGTCCTGTGACCTGCTGCAACTCCTCTCCTCACTCTGCTGTGCCCGGCAAACTCCAGTGTACCCTGTATAACCCAGATAAAGCATCTGGCCTGGGTAGGCTGTGTGCGGTGCCATCAGTAGCCTCATTTTCATCATTCCACACTGCCTCATCTTTCGTTCGTTTGTAACAACAGAGGAGAGAGTGTGAGCTTCTGATGGGCCAGGATGGGAACATTTGTTTCTATATTTCAATATTTGCTGAATTCACATCAGCTTTCCTGAAAACGCCCAAAATAATAAAGGGCCTCCATACACAGGCTCACATGGGCCTCTTTGCAGCAAACAAATCAGGCCCGTGGTCCCTTTGGGCAGCTCAGTTATCAGGGCTCTGCGCTGAGGTGCAACTTGCAGACAACTTGAATTAAGCAAAGCAGAAAGGGCCTGCCCTTCCAGATGGCCACACGAGGACTTGTAATCACGCTTCCTGCGTTACCTGGAGGAAGCCCGGGGGTGTCGCACCTGCAGGTACGGACACTGAAAAGGAGGCTACGGGTGTCAGCGGGGCCGCTCTGGGGTTGGTACTCCGGCTCCTTCCCCAGGGACGGAGGGCGGTTCCTCCTGACCTGCTTCTGCCCACACCCCCTACTGGCCTTATTCGTGTCTTTAAATAACACTTGGGGCATTTTGATTTCCTCTTAAACGCTTTCAGCAAACTCCATCTATACAAATGGGAACATACAAAACAAATTCTCCCTCCCACAGAAATCAGCCAGGTTCCCTCCTACATAACTGTAGGAGCCTGGGTTGCAGACCGTCTGTGGGAGCGTCTTCTTGAAATCAGTGGCCTATTGACCAACAACGACTCTGCTGGAGCTTTGAAGAGGGGCCCCAACCCTTGAGGAGCGCCTTTGACGGGCAGGCCAGGGACACAGCCCAGAGAGGAGCACGCTGTTCACCTCCATCCAGCACACTGTTTTCAGGCAGAATCACTCAGAAAGAAAACCGCTGTCTTGTCTTCACTCACTTGTAACAGGGAAGAGCTAAATGGGACTCCAGGTTGGATCTGTTTCTTTGACTTTAACCCTTGCTTTTCGTTGCTTTTGTTATTATAATCATATGTAATGGCCTCCTTGCCTCAGCACCTCGTCTGCGATTCATGGGCCTGTCGTGCGGCTCATCTTACTGATGTATAAACATTCGCAAAGGTGGACCAGAGTGATAAACTGGTACTTCCCTTGGCCGTGGCCAGCCACACCTGGCCAGAGGTGAGCATGGGGGCCCAGCAGGTGGTCTGAGAGCCCTTCCTGACTGGGACTGGGGCCAGCACCGTTCACTGGCAGAGTGACAGCCTGTGCTTATGAGACGGACGCCCTCCACAGCCAGCTGGGGCTGCAGGGCGAAGTGGCTTATTTTGGACAGATCTCTCTTGCTTACAGACACGGGGCGCACACAGAGGACATGTCTCTTTGCTGGAGCAGAGCCGATCAGGCGGAGAGTCAACGGATGTCAGCTTGATATCCCTGATTCATTATCACCGTTACAACAAATGTTTTTGTTTGTTTGTTTGTTTTTGACTGCTGATGTGGCGGAATGTTTTGTAGAGAAAGGTGAGGTGGGTGTGGATTTGATACGGAGCAGGCGTGGGCTCCTGGGCAGGAAAGCCTTTCCGTGTCCCCATTTCTTGATTACAGGAAATAGGCTTCATTCAGCCCTAGGACCTTCCCTGAGTTCCAAAGGGCAGGTTCAAACAGATGCTAATCAGGGAAGGGAGGGGATGCAGAGACCAGGGAGGCGCAGTCAGGACACAACAGTGCAGCCTTGGCGCAGGGTCCTGGTTCCCCCTCGAGGGATGCACACAACAATATCCTTGAGCTGTTTTGCAGGTACTGAAACCCCCTCCAGGTGGTAGAAGTTTACTGTCTGCTGCTCACAAGCACGGAGACCCCAAACCGGTTGGAACCAGAAGGTTGATGATGCCGACTCCCGATGACCTCACCACCAGCCAATCAGAAGAGTGTCCACGAGCTGACCACGCCCTCTTTGAACCATCCCTATGAAACTCCTCAGGACCGCCTCCAGGGTGGGACACACAGTCTTGAGGGGCATTAGCCCGCTGTGGCCCCTTTTGCCTGGCAAAGCAATAAAGCTATCTTTTACTATTTCACCCAAAACTGTGTCTCCAAAAATTAATTCGGTGTCAGGATCCAGAGGCCGGATTGGGCTTGAGATTCAGACTTGGTCTGTGCAGATTCCTGGCTTCCCCTTTCCCCCCCGAAACCCTAGGAGGAGAGGCGGTGTGAGGTGGGCTCTGCATCCACGGTGGGGCGGGGGGAGCAGAGCGCGGGTGGGAGCCTGCGGCAGCCGCGGTCACAGAGGGGCCCCTCCCGATGGGGCCAGAAAGCAGCTGGAGATGGTGGCAAGGAAGGCCTTGGGACATAGTGAAGGGGCCGCAGAGGCCTCCTGGGAAGGAGATGCATGGAGGGACAGTGTTGGCAGGAAAGACAGAGATGGAAGTGAGGGAAGGAAGGAGGGAAGGTGGTGAGAACAGATGACAGGGAGCTTCCGCTGGGGAAGCTGGAGGTGGCTGCTTTGGCTGCTTAACTGACGCTGGCAAATAAGCCCGCGTCGCCAATGATGCCTGGCAGTTGGGATGGTTTCTGGGTGAGAAGCTGACGTTACCCCCAAAAAGCTCCCTCTGCCCCTTAGCTTCACCCTCAGCTGCAGCCATCTCAAGCGAGGCCAGGGCACTAAGCCCAGCAAGATAGCAGCCGAGGGAAGGGGAAGGGGACCAAGACCTGGCAGTCTGGCTCAGCCGCAAGTTCACGGCGAACTTGACTTCTCTGTTGAATGGAGTGGTTAATGGAGCTGCATGCGGGACTAAACCAGGTTTGATGGCCCTTGGTCAGCTCTTACAGAGGCCTGCTCGGGGGATGCGAGTAAATCATGTGATGTTATTGTTTAAAGCCTATCAAGGCTGTTTGTCTCAGAAAGAGGAGGTAGAGCGGGGATAAAAAAAATCCACCCTGCAGCATCTCAGGTCTGTTCTGGCCTCCCCTGGGGTCTGGAGCCGCCTGGAAGAACCCAGGCTGCGCTTTCCCCTGGAGCAGGTTACTCAGCGAGGCTCGCGGGGCCTCCCCAGCAGCTCTGCCAGGAGGGCAAGCCGACTCCTGCCTGGTAACTGCCTTGGGGCCCAAGGCCAAGTTAACCCAGGGGAAGGGACATTCCATGGGGAGATGGGAGGTAGGCGGTGGACCCCGGACTACTCTCTACCCCTGGTCAGGCTGAAAGCAGAGTCTGTGATTTGGGGGTGGGGAGGCCGGAGCAGCAAGGACAGGAAAGCAGGAGGGCTTTGTCCCCCCGTGGAAGCAGCTCATCACCTGGGAGGAGACCCAGGGTAGCTTTATGGTGAATCCTTCACCTTCTAGCATCCTGGCCTGTCTACCCACTTCCACGGTACTCACGATAAGCAGGCATCTGCCCCAGGAAGGGAAATAACCCCTAATAACTGCGGGGTGAATGATTTTCTCCTCTTGGCATCTGGAGAGTCCAGGGCCGCTCTCGACAGACGGGGAGGAGAGGGTTAAGCTGAATGTTGGTCTGCGTGAATCCAGGGCAGGGCCACGACCACTTTAGCTGAACATCCCTGGCAGGCCAGTCCTCAGCAGACACTGCTCTGAATGGCAGTAAACTAGCTGCCAGCAGGTGTATGAGGACAAGGCCTTTTGAAGTCTGTTCTCACTGCTCACCTCTAGGAGATGTCATGTATTACCCTGCGAGCTGATGCTGGTGTCTGAAACCAGCACTTTGGATGGTCTTACTAAGACCAGGAGGCTTTCTTGGCACCGGGAGTCCGAGGGTGGAGTGTGGGATGCACATCTTCTTGTATCGGCTTGTGTTTCTGTGATGCTGGCATCCACATAGGTGGAAAGAAATGCCGAGAGGCTTAGGTGCGCAGCGGTGAAATGAGTGATCCTTTCAGACAAAAGTGAACAGCGCTACAAAGCCAAAGGCAGGAGGTGAGTATTTAGCAAATTTAGGTGATGAATACGCTTGGGTACCTCAGGAAGTGACATGCTGCATGTGGCGCGCGGGCTCAGTAGTTGTGGTGCACGGGCTTAGTTGCTCCGCAGCATGTGGGATCTTCCCGGACCAGGGATCAAACCCGTGTCCCCTGCACTGGCAGGCTGATTCCCAATCCCTGCGCCACCAGGGAAGCCCTGACACGCTGCATGTTAAACAGCCTCAGGTAAGATATCACGGGACCAGTACATAGAAGGATTTTATTTTAATATTAATATTTCCAAGTTCCATTTCGTCATTTACAAAAGTTCACCATTTTGGCCCTGAACCCATGGCTTGTTTATTAAATCCTCATGAAATGTAAAGGGCAGGGCAGGCTGGGGGGTAAGCAGTAATGTGAACCAACATAAAAGAATCCCAAAGGGGGCCTCTAGGGGTACAAACATGCACATTAATGTCATCAGTATAGATGCTTAAACTCATTCACTTCAGTCAATAAAACTGATCCTAAAATTAAGGCAGTCTGACACCCAATATATCTTAAACTGTAGACAAAATTAAAGGACATTAGCATAATTTCCTGGTATTACCTTTGAGGTAAAGTTTAAAAGGGTAACTTAAAAAGAAACACAAATTATCACTCTAGAAAGAGTATTATCAAATATCAATGCTGTCACATTTAGAGCAAGTTTTTAAAGAAAACTAAGTGTCATGTGTAACATTTCTTTCTCAATAATTCGTTTAGAGCACAACTTAATAGCCCTTGTCTGTTATTCCTGGCTTGAGTTAGAATCTTTTTTTCCCTACTCACCCAGCATTCTAATCTTTGAAATGAAAAAGTTGTGCCTGGAACTTGGCACTGTTTTGATATTAAAAGCTCAGATGACATCCTTCTGAGAGCAATTGGATTGAAGAGGATGTGCAAGAGGAAGTTATCAGGCAGGACCTTGCTGTTTGCTGAGTGAGTCATCCTCACCAAGCCACTGAGATGAATAAAGCTCAGGCCATTGCTCCCAGAGCTTAAAGTTTAGCACGACCGGAAGGGAGGTTGCCGGCTTGGTAGAGATGAAATCCCAATACCATCGGTCAGGGTTAAGATGTAGAAAGTGTATCCCATCCCTGGGTATATATTCATAAGAGGTGAAAGCAGAGTCACAAAGAAACATTTGCACTTGCATGTTTATAGCAAAGTAATTCACAACAGCCAAGAGATGGCAGCAGCCCAAGTATTCATCAGTGGAGGAGTAGATAAACAAGATATGGTCGATACAAATGGCGGAAGATTATTCAGTCTTTAAAAGGAAGAGAATCCTGTTCATCACAGGATCCAACACGGATGACCCTTGAGGACATTATGCTGAGTGAAATAAGCCAGTCACAAAAGGGCAAATACTCCATTTATATGAGGGATCTAGAGGCATCAAATTTATACAGACAGAAAGTAGAAGGGTGGGTGCGGGGGGCTGAGAAGAGAAGGGAGCAGGGAGTTGTTGTTTAATGAGTATAGAGTTTCAGTTTTGCAAGAAGAAAATATTCTGGAGATCTCTTGTACAACAGTGAATATACTTAACACTACTGAACTGTACACTTATAAACAAAGATGGTTAAAAAAAATTACGGAAAGGTGCAAGTGTAGAAAGTGATGGGAATACAAGAAAAGCACTTAGCCCAACCTGAGGGTCTCTCATGATTAATTTTGTGTGTCAAGTTGGCAGGGCCATGGGGTACCCAGATACTTGGTTAAACATTATTCTGGGGACTTTTGTGAGGGTGTTTTGGGGTGTGATTAGCATGTGAATCTGTAGAGTAGAGCAGATTGCCCTGCCTAACGGGGGTAGAGCCCACCCAAGTCACTGAAGGTATGCAGAGAACAAAAAGGCTGACCCTGGGCTTCCCTGGTGACGCAGTGGTTGGGAGTCTGCCTGCCGATGCAGGGGACACGGGTTTGTGCCCCGGTCCGGGACGATCCCACATGCCGCGGAGCGGCTGGGCCCGTGAGCCATGGCCGCTGAGCCTGCGCATCCGGAGCCTGTGCTCCACCACGGGAGAGGCCACAGCAGTGAGAGGCCCGCGTACCACAAAAAAAAAAAAAAAAAAAAAAGGCTGACCCTGCCCTGCGTAAGAGAGAATTCTTTTTGCGCGATGACCTTCAAGCTGGGACATCGGTATTTTTCCTGCTTTTGGACTAGAACTGAAACACAGGCTCTCCTGGGGGTCTAGCTTGCCGACTCACCCTGCAGAGCTTGGGACTTCTTGGTCTCCAAAAACACACGAGCCAATTTTTTAGAATAAATCGCTGGAGATTTATTTCTGGAGAACACTAACTGACTGACTGAGACAGGGTCCTGGGAAGGCTTCTGGGAGGGATGTCATTGGATCTGAGCCTTGACAGACAGGCACGAGGTGGCCAGTTGGTCGACATGAACGGGCCACCGAGGCCCCTGTGGCACGTCAAGCATTAGCGGAGCCAGGGATGAGGGTGTGGAGGTGTGGCCAAGCCGTGGAGAACCTCGTGTGCCCTGTCAGGGAGCGTTATCCCGTGGGCTGGCATCTCCCACGAGGTCTGCAGACGGCAGTGTGTAACAGGGCCTCACACAAGACACCAGTGAGCTAGCGTGCAAGGCCGAGGTCAGAGAAGGTGGGTCATTCCCAGGTTAAACAAGGCTCATAGGTTTCTTTACTGCAGGAGTTTTCAGAGCCTTTAATGAGCCGGTGTGCAGCACAGATGTTCGGGAGGGGATGTTGGATTTTAACACGGACTCCTTCCCTTGTCTACTTCTGATTCCTATTAAGATGGTGAAGAAAGCCAGTTTCCAGAGGGTGCTGGTAGGAGACTGGAGGCCTCTGAAAAGGCTGAAGTGGAGCCTGCCCTGCTCAGCTCTTTGATTGGTTACATCAGCGGTCCCCAATCTTCTTGGCACCAGGGACCAGTTTTGTGAAAGACAGTTTTTCCATGGACCTGGGGGTTGGGGACAGGGGATGGTTTCAGGATGATTCAAGTGCATTACATTTATTGTGCACTTTATTTCTATTATTATTACATTGTAATAAATAATGAAATAATTATACAATTCACCATAATGCTGACAGGAGGTGGAGCTCCCGTGGTAATGCGAGCGATGGGGAGCGGCTGTAAATACAGATCAAGCTTGGCTTGCTCGCCCGCCGCTCATCTCCTGCTGTGCGGCCCGGTGGGCTGCAGACAGGACGGGGACCCCTGGACCACATGACTCTGGCTCCGGTGTAGAAGTCTACCAGTGGCTCATCCAGCAGGTTCAGGAGATCCTCTGCTGGGGTCAAAGCCTGGGATCCCTTTGGATCCCTTTTACTGCGTGGATTCCCCGGTGTGGGGGGATGTGGAAGTCCAGCCTCCTCCTGCAAGTCTGGTAACCAGAGGCAAAATCTACACTCAAGAGCATCCCTGCGGGATCAGGCTAAGGCTTGGACTTGACCTGAAGCTACGTCCTGGCTCAGCCCTCCCCTTCCCTGTCCTGCTTCCCCACTTCCTATGGAGGAGGGGGCACTTCCTCACAAAGCCCACACTCTGCTCCTGGGAAACCCAACCTGCCACAGGTGGCTGCCGCTCGGTAGAAGGCATGTGATGAACGAGGGTGGGTGTAACTGGGGGTGGAGGGTGTCAGCTTCAAGAATTTTAAAGATGTCGACTCAGTAGAAATGATAATACTGAGGGTGAGTCTAAGATAATTTCTTTGGCTTGGAAAACTGGAAGGTACCAGTATCGGGGAAATAGAAGAAACAAGTTTTGGTTGGGGATGAACGCAGTGTTGACCTATTGATTTTTTTTTTTTTTTTTTTTTGGTCTTGTGGCTTGCAGGACCTTAGTTCCCTCACCAGGGACTGAACCCGAGCCCTCAGCAGTGAAAGCGTGGAGTCCTAACCACTGGACCGCCAGGGAATTCCTGGGTTTTAACCTAATGAAACGGAAGCACTTTGGGGACAGCCATCCAAATAGAAATATTTTCCAAATTTGTATGAACACTTGGGGGAGGTGAAAGCAGGTGATGTGGATGGGAGGCTAAATGGCAGTTAAAAAACACAGTAAGTCACCCAAGAGAGGGTGTGGATTGTGAGGGGTGGATCAAAGGTCAAGTTCCAGGAGGCTCCAGGGTTTGCGGGGCAGGCAGAAAAGGAAGCACAGGACTGAGGTGGGCTGTCCAGCCGCGATGGGGACCACGAGAGTGGACGGCACACCAGTGACTGACATACCCCTGAGAGTCATGGCCGGGAGTGATGGTGGGGCTGAGGCCGCCAGGGCTCCCTGGATGTGGCCGCGTGGAGACGGTTGGTGGCTTCTGAAATGTATTTCAGTGGGACAGAGGCCAAGCCTCAGTAGGTTGAAGTCAATGGAACTGAGGATGTGGCGATGGTGGTAAGAGTGTGGTAGTGAGACAGGCTGGGACCCGGGACCCTTTGCTGCAGTGCTTGCACGTGGACACACCTCTCCTTGACCAACAAAATACAAACAAACTGTATGGCACTAAAAATAACTGCGTGCATGTGCAAGTCCCGGCAAATTCCGGACCCAAAAGATACAAGAGAGACCAAAAAACCCCAACTGCCACTTTTGAAGAGCCTGGAGCAAAAACAGGGTGTCGGGAGCAAAAGCAGGGTACTGCGCATGCCCCCTGCACTCAACACCACCTAAGAGGTGGACAGAACACCTAAGCCAGCCCTCTGGCCCGACCCCTGGACGCACCCCTACTCTCACCAGCTCGTGCCCAGCTCAGGGAGGGAGAAAGCAAGGAAAGCTGTTGTTTGCTCTCGCTCCCCGCTGCTGCAGCAGGGGCCCCAATGAAGCCTTGCCTGAGTTTCCCGTCTGGCCTCTCGTCAACTTCTATTGATTAAGGAGGCCAAGAATCCGGGTTGGTAGCGATGGGAAAAAAACAGAAGCAGCACAGGTGGTCGCCCAGGTAGGAGCCAAGGCCCGAGGGTCAGTGATGCACCCAACATCAGAGGTCACGGTGTGGACAGGGCTCGGACCAAGAGAGGTTGGCTCCACGGCCTGCGGTCCTCCGCCCACGTTGTGCCGCCTTCTGGGACAGCTCACCTCCTCTCACCAGCACAGGAAGAAACTCTCAAAGAGAAGGACAAGGCCTCTCCCGTCCCTTTTCTCTCCAAGGCTCCTCTCTCCCTTCACCCTCCTGGCAAAAATGGACAGAAACTTTCCAAGATCAAGAAGCATAAAACCTCATTTTTCTTCCTAGTCAGAGAAGGAAACTTTCCACTCTCTCTATCTTTTTCCTTTCCACTGTGTTTCTATTTATTTTTATTTTATTATTATTATTATTTTTTTGCGGTACGCGGGCCTCTCACCGCTGCGGCCTCTCCCATTGCGGAGCACGGGCTCCGGACGCGCAGGCGCAGCGGCCATGGCTCACGGGCCCAGCCGCTCCGCGACACGTGGGATCTTCCCGGACTGGGGCATGAACCTGTGTCCCCTGCATCGGCAGGCGGACTCTCAACCATTGCGCCACCAGGGAAGCCCCACTGTGGTTTTAAAGGGAAGACCACCTCCTGTCCCCAGAGCTGCGCTAACAGCGACTAAGCTAAGAGCTGCTTGCCCTGCAGCTGCTTACCAATCGCTCTCGGGACCTAGGACATCACTTTCTGTGATACATGGTAGTTTAGGGATGTCATATGACAGACCCTGTGTTGTATATATTTATTATACACAAACACACATGTACAAAGACATTAAAGCCTTGTTTATGGTAGCAAAAGATGGGAAGCCATCTGAATGCTGATAGGTAGGGGAGAGTCGAAGAAACCATTCATCCTGACTGTGGAGTCTGACAGCTGTAAGGAATGAGGCAGACTCACTGCATACGGAGCATATGTGCTCAGAACACTCTCCAGGTGAGGTGTGAGAGAAAAGAGCACAGTGCAAATCACTGTGCAGAGCACGCCACCCCATGTGCGTAAGGACAGGACTCATGCCCACCAGACACGTCTAGAATATCTCTAGTTGGCAATCACAGCTGCCTCTGTGGAGGAGAGGGAGCATGGAGGTTGGGGGAGGAACCACTTTTCATTATTTCTCCTTTTGTACCTTTCGAATTTTGCACCTTGTGCATTGATGATCTACTAAATAAAATAGAATAATAAATTAAAATGTGGCATCTCTTATTAGAGCAAAGACAGTTTAAATAATGTCTTTAAATAATAAAATTCAATAATGCTGGGCTTCCCTCGTGGCGCAGTGATTAAGAATCCGCCTGCCAATGCAGGGGACACGGGTTCGAGCCTAGGGGTTGCACTGGTCAAGATACCAAAATCTTTGCAGTGTGACTTTTTCATTCTGAGTTTTCCACTCAGTAGACACTGTGTCCCTAAGATGGCTAGGGAACCATGGTGAGGACCTCGGTATCAGAGTGTTAATTTTCTCGTTTCTTGCCTTTTCCTGCAGGTCAGATGGGCCTGACTCAGGCAGTGGTGTCCCTGGGGCCCCTCCTCCCTCCCCATCTCTGATCTCTGCCCCCAGAGGACACTACTGTATTTTGCCACAGAACTAGGTAGTTCCTGATACCCAGATGCTAGGAATGGTCAAGCGGGCGACAGGGCTCCAACACAGGCCATGGCACAGCTCATTGAAGACTGGAAATTGTAGCTCAACTTTCAATTATTCAGAAGCCACTTGAAGATTTCAAAAGCGTATTTCATGACAACGACCCTTGACAAATATGATTATCTGCATCTTAGAGGAGAAGTGAGGAAGTGCTTGCTGGGGCCCTGGGATGAGTCCAGCACGTCTCTGCAGCGGGAAGGCTGTTTATCTCTACATCCTGCTGCTCTGGGGAAAGGAGCTACTTCCTCTGAGCAGAAGGGCCGCGGCATTGCATCATCCATCTCTTCCACGCGGACGCAGTGTTTTACCATCTGCATTTGTCAAAGTCCCCTGGGCTCTTGGAAACATGTGCTCTCTAGTCCCCTGAGGAAGAGGGAAAAGAGAGATTCCCTGCCTTCTGAGAGGTGATACGCTCTCTGTCTCAGCCACTTCCCACCATCCCCAACACCCCCGCCCCCGCAAAAGTCAGTATTCATTTTTGAGATAGAAAAGCAATTGCCTGAACCAAGAGACAGAGCTCCGTAATTCAAGTCAAAAGTAACCGAAATCAGAACGGAAAACACATGGCCAAGAATGGAAAAGGCATGTCTATTAAAATACCTTTGCAGTTGGCTTTCTCTCTCCTTCCAGACGTCCTGCTCCCTTCTGCTCTGCATGGGGGCCCCTCTTCTCCCTTCCTCTGGCCAGCAGTCAGCAAAGGCAGCCTTTGATGTGGGAACCAGTGAGCACCCCCCAGCCCTTCTGCCAAATTACAGGAAGAGGCTGCATGGCTGCAGAGACCATGAAACAATGCGGAAGGGGCTGGGCCCCCAGGCTGTGGTGCTGTTACTTATTTCGCGACCCAGAAGGGAGGTGAATTAGAGCAGCACACGCACCCATGCACCTCCAGGCCAGGCGCAAGTGGTGCTGCAGGGGAGACGCTGCAGGGGAGACGCTGCGGGGTCGGGGGGGGGGGTGCCTAGCCTTTCCCCCAGAGCTCTGCTCACACGGCTGTCTCCCTCTTGGATGAATGGCACAGGTTGTTGTGTTTGGGTCTTTTGTTTCCCTTTTCCTTTTTCCACGAAGACTCACATTTGTAGAGCTGATCAAGTAGGAAAGCATTTCATTGGCTCCTGCCTTAAGGAGGGCAAAGCCATCTGCAGAGAGAGAAGAGTATCTGAGGGGGGCTCATAGGCGTCAAGATGGCCCGGGAGAAAGGGAACCTGCACTTGTTGACAACAGTGCTTCCAAGTCTTTGACAGCAACGCAAACTAGGAAGTACATTTTTACATCCCCACAGCTTGCCCAGCCCCAAGTGCAGTGCTGGGAACGATTGTCATGAAATAATTCTTATCCTCACAATGCTTTCTGTTCTTTTTTATTCTATCTTTTCCGTATTCTAGTATTTTTCATTTTATTCTTCAAAACGTGAAACGGTAAAGGTGATCAAAATGTACAAACTTCCAGTTGTAAAGGAGACCTGGCGATGTAATGTAGAGCATGGTGACCACAGTTAACAATACTCTATTATATATTGAAAGTCGCTAAGAGAGTAGATCTTAAAAGTTCTCATCATATACAAAAAAATTTGTAACTGCGAGGTGACATATGTGCACTAAACTTGTCATGGTAATGATTTTACAATATAAACACATTTCAAATAAAAAAAAAAAGTGCAGGTCTCCATCCACTAGATGGATTTCGTGACTCACTAAGACCTATGATGTTGACCCCCAGTTTGAAAAGTTTGCATTTGGGGGACAGTCAGGCAAAGGAGACTTCTTGTGAACGTGTGGTTCCCTTACAAATGTGTGGGGAGACAGCAGGGAAAAAAAGCAACCTATTCAGGAAAACATCACAGGAGAAACCTCAGAACTCTCAAATGTCAGCTGTCTGTTGGAGAAAGGACACCTGCCTTTAACACGGTGGCCAGGGTAAGGGTCATATCCCAGGTGTTCCTTGTACGAAACTTGACCTGTGGCTTCTTATCTTCCTTGTGAAAGGAACAGAAATGTCTGAGGCTGCAAGAAGCCTGCAGGGTTTGAAAACCCCTCTGAATGATCATGTTTCCAGACAAGGCAGCTCCATCCAGGGTCTTGGTGCCTGTGAATGAGGTCTGGGACCCAGAGTCCGGCCCCTGCCCAGCAGTGCCACCAGGCCGGCCCGTTTACACTGCTGACCTGGGCACTAAAGAAAATCATCCTCTTTGCCTCTTATATGGCCCACCCCAGCCCACCAGGTGCTGTCCAGGTGTTAATGCCATGGCTCCAATTGGTTGCTCTCTTATGGGGGCGGGAGGTGTCCCGGCTCTGGGTATTTGGCAGCTGCTCTGCATCCTGTGTCCAGGCACCCCCGCTACCCCGACCCCCATGGGAGGTGCGGCATGGGCTGTCTCCAAGCAGGGCTTTCATTACCACTCTGCAACCTACTTTTATGGAGTGTCTGTGGTTTCTTTTTTTATTATATATAAATTTATTTACTTATTTATTTTTGGCTGCGTTGGGTCTTTGTTGCTTCCTGCGTGCAGGCTTTCTCTAGTTGCAGCGAGCGGGGACTATTCTTCGTTGCATTGCGCTGGCTTCTCATTGTGGTGGCTTCTCTTGTTGCGGAGCACGGGCTCTAGGTGCGCGGGCTCAGTAGTTGTGGCACATGAGCTCAGTAGTTGTGGCACGGGCTCAGTAGTTGTGGCACATGGGCTCAGTAGTTGTGGCACGTGGGCTCGGTAGTTGTGGTACGTGGGCTCAGTAGTTGTGGCATGCAGGCTCAGTAGTTGTGGCACGCGGGCTCAGTAGTTGTGGCACGCGGGCTCAGTAGTTGTGGCTCACGGGCTCTAGAGTGCAGGCTCAGCAGTTGTGGCACATGGGCTTAGTTGCTCCGCAGCATGTGGGATATTCCTGGACCAGGGATCGAACCCGTGTCCCCTGCATTGGCAGGCGGATTCTTAACCACTGTGCCACCAGGGAAGTCCCTGTCCATGGTTTCTTGAAAGTCAATACTGTGTTTGAGGTTGAAGTGAGACTGATTATTTAAACCTGGCCTCGATGAGATAAAGTGACTTTTAGAGTCAGCCATGCTGCTCTGGCACCCATAGCCGGTGAGCAGGGCAGAGGGGATGAATCGTCTTGTTCAATGTCGAAGACAAAAACCGAATCCGAGATGCAAATTTTCCACCCCGCCTTAGTTACTCCCAGGGCTTTCCGTGTCCTACTGTAGCACAGCTGTCAAGAGACCAGCCGGATCCCAACCCCAGTTCTGTCGCTTAGTAACTGGTAGGCAGGATAACAGCTTCCCAGCACTGTTCATGTCCTAATCTCCAGAATTTGTGAAGGGCCTTTGCAGGTGTGATTAGATTAAGGGTCTTGATACGGGGAGATGATCCTGGATTATCCAGGTGGCCCAATGTCATCACGAGGGTCCATAACGTGGGGAAAGGAGGCAGGAGAGTCACAATAAGAGAGATTTGAAGACGTGACCGTCCTGGCTTTGTGGGTGGGGGAGGGCCCACCAGCCAAGGAGCACAGATGCCTCTAAAAGCTGGAAAAGGCCAGGAAACAGATTCCTTCCTGGAGCCGCCAGAAGGAACACAGCTTTGCCCACACCTTGATTTTAGCCCATGGAGACCCACTGCAGACTTCTGACCTCCTGAACTCTAAGGTAATATATTTGTGTTGTTTTCAGACAATAGTTTTGGGGTAATTTGTTACAAAAGCAACAAGAAACCAATATAGTAACTGCGCCTAAGATACTTTTCTGGATTTCAGTTTGTCCTCATACCTGTCAATTACAGGTAGCTATTAATATTGTTGTGGCTGTTGCCTTGTTGAATCCTCACACGTATTTAAGAGGTTATTGTTATTGTTATCCCCCTTTTCAAGACAAGATTCTGGGAGGTTGAGGTCTCGCCCCGCTGTAAATGGCAGAGCTGGGGACAAAGCCCAGGCAGCCTGACACCCCAGCTCCCACTTTTCTCCCTGAACAAACTCCAAATGCAGTGGACATTTTTGAAATGAGGCTCAAGTTGTGGACAGGGAAGCCTGAGACTTGGACCCTGATAAGGATACTTTGTAAGGGTATTGATATATGAATGACACTGGAAGAGCTTCTAAGAATTCAAATGAAATTTATGCAAGTGGATTGTTGGAGCCTTCGTCTCTCACAGATACTCATTCAGCGCCTACACGTCCCTTTGTGGGTGTGAGATAAGTGATTTGAAGAAAAGTAAATCAGGGCAAGGAGCTAGGGAGCGGCAGAGGGTGTGATTTCAGGTGAGACCCTCGGGGCTGGCTCTCATATGTGGTGTGATTGAAGGGGGGAGGGAGGCGTGTGGTTTCCTCCGGGGAGAGCCTGACTGACTAGCTGCAGCAGCAGGTGCAGAGGCCCTGGGGCAGGGCCTTACGTGGCACAGTTGGGGCAGGGCGGTGTGACAGGAGCATCCTAGGCGGAGAGGGAGGAAGGAAGGAGATGTATGCAGGTTCCGGGGCCTGGATCCTGTAAGACTCTGGAGGCTATGTAGCACTGGACTTTATTTTGACTTGGGAAGCCATTGGAGAGTTTTGAGCAGAAGACAGACTGGTCTAATATAAGTTGGAATATGAGAGCGGAGTTTAAAGAGAGACTTGAGGTTCAGTGGAGCTCACGTGGGCCTCTGGAGCTGCCCGGCTTCTCCTGCCTGAGGCTGGCTGAGGTTTGCTGATACTTCCCAGGAGATAGAGAAGTGTCTCCTGCCAAAGTAGAAACAGCTCAGGGCGGCTCGAGGATCCTGCCAGAGCTCATCCCCCGCCAGGCTGGAGGATTCGTGCTACTGCTGCTCAGAAACAGTGGCCGAAGGGCTTATCGTTCTTCTGTCCAAACTGCATTATTCAAATGATGTTGAACTTGCCGGTATGAATTCCGACTTGTAGAGAACTCTCTCTTAATTAGAAGGCGCTCCCTCAGCCCTCCTTGCTGCCTTGAGAGTTTTTCCACCTGACAGTATTTTAGATGTGGGATTGTGATCATAAATATTTCTTCCCTCACTTGGACGGTTGTTCACGCAGCTTAGTTTGATGCCAACAAATTTACACCTGTTGATAGTGTTTCTGTGCCACCAGGGAAGCCCTGATAGTGTTTTTGCATGTTCAATTTGCAGGAGTAGAGAGATGCCTAAAAGGAGTTTGTCTCATGCACTTTCAAAACCTCTGAGCTTTCTTTGTGTTGCACACACATGATTATTTTTTCATGGAACCTAACTGATTTGAAAGTCTTGTGGACCTCTGTCTTGATTTAGGGGTTGGAAGGGCATAATATCTGGTCTATAGTTCACTGTAATTAAAATTGGGGTTTTGAAATAAGGGGATTCCTCTCTCACCTGCTCTTTTGTCTCTTGAACTATATTTGAAGGGAGCAAAACGTTGTTGTTTCCTAATAAATTAAGCGATTCTTAACAAAATTGGAGAGTTTTTTTAAAAAGGCAGCTTACGGCATTTAACATTTATCATCTCCACCCTCTTTCCCTTCCCCCGGCACAGAAACACACACCACACACACAGACACCACACCTCCCCACGCTGTACACACATACAGCACACACTCCTTCATACCCCACACCACACACTCTCACACATGCCAGACAACACACACACACACACACACACACACACACACATACAGAGCATCTCTGCTTCCTGAGGGCTCCGCCCTATACCTGGCAGGCCAACCTGCCCCCCTTTCAGCATTCCTTACTTCCTCAGTCTCCACACCACAGTGTATGCAGCCTCTACCCAAGCACTCCCTTCCCGCTCCAAGTAGCGTTCCTCAGGAACACCAGCCACCATTCCTACAACATTCCCGCAGGCCTTCAGAGCACACTTGTGCTTCTAACACCAGCTGGATCCCAGGCCCCGTCTTTCACTGCGTTGCGCCTTCTGCACTGATAACACTTTTCTAAGTCTGCTTCCGTATCTGAACGTAGGAATAATAATAATAACAACAATGATAATAATACCCACGTGTAGGCTGGTTGTACGTTAGATGAGCCAAGACATACATAGTTCCTGGACATAGTAACCATTCAGTAAATTTTCCCTCCTGTTTCACGAGGCTGCTCATTCTGATGGGTTGTTTAGTTTTTATAATTGGTGGCAATAATTAGAATCCTTTACATTTGCGTGGAATTTTGCCATAAGAAACTTTCATGATTAGCCTCCGTGTAGAAAACGTAGCAAACTATTTAAAATGTGGAGAGAATATAAACTTACTACTAATCTTATCCCTCAAAAACAATAATTGTGTATATTTTGGTATATTTTTTCAGTGTTTATATATTATACAGGTTAAGATCATTAATTATAAGAATATAGCTTTGGGGCTTCCCTGATGGCGCAGTGGTTGAGAGTCCGCCTGCCGATGCAGGGGACGTGGGTTCGTGCCCTGGTTCGGGAGGATCCCATATGCCGCGCGGAGCGGCTGGGCCCGTGAGCCATGGCCGCTGAGGCTGCGCATCCAGAGCCTGTGCTCTGCAGTGGGAGAGGCCACAGCAGTGGGAGGCCCGCGTACCGCAAAAAAAAAAAAAAAAAAAAAAAAATATATATATATATATATATATATATATATATATAGCTTTGTATTCTGTTTTTTTTAAATTAAAAATTCTGTGCAAACGTTATTTTTGATGGTTGTACATCATCCATACCTTGGCTATATCATAATTTATTTAACCGTACTTGACTTTTGAGCCATCTCACTGTTGACCGTTTTAGTTATTACATATAATATGTTGTCATATAACTATTTGTGCCTTCATAGTTGCCCATTTTATCTCCCTACAATGGCTACGAATTAGAGGGAAGTAGAGTAACCAACACCATTTACTTTTCTATTTTGCATCCATGCTAAATCCTGGTCAGGGTTTGTCAGCACAGACCTGAACCCAAGCAGGAAGTGCTCTGTTGACCTCGACTTCCGTGAAGACAGTCGGTCCCCCTGCCCCTTCAGGTCCCCTCCATGCTGAGCAGGCAGGTCCCAGGTGGAGAAAGAGGGCTCACTTCTTAAAAACAAACGAAAACTCTTTCTCTTTCCCCGGAAAACCTAATTATGCAGCCTTCTTTTTTTTTTTTTTTTTTTTTAATTTATTTTTGGCTGCGTTGGGTCTCCGTCGCTGCGCGCGGGCTTTCTCTAGTTGCGGCGCCCGGAGTTACTTTGTGTTGCTGTGCGGGGGGTTCTCATTGCGGTGGCTTCTCTTATTGCGGAGCACGGGCTCTAGGTGCACGGGCTTCAGTAGTTGTAGCACACAGGCTCAGTAGTTGTGGCACACGGGCTTAGTTGCTCCGCGGCATGTGGGATCTTCCCGGACCAGGGATCGAACCCGTGTCCCCTGCATTGGCAGGCAGATTCTTAACCACTGCGCCACCAGGGAAGCCCCTGCAGCCTTCTTAATAAAAACCCCTGGAGCATATTTTATGTGTTGTTGGCTGCATAGGGGTTTACTTCAGTTTAACTTTTCTGTGTTACAGTTGAACTGTAACAAAGTCTTCTGTTAAAATAAATTTTTATCTGTCTTGTATCTAAAATTTCTCTTTTAGATTTAAACAAAGCCCCAAATTGTAAAAATGTCCTCAAAGTTAAAATTGGTTTTATTTTTATAGGCTTACACTTAAGAACATTTAATGATATTTATGAAATATATCTGTTAAATATCATATTGCTCAGAACTTATGTTCCTTTCTGTTTTTCAACCTTACGTTGGTATATTGGAGACTAAGTATGAAGACTGACAAACCAATGAGAATGAAAAAAAATCAATAAAACAAAATTTAGGGGGGAATAAAGATCCAGGTCCTAGATGTCTGAGTTGTTTCTCTTATTCAGTAGGTAGCATTAATAGTGTAGAAATCAGCAGATGGTACTTTGAAACAAGTTGTATGTTGATAAAAATTACTTATCTAAATCTCATTTTATGATTTTTTTATGTCCCGCTTATCCAGCTATTATGGATATTTTAATATTCTGGCTAAATGAAAAATGTCATAATTTAGTATATAAAAAAATTGAAAAGCAATTTTCAAAGAATTAGAGCTTGAATGCACAGTAAAAATACACTGACTATAAATGGGACAAAAAGTAGATTACCAAATATCCTGATCATATATATATTTTTCCTTAATTACAATTTATATTTTCCCCACAATTTATTGTTTTGGGGTTCATCTTAATCTGTACAACATAGGGGGAAATTTTCCCCTCTGTTTTTTTTTTTTTTTTTTTTTTTGCGGTACGCGGGCCTCCCACTGCTGTGGCCTCTCCCGTTGCGGAGCACAGGCTCTGGACGCGCAGGCTCAGAGGCCATGGCTCACGGGCCCAGCCGCTCCGCGGCATGTGGGATCCTCCCGGACCGGGGCACAAACCCGCGTCCCCTGCATCGGCAGGCGGACTCTCAACCACTGCGCCACCAGGGAAGCCCTCCCCTCTCTTTTAAAGCTAGCATTAAATTAATGGTTGATGTTACAATCAAATACCTCTTAGAATCAAGAAATAGTTAAGATACACAATGCAATGCTAAGAGTTATCTTTGAGTAGTAAGACTGCACATCATTTTCCATTTTCTTCTCTCTGCTGGTTTGTACTTCCTGTGGTGAACACATATTTGTACAGTAAGAAAAAACAAAAGAAAATATAGACACTATGAATATAATTTCACCTCTTTCTTTTGTGGTGTTAAAAACAAGACAACAGGCCCCCAATGGAGTCACCTATTGTAATCCCCAGGTCTCCAAACTGAGACTTCATTACAGTTTCGGCTCTTCCAGAAATGGAATCTTAACCCAGTCAATCAAGCATGGCTTGACCAGGACGGGTGTGGTCACCTGCCTGATAGACCCCTGCCGTCCCCTAAAGGAAAGTAAGCTTTCAATAACCAACTTGCTTTTTTGCCGAGTACAACTTCCTTGTTGCCGTTCCCTTCTGCCATGAAAAGTCTTTCATTCTGTCCAGCTCCTCAGAGCTTCTTTCTATCTGCTGGATGGGATGGTGCTTGATTCATGAATCATTGAATAAAGCCAATAAGATCTTTAAAAATGTACTTAGTTGAATGTTTTTTAACAAATGGGGAGAAGAGAATTTAAAATCAGTGTTTCTTGGCCATCTCTCCTTAAATATGAAGTGTTTTAGGACGCACAGTAGGAGGTGTGTAGGTGCCTGTGTTGGAGCTGAGGGATGCAGAGAGGATGGTGTGGCCCAGCCTCAGGGACCCCAGATGAATGGAAGCACTAAGAGGATGGTGGAATCTTAAAAGGTGCAAAATGTTCTCGAAGACAGGCGAGATGGGTGGGTGAGCGGTCAGGGCACACTTTGTGGGAGAATATGCAGTTTTTCATGGAAGTGATACATTAATATTTCCTTAATATTAGGAAAAGCCTCCAAAATGTAATCATCTGAGTTGATTAAGTTGGCTACTCCATTAAAAACAAATACTTTTTTTACAGTAGAATGGATCCCAAAATGTAATAGACCATTAAAGCACATTTTGTTGTTATAAACCCAGCAATAAAGCAAGATTCAAATAACATTCCTCAAGAAACAAAACACTAAATCTAAATAGAGCAAATACGTGGTAGAGTAGCATCAGCCTATAACACAGCTATTAATCTATCTTTTGACCTCAGCATTATTAAAAAAAAAACTGATCTCACAATTTTTTTTCCCTTATAGATTGGACCTGATAAAAATGCCTTGCTTGAGGTCTGGCTAGAGGATGTTTATACCTGTGATACCTATTATCACATATGTGTCATTCTATCAGCATTAACATTAGTACGCGGCTGGCCGAGCATTAGAACATTACTCAGTACTTTTGTCTTTCGCGTATATCCTGCTCTAGAAATTAGTAAAATATTAATGCATTCCCTTTGTAAAGCACAGAACCGTGATCCGTACTTTCAAACCATCAGCCGTAACAAGTCATCTTGTATAAACACACTTCCCCAACATGATCAGACTTCTTGGTAACTTTTTGCCTTTTTACCCCAGGTCATCCGGAAACTCTGTCAGGGAGAAGCAGTTCAAGGGCACTGTGGCTTTTTCCCCCTTCCAGTGTTGATTTTATTATTTTTTTTCTTTTTCTTTCCTCTTTTTAAAAAAAAAACTTTCCAGTGTCAAAACTCAGTGCAAGTTCCTGATTCCCACCGAGAGAGAGTAAGATAAACTAGGGTTCCCCCAAGTTCTTAATGTCCCCGCGGGTACCTGCTGCAGCTTTGGGGCAGCAGGAGCTTAGCCGCTGGAAGAGCCAGCTATCCCTGCCACCTGGGTCCTACTCGGGTCTGCGGTCCACACTGCCAGAGAGCTCCCTCCCAAGGCCGGACACTCCCTCTGCACAGCTGGGGTACAAGGCTGTGCAGACACGAGAGGAAGGATGGCAAGGGAAGGGGAAGAGAAGAGAAACTGGAGGCTTACCTGTCTGGTTTCTGCCCTCCAGCCCAACCAGGGGGGACAGCAGCAGGAGGTCAACCACCCTGTGGGTTCACCCCAATGTGCAAGCAGCTGCTGGCCAGCTGGCCTATAAATAAGGCCCCTCTAGAGCACAGGAGATAAGAACCCAGCCCCTCGCTCCTGCAAGCCTTTTAAGGTATGCAAATTAAAGGAGCCTCAGCCCCCAGAGGGGAAGGGGCTGCCAGCTCCCCATCTGGCCTGCCGGCCTCAAGGACATCCCAGGCCTGGCACGTATTCCTGCGGAGGCAGAGGAGGGGAGAGCCAGGGCGCCAGGGAGGGATCTCGCTTTGTCGGACAAATGGCAGAGCCTCCGAGGCCCCATGCTGCGATCCCCTCAGGTTAGGGGGGTGGCACTGAGGCACAGAAGGGGAAGAAACTTCTGCAGGATACACAGCCCTCTGTGGCCTGAGTGGAGTTTCAGCTGACCACCACCTTCCCCCGCAAGCCCCCCCCCCGAACCCCACCCTCGCTTCAGGGACATTTGTTTGCGTGGAGATTCTGGGAAGACCAGGGATCAGTCCAATCAACACTGGGCCTCCGGGAAGCTAGGAGGGGACTCGTTTACAGAAAGCCCTGGTTCCCACCCTCCCCGCCCCCCACCCTGATGGTGAGGGTTTCTGGAGCCTCACGTCACCTTCTTTAAAGAAAATGCAATCTCCCTAGAGCCTTTTCAAATCGTTTGCTGGGAGACAAGGGAGAAGACTCATCTGGGGGAGCGGCTGTTTCTGTGTCATCCCTAAATTTCTCACTCACTAAATTTCTTCTGAAAGGCATTTCATCCGAGGACCGCTGTCTGTGTTAAGGCAGTGATTCCAGGTCGGGGATTTATTCCAAGGAGAGAACCAGGGATGTGGGCAGAGACGCAGCTACAGGGACATTTCTTGCAGCTCTTTTCATAATTGGGAATAGCTGGAAACAACCTAAATGGCTAAAAACAGAGGCCTGGTTAAACGAGGAAAAGTACGTCCGTAAAGGAAACACCCTGCAACCTTAAATGCCATAGCAGAAGGTTTAATGACTTAGAAACAGTACTACGGCAATTGGTGCTAAGAAAGCAGCCACTTTAAGGGGAAGATGGGGTATTTGTAGTAAGTGACTGCACGCAGTCCCTAACCCCCAGACCCTCTGAAAGAACACGCCCCCAGTGAGAAAACGAGGCTAGGGCTGGATGGTCGAATTAGGGCTGATTTCATTTGCTTCTTTGGTTTATACACAATCTCTAAATTGTTTACAGTGATCTCATTTTGCTTTTATAATAACTGTAATTTCACTTTTTTTTTTTTTTGCTGCACGCGGGCCTCTCACTGCTGTGGCCTCTCCCGTTGCGGAGCACAGGCTCCAGATGCACAGGCTCAGTGGCCATGGTTCACGGGCCCAGCCGTTCCGCGGCACGTGGGATCTTCCCGGACCAGGGCACGAACCTGTGTCCCCTGCATCGGCAGGCGGACTCTCAACCACTGCGCCACCAGGGAAGCTCTAATTTCACTTATTTTTATTTTTTTTTTATTTATTTATTTTTTTTGCGGTATGCGGGCCTCTCACTGTTGTGGCCTCTCCCGTTGCGGAGCACAGGCTCCGGACGCGCAGGCTCAGCGGCCATGGCTCACGGGCCCAGCCGCTCCGCGGCATGTGGGATCTTCCCAGACCGGGGCATGAACCCGTATCCCCTGCATCGGCAGGCGGACTCTCAACCACTGCGCCACCAGGGAAGCCCCTTCACTTATTTTTAAATTTAACTTTTATTGGAGTATAGTTGATTTACAATGTTGTGTTAGTTTCTGCTGTACAGCAAAGTGAATCAGTTATACATATATCCATTCTTTTTTAGGTTCTTTTCTCATGCAGGTCATTACAGAGTATTGAATAGAGTTCCCCATGCTCTACAGTAGGTTCTTATCCGTTATCTCTTTTATATATAGTAGTGTGTATATGTCAATCCCAATCTCCCAGTTTATCCCTCCCCCCTTTAATTTCATTTAAAATTGAAATTTCTGAGAATCAGAAGAGAGCACTCTGTGTCTCTGCATTAACGAACCCCCATTTATTTTAGGGTTACAGAATTCCTTGGAGTCTCCCTGGTCTTTGGAAAGACCTTTATAGCGCTCAGCAGCCTTATCTCCATGCCGATACGATCGATGTGATGAAGCAAGGCCAACAGGGTAGAGAACATCCACAGCCCCAGATCACCCCATCCAACATAACACCCCCACTCATGCTCTGACCAGGACGTGACAAAGGCACCTCTGTGCCTTTTATTTGTAGGATTTGTACGTTCTGATGACAACTTCCTCTTTCATTGTTTTTGACTTTAGTGACGACTTCCAAACCTGTGTGGTCGAGAGCACATGTCACTGCTAGGTGTAAGGGGAAGGGGCCTCCCCTCCCACTGGGCTCCCCGGGGTCGTGGGACAGAGGGGCCCCATCCTCTGACTGCCTCTCTCCTGATGCAGAAACCGGAGGGGGGCTGCCCCCTCTATGAAGAGGACCTGGTCTAAGGCACAGAACGGGTAGGCTGTGGTGAGAAGGGGGACTCCAGCCGCAGGCCAGTTTCCCAAATGAGAGAAGAGGTCAGTGCTGGGTCGGGTTGAACGAAGGCTTCTCTTGGAGGAAACATGCCTGAGGCAGGAGCTGGGGTGCCCACGCAACGGGCAGCCTCTGTAAGGGCCGGTTTAAGGTCTCTTCCTTGAACTCCAGGACTGTGCTCAGAAGCACCCTGGTGTGACCTTCTCCCTTGCTCTGTGCTGACTCACTCTCCTTCGGGGGGCACACAGTCCTGGAGGTGGGTGGGATGTGATGGACTGTGTCCCCTGGACTGCTCCTGGGGGCTGAGGCCCAGGATTCCGGACTGTGGCCAGGACTGGGGGTGCTAGGAGAAGCACTGAATGTGGATGGGGCACTGCCTCTCTTCCACCGTATCACAGAAAGGCTGACCTGCATTTCTTGGTCCAGTTTCCAAAAACTCGGGGACTGAAACTGACGGACATCAAGGTCTGGGACAAACATTTTGATTTATCTAGCACCTGTGTATTGAGCCCGCACTGGGAACCAAAACCAGGAGACACAAGGATAGAGAGATGATGGAGACCAGTGGCCCAGGACCTCCGGGACCTTTTTCCCAGCCGCCAGCACTTGCCACCATCTCGGCTCTCAGGCCCTCTGCCCAAGAGGTCAGGAAATCACCTTGTTCATCCATCTGTACTATTCATTCTTTTATTTAAAATAAATCTTCGTTGTGCTTTTTCCACGTGTCAAGCACTGTGATAGATCTGGGAGCCTCAGCCCCGAACAAAATCAAAAACCTCACCTCAAGGAGCTTACAACCTCTTGTGATCTACTGTCACAGCCTGAGCCTCTCACCTTGAACCTGGCACATCTTCGTCTCCTGGTCACTGTTGTTGCCATTTCCTGCTGTGCTGCCGTCTTTCTGTGGACGTGGCCCTGCTGCTCCAGGAGCAGGGCTGAGTTTTGAAAGTTGCCGGCGGGGCGCCTCTCCCAGCCGTCTGAGTGCAGCCCTGGGCCCTGCTGCTGAGCCTGGGTGTCACCAGGGCTGTCACCGGGCTGACTGCCGCTGGGATGGCCTTTTCTTCCTTGCCCTCCCTGAGTAGGAAGGCACGGGGGTTAATGCACCTGCCCCAGTGGGAGGGAGCTAGTCTCTTCTGCCCCGGACAGATTTCCCTCGTTGGATTAGCAGCTTCCATGACAGCTGAAGATGGGCTAACCATGCAGCCAGAGAAGGACAAGCACAGGACAGGCGCAGGAGAGCTTAGTGATAAGGCCAGAAGCTGCAGAGAGCAGCTGTTTTGGAGGAGGGGCAGGGAAGAGCATCAAGCCCTGCTCCCTTGTGCTGGGAAGCTCGGATGCAGAGCCCGCAGGTCAAGGCCACACGGGGAAGGCTGACGAAGCCTGTCTCCTGCTGACTGTCTATCCACGGAGCCAGGCGGACAAGGCTGGCCTTTGCTGCCGCGTCCTTGTCTGCTCCGTGCACTAGGACAGAAATCTCTCTATAAACATTCCTTCCGCACTTTCCAGAACAATAAACACGGAAGAACGGCTGCATAAACGTCCAAGAGTATAAATACGGCTGTGAACAGCTCTGGAAGGTTTCAACCTGAAAAATAGCATAACCATTTCTTGGTGTGAGAGAATCCAGACATCCCTTCTTTTGAACTTGGCTTAGGGTGAGCTAGTTTGGGTGTTGAAATGAACCAGCTTACGGAGTCAGAGAGCTAACTGAGCCATGGCTGGGGTCTCAGGGTCCTGATAGCTACCACAGGAAGAAGGCTCACACGTGCCCAGCACTGGGCTAAGCTTTCCTCATTTAAGAATCCCTGGGGGTTTCCCTGGTGGCGCAGTGGTTGAGAGTCCGCCTGCCGTTGCAGGTGACGCGGGTTCGTCCCCCGGTCCGGGAGGATCCCACATGCCGTGGAGCGGCGGGGCCCGTGAGCCATGGCTGCTGAGCCTGCGCATCCGGAGCCTGTGCTCCGCAACGGGAGAGGCCACAGCAGTGAAAGGCCCGCGTACTGCAAAAAAAAAAAAAAAAAAAAAAAAGAATCCCTGGATCCAACCCACCCCTCTGCTTCAAGTCACATGCCAAAGGCACACAAAATGATACCCATAGCAGGAGGTATCATTCCTCAAACTCCACCTGCTGTGGACTCTGATATTCTCTCCCCTAAATCCCTATCAGATCTGCCCTTACCACGTTCATCTACACCAGCTCACATTGTTGATAACAGCATCGTGATTCTCTGTCTACGGTTATCCTCTGCCTTTGTTCTCTGGCTTTTGGTTGGGTTTGGCCAGTAGACGGTACCAGCGGAGGGCAGAAGACAGGAGAGTGAGGTCAGGCCCTCAGTGCTCTGTCCCCGCTGTGGTCGGCTCTGTCCCCCTAGGGAAGCCCTCTTGGGCTCTGGTTCCTTCTCTTGAACTCTAAGGGCTGACAGGGAAATTGTTACTGAGTCCAAGCTTGCTCTGCTTACCCCACGACAGGCCAATAAATCGTAGACGAGGTGCTGAGGCAAGGAGTAACAACTTTATTCGGAAAGCCGGCAGACGGAGAAGATGGCAGACTAAAGTCTCAAAATAACCATCCTATCGGGGTTTGGATGCCAGTTTCTTTTATAGCACAGAGAGGGGGAGGAGATGAGGAAGTAAAGTAAAAGGCCATAAGTTTTGCAAATATCCCCTGGAATGGCCAGCCTGGGGAGGCTGTGCTAATTTGTGTTCATTTCTTGCTCCTCGCCGCCATCCGCAGGTGGGCAGGGTCTGGATGCTTCCCTGAACAAAGGCACTTTGGTTTAACCTGCAGGCAGAGGGGCAGGGTTCCCCAAGGCAGGCCACTGTGTACAGTCTCCTTTCAGTGAACAAAGGCAGTGGAAAGCAGAGGTGAAAGTAGAAGAAACAGAACCAACATGGAGTCAGATGTGGCTCTTCCCCGTTACATAATGACCTCCATAGTTGCCAACTCAAGGTCCTCACTCTCCCTTACTTGTTTCCCTAACTGCCCACACCTTTGGAGAGAGTACCTTTGGTAAAACTCTCCTCGTTACCTAGGTCAGGTGTGGCCTCTCACCTGCCTGGACCCAGACGGATGCAGAGGAGAAAGACCGAGTGTCTTGAGAAGCAGATAGAGGGTGGCTCCCGCGTGCCCCCAGCCCTCGCGCCGCGGGGCTGTGAATGAAGGGGGGTCTGGGGCATGACCGGGAGATGGTGTCCAGTGATGGGACTGCCTCACCCGTGGTGGGGGGGTCCACACAGTCCTCCATTTCTGGACTAGATTCAGGAAGGAACCCTGTACTGCCAGGGGGAGAATTTCCTACTGTGTTGTGGGGAGATGGGTGCCCAAGGTCCTCATTAAATTGCTCTGAGGAAAATAAGGTGCTATTTCCTGCATAGCTGTGTTTCTAGACCGAGATGTGCACCTGTTTAATGACAACTCCATCTGCCATTTATTGAGCCCTTGCGATGTATGAGGCACGGTCACGGCTCGGCCAGCACGTGTGGAGCAGGCCTAGAAGGCCGCGACCACCAGCTGCAGTCGTAACAGGGAAGAGTCAAATCCAATCCTTTGTTCAGGGAAGCATCCGGACCCTGCCCACCTGCGGATGGCGGCGAGGAGCAAGAAATGAACACAAATTAGCACGGCCTCCCCAGGCTGGCCATTCCAGGGGATATTTGCAAAACTTATGGCCTTTTTACTTTACTTCCTCATCTCCTCCCCCTCTCTGTGCTATAAAAGAAACTGGCATCCAAACCCCGATAGGATGGTTATTTTGAGACTTTAGTCTGCCATCTTCTCCGTCTGCCGGCTTTCCGAATAAAGTTGTTATTCCTTGCCTCAGCACCTCGTCTCTGATTTATTGGCCTGTCGTGCGGTCAGGAGCACAGTTATGCTGGTAAACCCCACGCTGCCTGCCCCTTCCCCTCAAGGGGAGCCTCGAGAAGGAGCTCGGAAGCCTGGGGAAACAACACTGTCCTTACTGTGCAAGCCCACGGCTCGTCACCGGCCTCTTCTTCCGCCAAAGGGGTGGTGAGGGGACCTCTGAGCTGCAGGAGGCTGAGGGCCTGAGGGTAAACCCAGCTCGGCCCCAAAGAGAGAGGGGACCTCCGCAGCAGGGGGCTGCCAGTTCACAGGGGCCACCCAAGTTCCTGGCAGCTTCCCATTTGCTTGATGCCACTTGCCGTCCTCAAGGGGCTGACATTTGAAGCCAGACCAATATAAAGATAGAGAGAAAGCGCACCTTCCACAGGTGGGCGCTCCCTCCCATCTCCTCAGGTTGACCCATCAGCTCTGCTCACTCCCGCATTCATAAAAGCTGAAAGAGGAAGACAAATATCATATCATATCGCTCATACATGGAATCTAGAAAAATGGTACAGGTGAAAAGATTTGCAAAGCAGAAATAGAGACATGGATGTAGGGGAGAAACTTATGGACACCAAGGGGGAAAGGAGGGGTGTGGGATGAATTGGGAGATTGGGGGTGACACATATACACTCTTGATACTGTGTAGAAAATAGAGAACTGCTGAGAACCTACTGTAGAGCACAGGGAACTCTACTCAGTGCTCTGTGGTGACCTACAGGGGAAGGAAATCCAAAAGAGAGGGTATCTATGTATACGTATGGCTGATTCACTTTGTTGTACACCAGAAAGTAACACAACAGTGTAAAGCAACTGTACTCCAATAAAAATTAATTTAAAAAATTTTAAAAAATAAAATAGAGAAATTCAAAGAGAAAAAAGAAAAGCTGAAACTGAAGAGCCCAGAGAGGAAATAATCACTCACCTTCTGCTTCCTGCATCATCAGATGAGAGGCACACCTCGTTCCTCTCCCAGGTGACCACAGCATTCACTGAGTCTGCTCTGATTACCCCTCTGATAGCTGCCCCATCTGGACGGACTGGGGCAGCACTGCCTACCTCAGAACCCAGGAGAGCATCACCTGATTGCCAAAGGCCCGTGTCCAGCTGATGTAAGCAAGAGTGTTTCATGAGTCACTCAAAGTACAGCCCTCATGACTCACACCGCAGTCGCGAAGTCATTTTAAAACGTCCTAAATGCCCAGACTTACGGTTACAAGTCCAGGAGGAAAACCACACATAGATACATTTTTAAATGAGAATATTTTTTTATTGCAGTAGAATATACATAACATACAAGTGACCGTTTTAACCATTTTAAATGGACAGTTCGATGGCATTAAGTACATTCACATTGTTGTGCAACTGAAACTGTGCACCTCAGATTGGGATTTGAACCACTCGGCTAGGACTCGAACCCGGCCAAACCCCACAGTCTTCCAACTGAGATCACACACCTGGTTTCAGGACTTATTGAACCTCAGGTTCTTGATGTCTCATTACAGAAAGAATTCAGCGAGAGACAAAGTGATAGGTAAGAAGTGGATTTATTTAGAGAGAAACGCACTCCGCAAGACAGAGTGGGGGCCACCTCAGAAGGTGAGAAAAGCACCAGGGTCTGGGGTTGTCAGTTTTTATAGGGGTGGGTAATTTAGGGGAGGAGTATTCCAGCTATTTTAGGAAGGGGCGGGGATTTCTAGGAATCGGGCCACGCCCACTTTTTGATCTTCGTGGTTGGTCTTGGAACTGTCATGGCGCCTGTGGGTGTGTCATTTAGCTTGCTGATGTGTTACAGTGACCGTATCCTGAGGCTCAAGGTCTAGTGGAAGTCGACTTGTCCACCATCTTGGACCCATTTGGTTCTAATCAGTTTATGTCATGTCCTCGGGCTATGTCATTCTTTCCAAGGTTGTGTGCCCTGCCTTCTTCCCTCCTGTTTCACAACCATCACCACCATCCCTCACTGGCACTTTTCGCCTTTCCAAACGGAAACTGCCCCTATTAAATATTAACTCCGCATTCTCTCCTCCCCCCCCACCCCCCGCACCAGCCCCTGGCAACCACCATTCTACTTTCTGTCTCGACAATTTTTATTACTTTAGGTACCTCGTGTGGGTGGAACCATGCAGGATTTGTCCTATTGTGATGGGCTAAAGAGAACAAAACTATTTTTCCTTTGTGCTCTCACATTTCACTTCCAAACCAAATGCATTTTTTCCCCCACACCAACCAATTCTCCAATCTTCTGTGAACACCACCTGAGCGTCCTACAACTCACATCAGTCCTGACACTGTCCGGCTGGACATAGCATCCGATCCCACAGGTGAAGGGCTCAGGTCCACAAGGCTGCCCCCCACTTCAGAAGCCTGACCCAAGTCTGGGCCTCGCTCTGACTTCTGACCAACTGGCTGTGATCAGAGTTTCCCATGACCACCCCCTTCGGTTCTACAATTTGCTAGAATGGCAAACATTTTTCTTATGTTTACCTGTTTAATATGAAGGACATAACTCAAAAACAGCCAGATAGAAGAGATGCATGGGACAAGGTGTGGAGAGGTGGCACGGAGCTGACCACCCTCCCAGCACCTCCCTGTTCTCCAAACCCCGTCCTTTGGGGTTTTCTGGAGGCTTCATTGCACAGGTGCAATTGTTTAAAACATTGGCAGTTAGAGATTAAATCAACTTCCAGACTCTTTCTCCTCCTCTGAGGTTGGGAGTGGGGCTGAAAATTCCAACCCGCTAATCACATGTTTGGTTCCCTTGGCAACCAGCCACCCCCATCCTTAGGGCTTTCCAGAAAGTCAGTCACTGATATAAACTCTGGTGTGGTTGAAAGGGGCTTGTCGTGAATAACAGGACACTCTTTTCACCTTTACCCTCTGGAGCTATTTCAGGACCTGGGACAAAACCCAAATATGATAACGAAAGATGCCCCTTTGTTCTTATCACTTAGGAAATTACAAGAGTTTCAGATGCTCTGGACATAAAGTTGGGGACAATACATATACATGACTGTACATCTCACACCAGGTTCCGTCAGGTAGCACAAGGTCTCCAAGGTGCATCCACGTTATAGCAGGTATCGGAGTTTCCTTCCTTTTAAAGGCTGAGTAATATCCCATTGTATGTACATACACATTTTGTTTATCCCGTTAGAAAGAAACCACAGTACCCACATGGAGTCATCTGCCCGCAGGACAGCAATCAGGACAACTGCAGGGGTGGCGCAGTGGTTAAGAATCTGCCTGCCAATGCAGGGGATGCGGGTTCAAGCCCTGGACCGGGAAGATCCCACATGCCGCAGAGCAACTAAGCCCGTGCGCCACAACTACTGAGCCTGTGTGCCACAACTACTGAGCCTGTGCTCTAGAGCCCGTGAGCCACAACTACTGAGCCCACGTGCCACAACTACTGAGCCCGCACGCCTAGAGCTTGTGCTCTGCAACAAGAGAAGCCACCACAATGAGAAGCCCGGGCACCACAACGAAGAGTAGCCCTCGCTCTCTGCAACTAGAGAAAGCCCACGTGTAGCAACGAAGACCCGACAGAGCCAAAAATAAATAAAATAAATTTATATATATATATAAAAAAGACAACTGCAGTTTCAATCTCTCCCAGAAATGTGACCTTTAAACAGACAATCTGAAATATCAACACTGGGGTGAGGTCATTTGCACAAGAAGATCCCTGCCCTTCCCCCTAGGGGAAGATGACCTGCCCTGAAACAGCCCTTTCTTTCCTTTCCAGCTAGTAACTTCCTTGTCCCACCGCCTCCTTCCACCACCTATACAAACTTTCCATTTTTTACAACTCCCTGGAGCACCTGCTACCTACTAGGACGGGTGCTGCCTGATTCATGAGTCATTGGATAAGGTCAACTAGATCTTCCACTTTACTCAGTTGAATTTTGTTTTCTATCACCCATTTATCGGTTGATGGACACGTGGGTGGCACAGGTAAATATGTGATTTCTTCGTTAAGTCACCTCATACTCTTTAGAATAAATACACATAAACATAATTGAAGAATCCGGAAAGTTTGCCCCTTGTGCCTCAGTTAGGAAAAATGTCCGAAGGGTGGGCGTTTTGTGGCTATTTCCCTACCTTAAAGTCCCCAGTGCCAGTGAGGGAACATAAACCAGTTGGTTTAAAAATACACCTTGAGAGGCTTGACCGCTGAGGCTCTCAGGGGAGGTGAGACGGTTACTTCTTCACTGTAAGGGCTGTACAGTCGTCTCCTGCCACCTGCCAGGCTAGAGGGGCGGAGGACAGACCCGACTCCCAGGAGTTCTCGGTGCAGCCTCACTCCTCACATCGCGTGGTCTATGTTGGTCCACAACGCAGGCGAGGCCTGCAAGGCGGGCTCTGACTCTCCTCGTCCAGATGCACCTCCGCCCCCGCCCCTGCCCGCTCTGCTTGGGGCAGGACCACGTGGTCCCGCGGGAGCCTCCCCTGCCCCTGCGGCTGCTGTTTCCTTCCGAAGGTGCAGCCGCTAGGGGGCGCCGGCTGGGGGGAAAGCGAGGCAGGAGAGTTTCCCCGATGCCCACTGCAGTGTCTCGGGCGGCACGTGCCGCTCTTGCCGCGGGTCCGGCGTCCTTCGGGGGACCCCCGCTTCTGGGGCTCCCATGGGAGGCACAGTGGCTTTCTCCTCACCCTCCCAATCTGGCCTCCAGCTCCTCCTCCAGAGCCCCTGTGACCCCTCCTCGGCGTTAAATTCCACTAAATTACCTGAAGTAGATTTAATTTCCCTATTTAGACGTTTCCAACAGTTTCTAGAAGTCCAAGGTTTCACGTTAGTTAAAATCTCATTATATACAAATACCTGGACGAATTCACAAAAACCGTAACCCTGTCCTCTGCGTTGACCTAATTGATCTTTTCATGTTTATGTGAACTCTGTGTCCTCCCAGACAGGCAGAGGGATACTTTGAGAAGGTGAGTTCCTTACTCAGCTTTCATCAGTCAACATATGTAGCCCTTTGTAGAGAGAATTAGCTACATGTGTCCCAAGTTAGGGAAAAGGCTGCTTTGGTAGCTACAAAGTAGGAGACCCCAGACTAGCTATGAAGAGGGCCTGGACACTGGAGTATAACCACACTAGTCCCTCATTTAATGAATCACTTTTGATGCGTATAGCAATCAGAAGAAAAAGATACTGTATTGCAACAGAAAGAATATTAAATTAATAAGTGGTAATGAACTGCGTCAAGTCGGTGAATTCAGGGGAATGGGTACTGGTCAGCGGGAGAGCAGGGGCGTGGCTGCTCACAGAGGGTGTAACCGGCTCATGAAGGGCGAGCAGGGAGGGGCCAGGACTGCGGCACCCAGGCCAGATGCAGGGCTTCTTGCACGCACCAGGGGCCACAGGTGTGCCAGGTAAGGGGCCCTGTGAACATTTGGTTCACTCACAGAGCTGTCAGTCACGTGAGCGGAGACACAGCAGGTGCTCAGCGCCCAGACTTCCTGAGTGCACAGGTTCCTGCTGCCACACCTGTTACAGCGTCACCAGGAAACAAACGAGGCTGCTGTTGATACGGGTGGAGCCTCAGGCGGTCAGGCCAGTGCTGGCCCTGGAGGTCTGTGTACACACTGGGGATGGTGGCGGTGGTAGTGGTGCAGGGATTCGCATAGTAACAAAGTGTGAGCTCCCCGGGCAGTGTCCAGGGTTGTAGACGAGCGTGATTCCCCCCAGAGGAGCAAGTGCAGTGAACCCAGAACAGGGAGGTGGGACCACGCACACCATTGCATCTGCAGAAAGCAGGGGTGTGGGCAGTTTAAAAAGCTGCTCATGGGGCTTCCCTGGTGGCACAGTGGTTAAGAGTCCACCTGCCAATGCAGGGGACACGGGTTTGAGCCCTTGTCCGGGAAGATCCCACATGCCACAGAGCAACTAAGCCCATGCACCACAACTACTAAGCCTGAGCTCTAGAGCCCACGAGCCACAACTACTGAGCCCACGAGCCACAACTACTGAGCCCACGTGCCACAACTACTGAAGCCCACGTAACTAGAGTCTGTGCTCTGCAACAAGTGAAGCCACCGCAATGAGAAGCCTGCGCACCGCAACGAAGAGCAGCCCCCACTCGACACAACTAGAGAAAGCCCGCGCGCAGCAACGAAGACCCAACGCAGCCAAAAATAAAATTAATTAATTTAAAAAATACATAAATAAAAATAAAAAGCTGCTCAGGTGGTTCTAATGAATCTCCACCTCCACTTCCATCCTCCCCATCCGAGAACTGGCCTCAGACGCATTTAAAACCATCCTGTCTTAAGTAGAAACTAGAGAGCAGAATCTCATGTTCCTTTATCACGACTGCCACAGTATAGAATTGAAGCCTTACTCTATCCAACAATAGGGTAGTTGGGGAGTTCTGTTCATTTCTTCATTCATCCCTGCATTATTCATGCCTTAATCACTCAGGGAATTCTCACAGTCACCTCTTATGTGAAAGGTGATGTGCTATCACACACAGCCCTGGGCATTCATTCCTCACAACGGCTTCGCGTTACTTTAGAAAACCTTTGCTCTGCCATGCTAAGGAGAAATTTCCCCATGAAATCCATGTTTAGTGATTCATTCCTGACCCCCGATGGACTTTTATTCACCTTGTTTTCCCTTTAGCCACTCTTTAGCTTTGTGTAGCAGAATTAAAAGTTTGGGTCTCGGACAGATGAAATCGTAGAGAAAGAAACAAACAAGAAACACGAGCACCCTAAGGTCCCAGGAGGGGCTAACTTTTCAGATGGCCGCCACCGACAGTAGCTTGAGCTCAGCTCATGAGCACAGTTTCCAGACGTGGGGACCTAAGTGAGACAGAGGCCTTGGAGGCAGGGCCACGGCAGCTGTTGCTGTGATAACTGATGTTTATTTTCTGTGACCATGTGGAAGTCAGTGCTGGCCCCTAGCTGGTAACCTGAGTCTGACACTGGCCTGGCCAAGCGCTGATGGGGGAGCCTCTGCAGCCACGGTGACAGGGAGAGGTTGAACGTGATCCCCTAGCACTATGAAGAGAATTCAGGAACCGGAGTGGACGCTAGCTCGAGAGGCGTAGACTAGAGTGAGTGTAAGTTACCAAGTGAAACACAGAATTTCTGAATTTGGACACTGGATCCATCTAGTTGTCAGAGGTTGAAACATCCAGTGGGCTCTTTTTATAATCTTGAGATAAGGGAAGACATGGAATATTAAAGCTGGAAAGGAAAACACTGAATTGGGCCACATTCAATGTGGGCAAAAAATATCATATGCAAAGGTGAAAAGGCAAACACAAGCTGGAGAAAATATTTATAACATATATGATCAAGTATTAATATACCTAATGCAGTTTGTAGAAATTAATATAAGGTAAATAATCCAATAGAAGAGTACATAAAGCTGATGATTTAGCAAGCAACCACCATAAGAGAGGTAAGTGACCTTATTTAAATGTGTCAACCTCACTAGTAATAAAATAAATGCAAAACTGAGATGTCTTTTTTTTTTTTTTTTGCGGTACGCGGGCCTCTCACTGTTGTGGGCTCTCCCATTGCGGAGCACAGGGTCCGGACACGCAGGCCCAGCGGCCATGGCTCACGGGCCCAGCCGCTCCGCGGCATGTGGGATCCTCCCAGACCAGGGCGCGAAGCCGTGTCCTCTGCATCGGCAGGCGGACTCTCAACCACTGCGCCACCAGGGAAGCCCTGAGATGTCATTTTTTTCTATCAAATTGGGAAAGATTAAAAGTTGACTTTACTCAATGTTGATGGCAACAGAATCAAAAGGGCAACTCCCTGTAACTGTTGGTGGGGGTATAAGTGAGGTCAAATTTCTGGAGGGCAGTTTGGCAATATTTCTTAAAATTTAAAATGAGCAGGTCCTTTCATGTAGAAATTCCATTTCTGGAACTTTGGTCTAAGAAGTTGTTTGATAATTGTGAAAAGATATAGATGCAAGGATTTTCATCATAGACTTACTTATGGTAGAAAAAAATGGGAACAATCAAAATGCTCATCTACAGTTTCATCAAGTAAATTATTGTACATCAAAACAGTATAACAATGAGCGTAATTCAATCTTTAAGATGAAACAGAGCTATATACATTGAGTAAAAATGTCTACAACATATATTAAGTAAAAAAGGCATATTATAGGGACTTCCCTGGTGGTCCAGTGGTAAAGAACCCGCCTTACAATGCAGGGGATGTGAGTTCAATCCCTCGTCAGGGAACTAAGATCCCACATGCCTCGGGGCAACTAAGCCTGTGCGCTGCAACTACTGAGCTGTCGGGCCTCAACTAGAGAGCCTGCGTGCCGAGCCCACGCACTCTGGAAGCCACGCGCCACAACTAGAGAAGAGAAAACCCGCACGCCACAACTAGAGGGAAGCCCGCGCGCTGCAACAAAAGATCCCACGGGCCTCAACGAAGATCCCTCGTGCAGCAACTAAGACCCGACACAGCCAAAAAAAAAAAAAAAAAAAAAAGGCATATTATAAGACAGCATGTAAAGCAGGATTCCACTGATGTAAAGTGGCATGTTATGTGCTGTGTGTTTATATACGGACCATGGAGAGAGCTAACCAGAAGTATGTCCAGTGGATTGTTAATGTTAGACCCCAGGGATTTTTTCTGGGATTGGTGGAAAATTGGGCAGTTTTTATTTTATGCCTTATATTTTTTCTGGATTATCATTCATTATCTTTATAAGGAACATATATAATTTTTAAACAGAAAAAGAGGAAATGTATTTTTAATAACAATACATTTTCGGGGAGATTCAATGGCTGAACTAGAACTCAAAGCCCGCTTCCCAGATTCCCTGTCCAATCCTGTCCCATTTGCCCTGCTGCTGCTTAACCTTTCAGCAATCCAAAGCCTTAGGCTCTGCCCGTGGGTGATTAGCAAGGGGAGAGGTGAGGGATGAAAACTAGGAAGTTTCCCAGGTTCCTCCACCTTCAGTGGGTAGAGAATGTCCCACCCACTTCTGATCACCACGCTATCAACAATGACAATAATGACAAAGGTGTGTGCTGTCTAAGAGGACGCATCACGCCACGTACAGCCGTCCGTCTTGACAGCAGCCTCAAACAGGTACAGTCATATTGAGGTTTCCAGTTTTCCCGTAATAATCAATATGCAAGCTGCCAAATGCTCACATTAAAAAAACTGAGGGCTTCCCTGGTGGCGCGGTGGTGGAGAGTCCGCCTGCCGATGCAGGGGACGCGGGTTCGCGCCCCGGTCCGGGAAGATCCCACATGCCGCGGAGCGGCTGGGCCCGTGAGCCGTGGCCGCTGCGCCTGCGCGTCCGGAGCCTGTGCTCCGCAATGGGAGAGGCCACACCAGGGAGAGGCCCGCGTACGGCAAAAAAAAAATAAAAAAACAAAAACTGAATATGCATTTTGGACCTGTTTACACCTTCAGCTCCAGCATCCTTTGATACTATGTTGCTTTCCCAAGCTTGTTACAGGCTGAACAAAGCAGCACAGTACTCATCCTCACCCTCACCCCACTAATTTCTATTTTAGGGGCAAAGCACTTAGTCCTTGTTCCCCTGGAACATGCTGGTTATCAACAATCGTCTTTTCAAGGATTTTATCCCTCTTGACAAACATTCTCAGTTATATTCTGCCTTCGGGGGCTAGCCCCCAGTTGTCTAACTCCAGTTTCACTGAGCCTTTTTTTTTTTTTTTTTTTTTTGGGCCACACCGCATGGCTTGTGGGATCTTAGTTCCTTGGCCAGGGATTGAACGCAAGCCCTCGGCAGTGAAAGCCCAGGTCCTAACTGCCAGGGGATATCCTCATTGAGTCTTTTTGAATTGTAGCAACTAGAATTCCTAAAGAAAGAATTCATAGTAATTTGTGTGAGGATTTGTGTGTTAGAAGATCTGCACCCTGGAATGACTGCCCAACCAGAGTGGAAGCATGTCCAGGGCCTCCTGCTGTGCCAGGTGCCAGGTGCCAGGTGTTAACATTTTTGTGGCAGAAGATCCCTGGGGAGGGCCAGGCATCGGAAGGCAACAGTGGGACATTTGGGGAGCTTGCGAAGCTGTGGATAAGGAAGTATTTCAATAGTTTAACAACCAGACAATAAGCCTTGCTTATGTGCTCAGATGGTTTCTGTCTTATTTTCCTCATCATACTGTCTTCAGGTTTGCACTTCAAAAGCGAAAACTGTATTTCTGATTTAGTTTTCTCATTGAGCACTCAGTGGAGTATACACTCAAGCAGAACCAGTATTCAGGTCATTTCAGAGTGTGGGTCAAATGGATCCACATAATGTCGATCATCAATTGAAGACTTTGAACCACTTCCTCTAATTTCTGTCACTGGGTTAAACACACAACACAGATGCTTCAAGTTCCAACACCCCAAAACCCACAAGGTGATTTACATTAGGCTGGGACTAACAGAAGTCAGGCAGCAGGCAGGTAAGTCTTTGAAAGGCAGCTGAATCCATGATCCATAACCCTGGGACTATATGTCACCTGATCTCCAACAGCCCCAAGGATCATGGATTGCATCGAAGAAATTTCTACTAAAAAATGTCTGTCTTAATTTGCTAATCCCATATTCCCTGTCAGAGTTTCCAGTTTTGCTCACTATTTTTTTTTAATATAAATTTATTTATTTATTTTTGGCTGTGTTGGGTCTTCGTTGCTGCACGCGGGCTTTCTCTAGTTGCGGGGAGCGGGGGTTACTCTTCGTTGAGGTGCACGGGCTTCTCAATGCGGTGGCTTCTCTTGTTGCAGAGCACAGGCTCTAGGCGCACAGGCTTCAGTAATTGTGGCACACGAGCTCTAGAGCACAGGCTCAGTAGTTGTGGCGCCCGGGCTTAATTGCTCCGTGGCATGTGGGATCTTCCCGGACCAGGGCTTGAACCCGTGTCCCCTGCATTGGCAGGCAGATTCTCAACCACTGTGCTACCAAGGGAAGCCCCTGCTCACTTCCTTTTAAAATTGTGAATCTCCACTTCATTCCCCACTCCCAGCTTTATTGATATATAACTGACATATAACATTGTATAAGTTTAAGGTGTACAATGTGATTATACCATCTATTGTGAAATAATTATCACAGTAAAGTTAGTTACCCAAATATTACTTCACATATTTACCTTTGTTTTGTGGTGAGAACATTTGAGATCCACTCTATTAGCAACTTTCAAGTATAAAATACAGCATTGTTAACTATTGTCACCATGCTGGACACTAGCTCCCCAGAACTTACTCACTTTATTACTGGAAGTTTGTGCCCCTTGACCAATATCTCCCAAGTCCCTCTACCCCAGCCTCTGCCAACCATCATTCTACTCTCTGTTTCTATGAGTTTAGCTTTTTTAGATTTCACACGTAAGTGAGATCATACACTGTTTGTCTTTGTCTGACTTGTTTCATTTAGCATAATGCCTTCAAGGCTCATCCATGTTGCTATAAAATAAGGACTTCCATCTTTTTTTTATGGCTGAATAATATACGTAATCTCACATCTTCTTTATCCATTCATCCATTGATGGAAACGTATATCTTGATCATGAAGAATGCTACAATCTTTGAGGTAGTGATTTCATTTCCTTGGGATATATACCCGTAAGTGAGATTGCTGCACCATATGGTACTTCTATTTTTAAGTTTTTAGGGAGCTGCATACTGTTTCCATAGTGGCTGCACAAATTTACATTCTCAGCAGCAGCACACAAGGGTTCCCTTTTTTCCACATCCTCTCCAGAACTTAACTCTTTTCCTTTGGATGATAGTCATTCTAACAGGTGTGAGCTGATATTTAACTGTGGTTTTGGTTTGCGTTTCTCTGATGATCGGTGATGATGAGTACCTTTTCATGTAGCTGTTGGTCATTTGTATGTCTTTGGAAAAATATCTATTCAGTTAGTGGTTTGGGATCTCAAGGGGGAGGCAGGCAATTCACATGGAGATGGAAAAGTGAGGCTTTTGGTAAACAAATGTTTGCTGGGCCAGGCAGAGACAGTGGGATTCAGAAAGGAGTTTTAAGAGACTTTGCCGGGTACCTCCCTGCCTACCTGCTTAGTTCACACTAGAGTTATCTATGGTGACAGCTCCCTTCCCGGAACAGGTCCTCCATCTACATTTTTTAGGCAGCTAAGGGGAGAGGTCAAGGGTTCTTACTGAGTCTCTTTCTTAAAAGTAATCAAAGTAAATTAATCCTCATACCAAGAGACACATTTGGGGGTGGCAAATTTTGCTCTCCTCTATATGAGAAGTCCTAGCCAGAGCAATCAGACAAGAAAAAGAAAAGGCATCCAAATTGGAAAGGAGGAAGTAAAAGTGTCTCTGTTTGCAAATGACATGATGTTATACACAGAAAACCATAAGACCCCACCAAAAAATTGCTAGAACTAATAAATTCAGTAAAGTTGCAGGATACAAAATCAATATGCAAAAGTGAGTTGCATTTCTCCACTTCATTTTGATTCTCCTAGCCTCAGACAAACATCATCAGGGCCATGCATCCTCTTCCTATATTTTCATTTCTTTCATTTTCCAACTAATGTAAGAGACACAGGAGGCAGGAAAGCTGTCAAGTACCAGGTAAAGGCTCTCAGGACGTTCAGGGAACAAGTGCCAGCAATGAACCATTAACGTGAATGATCTTCCTCTGAGTGAGCAAACAAATACCAGCCTTTTCCAGCCTTTGCCTCTCCTATTCTTTCTGCTGATTGCTTCAGAGGTCTGGCTGTTGGCTGTACCATAAAGGTGAGATTAGAGGACAAGAATTAGATATTCTTGGGAGATTAGAGGACAAGAATCCTATCTGAGGTTAATAAGTCAAAACCACCTGGGGATAGTCCTGGGCCTCCAGGTCACACAGTGAAATTTCTCTTTCTTAAGATTGGAATAGTTGTGCTAAAAGTTACACTTTAAAATCAGCTTTGGGCCGTTTCTTGGGACAGAGTGAAAGTCATTTGGGTTCAGGGATACGTGGGAATAAATAGGAAAATGTTCTACATGCTGCACGTTTGTGCATGTTCCGTGTGTGTCTGTGTGTGTCTAAGCATATACACTTGCAGAGTACCAACGGATGCTCAGGAACCGTGTGACCACTTTCCTAAGTGTGTTGTTAGCATACATGAAAAAGGAACATTTTGACCAGCATCACTTTCCATACACCTGACAGCCAGGGGATCCTGGCAGGAAAATATATTGCTGGAGTAGCCTCAGGATTGCTGGAGTAGCCTGAGGATTGCTGGAGTAGCCTCAGAATCTTCCAGCTGGGCTAAGCTGGGGACACTCAATCCTGTCCTAGCTCAGAGAACTGGGCTATGGAGCAATGAACCAGTAGGTCGGCTGGATTATTAAAAAAAGAAAAAAGGGAAATCTTGGATTCAGGTGTTTGAGTACAAGGTAACATCCACCACCACTTGGCTTAGATGCACAGAAAAGATCCAGTTAAGTCCTACATTTAAGGGAGCAAAGTTATATCAAGAGATAGCCTTGATGGGATGCTTTAGGAATTTCCTCAAGGTCTGTGTATTTAATAATACATCTTCATTTTCCTAATTATGCTTTTTTGTGTGTGTGGAACGCGGGCCTCTCTCTGTTGTGGCCTCTCCTGTTGCGGAGCGCAGGCTCCGGACGCGCAGGCGCAGCGGCCATGGCTCACGGGCCCAGCCGCTCCGCGGCACGTGGGATCTTCCCGGACCGGGACACGATCCCGTGTCCCCTGCATCGGCAGGCGGACCCCCAACCACCGCGCCACCGGGGAAGCCCCTAATTATGCTTTTTATATCCTTCAGATACACCATGAAAGTTGAAATGGGGGTTGACATTTTTGGATAAAAAGATCTGTATATCCATGCATGAAAATAGTTAATTTGAGTTTTTAGAAACATAGGTCCTGAGTGATATTTACATGTTTACCAGAATTTGGGAATTGTTAGGCAGAGTTTCCAAGCATGCCAGGACTAACGGATTGGTCGCCATCAGGCAAGCACACTGTTGCTTACATTCTGCTGGGTAGCCCAGCCTAGCTGGAGGGAAAATAACCACTTTTAAGAGGGCAGCAGGCATATTACAAATGAGTTTTGCGATGGCATTCAGAGCATGGAAACCAATTTCGTTAATATGCTGAAGTAATTAGCTATAAAACTCTGCGAATGGTATTCAGATGGAGGAGAGTAGGACAGGGTGTGTCAGAAGTCAGAAAGCAGTGGCGTCAAACCACTGGCCATGAGAAGGCTTCAGAGCCCTCCAAGTCAGATACGTCCTGATTTGAATGTTAAAATCTTATCATATGTAATGCAAAGCTTTTTATTAATTATGCTTGCATGCAGAGTAAAGAACTGTTCATAGACCTTAGCATCAGAACTTGAAAGAAAACATTACATGAGAGAGAAATATAAAGATATAAATGCACTTATATAATATATTGATCATCTTACATATACATATAAGATTATAAACTTGGGAATTTCACATCTGCACACTTGAACCAGAGGAAACAGAACACATTTTGTCAAATTTAAGAGCCTCTTTAATCATGTTGGGCGCTTGGCATGAATCCACACTTGAACTTTGGAAGCTATAAAATCTGTTTACCCTGAGTAAAATACAATTTCCTGTTTAGGGGCCTGGGAGGAAGAAAGCCTTTCAAAAGAGGCTTGTTGAAATCCTTAAAGTGTTCTTGGACATTAAGAAAACAATAGCTGGCTGTATTAAGTGCAAATGTAGTAGAAACATAGGGATTATATTTCACCTAAAGTACACATGAATTTACAAATCTGGGAAGGGAGAGATTTGGTTTTGCTGAACGAAGATAGTTGAAAAATAGTTGGTGAACATTTGACAAAATCAAGATGTTACAGTATTTGTCAGCCTGTCCTGGAAATGAACTCTTATCTGCATAAAGCAAGGGGCCCTGTCCTTTAAATCACTTCATAGTACTGGTCATTGTAACTTATGAAAACATGAAGGTTTTAGGGCAACACAAATTCACCGGTAAGACTCTCCAAACACACAGGGAGGGACGTCAGTATTAGCTGATTCTTTGACGTTTCATCGGTACGATGGCGAAGACATTTTAACAGAGGCACGAAGACTGACCCTTGACCAGGTCAAGGGTGGTGAAAAGAGGTTAGCAGTCCTTTCAGGCTGGACTCCTACCATCAGGTGGGAAGCCAGGGGCTTAGTGTCTTAACAGGGGGCATGTGGGAGGGCCAGGAATGGAGGGAGGGGGAAGAAGGAAGTGGGAGGGTTGGAAAGGAGGTCGGGGAGAGGAGAGAGGGAGATAGAGGCGACCAGAGAAAGAAACGAAAGACGTGCAAACAGGAGGAAGGGGGTCAGAGCCATCTCGTCCTGATTTAGACGATACCAGAAAATAAAGGTCTGGTGAAAATGCTACTCACCGCCCCCAACAATTAACGTGGTAAGGAGACAAAGATAAAGTAGGTAACAAACCTTCCTTCCTAAGCACACGGTGAGGAGACGATCCGAGAGGCCCCCTTTCTTCCCACGGCATTTATTTCCTTACACGCAGGTTTTGTACCGCCTCGAAGAAACAGACGCCAGCTGTTGAGCTGGTGACAGCTGCCCACTGTGACACATGTATTTGTTTGCCCTGTTTTTCCATCGTCATCTACTTCATCACAAAAGATCATGGGGAAAAAGCCCTCCCAAATTTCTATTCTATTTTGGGAGGAATTGGAAGGGGCTTTGAGCAAGGAGTCCCCATCTTTGTTCATTGATTGTAAAACCCTTAAGGTGGGGCAGGAAGTAGAAAAAGGAGGTCAGATAAAAGCAAAAAAACAAAACAAACAAAAAAACCCCCCCAACACCCAACAAAACGAAAACATCCTACTTCTTTCTTTCGAAAACCAGTCTTCCCCGAAGAAGGTGGGTCAACCCGTGAGAGCGGGAAGGTGGGGTGAGGAGCACACGTCAAGATCACTTCCAGAGCTCTGAAACTCTGAGGACCGAAAAGCCAACTAATTCAGTAGAGTATGACGCTTTAGGGACTTCCCTGGCGGTCCAGTGGTTAAGACTCCGCCTTCTAATGCAGGGGGTTCGGGTTCGATCCCTGGCCGGGCAGCTAAGATCCTGCATGCCTCACGGCCAAAAAACCAAAACATAAGACGGAAGCAATATTGTAACAAATTCAATAAAGACTTTAAAAAAGAAAAAAAGAAAGAAAATGAGGCTTTAGATATGTGGTATCAAAACACACTCCTTACATTGTAAGCCAGGTGCTCAATTAGTTCTTCTTTTTTAAAAAAAATTAAACTTCATTGTGGTAAGAACACTTAACATGAGCTCTACCCTCTTAATACATTTTTAAGTGCACAATATATCAATGGTATTGTTGACTATGGGGGATGTCGTTGTACAGCAGTTTCCTAGGGCTTTTTCATCTTGCTTAAAAGAAACTTTCTGCCTGTTGATTAGCTACTCCACAGTCATCCCCTTCCCCCGGCCCTTGGCAACTACTACTCCACTCACCGATTCTTTGAATTTGTTTTAGCTAACTCGTATAAACAGAATCATGGAATATTTGTCTTTCGGTGACTGATTTATTTCAGTTAGTATACTGTTCTCGAGGTTCTCTCATATCGCAGGATTTCCTTGTTTTTTAAGGCCTAATGTTATTCCATTGTGTATATATACCACATTTTCTTTATCCATTCATCTGATGATGGACATTTACGTTGCTTCCGCATATTAGTTATTGTGAACAGTGCTGCTGAAACGGAGCAGGACCCTATGAGCCTTCCCCCCTCTGTATGTCTCAGCCTGCTTTTGTCTATGGAAAAACTTTAGCAAAAGGATAAGTTTAATCAGAGAAGTGAGGAAATGCAGAGACAAAGGAAAACAAAGGAGACCAAAAAAATAATAGTTTAGTCAGTAAGCAAAGTCAAGGACCTTTAGTTCCTCCTCAAGGGCTCTAGATAATATTCTGAGCCATGTCCTGTGAGCTGACTTATAGATACTGAAACCTTCACCAGCTGGAAGAAGTTAACTACATGATAACCAGACTGTAGCCATGACATAAGCTGCCAACATTCTGGGAATTGGCCTCAAAGAAATGGAAACAAATGGACTCTGTAACTGAAGATGAACTGTACCTAAAACAATCAAGATGACGCTGATTGGTCAGACCACCGATGACCAGTTTCAAGATGACTGTCAGAGCTGCCTGTGCTGTTTCTGCATGGAGCCCACTCCCTCTGTCTATAAAAGCCTTTGGACAGGCGTCCGCTCTCCCTGCCACACCCCAGTTGCCGGCATCCAAAATAAAGCAAACTTTCCTTTCCACCATCCTGGCCTCTTTATTGGCTTTTGAGAGGCGAGCAGCCAGACCGCAATTTTGGTTACACTACAATGAACGTGGAGGTGCTGATATTTCTTTGAGATCTTGATTTCAATTCTCTTGGATAAATAAATACTCAGAAACGGAGTGCTGGATCATATGGTATTTTTATTTTTTTGAGGAACGTCCATACTGTTTTCTAGAGCAGGTGTACCATTTTGCATCCCCATCAACAGAGCACAAGAATTCCAGTTTCTCCACATCCTTGCCAACGCTTACTGTCCTTTTATAAAAAAAATTATAGCCATCCTGACAGAAGTAAAGTGGCATCTCATTGTGATTTTGATTTGCATTTCCTCGATGATTAGTCATGTTGAGCATTTTTTCCCATATACCTACCTGTTGGCTATTTGTATGTCTTCTTTGGAAACATGTCTCTTCAAGTCTTCAGCCCATTATTTAATCAGGTTATTAGTTTTTTAAAAAATTGAGTTATAGGGCTTCCCTGGTGGCGCAGTGGTTGGGAGTCCGCCTGCCAATGCAGGGAACACAGGTTCGAGCCCTGGCCAGGGCAGATACCATGTGCCGCGGAGCGGCTAGGCCCGTGCGCCACAGCTACTGAAGCCTGCGTGCCGTGCTCCGCAATAAGAGAAGCCGCTGCAATGCGAAGACTGCGCGCCACAACGAAGACCCAGAGCAGACAAAAATGAAATTTAAAAAAAAAAAAAATTGAGTTATAGGAGTTCCTTATATATTTTGGATATTAATCCCTCATCGGATAGATGGTTTGCAAATATTTTCTCCCATTCTTTTTTTTTTTTTTCTGTACGCGGGCTTCTCACCGTTGTGGCCTCTCCCATGGCGGAGCACAGACTCCGGACGCGCAGGCCCAGCGGCCATGGCCCACGGGCCCAGCCGTTCCGCAACACGTGGGATCTTCCCGGACCGGGACACGAACCCGCGTCCCCTGCATCGGCAGGCGGACTCTCAACCACTGCGCCACCAGGGAAACCCTCTCCCATTCTTTAAGTTGCTTTATCACTATGTTAACTTCTTCCTTTGCTCTGCAGAAGCTTTTTAGTTTGATGTTGTCCTACTTGTTTATTTTTGTTGCCTGTGTTTTTGATGTCATTGTTGTGAAATCATTGCCAAGACCAATGACATGGAGGTTTCTCCCTATGTTTTATTCTAGGATGTTTTTGGTTTCAAGTCTTATGTTTGAGTCTTTAAGCCATTAAGAGTTGATTTCTGTTTATGGTGTAAGATAAGGGTCTGATTTCATTCTTTTGCATGTGGATATCCAGTTTTCTCAGTACCATTTGCAGAAGACACTACCCTTTCCCCATTGTGTATTCTTGGCACCCTTGTCAAAGATCAGTTGACTGCATAGGCATGGATATATTTCTGGGTTCTTTATTTTATTCCACGGCTTTATATGTCTATCTTTATGCCAGTGTCACACTGTTTTGATTACTTTAGCTTTATAATATAGTTTGAAATCAGGAAGTGTGATGCTTCTAGCTTTCTTCTTTTTAAAAAAAAAAAAATGTGAGAAAATCAAATAAAAGTTTAATAACATGTATACATGGGAGAGATCAGGAAAACAGTAACTCTCCAAAATAGCCAAAACCTACACCTTAAATACCCCATCCTTCTTTCCCAATATTGATTTGGCTCTTCATGGTCTTTTGCAGTTCCATATGAATTTTTGAATTGCTTTTTCTAGTTAAAAAACTCATTGTGATTTCAATAAGGATTGCGTTAAATGTGTAAACTGCTTTGGGTAAAGTGGACGTTTAACAATATGAAGTCTTCCAATCCATGAAAAGATAAGCATTTCTATTTGTTTGTGTCTTGTTTAATTCCCTTCATCAATGTTTTGTAGCTTTCAGTATACAAGCCTTTCACCTCCTTAGTTTATTCCTAAATATTTTATTCTTTTGGGTTCTATTGCAAATGGAATTGTTTTCCTAATTTCCTTTTCAGATAGTTCTTTGTTAGTTTTTTGAAAACCAAGTGATTTTTTAATGTTGATTTTGTATTCTTTAACTTTACTGAATTTTAAAATTAGTTCTAACAGTTTTTTATAGAGTCTTTAAGGCTTTCTCTAAATAACATCATGTCATCTGCAAATAGACAGTTTTACTTCTTCCTTTCTGATGTGGAAGGCTTTCATTTATTTTTTTTCTTGGCTGATTACTCTGGCTAGGATTTCCAATACTATGTTAAATAGAAGTGGTGAGAGTGGGCATCTTTGCCTTGTTCCTGATCTTAGAGGAAACGTTTTCAGTTTTTCACCATTGAGGATGATGTTAGCTGTGAGCTTGTCATATATGGTCTTTATTTTGTTGAGATAATTTTCTTCTAGTTTGTTTCCTTCCTTGTTTGTTGAGTTTTTTTTATCGTGAAGAGGGTTGGATTTTGTCAAATGATTTTTCTGCATCTATTAAAATGATCATGTGTATTTTATTCTTATTCTGTTAATGTAGTATTATCACATTAATTGATTTTTCTCATATTGAACCATTCTTGCATCCCAGAGACATATCCTACTTCGTCATAGCATGTGATCCCTTTAATGTGCTGTTAGATTAGATCTGCTAGTATCATGCTGAGAATTTTTGCATCTGTATTCATCGGGGATGTTGGTCTGTAGTTTTCATTTCTTGTGGTATCTTCTTCTGACTTTGGTATCAGGGTAATGCTGGCCTCACACAATGAGTTTGGACATGTTCCCTCCTCTTCAATTTTTTGGCAAGAGTTTGAGAAGAATTGGTGATATAAAGATCATAAGTGACTACTGCGAACAATTATATGCCAACAAATTGGATGGCCTGGACAAAATGGATAAATTCCTGGAAATGTATGACCTACCAAGACAAACCGATGAAGAAATAGAAGGTCTGAACAAATCTATAACTAGCGTGGAGATTGAATCAATAATCAAAAACCTCCCAACAAAGAAAAGCCCAGGACCAGATGGCTTCGCTAGTGAATTCTGTCAATTAGTTCTTTATTCTAGAAACTTTGTGTCCCTCTATCCTCCAACTGTACTAGAACATCATGGTGGGGTAGGTGAAGGTATCAGATAATCTTTCCTTCTTCAATCTTCTGTTCTGACATATTTAAGTATAACCAAAAAGAGGAATTTTAATCCTGAGTGCCATTAACTCCACATTCTTTATGTGGATAAAACATTTTTGCTTATTTCTGTTAGTGTAAACTCCTTTGGCTTAAGGAATTCTGGTCAAGACTCCAGACCTAATGTTCAGATCTGAAAAGATTGTGTGCATTGGATAATCGTATCTCTGAGAGTCAAACAAACAAACAAACAAACAAATTAGGAATGTCTGCAGCTCCCGTTATCATGTTCTCTCATTTATAAATCGGTATATTTATGGAAAGTAAGTTTTCTGAGGAAGTTATTTTCAGTAACATTCCAGAAGCAAGAAATTCAAGGTCTGTTTTGCTTAAATTGGAAAGAAAAATGTAAGTGGGAGGAGGAAAGGGGAAAAAGTGGAGCAAACAACTGAGCAAAAGGCTGATGAATGTAACCTGTTTGATGGAGCTCATATTCTACTTAATGTTTTGCGTTTTGGCTGCCACTGCTGGGGCCAAAGCCTCCAAGCTTGGCATGAGTTTCCAGGGGCTTTACGATCTGAGCTGATTAGCCTGGCCTTGGATTCTCCTCCACGGCTGCCCATGTGCAGCTGGAGGGCCACATCCTGTGCACATGGTTTCTGAGGTTCCACCCATCCAGTTCAGGGTCTCCCCACTTCCACCTACAGCCTTAAGCAGTTTGCTTCACGTATTCATACACTTTCCTGGCTGCTGTAGGCATGAGAATCTGCAACCCTTGGATCCTTTCTTAAAGGTGGTAGACTCAGTAGTGAATTCTGAGAAGCTTCAAAAGGGACCCAAAAACATGGGCAGAAATTGCCGGCTTCTGTTGTTGTCTCATGGTCGCTGTGGCACCTACCTGGCAGGCTTTCTTGTGCACACAGCCTTGATTTTATAACGTATTTCAAGTCTGGGTTGACCTAACAAGGCAGGCCCACCATGGGTGAGTCTGAGCCCACTCCAGCCTCATGGTGTGAGAACTTTTCGGGTCTTCTGGGGGCTGCTTGGACAAAACAGAATAGTCCAGTCCTGAACTAGAACTTTCCCCCACCCTGCCCCCAGATACACACCCTGACCTGACCTCGATCCTAGCATCAATCTGCCCGTGTTGATTTCTCTCTCACAGCTCGTGGAGACTTTTCCTGATGCCCATCCTCCCAGAAAGGGGTTGTTTTGTGCTCTTACAGAGATTTGAAGTCCTGAGTGGGGACAATAGTGCCGAAGAATTTGGTAGACAAGCAGATTGTGGAAAAGGAGTAATTCAGAGCTTTGGCCTGTATCTGTGACCGGGTGTGGTCGTCGGGCCTGTATCTGTGACCGGGTGTGGTCGTCGAGCATGAGCTGCCCTTGCAGCTTGAGAAGGGGCATGGGACACCTCTACTTTGCTGCCCAGGTGTCAGCAAGTGTCTGTGCCTACGGCTCTCACCCATCCCTCAAGGGCTAAGATGGAGTTTTCTAAAATCTCATATACTGAGAATTCAGTTCTCTTTCTGAGAAAAACCTGGGTACCAGCTCTCATAATTTTTTTTTTCTGATTATAAGAGTGATGTCTAGGGACTTCCGTGGTGGCGCAGTGGTTAAGAATCCGCCTGCCAGTGCAGGGGACACGGGTTTGAGCCCTGGCCTGAGAAGATCCCACATGCCGCGGAGCAACTAAGCCCGTGAGCCACAACTACGGAGCCTGCGCTCCAGAGCCCGTGAGCCACAGCTACTGAGCTCACGTGCCACAACTATGAAGCCTGCACGCCTAGAGCCTGTGCTCCGCAACAAGAGAAGCCACCGCAATGAGAAGCCCACGCACCACAAGGAAGAGTAGGCCCCACTCGTCGCACCTAGAGAAGGCCTGTGCACAGCAACGAAGACCCAACGCAGCCATAAATAAAATTAATTTTTTTTATAAAAAGAGTGATGCCTACTAATTTCAGAGATTAAAATACTGGTGTTCTCACCATCCCGAATTAGTCTTTCTTAGCAGTATGGTTTATTTCTTCCAATCTTTTTTTTTGAACATATGTTAGAACTAGATAGATGAAGCATATTGGAATAATACTATACAGTATTATGTTTTGGATGCTATTCTTTCCATTTAACATTTAGCAAACTTTTTTTTTTTTTTAGGAAACAAACTTTTATTTTGAAAGCAATAAAGTGAATGGAATGCCAGCAAATAAGAAGTGAGTCTTGTTTCAACTTGAACCACCCCTTTCCCCATTCACACACAGTAGTACTGCCCAGGGAGACACACCTTTACCTCTTGTTCTTGTAAATGAATTTAAAAGCATGTTTATTCCTCTATTTGGTAATTTATTAGAGTTAAGCTGTATCTATTAACTTTGTATAATGTGGGTGTAGATTTCGGATCAATCACATTTCCCCCATCTTCTCTGCCCCTCTCCATTTTAAAAGTATTTCTTTGAATGCTTTCATTCTAGTTTTACAACTTTCTGCAACGTACTTCAGCCTCCATTTTCTGTTTCATTGCATTTAGTCATTTCCTCCTGAGTTTCCACCAGGTAAGTGGAGGAAGGTCATAGCCGGCCACCCCCTCCACCTCTCAACTCTTCGCAATTCCATCACTTTTCTTGGATGGGGTTCGTAACAGTTTTGTTCTCTTCCTCAGTGGTATTGAATGGGTATATCTGTGCTTGGCTTATGGGTTGATATTAAATACTGAAAATCATGAAGTTTTATAATGTTTACTATAAAGATGAAGAATTATTAGTCAGAAGAAGCAAGCAGTAAGCTTGAACATATAAGAAGAAAACACTCACCTATATTACTAAACCTGTGCCTCTTGCAGGGGAGATAACTAATTTTTTTGGTCTGATGCCGTGGTTCCTGCACTGTGGGTGAAGTGCCCTGGAGCATCAACCCAACTTAGAGCCCCTGAGATATTTCAAATCCTCATGCGGAAGACTGTGTCCTTGATATCTGCCCCCCCATGTGGACAACTAGCTCGAGGTCATTTGTGGTTCCAGCACCAGATAGAGTTCTGTTGTTTGCCAAAGACATTCACTGTAATAAAATAAAGCTAAAAGATAGGAAACAAGTGATAGTGAATTAGTTTGCAAGGGCTGCTATAACAAAATACCATAGCCTTGGGAGGCTTAAACAACAGAAATTTATTTTCTCACAGTCCTGGAGGCTGGAAGTCCGGCAAGGTCGATTTCTCCTGAAGCCTCTCTCCTTGGCTTTCAGGGTGCTGTTGAAGGGCATCAGGTAAGCCACCCAAAATATGCCACTTTGGCATAAGGACTATTTTGAGCTGAAGCCATTTGAGAGTCAACAGGTGCAGGAAGTGTTCTCTGCTCTCCCTTATCTGCCTAAAGCAGACTTTGTGAAGCGCTCCCTCAGCCCCTCCCCCTCCCCGGTGATAAGAGTGACTCATTGTCATAGATGGAGGTCACACCAGGTGAGCTGGCATGAAAAGACCTCATTAACATAACCCTTATCTTCCATTAGTTCTCCCATCTACTTCTTAGTAACTTCCCCAAGATTTATCGTCCCTTGAAGCCAAACCCCCTTCTTTTGTTAAGATGGTATATGAGTCCCCAAGTCTAACTGCCTTTCTGAGTCTCACTTCTTTTCTGTGAACTCTCATGCATGTAAATATTAACAAAAATTGTGGCTCTTCTATTAACCTGTCTCTTGTTCGTTTAATTTGCCGGCCCGTAAGCATAGAACCTAGGAGCCTAGAGGAACAGTTTTCTCCTGACTCCACCTTCTTGCTGTGTCCTCACCTGGCCTTTTCTCTGTGCACACCTGTCCCAGGTGTCTCTCCCCCTTTCTGTAAGAACACCAAACCCGTTGAATTAGGGCCACACCCGTATGACTTTGTTTAATTTTAATCACCTCTTTAAAGGCACCATCTCCAAATACAGTTATATTGGAGGTTAGGGCCTCAACATGTGAATTTCAGGGACACGATTCAGTCCATAACAGATTGTGTTCCATCTGATTCTCTTTTTTAAAATAACTTAATAAATTAATTAATTTTTGGCTGTGTTGGGTCTTCGTTGCTGCACGTGGGCTTTCTCTAGTTGCAGCGAGCAGAGGCTACTCTTCATTTCGGTGCGTGGGCTTCTCATTGTGGTGGCTTCTCTTGTTGCAGAGCACGGGCTCTAGGTGTGCGGGCTTCAGTAGTTGTGGCGCACGGGCTTAGTTGCTCCGTGGCATGTGGGATGTTCCTGGACCAGGGCTCGAACCCGTGTCCCCTGCATTTGCAGGCGGATTCTTAACCACTGGGCCACCAGGAAAGCCCCCATCTGATTCTGAAGTTTGAAAAGTTGCTCAGTGCCCGACAGGCACACATCCATATAGTAAGAAATTGTGTTTATTAAAGAATTAAACAAAAATTATTTTTTCTTTCAACTTATACATATTATTTTTTTCATAGGTTACTCTGTTGTTAGGGCATAAACGCTTATGAAGTTGTTTGAACCTAACTACTTAGTAAACAGACTGTTGAGTGTTTCTTTGACATAGGGGCACCATGGAACAATGTCTGAGATCCTGGGGTGCTGTGAATGGAGAACATTTGGGTCTAGTCTGCTGGAAGTTCTTCTCTTGCAGGTGTGGATGGTGTGAGGTAGGGGTGTGTCCTGGCACCCAGACTCCGTCCCCGCCCTTGCTTTAGTGACCGGCCTCACTTGTGCCCAGAGGGCCTCTGCTTTACTGAAGGCTGCTGGCGCGAGTCACCAACTCAGACAAAAGTGGGCGTGGCAGAAACCGAGATCAAAGACAATTCTTGACTTTTAAGTTAAAAAATGAAGACCAAGCCAAACCCCAAACACCTCCATCCAGTTTCAGAAAAGGAAAAATCTGTGCACAGCACAATTGGGCAGAACTGGCCTGTCTGCTATTCACATGCTCCAACCCCTGCACCGCCCCGGAAGCCTGGAAAAAGTGAAGGAAGGGCAGACAGGAGGCGGGTGCTGGAGTGGGGTCCTCGCCACATCTGTCCTCTCCGGCGGGTCTGGGGGTCCCTGCTTTCAGTCCTGAGGGACGTCCCCGGAGGGCAAGCAGGACCCCGGAGACCCTGCTCACACAGCAGCCAGGACTGTAGATGACAGAGAAACGGGAGAGCTGGTGGCGGGTGGGAAGTGGAACTCAGCGTACTCCAACCTGGACTGACTGGGGACAGACTGCCATCACCTGGAAATGACCACTTGATCTTCTCCATTAGGTGGAATGGAGCTCAAGGTAAACATAAAAGTCACACAAGAGGGGCTTCCCTGGTGGCGCAGTGGTTGAGAGTCCGCCTGCCGATCAATGCAGGGGACGCGGGTTCGTGCCCCGGTCCGGGAAGATCCCACATGCCGCGGAGCGGCTGGGCCCGTGAGCCATGGCCGCTGAGCCTGCGCGTCCGGAGCCTGTGCTCCGCAACGGGAGAGGCCACGACAGTGAGAGGCCCGCGTACCGCAAAAAAGAAGTCACATAAGAGAAAGTAAGCTACGTTTTTACACGTTGGAGTTTTTAGATAGAAAGTGTCACGCCTCTATCAGCTCCACGAGTTTACAAACTTTTTCTTTATAAGACTTGAAGAACCAAAAAATCTTTGAGAGGCAATAGATGAATTGGTAGAAGTTGTTATGGGTATTTAGAAAATCTGAATCTCAATGGTGATCCAAACTGACTGTAGGGGGTTAGCGTCCCCCTCCCCCATTCATGTCTATTAAGAACCTTAGAAGGTGGAATTGTTTGCGAATAGGCTGTTTGCATGTGTAAGTAGTTAAGGATTTTGAGATCCTTTATTTATGATAGGCCCTAAATCCCGTATTGGTGTCTTTATAAGAGGAAGGAGAGAGAGACTTGGACACAGAGAGACATGAGGGAGAACGTAACAGAGGCAAAGGTTGGAGCTGTGCTTCCATCAGCCGAGGGAAGCCCTGGGTTCTTCCCAGACGTTGGGAGAAAGCGCGGCCCTGCTGGCGTCTTGATTTTGGACGTTTGATTTCCCCAGAAAATCACGCGAGAATAAAATTCTGTTGTTTTAAGCAAATCTGGGTGACGTGTTACAGCAGAAACTAAGGTACTTATTGTTAGTCATACACAGTTCTGTGCCCTGCAGGGCGTTGCACAAACAATGGCCCGTTTCCACATTCTCTGTTCAGCACACCTGTCTCGAGTGCCGGGCAAGTCTGGAAGCTCAGGACAGAGAAGAAAGTGGCCCAGATCAGTCCCTGCCTGCATGGAGCTCAGAGCTTCGTTAGAGACCAAAGTCCCGAGTAACCAAATCATATCACTGAAAGGGTGGATGGGTGTGGAGGTGAGTGACAGGGCAGGAAGGAGGGAAACCAGGGGAGGTGGTGGCCCAAAGCTAAGAGAAGGACGTCTTTACAGTGGAGGGCCTGATCGGGGCTCCAGTGCTGAGGGGCTGGAATATGCCGAGTGGAGGACATGGTGACCTTGACCAAGGGGTCCCAGTGGAAACGGGTGAAACTTGCGGGTGAGGAAGTGACAAGTGCCAGAGCAGCCCTTTCGAGGACTCGTGCTGTGAGGGGAGCAGAAAAATAGAGAAGGAACTGGAGGGGGCCTTTTGGGTTCGTTTCTTTGTTTTTCCATTTAAGGATGAAGGTATCACAGCACCTCTCTGCTCAAAAACTAACCCTTTCTTTTGCTTCTGAACCCAACTCTGTTCCTTCTATTGGCCCGAGTGACACTGCGCAGGAGGACCTTTGCTGGGGCCCGGCTGGAAAGGTGGTGACACGCTGGCTGCAGCCGTCAGGCAGCCCTGGGGGTGCGCAAGGGGCCATCCTGCCCTGGGGACACTCAGGCCCGGCAGTGCCAGCTCCTGCCATTTCCCCAGAGAATCTGGAAATCCAGAGCATTCTGTAAAAACTCATCTTTCAAGAGCGGCCTAGATTTCTCAAAATGCTCTACAAGCTGCAGCAAAGCCATCCGCCATCTGGACCTGAGCTGTGAGCCCCGGGTTGGCCTCTGTTGGCCTTGAGCCCTTCCTCCCAGTGCTGGGAGCTGCCTGCTCCCCGGGACGTCTGGTGAACACGTGGTCCCGAGGCAGAGAAGCTAGGACTGACGCTGGGCTTCCTGGGCCAGGCTGGGGGGCCACCTGGCAGGTGCGCACGTGGCCGCGCCTGTATGTGACCAGGAGCAGCCGTCAGTGTCTCTCACAGGGTTGTCACCCCTGTTCTTCCTGGACACGACCTCTCGCTCCTTCGTCTGGGTCCCACTCAACGCGGGACAGGCGGGTTGTGTGGTCAGCTGCCCGTCGATGTGCAAGTGGTGACCACAGGCCGACCAGACAGCCAGGCCCAGAAAGCAGGCTTGTGGTCGGTCCGTCCCTGAGGGCAGCCTGGCCGTGGCGTGAGTGGACCCGTGTTTGCTGGAGGACTGAATGTGACCCCAGTGCCTGTCTGCGGCCCAGCACTGCCTTCTGAAGGCCGCCTGGGAGCCGCTGTTCATTTCTTCTTGCTTTTCTCTTGCAGCCCCTCTGCAGGCCCTGGGCTGGCTCTCTCCCTTCAGGTTGGATTTGCAAGACGACCCCTATCGAACTGTTTTTGTTTTTTGTTTTTTTTTTTAATTTTCCGAACATTTCTACAATTCTTCTGGGAACAGATGGATTCCAGATAATCCGGTGCCAGACAACATTCAACAGGAAAAAATGTTGTGCTAGCTGTTCTATTTTGGTTGTGAGTTCTCTTTCTCTCTCCCCACCCTGAGCAAACATAAATCGTACCTAAATCTTTGCCAGGAGGACGGCCTCGTTAAACAGAAGCAGAGACAGACGAGCAGTGGCCACAGCGAGGAGCCTGCAGGGTGGATGAAGGGGAAGGTTCAGTTGCTGGGCAGATGGCTGGGATGGGGGAGATGGGGGGATAGAGGGGGGTGGGTGGGGATCGCAGGCAAGAGGCCCTGCGCCAGCAGCCCTGCTTCTCAAAGAGATGGTGACGACCTAGTGCAACAGGGAAGGCAAGTTTCAGGCCAAGGACCCGCCTGCCTGTCACTCTGTCCTGGGCCCACGTCTGCTCACCGGTCCTGGGTGCAGCGGGACCCAGTGACACACCACCCACACTGCCCCCAGGGCCTTCAGGGGGACATGGCCTTCCAGGGTCACCTCTCCCACTGAATGTCCGAAGCCCACTGAGAACAAAGAATCGAGGAGCGTTTGGCTGGTCTCCCCTTTTAATCTGGGTGTGAAAACAGCTTGGCCTCACTCCACGAGCAAGCGGCAGACGTTTGACTGCTTTGCTTGCTGGGAAGATGCATGTAAAACCCGGTGGCTTCTCTTGACTTCACAGAGCTTGGGCAGCAACTGCAGGAAACCAGATACATCTTTTTCAAAGCTACACGTACTCTCATTGGGGTGTAATTATAATAGTAAAAAATTGTAAACAGTTTTGATGTGCAATAATAGATGTCTTAATAAATTATGATTTACCCACGAGACAGGGACCAGGTGGGTAGCAACATGAGAATATGCTTCCCGGTCATATTAAGTGAAAAAAGGCAGATATAAAAATGCATACGGAACACAATTCCACTGATGTCACGTAAAAGCAGCTACCCGTGTGCACAGAAAGCAGACTGAAAGGATATACATGCAAACATCTAAGACGTCATCTTTAGATGATAAAATTGCAGGTAATGTTTATAATAATAATTATTATTTTTGTTTTGTCTTGGTTTTTTAATTAATTTTATTGGAGTAGAGTTGCTTTACAATGTTGTATTAGTTTAATTTTTATTATGTTGCTAATATTTTTTTCTGGTTTCCTTTCTTTAACAAATCTTTGTTATTTCTAGAATAAAAACATTTCAGCATATGCATCTGCATTCCTATTAGGCACATTTGCATGAAAATTAATCAGCAGGAATGATTAAAGAATTTCAAGACCATCTCAACATTTGTTCTTGACTGGAAGTAAAAGACAGGCCCATTTATACACTGACTTTTATTCCACTATAAATACTAGCTGGATCAGGTTTTATTCTTTCTTTATTTTTTTAATTTTTATTTATTTATTTATCTTTGGCTGTGTTGGGTCTTCGTTGCTGCACACAGGCTTTCTCTAGTTGTGTCGAGCGGGGGCTACTCTTCATTGCGGTGCGTGGGCTTCTCGTTGCCGTGGCTTCTCTCATTGCAGAGCAGGGGCTCTAGGCACGCGGGCTTCAGTAGTTGTGGCACACGGGCTCAGTAGTTGTGGCTAGTGTGCTCTAGAGAGCAGGGTTTAGTAGTTGTGGCGCACGGGCTTAGTTGCTCCACAGCATGTGGGATCTTCCTGCACCAGGGCTCGAACCCATGTCCCCTGCATTGGCAGGTGGATTCCTGACCACTACGCCACCAGGGAAGTCCCTGCATCAAGTTTTAAATATAAATAAAAAGTGAGAACCCGGGCCATGTTCACGGGATGAGGAAGCCGTCAAAGCTCCCCGTGCTGGATATTTTCTGTCTCCCCCGATCAAGCCTATGGCAACATACACGTTCCACAGAGGGGGAAAAACGGTTCCACTGTGTGGAAAACTGGACAAATTGGAGGCAAAGATTTTAACTCAACCCAAGTTCAGAAACCTGCTGAGCCAAGAAAACACAAGGAACAGAGGGGCTAAGACCACATTTTTCCAGCATTTCTGTGGCAACAAATTTAAGAGATGAGTGGCCACCAGACTGTCTACCTTCCTAAGTGCACGCCGGGGTGGCCCCATGTCAAGGCAAGGAGGCATCAGGCCCACACCGTCCTCATGTCCTCACCTGGGGTCTTTACCCTAAAGGCGGCCCTGTTTGTGCTGTTGTCCAGTGAGCTCAAGAAGGTCAAGAGCTGTTGCTTCCTTGAGGACTAGCTCATCTCTGAACGTGGGTACAGGTCCTCATGACACACTTTTCCTTCCCCTAGTCTGTGAAGTCCGGGTCACCTGTCTTACTAGATGCCCACCAGCACCCCCTTAGGCACTGGGTGCACTGGGTGCACGACGGGGGCGGCCTAAGCCCAGCTGAGTAACAGGTGGGTGGTTTGCTGTGGCCCCTGCGGCCAAAATGATGCCTGGACATTGCGACCAGCAGCCCAGACCCCAGGCCTGTGCTGTGTTTCCTGAGTTACCTCAATGTCCCGACACAGGGCTCAGGAGCTGGGTGGCATCTCAACCCCCACTTTATAGACCATGAGACTTGGCTTGGAAAAGTCCAGTGCCTGCTAATAGCCACACAGCTGTAAACCAGAGACTGACCGTCGGGTCTCTCCCTCCCCGGCCATTCTGCCTTTTCTTTTGGTGACCATCCCCACTCCCCAGTAATAATGGTGACAGTTCAGGGGACTGTCCCATCACCTGGGTGATTTAACAGGAGAATCTCAATTCACCCGTGTCCACACCTGCTAGGGGACCAACAGTCTTGTTCAACAGTCCTGCCGCATGCAGGCTCCTTGCAGTGAGGCCGCCCACCTGGCCTGCTCTGCCCCGGCTGGCCTGCGTGAACCCAGAGCATCCTTTGCGGCTTCCCCAGGGCCCTGCCTGAGCTCCCCGCCGGCCCCGGAGCAGCCTCCTTCCTCAGGCCTGGCCCTCTCTTTAGCACACATTAGAAGTTCTTGTGGACTCCCAGTTTTAGAACTGAACAGAAAAATGATGACTAAAGAATTCTGTTCGCGGTGCATTTCGGCCAAGCAGCCCAGGGCTTCTCTGAGGTACAGAAGCAGCTGGTTCCCTGGGCCTCTGCCCATGTTCACACGTGGGTCCGCGATGGGAGATGAAAGTAGCTCGGCGGGCGCGGGGCTAAGATTGGGCCCATGAGACCACATACGATAGTTGGTCACCAAATACTTTTTCCGAAGCCCTGGCATGGAAAGTTTGACTTGACGTTTGTGGAAGTGGTCCTGAGATTCTAATCTTTGAATTTCTGAGGGGCGTCCTGATCTGGGGTGAGGGTCCTGACCTGGGGTCAGAGGTGAGTGGAGACCCGTGAAGCCAAGCGTGTGATGCCCTTGACGGTTTCTGAATAGGTGGTCAATTCAGTTACGTTGGAGGATCAGAGAAAGTCTGAGGAAAGGACTTTGGGTTTCGTTGTTCAGTTTTTAAAAGCATACCTTTTCTGAGCTCTTGGCAGTTTAAGCTCTGGCCGTCATCAATCACATAGCTCAGGCTCGGAAGTCATGGAAACGCATGCAGAATGTTCATTAGTTTTTCTCAGAACAGGAAGGAATTCTCTGAGATGGAAACTAAACAGAACTATTAAGGACATCAGCCTACATTCACGTCTCTATTTTTAAGTCACTGGAAGGAAAAACGCAGTACGCTTTTCACTTTGCTTGGCTGACGTAGAGCACGTTTAGAGGAATACACACTGTCCACTAGAGACATCTGTGGATCTGTATCTGTGGGTCCATCCCTGGCCCGTGAGATCCATAAACGTCCGTACCAATGGAACCAAGAGTCTGATGCATCAAACAACCGCCGGGTCCATTTCCCATTTAAGCCTTTCTCACACTGTGCTAAGATACACGTGGCACAAAACTTACCATCTGAACCATTTCTGAGTGTGCAGTTCAGTGGTGCTAAGTACATCCACAATATTGTGCAACCACCATCCACCTCCAGAACTTTTTCATGTTCCCAAAAGTAAGTACAGAAATTCTGTACCTGCTAAACACTAACTCACCACTGCCCTGCCCCGAGTGCCTGGCATCCACCGTTCTGTTTTCTGTCTTTCTTAATCTGTCTATTCTAGGGACCTCATATAAATGGAATAACACAGTATTTGTCCTTTTGTGACTGGCTTACTTCACTCAGCGTAAAGTCTTAAAAAGTTTATCCGTGTCATAGCAGGTATCAGACTTTCCTTCCTTTTTAAGGCTGAATAATATTCCATTGTAGGCATAGACCACATTTTGTTTATTTGTTCATCTGTAGATAGAGACTTGGTCGCTTCCACCTTAGGGCCACTGAATGATGCTGCTATAAATATGGGGTACAAACATCTGTTTGAATTCCTACTTTTGATTCTTTTGGGTCTATTCCCTAAAGTGGAATTGCTGGATCATGTGGTAACTCTATGTTTAATTTGTTTTTAAATTTATTTGTTTTATTTTTATTTATTTTTGGCTGTGTTGGGTCTTTGCTGCTGCGGGCTTTCTCTAGTTGCGGCGAGCGGGGGGCTACTCTTCATTGTGGTGCACAGGCTTCTCATTGCGGTGGCTTCTCTTGTTGCAGAGCACGGGCTCTAGGCGTGCGGGCTTCAGTAGTTGTGGCACGTGGGCTCAGTAGTTGTGGCACACGGGCTCAGTAGCTGTGGCTCGCAGGCTCTAGAGCATAGGCTCAGTAGTTGTGGCGCACGGGCTTAGTTGCTCTGCAACACGTGGGATCTTCCTGGACCAGGGCTGGAACCCATGTCTCCTGCGTCGGCAGGCGGAGTCCTCACCTCTGCGCCCCCAGGGAAGCCCCAGTGTGTACTGTTTCGAGGAAGTGTTCCCCACGTGCTGCACCGTTTTGTGCTCCCACCAGCAAAGCACAAGTCTTCCAATGTTGACTCCTTCCGCTAACTCCTCACTGCCTGCCTCTTGCTGGCTTAGAATTAGAATTTGTTTGAAACGATAGTTTAATGAGTATTAGATGTTCTGCCATTGCCTTGTTTGTGTTCTCTGACTGCAATTTAGACCCGTCTCTGTACCCCAGCCTCAAAGAGGACGACCTCTCTTCAGACATTTTTGGTTCCAAGAAAACAAATGAAAACTTGGCAATTGGGTGTTTTAGAGGAATGAGTGTTCATCTCCGCCTTCCCGGAACCCACTGCGTTCTTCAGGCCCCCTGGGTCTTCTGAACACTCAGACCAAAGGATCCTGAAGCTATTTTTCTAACCACAATGATCCAGATCGTGTTTTGTTTTCCATTTCCTTTCCAAGCAACCAACTTGAGTCGCTTAGGTTTGGTGGGGCAGCAAAACCCTTCAGGCCGGGAGCCCTTTCCTGGGCTGGGGTCTGAGGGCCATCGGCTGGGGTAAGAGGCTGCTCCGTAGCTTCAACGTTCAGCACCTTCGAGGTCAACCGCCAGCACCTCCTTATCCCTCACCTGAGTGCCAGGATCTGCCTGGCGTTGTGTGGAGGGCCAGGGAGGGGAGCCGGGCTGCTCGGAGTCGCCCTGGTCACTCAGAGACACTGGTGCGATGGCTCTTCTCCAGTGTTGTTGATCAGTAACCCTCCCCGAGCCCGCAGTGTTTACTGAGCATCAGACGTCATCAGTATCTGGGAGAACTTGCCTGGGCAGGAAGCTTAAAAGTCAGCCCCTGCCATAAAGATAGTGAAAGGGCGCCCTTGTGCCTCGTTTGTGCTTTGATAAGAAGGGCATCTGCTTCCAGGGATGGAGTGAGCCTGGCGGACTGAGCTTTGCGATTAGAAGCGCATGGAACGTGAGAAACTGTCAGTGAGAGAGGGACATTTTGGTGCGTGGCCTCTTCCAGGAAGAGAATCCAGCATCCTCATTATGCTGACGAAACCACCTCCAAGTCCCCGGAACTCATCAGCCGCCACCCCTGTCATCCTTCCGAGAAAGTTAGGAGAGGGAGAGGCAGGATCTTTGGCCCACCTTTATTTTTTTTCTTATAGATATAAAATATTTGCCCCCAAAGATGGACCACTTACAAAGAAAGGCTAAAAAGTAACAGGAAGATAAAAGCGACAGATGTTTCACCTCTGCTGGGGAAGGGGGAGGAGGTGTATTACAGGACACCTGTAATGACAAAATTACAAAAGCGTGTCACAGGACACAGGGAGCCTGCTTTCCAGGGCCTCTTCCCCTTTGATGATGGTCTCACTGGGTCCCTTGATGTCCACACACTTGCAGGAAGGTGATATTTCTGCTATTCCAGCGGTGAAAGCTGCCCCAGACCTCCTTTCCGTGAAGCCATTTGGCAGAATTTGCTTGTTTTTTTTTCGTATCACTCATTGAAGTGGAATCTCTTAAAATAGGCTTTGGGGACTCAGTGACACGGCAGCTAAGTGCTGTATAAAAATAGGTGTGCGGGGTCTATGCTGGCCCTGACACATGCTCACCGCCCCTTCTCGGCTGTCAGCGCCTCTGGCCTCCCACCTCCTCCCTGTTACCCACGTCCCTCTTGACTCCACTTGCTCTTTTCCTCATAGCAGAACCCCCGAACGAGTTCTGGACAGGGCACCATAAATAAAACCCAGCCACCAGGTTTCCCAAGCCTGGCATTTGGAGACTCAGGCACATGGTTAGATATTCACTGGTTAGAAACATGATACAGGTGCATAGTTAGTCTGGGTCTCCGTGTACAATTGACCCCAAGATTAGGATAGTACAATGTAACTTAGAACAGTCTAGCAACGTAGGGACATCTTAAGTTTGAATATGTTTTGAGGTAGCTGGTTGTTGTTGCTGCTGCTGTTTTTTGGGGACTTTGATACTAATCTCTCCCTCCTTATTTCTGAGCAGGTATAAAGAAACCTTCACCTGGCCAGCGTTCTGGCCACCCCAGGACCACCATGACCGGCTGTGTGGGTTGTGCACTGCTCAAGACCAGAGGGCATGATTCCCGTGACTATGAGGTTAACGCTGTCTCCTGGAGTGCTGTGGTGGGACAACCCTCCCACCCATAACTCCCTTGATCTCCTCTCCCCAGTTCTTTCTGTTCGGTAGGTCCCGATGTGGTGACTGGTATGTAGGAATGGTGAGGGCTTCAAGAAATGGGACATTTGAACCAGAAGGAGCTTTCTTGCCCTTCCTTCTGCCTGATTCCTTGTGTTTCTTTGTCACCCATATGCCGTCTCCATTTTACTTGTAATTGACCCAAGAGGTAATTGGTTTTGTTCTAGGATGTTGGAGAACTCACCAAGGACTACGGGCAAAAGAGAGCTCTCCCTGTATCACACTTTCTTCTCCCATCTGGACCCCTGCTATCCATCTACCTGAGAGAGATAAGGATGTAGATAAGGGTCTCTTTAATTATTTTCTCAACTTCATTTTCTCTGTTTGCTCTTTCTGGAACACCTATTATCTTGAATGAAGCCATAAATTTTCTTAGTTTTTTCTTCTCTATTTTTCCTTCTTTTGTCTTTTTATTCTGTTTTCTATGAGTTTCTTTAATTTTTAACTTCCAGCCTCTTTAAACTGAATTTTCATTTTTGCTATCATAAATTTATTTTTTTAAATCTCTGATTTGATCTTTGAATATTCCTTTTCATTGAATCCTGTTCTTGTTTCATGAATATAATATCTTTCCTTAGCTCTCAGCATATTAATTTTAGCTATTTAAAAAATAAATCCTTCTACTTCTGCATTTTTTTCTGTTTTTTTCATGAGATGGTTTTCTAGTGCTTGGTTTAATTGCTGCCTGTTATGTTAGAGATTTTACATTCATAAGCTTCAAGATTTCAGAAGTCTTAGGTAAATCCCCTTTATCTTCCCTTTATTTTGTTACATAATAGTACTCATTTTATACAAGCCAAAATTGCCTTTGGAAAAGAAGATCAAATTCCCTTCTTTTTTTTTTTTTGGCGGTACGCGGGCCTCTCGCTGTGGTGGCCTCTCCCGTGGCGGAGCCCAGGCTCCGGACGCGCAGGCTCAGCGGCCACGGCTCACGGGCCCGGCCGCTCCGCGGCACGTGGGATCTTCCCGGACCGGGGCACGAACCCGCGTCCCCTGCCTCGGCGGGCGGACTCTCAACCACGGCGCCACCGGGGAAGCCCCGCAAATTCCATTTTTGATCCAGTGTAATTCAATTTTGATTATTAAAGTTCTGATACTACATTTTAAAAGTATTTTACGAACTATAACTTCCATTTTGAAAAGTCTGAAGTATCCACTCCTAGTTCTACACTCTAAAATGTTCTTAAAAATAAATATTCTTGGATTGACTTAGTTTAACATTTTGTTCTTTGTGGCCAGAGATCATCGTGCAAGGAAGCGTGGTGTTTGTCATCGTGGCAACGAAGTGTAGAGTAGAAGCAGGAGGGAAGAGAATGAGGCTGGGGTGGTGAAGAGGCTTAGACATTAGCTCCAGAAATAGGAGACAGACGTGGTTTGCCTGGACTGGAAGGCTTATCCCCATGGAGAACCGGGGGGAATCCCTGGCATCATGAAACTCTTACTACGTGCCCAGCATGTGGGTGAAAAGCTCTTAGATTACCTTGTTTATTTGTTACAATTTTTTTTTTTGTTTTTTTTTGTTTTGTTTTGTTTTTTTTGTTTTTGCGGTATGCGGGCCTCTCACTGTTGTGGCCTCTCCCGTTGCGGAGCACAGGCTCCGGACGCGCAGGCTCAGCGGCCATGGCTCACGGGCCCAGCCGCTCCGCGGCATGTGGGATCTTCCCAGACCGGGGCACGAACCCGTGTCCCCTGCATCGGCAGGCGGACTCTCAACCACTGCGCCACCAGGGGAGCCCTATTTGTTACAATTTTATGATCTATTTTTCTTCTTTTGCAGATGAAGAAATTGATGCTCAGGGAGGTGAAGTAAAATGCTTAATGTTACAGAGTTAATTTACTAGTTCTCACAGGTGATGGAATTGGCATTCAAGCCTAGTTTTGCCCGAGTCCAAACCCTGGAACACAGTCCAGCCTCCAGACTGGATGTTAAAGTGCACATTGATTCTGGCGACTTCAGGAAGAGGAGGAGGAAATAGAGCGACCGATGCCTTACTCAGAAATGTGTGTTTTTGTACTTTTTTAAAACAGATTAAAAAAAAACTAATTAATTAATTAATTTTATTTTTGGCTGCGTTGGGTCTTCATTGCTGCACAAGGGCTTTCCCTAGTTGCCGCGAGCAGGGGCTATTCCTCGTTGCGGTGCGCGGGCTTCTCGTTGTGGTGGCTTCTCTTGTTGTGGAGCACGGGCTCTAGGCGCACAGGCTTTGGTAGTTGTGGCGCACAGCCTCAGTAGCTGTGGTGCACGGGCTTAGTTGCTCCTCAGCATGTGGGATCTTCCCGGACCAGGGATCAAACCAGTGTCCCCTGCATTGGCAGGCGGACTCTTAACCACTGCGCCACCAGGGAAGTCCCTGTACATTTCACTTTTGGACTTCTGGTCCCAATCAGGCGATACCAGCTTTTCAAAGGGTTGTTGAAACCCCAGGATCTTTCTATTTATGATGCAGTTTTCATTGTGATTATGCTTGAACTCTCCTCTAAAACAAGCAGCAGCTTTATATTGCCTGTTATCTAGGGTCTTGCTTTCACAAATCCACACCACTTGGGCCCTTCAGAGGCAGCTGGATTCTGGGCGTTGTCAGCCGGTTGCTTTGCTGATGGTCCTTCCAAGGTGATAAACTGTGCACGAAGGCTCCCTTCAGACCGTGGTCCCGTGAGCGCATTACCCGCCTGGGTGTGTGTGTACGGAGATTAGAAACTTTTCAAGGACTTCACTCTCAGAGAAGGAAAGTATGAAAATGAAAACGCAGTTTAGGTCCAGTGCTTGCACTTTGGCCAAAACTAGAAGCAGAAGGGCAAACCTGTCCTGTTGTAAGATGGTTTGTAATTTTGAATTACCGCGATGTACTATTTTCTCTTGTACACTTTCACAAACTTGGGCTCGATCATTCGTTGCACACGGAACTGGGATCAGAATTCCTGAACCAGAAATGGCAAGTGACCAGCTGGCAAAGGAGCGCACAGTGTCCCCCCTTCCAGTGAATGGGAGAGTCCCTTCCTTGGGCTAGAAAATTTAAACACACAACGGAAGCCTGACTTCGAAATTTTAAAATTCCAGGACAGAGTCATCTTTATTTCCTTGTGTTCTGCCTGAAGCTCCTAAGTTGGAACCAGCCTGGTTCCCTCCCATTGCCTCCACAGGGGTGGAGAGCTCATGAAAGCCTCACGGCTGGATCCCCAGGAGGGTAGAGTGACTGCCTATCAGGGACTCATCTGACTGTTTCTCCCTGGAAATTCAATTTTTGCTTCTAAAACCAGGCCCACCCTTGCAGGAAAGAGCTTGCGGATAGAACCTGTGGCCTCTGCGGTTTGTAGCAAAGCACTCTTCACCTATCTGGGGGGCAAATGAATGTCCTGATCTTGCTGGCAGGCAGGCCCCAGAGGGGAGCTGACGGCCTGAGCCGTTATCATTATAAATAGTCAGTCCTGCTCTCCAAATAGAGGTCTGTGAGGCTATCTCAAGTCGCATGTTAGCAGACTTCTAGAGAGAGCACAGTTTCCAGTTGCCTTTTTGATAAACACATTCTTGGAAAGGGCAGCCTGCTACCTAATGAGGGACCCTGGGGAAGATATTCTGAGCAACTCTGAGGCTGGCTGTCTGTACTCCTTGTGCCCACTGTTTGAAGGACTCTAGTTCAGTCCTCAAAAGCGATGAGTTAGGGTCCAACCGGCAGTTTTTATCAACATCTGCACAGCCATCTAATTTGGGGTCAGGTGGGGAGCTGGACCCCGGTGTAACTGGAAGTGGGGTCCGGCTGCTTACTGCTCAAAAGCCAGTAAAGAGACCAGGTTGGTGGAAAGGAAAGTTTGCTTTTCTGGAGGCCCCTCTGACAATCAGGGGGCAAGAGTTTTTATAGGCGGAGGGAGGGGGCTTCGTGCAGAAACAGCACAGGCAGCTCTGACAGTCATCTTGAACTTGGTCATCGGTGGTCTGATCAGCATCATCTTGATTGTTTCAGGTTCCGTTCATCTTCAGTTCCAGGGTCGGTTTGTTCCCATTTCTTTGAGGCCAGTTCTCGGAACTGTGACAGCTTATGTCACGGCTACAGTCTGGTCATCATGTAGTTCACTTCTTCCACCGGGTGGAGGTTTCAGTATCTATAAGTCAGCTCACAGGACATGGCTCAGAATATTATCTAGATCCCTTGAGGAGGAACTAAAGGTCCTTGACTTTGTTTACTGACTAAGCTATTATTATTTAATAATAAACTGTTGTCCTGTTTGACTGCTTTTCTTTGCTTCTGCATTTTCTCACTTCTCTGATTAAACTTATTCTTTGGTGAAAGTTTTTCCACAGATAAAAGACAAGCAGAGAACTTGGGAAGGGCGAGGACCATAGGGTCCTACTTTGTTTCACCGGGACGAGGGACTCAGCTTGGATGTTACCGGCTACCATCATCCTACAGCTACAGGGATTTGAGGAGAGGGGTAAGGGGATCTCTTTCAAAGCCCGCAGCCCTGATTTCTGTTCTGTCACCTTTCAGTTGTCCGTTTATCTGAACTATCTTATTTGTTGACACCCAGCACACACACGGTCAGGCCTTTCACCGGGGGACGCGTGAGAATCAGTTATGTGATGAGTCCCAGTTACATGCTCTCTGGGGCATTTCAGGGCTGTGTGTGTGAGTGTGTGTGTGTGTAGTCTCAGAGGCACTGTTAACCCTCATCATCCACCTGACCCTCTGAGGCTGTTTTTCCTCCCTCATCACAGCCCCACCCTTGAGGTTCAGGTATTTCTCTCAGCTCCAAATCACTGGATTCACTGGGAAATTTTCCACCTGAGCCTTAAATCCACCTTTCAATTTCAGGAGTAAATGAGTCTCCTGGAACTCTCTTTTTTTATAAATTTATTTATTCTTGGCTGCGTTGGGTCTTCATTGCTGCGCGCGGGCTTTCTCTAGTTGCGGTGAGCGGGGGCTACTCTGTTGTGGTGTGCGGGCCTCTCATTGCGGTGGCTTCTCTTGCTGCAGAGCACGGGCTCTAGGTGCAGGGGCTTCATTAGCTGTGGCTCTTGGGCTTCAGTAGTTGTGGCTCACGGGCTCAGTATTTGTGGCTCGCAGGCTCTAGAGCGCAGGCTCAGTAGTTGTGGTGCACGGGCTTCGTTGCTCCATGGCATGCGGGATCTTCCTGGACCAGGGCTCAAACCCGTGTCCCCTGCATTGGCAGGCAGATTCTTAACCGCTGCACCACCAGGGAAGCCCTCCTGGAACTTTCTTATACTGGGAATTTCCTCAATAAGTCCCCAGAAAATTTCTGGACTGACTTGACCATTATTGTGAATAGATAATCCTCTGCCTGGGCCAAGAGCTATCTGCAGGGGTGACCACCAATACTTTCCACTTTGTAACCTTGACTTCCCTCACTCCAGGCCCCCTCCTCCCTCTGCCCACTTCCCACCTGTTTCACTTTTAATGCAATTATATTGAATCATATAAAATGGCCAGTTCTGAAGTTCAAAATTGTATAATATTGGGAATTTCATGTAGCTCAACCCAGTATTTTTGTCAAATGGTAGAACAGTCTCTAGAATTCCTTCCCAATCTTCTGTTTTAGATCTTCCTTCTCCCTCTCTCTCTCTCTCTCTCTCTCTCTCTCTCTCTCTCTCTCTCTCTCTCTCTCTCTCTCTCTCACACACACACACACACACATACACACACATCAAACTCTCTTCCTGAGGAATAACATTTCTGAGAAGTTATCTCAAACAAACATCAGAATAATGCTAACATCATGGTAACTTAATTATGGTTGATTTCTGCCCACCCCTCCCCAGCTAAGTGATAAACGCCCTCAAATCCAAATAGGGTATTTTAATGCCCCATTGTGATCTCAGAGATCACAGTGTGAATGATTCAATTTCTCCATTTATAGATTTAGATACACATGAAGGGGAAAAGCAGGCACGTTGGTAATAAATCGAGGTCAACAATGAGATGGTCAAACAAATGAAAGAATTCAATGACAGCTCTTACATTCTGAATACGTTTTTAATAGAACATAGTTTTTCATAGAAAAATAATGTTTTATGTAAGAAAAAAGATGAGAAAGTATCACATGAAGAACACATAGGGAATAACTGATTTAAGGGGGGTAATCGGGGACCCAAAAGGCAGCATCTCAGAGGCGGTGGTCTCCACTGTTGCAGCAGACAGGAAGCAAGGAGTGTGAACAGTCTTGCCAAAGTCTGCCTGGTCAAAAGAACAGCGCTGAGAATAACTACTGGCTCCTGTCCTAGGGAGGCACTTTTCTTGTCAATTCTGTACTCTAGAGGGTTCTGATATGGAAGCAGAAAGGGAGGACCTCATCCAGCAATCCCACTCCTGGGCATATATCCTGAGAAAACCATCATTTGAAAGGATGCATGCACCCTGGTGTTTACTGCAGCGCTGTTTACAATAGCCAAGACACGGAAGCAACCTGAATGTCTATCGACAGAGGAATGGATAAAGAAGATGTGGTACATATATACAATGGAGTACTACTCAGCCATAAAAAAGAACGAAATATTGCCATTTGCAGCAACATGGATGGACCTAGAGATTGTCATACTAAGTGAAGTAAGTCAGACAGAGAAAGACAAATATCATATGATATGGCTTACATGTGGAATCTAGAAAAATGGTACAGATAAACTGATTTGCAAAGCAGAAATAGATTCATGGATGTAGAAAACAAACTTAAGGTTACCAGGCAATGGGGGTGGGGAGGGATACATTGGAAGATTGGGACTGACATACACACACTACTATATATAAAATGGATACTTCATAAGGACCTGCTATATAGCACAGGGAACTTTATTCAATACTTTGTAATGGCCTATATGAAAAAAGGATCTAAAAAAGAGTGGGTATATGTATATGTATAACTGATTCACTTTGCTGTACAGCAGAAACTAAAACAACATTGCAAAGCAACTATACTCCAATAAAAATTTAAAAAATAAATTAAACAATTTTTAAAAAGAAAAGGGACGACCGTGTGTCTGCGGACACAGGGAAAGTCTTTTCTGAATTGTCCAAGGAAGAGAGTTTGGAGGCCTGGATGTGTGAGATGTCCACTCTCTAGCTGCGTGACCTGGGGTTCGTCCATTTAGGGCTTCTGCGTTTAGCCTGTTGTGTTATGTTGTTTAAGCTGAAATGAGTGAAGAAAACCTGGGCTTCCACAGATATTTAGCTGGAAAAAGGAGGAGGATTTTTATCAGCCTTTTCAGATAATTGTAGATAATATGCTTTGATCCTGTGTGGAAAATTGATGAGTGTCAGCTGTTTGAGATTAGTTGCAGTGTCGAAGTGGAAACCACATTAATGAACTTTTTGTATTCTATTACGTTAAAATCCACAGGTCTATCTTGTACTTTGAATAAGTCTTTTAGCCATGCGTAATTTCTAACTTCATGTGTTGCCCATTAGAAAAAATACAGGTTCACAGATATTGCCAGTTTGGTTCCAGACCACTGCAATAAAGCGAATATCACAATAAAGCGAGTCACATAAATTCTTTGGTCTCCCAGTGCACATAAAAGTTATGTCAACACTATACTGTAGTCTATTAAGTGTGCAATACCGTTATGTCTATAAAAACAACGTACACACCTCAATTAACAAATACTTTTTTGCTAAAAAATAGTCATCTGAGCCAATTTTAGCAACTCTTTCTTTGGCAATAATGACATTTTAGCGGTATCATAGAAACAGTTTTGACCTCGAGGACCCCTTGAAAGGGCCTTGGGGATCCTCAGGGGCCTGTGGATCACAGTTTGAGAACTACGGTTCTAGAGCAAAAGAAGACCAGAGGGCTGGACAGGTATTAGAACATTTGCATCTTCATCCGGGCTATTTTTTCACACCTTAATCGATCGTTTGAAAGGTGTATAATGGCTGTCCGTGTGCCCAGTTGGGTGCCTACACCTTCATAGAACATACCTGTCTAGCTGGGAGACAAAGCAATAGCGAGAAGACCCTAGAGGTTCCTGCTCTCTCCTTTGAAACCATTTTACTTGTAGTCAGGAATGCATAATGTACCCATTTACAGTATTGCCTTATATTCTTTGCTGATGCTACATGCGTCAACCTTGTCCTGTTGATCTGGGCTCAGATTTCCAGCCCTGCTCAGAACCTCTTAACTGCAGCGCCCCAGTCTGAATCCCTTCGTACCTACTGACCTCAGTGGCAGGGTCAGCAAGCTCAAGTTCAGGCAGTGACAGCCTCATCCGTGATCTGGAGTAAAACCTACCATGTCCCCAAGAGTGTCAGCAGCCTGAAATAGACACCAGAACTCTCAGGCATCAGCTTTATTTATTTATTTATTTTAATTTTTTTTTGCGGTATGAGGGCCTCTCACTGCTGTGGCCTCTCCCGCTGTGGAGCACAGGCTCCGGACGCGCAGGCTCAGCGGCCATGGCTCACGGGCCCAGCCACTCCGCAGCATGTGGGATCTTCCCGGACCAGGGCACGAACCCATGTCCCCTGCATCGGCAGGTGGACTCTCAACCACTGCGCCACCAGGGAAGCCTGAAAGCTTGATCATATTTAATCTCAATACTTTGAAACAGTGAAAATGGAAATAGATCCTCTCGCTCATGTCACTATACACGTCCTGTTTCCTCTGTTAGAGGCACTATTTCCCAGCTCAAGTGTGCAGGGTCCACATGTTTCTAAAGGGGCTGCCCTTATCCTCCCCCCGCCAGCCTCACCCTCCTGGAGTAGAGCCCCATGAGTCCCCTCCCATTATTCACAGCCGGAGCCTTGGGATGGACCACAGTGATGGGGGAGACCAGGGAGGTCACTGTGTGGGAGCATCTTAAGCAATAATTAAGGAAACATGTCTGAGAAGGTTACAAGTACAATGTCAGTCCTCCCATATCTGTGTGTGCGGGGGTGTTTCCAGATATTGTAGGACTTGGTGGACCTTTCAGGCTTCCATGGAAGAGGTGAGAAGGAAATTTGCTTTGTAGTGTAGGTACGAGAAGTCAAATATCACTAGGTCTGTTTTGGTAATTTTGTCCTATGTCATTTTATAAGAAGATGGCAGCACTGTAAGCTCTTTGTATAATTAGAATACATTTGGTACCAGAAGAAACCACATACTGAGAAGCAGAGCACCAGGACAAAACGAGTGATGTGGGAGGGAGAAGGGAACTGAGAGGAAGAAGTGAACGGTCGCCGAGACACACCTGCTTCCCGGACCCTACCCCCCAAGTCACTCTCTTCTGGTTGAGAGCCTTACTGGTTTCTGCATCTTTAAATTCTTGCTTCCTGACAAACACACTCCTTTATTTATCTTCGTCCTGTGGTACATACTACCTCCCTCCTTTTCATACAACCCTGGTCACGGGGCACTCTCCAAGAGGCGTACTTTCTGGGATGCAAACACATACAATACCTTGTCCCGAGAGATCTTCCCTGCAGGGCAAACAAGGCTGTGGTTTCCTGGGCATGTTTCAGCATCTCAGTGATGTGATCTCTGCTCCAGAGCCACAGCTGGTCCTGCCAGGTCATTGTCTGTTGAACTGCTGTGGCTTTTGGGCTATGACACATGAGAATGACATGCAAAACTTGACCTAAACACTAGAGAATCTGGGTCTGCAGGGACTGTGTCTGAACCAGATGAAAACCTCTCCAACTTTCCCCCATTTCCTTGCTCTTTACACACATCTCATGTCATCAAACGTGAATACGTAAATTACTTCTTATGTCAGGTAGTCTTTGTGGGCAATAGTCAGATAAAGATGAATATCTCTTCCTTTGGGCCAGTAGGAATGGTCATTTTGTACAGTCCGGACTGTAAGGAGCTTTAATGCTCAGCACACTCCCCACTGTGCTGAGAATGCAGGGAAGACTGGGCGTTGATCTTCTTTAGAGTATATTTGCCCAGCTAATGGGAGTCCCTTAATGGGACTCAAATGGCTTAATGCCATCAAAATACAAAAACTGGAAATTCATTTTCACACTTTCATTCGGATAATCCCAGCCACCCGTATCTCACAAGAGCATGGCAGGACTTCTTCAAGGCTGGTCCCCTCTCCCCCCCGCGCCGAGAGGTGATGGTTGCATCTTCCAAAGACTCGATTTGTAAGTCAACCCTCCTCCTGCCGCCCTTGGGGGTGGGGCAGGCCTCGTGCACAGGGCCCGGCGCCCCGAAATGAAATCCAGCTGACTTTTATGGGCTTCCCTTTACAAAATCGGCTTCCGGCCTGCATCCGGCCTCAGCATGAAGCCGCTCTGGGTCCTCCTCACACCAGTAAATCCAGGATCAAATCTCCTCCAGCTGCGTCTGTCCTGCCTGCACCCGAGGGGCTGGCCGTTGTCAGGTACGCGATATACAAGCAAATTCCACAGCAGGGGATCTTGTTTCCAAGGATTATTTTTAGTTGAAATCAGCACCTTCCCCACTCTTCCAAGTTGCTAAGGCACCCATTTATCTTCGTCCGTTTCGCCTTTTCTGGATTCGCTGCCAAAGCAGTTTCAGGTGCCCCAACTCACGCCTCTCTCAAGTGCACGTGGAGTAAAGCGCTAAGTTTTGTCTGGTCCCAAAGGAGGCCACAGGGAGAGGTGGCTCGGGGGCAGTGTCTCCTGTCCCTTGTTGTTTTTTTTTTGTTGTTGTTGTTCTTTTTTTTTTTTTTTTTTTTTGGCGGCATCATGTGCCTTGTGTAATCTTAGTTCCCCGACCAGGGATGGAACCTGGGCCCCCAGCAGAGGAAGCACGGAGTTCTAATCACTGGACCACTAGGGAAATTCCTGCATCTCCTGTCCCTTGAAAGGACCTGACAGCAACAGAAGCCGTGTGGGTCGGTTTTCCCAGCACATCATTTCTCGGGCTCCAGGTCAGTCCACAGGCCTTTCCTTGGTGCCACTTGCCCGGCACGCGCCCCGTTAAGGAACCCAGCGCGGCCACGTTTCTCTCCATCTCCAATAACATCAAAGGAGCAACGCCTTTTCCCTCGTTCCACCCGTATCTCTGCCGGCACCTGGGTCCTCCCAGACACAAGTGCTTGACTCACGGGATGTGTTGCTATTCTCTTTGTTTCAGCTGCCTTGGGGACAGAGTAGCTTGCGTTTGGGAATGATTTAGAGTTTTTGCGTATATTACTTCATTCGAGTCTCACAAATTCTGGGGATTAACAGAAGCATTTTCTGGATGTGGAAACGGAGCCTCAGACTCAGCAGTACATTCGTAACCAGTGACACTGGGTTTGAATCTAAGGATTTCAGGTTCTTTCCCTCAGTTCCTTTCTAACCGTGTATCTTTGCAGCATGAGTCTTGTGCCTTTGTAGTTTAGTCGCCCAGATGCTCCGGAGCCCCCCGTGGTGCTCGGCCGGCCTGGCTGCCGAGAGCTGCGTGTGTTGATACAGGCAGAGCCAGGGTGACGCTGGCCACAAGCGCGGCTGGTCCCCGACCCTCTGCTCTGTCCCTGGCAGCAGGTGGCAGTTTCCACTCTGCCTCCGCACCGTCCTGTGTGCGCCGGGGCAGGACAGCAGCTGGGAGGCGGTAGCCCGGGCCAGGCCAGTCCAGGCCCCACATGCGGCTCCACTCCCGCAGGGTGACAGCCATGCTCCTTAGCCAGGAGGCCAAGCCCCTCACCTGTCAGTCCAGCCCCCTCTTCCACTTCCCTACCGGCCGTGCCCTGTCCCCATAGCCCTGCTCCCAACACGACTCTCAGCACCTGCCAAGCCCCTTTGACCCTCTCCCTCCGTCCTTGCTCGCCGACAAGGGTCTGTGTCCGTTGCTCTGTGGGCCGGTAGGGAGTGAGGAGAAAGGATCTGCAAGGAAACTTGGCACCTGTGAGAGAAAGGGCACTGTCACCAGGCCCTGGCTGGACCATTGCTGCGGGGCCGCTGTAACAACTGCCACTGCGTCCTCACACACCTCCCACGGCACCTCTTCTGCCGTGTCAGCCTGGGCTCCCCTTGGTTTGCTAACTGATTCCCCGACAGTAACGCAGCAAGGCAGCTCCAAGTAGAGCAAGGCCACCCGCTCCAAGCAGGCGGGTCAGGGGAAGGGGGATCCCTCCGGCAGCCATGGGCTCTCGGGAAGCAGACACGTGCTTGTGTAGAGAGTGCAAGCGTGAAGTTCGCATTAGCCAGATGGACCTGGGTTGGAACCCTGGCCGCCCCGGATGACATCGTGTGACCTGGTGACTCCCCCGGTGACTGGGAGCTGGGGGCGGACGGAGAGACGGCCGGCAAGGCGCCGGCTGGTCTGCGCCTTCAGTGGTGCCTGACCTCGTTACGTTATTATTACTGCCCGCTGGTGGGGAGGGCCTGGAGGGGGAGGGGTACGGGTCTCTACCGGGGGGACAGGATCTGACATGATGAATCCTTCATATGTGGCCCCGAACGAGCACTGTTCTCGTTCAGTCCTCCCAACCAACTCAGGCTCGTCCCCAGGTCAAGCCTGAGGGAGCACAGCCTCCGAGGCCACCCCGCCAGGGGACGGACCCCTGCCCAAAGCTGTCCTCCCATCTGTTTCCCCGAGATCCCAAAGCCCCGGGTTCCCCCGCCTTTGCTCATTTTCCACTTAGCTATGCTTTGTCCTCTGCATCCACAGACGGAGTTATTTCTGCTCGAAACCACCATTTGCTCTGCAAGATTCATTCCGAGTCCTCAGTCCGGCCCGGGAGAGGGACCCGCAGCCCCGCTCAGCTTGGCCTCCCCAGAGCCCCAGTTCTGTGGCTGCACCGGAAGCTGCTGGGCCTGAGGGACCCTCCTCCTCCCCCTGTAACGCCCGGGTTAAGGGTCAGCTCCATGGGGAAGCTCCGCCCCCTCACCAGGCAGAGGCTGTACTTCTCTGCGGCCACTCACCCCGCCATGGGGTAGCTGATGGGTGTGCACGGTACCCCATGAGCTAATCAAGAAAACCAGCATTACTGTCCTCCTTTGCACAATGGGGCTAGAAGGAGTATTTTTTTTTAACGTCTTTATTGGAGTATAATTGCTTTACAATGTTGTGTTAGTTTCTGCTTTATAACAAAGTGAATCGGCTATACGTATACATATGTTCCCATATCTCTTCCCTCTTGCGTCTCCCTCCCACCCTCCCTATCCCACCCCTCCAGGCGGTCACAAAGCACCGAGCTGATCTCCCTGTGCTATGCGGCTGCTTCCCACTAGCTAGCTATTTTACGTTTGGTGGTGTATATATGTCCATGCCTCTCTCTCACTTCGTCCCAGCTTACCCTTCCCCCTCCCCATGTCCCCAAGCCCATTCTCTACCTCTGCATCTTTATTCCTGTCCTGCCCCTAGGCTCTTTAGAACCTTTTTTTTTTAATTTTAGATTCCATATATATGTGTTAGCATACGGTATTTGTTTTTCTCTTTCTGACTTACTTCACTCTGTATGACAGACTCTAGGTCCATCTACCTCACTACAAATAACTCAGTTTCGTTTCTTTTTATGGCTGAGTAATATTCCATTCTATACATGTGCCACATTTCTAAAAGGAGTATTTTATAAGGTTTTTATTTTATAGAGATTAAATGAGTTAACACAGGTAAAGTACTTAGAATGATGCTTGGTTCACAGTAAGAGCTAATAAGATTGGCTCTTACTAATATTACACTCTTGGTAGATGTTAAAATAATACATGAGAATGGAATGAGAAGAAGTCCGATTTGACCTTTGCCTGTCATAGACTTTTGGTTTCCTTTCTTTCATATCTATTAAAAAACGTGCAGGGCTTCCCTGGTGGCGCAGTGGTTGAGAGTCCGCCTGCCGAGGCAGGGGACGCGGGTTCGTGCCCCGGTCCGGGAAGATCCCACATGCTGCAGAGCGGCCGGGCATGTGAGCCATGGCCGCTGGGCCTATGCGTCCGGAGCCTGTGCTCTGCAACGGGAGAGGCCACAGCGGTGAGAGGCCCACGTACCGCAAAAAAAAAAAAAAAAAAGTACAGCCCAATGTGGCTTTCAAAGTTTATAAAATGTGAAGAATGAGTTAGTTTAAATGTCACAGAAAAAATTAGTGTGCTCAGTCCCCACCATATTACTTCTTGGAAGACATCCAGCATTCAAACCATACACCACCACTGTCCTTTAGTTTGTCTTTAAATAAAAATCTTCATTTCTCGACTGACAGTAAAGAACTTGGCATTGGAAAAATTAGCAAGTTTGATGCTGGTGCAGAGTCAGAGAAAGCTGTCCCTTGAGTATATTTGGGGCTCGTTTTAGCCAAATTAACTTTAGTTTTTGGTGAGATCAGATTTTCAGCTGTTTTTCAGTAATGCAGAGACACACAGCACTATAGCGTTTATTTCATATAAAATAAACCCAGGGTTTCAGTGCTCCCAAGGGCTCTCACCATAGACCGAGGAAAAGTAGAGACCAGAAAGACATTAATATTATTAGTTCTGATCGCGGGCCAAGCACAGAGCTCTGAGTTTAGATGATCTCATCCAGGATGTGGGATAAATAGGAATGGAAGTGTTGAATATTTGGGATGAAATGTAAGCATTTTGGGAATCTATATGCAGCAGATGTGGCCCCCTCCTCTCACTGCGTGTCTGTGCGTCCATCCACGCCACAGCGCCATTTGGCGTCCATGTGGTGATACAGCCCAGCACTCCAGGGAGAGTGAGATGGCAAATTAACCTCCGCGTTTGTAGCACAGAGCAGTGCTAAGACGATATATAAATAAACAGTATAAATGCAAACATACAACAAATAAACGAAGACATTTCGTAGTCCCAAAGTTTGGTTATAATTACGCTCTTAAAATCTAGGGCTAAATTCTGAAATGTGTATGGTAGTACAGCCTGCATAGATATTCGTGTCTGACAATAGTCATTTGTTGCTGGAACTAGAGAGTTCTGTTTTATGATCGCAGGCATGTTGAATGTTTATTACACTGGTGGTTAAAAAGAATTTCTTTCTTCATATTTTAGTTTTTGCTTTTCAAGTTTAATAGGGAAAAAAATAAAGTGAAGATGATAAATAACACACAAAAGTTTGTGGTACGTGGACCTCTCACTGTTGTGGCCTCTCCCGTTGCGGAGCACAGGCTCCGGACGCGCAGGCACAGCGGCCATGGCTCACGGGCCCAGACGCTCCGCCGCATGTGGGATCTTCCCGGACCAGGGCACGAACCCGTGTCCCCTGCATCGGCAGGCGGACTCTCAACCACTGCACCACCAGGGAAGCCCAGACATATTTCTTAAAAATGCATTTGGGAAACTGTGTAGTCGAGGTTCTATAAACTATTGGAATGATCGGCCAATAGGTTGTCTAACTGTATATAAAAATTTTAAAAACCACATGAGAAACTGCGTCAATTTGAAAGTAACCACGGGTATCGTTCAAACGCACATTCCTTTGACAAAATAGGTATGAAGTAACCAAAATCACATTCGTTAGATTGCCTGGAATTCTACTTCTCCAAGAACGGGTTTAGGGTAAAGGAATTCTAGCGTGCTGTGTCCTTGCATGGAAAGGTGTAACCCAAACTATATCAACTTGATATATATGTCTGCTTTTAAAAAGCCAAAGGAAAATCAACTCTGCCATCTGGTGTAAAAACAGGTCATTGCAACTTCCTCTTTCTTAAAAAAAAACACCTAACCCAGCTCGTCTTCATTTATGAAGAATCATCATGACACAGTGATATACCGGCCTAGTGGTTTTTCCTGGGTAACTGAAGTCTGTTACAGATTTTAAAAAATTATTGATGGCGGGACTTCTCTGGTGGAGCAGTGGTTAAGAACCCGCCTGCCAATGCAGGGGACACGGGTTCGAGCCCTGGTCCGGGAAGATCCCACATGCCGCGGAGCAACTAAGCCCGTGAGCCGCAGCTACTGAGCTCACGTGCCACAGCTTCTGAAGCCCATGTGCCTAGAGCCCATGCTCCGCAACAAGAGAAGCCACCGCAATGAGAAGCCCATGCACCACAACGAAGAGTAGCCCCCGCTCACCGCAACTAGAGAAAGCCCACGCGCAGCAACGAAGACCCAATGCAGCCAAAATCAATAAACAAACAAACAAACAAACAAATAAATAAATTGTTGATGGGAATGTTTCTAAGACAAGGATTCATTTTCTGTCTATGGTGAACCCAATGGCACCTTTCTTTGGTGACTCAGATGCTCATATGAACATCAGTTGCCGCACTGATAACCCCAGACTTCTGTGACATTTGGCCTTGCCCTCAGTGGCCCCGTGGGCTGCACTTGTCTGAAGTGCAGCCCAGCTGGGAGCTGGCCAGGCCGCTGGAGCTGGGAAACCTGAAGCCATGAGTCAGGGATGGGTTTGGCTGGAAACAGGTGACCTCCAGATGGCGAGGCAAACCCGCAAAGGAGGATAGAAAGTCAACAGGTCAGCTCAGCATGGGAGCCTCAGGTCAGGAGCAGATGAGACGTGAAACAGATGACGACGGAGGGAAGAAGTGAAGGGACACATAAGAACTCTTAGTACTGAGTCCTGTAGCCCAGAAGGGGCATTGCCTCGTCCTGCCGTGGCCCCTGCTCTCCTCCACTGCGCTCACCCCAACCCTGCGCCTGCTCCATCCTCAGTCTGCGAAGGGCAAGAGGATGGGGCTCTGGGTTCAAGGGTGTCCCTCCCGCCAAATTCAGAGCTTCAAGACCTAACCACCAGTTCCTCAAAATGCTACCCTATTCGGAACTAGGGTAGTTATGATGTCATGGGTTAAGAGGGCATCATATTGGAGTAAGGTGGGGCTCTAATTAATATGACTGGTTTCCTTATAAAAAGGAGAAGTTTGGACATAAGCACACAGGGAGAACACCAGGTGAGCCTGAAGGTGGAGATCAGGGGGATGTATTACAATCTGAGGCAAGTCAGTTGCCAGCAAACCAGCAGACGCCAGGGGAGAGGCCTGGAACAGAGTTCCAATCAGAGCCCGCTGGAGGAACCAAGTCTGTGACACCCCAGATGTCCGGCCTCCAGAACCAGAGACAATACACCTGTGTTGTTTGTCACCTGGTTGAAGTCCTAGGAAAGCAATACAGATGGGGAGGGTAATGACAAAGGAAATGGTTCCTTCTCCTTGCCCTCCTCTGCTTGCACGAGGCTGTCAGCTGGCATTTCAAACACGAGCCGTGTCAGGGCAGGCAGAGGCAGCAAGGAAAGTGTGCCTGGGCCACGAACAGTTGTGTGGCCTGGGACCTGGCCCTGGGCTGCTTCCGTTTTTTTGTCCACACGTTGGTCTCCAGGAGGCAGGTCTCCCAACCTCCGGAAACGGGCTGCCAGGCGCTGTAACTGAGAGGTTTATGTTTGACAACTGCAAACTCAGGTTAAAGAGAAGGGCCTGCTCTTAGGGCCGCTGCGGCCCGTTGGTGGAAACTGGGCGTCCAGGGGTGTCACCCCCGTCATCTCCCTCAGCCTCCAAGCATGCCGCATGCTAGTGGTCGTGATGCGCCTCTCAGCTCCGGGCTCCCCGTTAGCGCCTGCCCTGCGGTGGGGGCAGAACTCCCAGAGCATCTGTCCTCACATGGAGCATCATGCTCAGCTTTCCTGGTCGGGGCTCTGGGGGGCCAGACATGAAGAAGGGGCCTGCCGATTACCTCCCTGCAGCCCCTTGACACGAGCTCCAGGCCTCCTACCTGTAGCAGCCCCTCCCACCTGCAGGTCTGCACACCTGCATGCTGGCAGTGGCATACCTGCACCCCAGGTATTCCCTGCTTGCCCGGGGCCTGTGGACCGCCTTCCACCTGGGCATCCCGCCACCTGCTCCTCCATCCAGAGGCTGCAACCACACTTCCCCATAGGGGTCTGCACCCGGCCTTGGGATGGGGCCCCCTCCCGAGCTTGTCCTCCCTTGGACGTTCTCCCTCGGACCTGGGAACCGCAGAGAGATCTCTTTACATCAGGGGTCCCCAAACCCCGGGCCACGTCCTGGCACCAGTCCGCGGCCTGTTAAGAGCCGGGCTGCACGACAGGAGGTGAACGGCAGGTGAACGAGCAAAGCTTCATCTGCCGCTCCCCGTCGCTCCCCACCGCTCCCCACCGCCCCCCACCACTCCCATCACTGGCATCACTGCCTGAACCATCTCCCTTCCCACCCCAGTCCGTGGAAAAATTGTCTTTCACGAAGCCAGTGCCTGGGGGCAAAAAGGTTGAGGACCACTGCTTTACATCTTATATTTACTTTCTAAAATCATAGCTTAATAATTCTTTCAATTAAACATCCCCTGTTTAGATCACTGTGTGTTCCTGTCTCCTGATTGGACCCAGACTGATTCGCCCAGGAAAGCAGGTATGGCTTACGCACTTTTTCAGGTAAGAAAACTGAGACCCAGAAATCAGCAGATGTGGTAAAAGCCACACAGCTCTGGTTGTTTCTGGACCCAAGCTTTCCCCCACTGTGGCTCATAGGGTGCTGGACTGAGCCTGCAGAGCTTTTGGTCAAATACTAATCTAGCTATTTGCAGGCGTGGTCAGCATCCGAGGTCATGGGACTGTGAGTCAGGGAGGCGAGACCGTCGATAACGTGGGGGGAGCTCTCATGCAGCCGAAGGCCTTGAGAGCAAAACCTGAGGTTTCCTAGAGAAGGTGTTCTGCGTCCAGACCAGCAAAGCAGTCCTGCCTGAGGGTCCAGCCTGCAGCCAGACTTGCCAACCCACCATTGCCTGAGCCAGTTCCCTAAAATGAGTCTCTTTCTGTGTGTCTCCTACAGGTTCTGTTTCTCTGGAGACCCCCACCTGACACAGCGGGCAATGACCAACCATGAGACGATCAGGAGGCCTGGCGGAGGGACCGAGGACCTGACATTTCTAGGAATGGGAGTGGCTCCGTCCCTGAAACTCTGGGGTGGCCCAGATGTGGAGGAAGATTCCAGGTCACTTACTAGAATCACCTAGAGAGTCTGGGGTGGGGGTGTTGAGGAGGCATGTGTGTCCAGGGGCAGAGGACAGAGTGGCTCAGCAGTCTAGCACACCCAGAGCAGCCCATCCTGGGGGGCTCTGCAGACCCCAGCCTGGAGAGACTTCAGGGCTCTGAGGGGATGGGGGTCCTCTGTGAACCCAGGGACCACAGTGTCATCTTTGTCTCTGGATAGAGGGATGCAAGGGGCCAGTGAATAAAAATACATCCCTGGGTTCCCGAGTGGGGCTTTGAGCCACGACAAGTGTGACTAAGCCCTGCGTCCCGGTACAGGCTGAGAAACGTTTGCCTCGGCAACTTTAAAGCTTTGGAGAAATTATATTTATCAGCTTGTGCAAAAACTTGAAACCAGAGGTCAGCAAACTAGGACCCATGGGCCACATCTGTCATCCCCTTGTTTTTGTATGTCCTGCAGGAAGCATTTTTACATTTTTTTTTAAAGATTTTTTTTTTTTTTTGATGTGGACCATTTTTAAAGTCTTTATTGAATTTGTTACAGTATTGCTTCTGTTTTATGTTTTGGTCTTTTTGGCCACAAGGCATGTGGGATCTTATTTCGCCGATTAGGGATTGAACCCACACCCCCTGCAATGGAAGGTGAAGTCTTAACTACTGGCCCTCCCGGGAAGTTCCTACATTTTTAAGGAGTTGGAAAAAAAAGATCAAAGGAGGAAACTTTGCGACCCATGATCAATCTACAAAGTTTACATTTCAGTTCATAAATAAAGTTTATTGGGACACGGCCACTCCCTCTCTTTGCATTGTCTGTGGCTCCTCTTGGGCTACAGGACAAAGCCGATGATTGTGACAGAGACCACCTAGCACACAAAGCGTAAATATTTAGTATCTGGTCCCTTGTAGTAAAAAGCCTGCCGACTGCTGCTTTAAAACCACCACAAAGCACTTAGTCTTTCTGGTAGGATTATAATCAGCATGCCATGTCATAGATCCATAGTGGGATGACACAGACAAACAATAAACAGACAACCCACATATACACACATATATAGAAAGTCTTAGACGTTTTCATTTCGACACATGAAAATTCAAAGGAAAAATCAAATAAATAATAAAACATACTTTAATTAAAAAATAATGGATCGTTGACTCACAGGGGACAGAGCAAGGATTGGTGAAAGCTCTAAACTTTGCGGAAAGGTGGCTGGTTGCTGTGAGCTTATCCACGCTTGGCAGCTGGACACAGCTGCTGGGAAGGGGCAGGTGATGGTGGAGGGCTGGCTTTCTAGGGGGCAGAGCCAAGGCCAGACGAAGGTGCACCCTCACCTGCCAGGGCTCAGAGCCTGGGACTGACAGCGTCCCTGTGGCTCTGAGATGCCACCTTGGCCTCTCCAGTGTGATTGTAAAATCACTTCACCAAGGAGAGATCACACACAATGTGCTCATCTTGGCAGTTTCAAATACAGCTCTCTCCGGAGCAGTTCCAAAGCTCAGGGGCTGTGGAAGAGGAATTTCTGCCCGTGGAGGAAGAGAACGGGGGTGGCCAGCGCAGGGGGGCTCCTTCAGGCTCCGGCCCCTCCTCTCCTGTCTCTGCCCAGGGAGGCTAGAGCCCAGATTCAGCAATGAGCTTACAGCTGGTGGAGTGGATTCATGTGTCCTTGACGTAGGCGGGGGGTATAAACCCAGGGTGTGGGAGAGCCTTAAAAATCCCTAATACCTCCCCCCCAAAACTCTAGCTGAGAGAATGAGACCTCAGGGTATGTGATAAAAGATGCCAACCCAAACACTTGGGCTCCTGGTTTCTCAGTGTTGTCTGTGTCTTAATCTCCAGATCCGAGCACTTCTAGCCTCTGCCTGGTATGGATTCTGTGCACAGGATCTAAGCACAGTGCACGAGGGGGAGAATTGAATCCACTTCCTAACGATGCCTCGGTTTAATAAATGACTCTCTTTCATGAAGTGTCTAGAAAACTAAGAGAAAATATTACCTTAGAATATTCGATTTATTTCTCTGGTTATCTAATTTTTCCTTTCTGGGCATAGACATAATGATTTCGAACGACAGTAACAACAGCGTCATCGTGGGAAATGAGCCCGTGCAGAGCTTGGCCTAACGACCCAAGGACCAGGGGATGGCCCACCACTTTCTACAGCTTCCCCATCTTCTGCTGCCCAGGGAGCCCTGGAAGTGCTGGGCCTTCCAGCATCATAATGCTGCATGACACAGGCTGAGTGAGTGGAATAACTCCTGAGCTTTGCCCGTTTCCACCTTAAATGTTAACAATGCAATTTCGCTTTCCTGCAATGATTAAGTCTACTTTTTTTGTGTGTGTGGTATGCGGGCCTCTCACTGTTGTGGCCTCTCCCGTTGCGGAGCACAGGCTCCGGACGCTCAGGCTCAGCGGCCATGGCTCACGGGCCCAGCCGCTCCGCGGCGTGTGGGATCTTCCCGGACCGGGGCACGAACCCGCGTCCCCTGCATCGGCAGGCGGACTCTCAACCGCTGCGCCACCCGGGAAGCCCCAAGTCTACCTTTGATGACATTTTCTCCTTGTAAACAGCCTTTTACAATAGCCAGGACATGGAAGCAACCTAAGTGTCCACCGACAGATGAATGGATAAAGAAGATGTGGCACATATATACAACGGAATATTACTCAGCCATGAAAACAAATGAAATTGAGTTATTTGTACTGAGGTGGATGGACCTAGAGTCTGTCATAAAGAGTGAAGTAAGTCAGAAAGAGAAAAACAAATACCGTAAGCTAACACATATATATGGAATCTAAAAAAAAAAAGTGGTTTGGAAGAACGTAGGGGCAGGACAGGAATAAAGACACAGACGTAGAGGATGGACTTGAGGACATGGGGAGGGGAAGGGTAAGCTGTGACAAAGTGAGAGATTAGCATGGACATATATACACTACCAAATGTAAAATAGATAGCTAGTGGGACGCAGCTGCATAGTACAGGGAGATCAGCTCGGGGCTTTGTGTCTACCTAGAGGGGTGGGATAGGGAGGGTGGGAGGGAGGGAGACGCAAGAGGGAGGGGATATGGGGATATATGTATACGTATAGCTGATTCACTTTCTTATACAGCAGAAACTAACACACCATTGTAAAGCAATTATACTCCAATAAAGATGTTAAAAAAAAAAAAAAGGAACCTTCATAAAAAAAACAAAAAGAGCCTTTGACTGGCACGTTACTGCAGGGTCCTCTGTACCCTGGCTCGAGAGGCCCCAGTTAATGTTTGATTAGTAATGAAGGAATAAGTGGGTCAATAAACCAAGCCAGATACCAGGGCCCTGACGGTAGCCAGAGGAGAGCAGAAGGGGCCGCCTTTGGAGCTGGTGGTGCCTCGGCTGCCTGGCAGGGGCCCAGGTGACTGTCCTGGCTCGACCTCACTGAGATTGTGCCGCTGACACATTTTTCACAGTGCAGTGAGCACAGGGTTGGGGGAGAAGTCGTGTCTGAATTCACTCCTGGGAAAGCTGGGGCTGGGAGCAGCCCGCATAGCAGCGAGCAGGTCCTTTCACTCCCAGAGCCTTGCTCTGCCCTGGGCCCACCACTGCTGTTTTTTCTATTACCTTTTCTTTTCTTTTTCCCCATGTCGTCTTGAAGCTGGATCTCTGCCATCACGGTCAGGGAAGACAACTGTCAGGGCGTGTTGAGGGATGCCATTTCGGTCAGGAAACTTCTCACCCCACGTTGCAGAAAGCAGGCAAAAAGCATCCTTTGGAAATGAGGATCACCTGTAGCAAAGTTTACAAGACGCAGAGGATGTTACACAGCGAGTGTGTCTGTGGCTGAAGCTTTGAGGGAAGAAGTGCTGCGCTCTGACAGCTATTCTGGACCCGGGGGGCTCGCCGCCACTTGTGCTGTTGATTTCCTGGCTCGCCATCCACGCAAGAGTGCAGGCTGGAGAATGCCCCTCTTCCCTCGCCCTTCACGTCCCATCTGACACCAACTCCTGTCTGTCTAACTCCAAGGGGTCTGCTCGTTTCTGCCTTCCCCCACATCCACCCTCAGAGATCAGAGCCTCGACGTCCGGGCCCAGCACTAGCCCGTGACTCAAATTGCACGACTCGGAAGCAGGGATGACAAGTCGCTTCAAAAAGCATGACCGGAAACGAGGGCACAATTGCACGCCACGCTGCACGGCCCGGGAGGAAGTTTTCCTTTACAATGAAAGGGCTCGCTTCCAGGTTACTAACCATCCCAGGAAGTACAGACCTGAAAGTTTTGTCCTCGCAATCTCAACACCTTCAGTCATCACCAGCCGCTAGTGAGACACATACCAATCGCAGTTGACAGATGAGAAGGCAGCTTGCTGGAGCTTGAGCCTGAGAATCTGGCAGCTGGGGTGACCCAGAGCCTCGCCCCTTTCTCCACCTGTGCTGTCGCAGAAGTAGGAGTATAAAGGAACCGACTCTTCTCTGACATCAGGTAGGACGTGGGCTTATGGGGCTGAGAGTGGGGTCTGCAAACGGCAGCAGCCTCGAGGTCTGGTCTCCCCCGAAGGCCTGCAGCAGCACCGAAGGACCCTGGGACCTTGCTTCCTGCCGCAGACGGGGACTCTCTGAGCCCTGCTGCTCCTCCCATTCCCAAAGCACCAGCCATATGCTCTGAGAAGCCTCAGCTCACCCCAGCTCGGGCCCTTCTGTCCGGGCAGGGCAGTTACAAGGCATCGAGGGGCCTGCCTTGGGAAATTGAGGTGCCGCCACCTGCTGTGTGACCTTCGGCAAACACCTCTCTGCGTAAGCCTTGGGGTGAGCGTCAGCCTTGGGTGCTCCACCCCCTGGGAGCACTAGGCCCACCTCCCTGGGCTGGGGGTGTGCAGAGCACACAGCAAATCCCCAAACTGCAGCCACATACCCACTCTGCACGGGCTGCCTGATGTGCGCCTACCCTCGCCATGTCCTGCGTCTCCTCTCATGTACTTTGAGCCCAGACAGTCTGTACAGCAGGTCACACCTGGTGCGTGGCAGGCTGGCAGATCATTCTGGAGAACACGGCAAGCAGCCCTGAGTCATTCCATTGAAAATCAGTATTAGACGTTGTCCTCCTCATGGCCGTAAATGGATGGCTTCATTGCCTGTCCCTGCAGAGCAGTCCTTGGTAGCATCGAGATGGCAATCCGCAATGGAGGATTCATCTTAGTTTCCCCGCCAGATAGCTCTGACCTTATGTTGAGCAATTTGAGATGAAATGAAGCCAACTGTGAGAAGATGACCCAGCGGGAGAAACTGGGATGGGGGCTGACACAGCTGCACGTGACTCACGGGTGTGCCGTGGTGACAGCAGCACAAGGGCTTGCTTGAGTTCTGGACAGCTCCCAGTCTGCGGGGCTGAGGCTGTTTCCTGAGGCCATTAGCTCAGAAACACAGAGCGTAACTCAAAGCGCAGAGATCCAGGGAAATCCCAGCTCCTCTGCCCACCAGCTTTGAGACTTTCGGCTCAGTAACGACTTTTCTGGATGTTGGTGGGCTCACCTATCAAGTGAGGAGAATTCCTGCCTCGGGGGTTGTTGCCTGCAGTGGGATAAGGACTTGGGTGCCTAGGCTGGCACCTGGCACACCGTGGCCACCCAGGCCTTGTGGCTCTGCACTGTGACCCCTGCTTGGTTCACGCAGCCCGTTCTGATGTGCAGATGCTCTTCCCCCATCCATCGTGTCTGCCCCTTTATTCTGCCTGCCTGACAGTCAACACCCCTGCTGGTGGCAGGCACAGCATCTGAGGGTGCTCTGGGATGATACAAATGGAACTGGAATTCAGTCAAGCAATTTCTAGTGCATCCGGGTTGGGAATTGGCTTGAGATGGCTTTTTGATGCAATCCCTGTCGCCCCCAGCCAACAGCTGTTAGCCGGCTACACTGAGACCAAGCCCGGCAGGAAGGGCTCCTTTCTCCCCTCCCCAAACCCCAGGTCAGCACCTATTCTTGGTCGTGAACCAGCCGACTTCAGGGAAGCAGCCTTTGTCTCAAGGAGGAAAGCTTCCTTCACGTGGCACCTACTGAGCACCCCTCTGGCCTGGGCGTGTTTGGACTCCCTGGGAGGCTCAGGCCGTGAGTACGAGACAAGGGCTGTTGCCCATGGACACGGTAGCACCTGGCACGCTGGCTGGACCTCAGGAGAGGGCGTCTGTGCACCACACTGCCCACCGCACACTCTGTCTGAGGTTAGCCGTGCACATCGGGCTGCTGCCGTTACAAAGTTGCTGACAGCCCTGCCTTTGAGTCTCCGCCTGGAGCACTAATTTGCTGGAGGCCTCTCACTCTCTTTAGTGGCCCCTAAGAACGTTACCTCTGTCGTAGTGAGGAAAACGGTGCACAGAGTGATCACTTGGCGCCTGGGGCCAGGCCCTGAGATTCTGATTTAACCCACTGACATTGGCTTCAGGTCTGGGAACTTGACCCAGCATTTCTAACGTGAAGACCAAGGTGAGACCAGTGCGTTAGATGGACCTGAGCTGAAATCCCCGGTCACTGGCAAGTCGTGGAACCTTGGTGAAATCACTGCACTTCTCTGAACCTCAATTTCCTCATCTGTAAAAGGATGGGTGTAATAGTGACCCCAGAGCCTTGTCTTGAGGATAGAATAAGATAGGGTATATGAAGTGCCTGTGGTGCCTAAGAGGGCAGGTATGCCTGCGAAGTTAGGGCCTCCCCCAGGGCACCTGCACGGGTGGGTGACAGGGCCTCTGGGGGATGTGTGACCTGAGGAGAGCCCTCACCGTATTTGGATTGGAGCCCACAGGTGGGCTGCGTCCTGTGCCACGTCCCCGTCTTCACTGCTCTCCCCCCAGCTCAGGTTGAGCCATGCGTTCTGCACCACCCTCACCACCTGCATCACCTGCATCACCTGCACCACCTGCATCACCTGCACCACCCGCCCCACCTGCATCACCTGCAACACCCGCACCACAGGCTGGAGAAAGATAGAATATTTTGAAAAATTGAGTTTGCTGTTTCCAAACACCTCAAGTCCATAGATCTCCAGTTCTTCTTCTCTTCGGGATCATGGACCGTCAGTAATCTGATGATCTTCCCAAAAAAATGCACATCAAAAGCATTGGAATACAGCCTCAAGGGTGTATTGAGCCACTGAGCACATCGCTAACCCCACGCTGAAGGCGCCAGCTCTGGAGGAACCCAATGCAGTTCTTAAGTCAAGAGGACATATTCCTGATCAGACACAAGGCGGTGGTGGAACCAGGAGGAAGATTCATGTTCCCTATCCTGCTCCACTGGTACCGAAGACGTATCTTACCTTGCCCAGCGAAAAGGACAAAAAGGAAGGAAATAAAAAAAAAAGAAAAAGAGAGAGAGAGTTTAGAGCGCATTGTACTTAATCCTGTAAATCATGAACTAGAGGTACAGGAAAAATGCTCATTGGGAAGACCCCCAAATCTGGCTAATTGCCCTGTCCAGATGTTCCCAGAAGGCACTGGCCTTCCCTGCAGGAGTAGCTCACTTCCCTGGGGCATTTGCTGGTTGCTTGTCTGTCTCCAAACCTAGGAAGCCCCCTGAGGACCAGGTCACATCAGTCCTGTTCACCATGGTGTCCCCAGTACCTGGCCCAGGTTAGGCAATGAACGAATGAATAAATGAATAACTGTAAACCAAGCCAACAAGAGCAGTTAAAATACATAGGCAGGATTAATTTAACTAAACATTCAGCGCAGCAACCAGACAAATTCTGGATTTTTATTGGAAATATTTAAACAACTAGATATAGGTCGGCCTCATGGGTGCCTCTCTTTTCCCACTTCCCCTGGAGTCTTTTTTTAATAAAATTATTTATTTATTTATTTTTGGCTGTGTTGGGTCTTCGTTGCTGCACGCCAGCTTTCTCTAGTTGTGGCGAGCGGGGGCTACTCTTTGTTGCGGTGCACGGGCTTCTCTTTGCAGTGGCTTCTCTTAGTTGCAGAGCATGGGCCGTAGAGCGCGCGGGCTTCGGTAGTTGTGGCACGTGGGCTCAGTAGTTGTGGCTCACGGACTTAGTTGCTCTGCGGCATGCGGGATCTTCCCAGACCAGGGCTTGAACCCGTGTCCCCTGCATCGGCATGTGGATTCTTAACCACTGTGCCACCAGGGAAGTACCCCTCCCCCCGCCCCGGTGTCTTTTGTTTCTCTGTATGAAGTGTGGGTCAGAGAGTTCAATGTCGACAAGAACCTGCCAATTCTGACCCGAGGGACTCAAGCAACAGTATCAGGGGTGGTCTGGAATATTTTAAAAACACAGCCTCCCTCCCAGGGACCATGAAACGCGATCACAGCCTGGCCTTGGCTACAGGAGAGTGTGCCCTTCTGCTCTCTTCGATGAGCTGTGCTCCTGAATATTAATTCTCCAGCCTTAGAATAAATGGCACCCCTGTGGTCTGTGTCCCCAAACCACAGAGACTGCAGCACATACTCAGGGCCCGTGGATGTGGTGCAGAGCAGGGAAGAAACGCCAGGGTTTGAGAGGTGTTTTTGCAGTTTGGAGATGAGAAAAGTGGCAGGGGAATCTGCCCACCTAAAAGCAAAGGCAGTACAACCGTTCTTGAAGGAGCCCTTGAGTCCTGGACACCTCGCTGCCACCTACGACTCTCCCGGAGTTGATTCCCGCCCCTTGGAGATGCTGCTTGTTGTGACTGACCTACTTTTTCACTTGAAAGATATGCTCACTGAAGCGTTCTCGCCCCTTAGCTAAATGTTATTTTAAAGCCTCCTTTTTCTAGCTCTGACATAGGGAGAGAGAGCTCTGCCAGGGCTGGGCTGTAGAACATTCTGTGACAATGGGGTGAGTACACCGGGCGGCCCAGGACCTTGGCCGCAAGCCCATGCGCTTGCTGAACATTTGGACACGTGGTTGCTCACATGACGGAGGAACCAAACTTTTAAATTTAATTTTAATTAATTTAAGCTTAGCCACACGGAGCTAGGGGCAACAGACCAGACCAGTACACACAGTAACAAAAGAGTTCCTGGTCATATTGTCAAAATGAAAAAAAAAAAAAACAACTGCAGTATTGTGTACTTAGTGTAAACCCCTTTATGAAAACACCCTCACCCCAAACAAACCAATACACTTACTTTCGTGCATTTAAGTGCTTTCAAATGCATAGGAAAATTGGCTGAAATTATACCCAACAGACCAATAGAATAATTACCTCCCAGGAGAAGGAAAGGGAGATCAAGTAGGTCTGTTGTTTTATTAGCTTTGTTTGAATTTTTTAAAATGAAAATTTATTTGTGTGTTATGAATACATAATGCACTACAGAAAGAACATTTTTTAAATGTTCTCTTGCCTAATATATTTGGAGTTCTTTTTTCTTTCTGTCCAGTAACCACAGTAAATCCACCTGAGTCTAGTACCTAAGACCAGAGAAGCCCGAGGACAGGTCGATGGGCTGCAAGATGCTCTTTCTGACGAGTCCAGGGCCTTTGTCACGGGCAGGGTGACAGGTGAAAATGCACAAATGAGCACACACATCCGTGTGCACGAAGGAACACAGAATATCTATTCTCGACCTCGACTATGGGTCAGAATCGCCTTTTAAAACATCCAGGTGCCAGAGTCCCAACCCAAAGATTAGATTTCAATTGGTCTGGGCTGGGCCCAGGCCAGTGCTCTTTTCTAAGGCTGCTTGGGTGATTTATTGAGCAGGCAGAGTTGGGACCATCTGGGCTGGAGGTGTGGCCGGTGGAGGAACACCCATCACAGGGGCAGCAAAGCTGGGTGATGGCCACACGGGAAGGCCCGTCGGCCCCTCAACCGGCAGAGCGAGCAGAGGACACGGGAGCAGCGCTGTTCAGCTTGGTGCCTTATGGAGGGGACCGTGGGGTCTGAACCCGGAGAGCCTGGGGCTGGGTTTCAGGCTCTAGTGGGGAGTTTCTCCTGGCTCTGGCTTCACGTCACTCGTGTCGCCCCTAGCCGGTGCCTGGGAACCTTCAGCCTCCATCCCTGACTCCAGACCTGTCCTCCCTACCCGGGTGTCTAATCGGCCTCAATGGAAGCACGTCCATTGTTGAGCCCCCATCTGCCCTGCAGGCTCCCAGTTTCAGGAAATCGCTCCACAGTCACCAGCGGCCCAGCCAGGAGCCGGTCGGGGTGCAGCTGATGCCTCCCTCTCCTCGCACTGCACGTCCACTCCATCCTCAGGTCCTGCTGCGCTCCCCGTACGAGGTGTCTCTGGTCCAAGCCTCTGCCTCCCTCTCTGAACACCGTTCCAGCCTCCAGACGGATCCGCTGCTCTCACACCTCCTCCCGCCGTGGAGGCTCCAGACAGCAGCAGGGAGAGGCGCATCCACACAGCCCTGTTTCCATAACTCCAGCCCAAAGCCCTCCAGCGGCTTCCATGTCCCCAGGATGACATCCACCAATGGACAGTGGCCACAGTCCTCCCGCCGCCCTCCAGACCCGTCCCCTGGTACCAGCACCGCCTTCCTCGTGGGACCCCTCACGTGGTCTTCTTGCTGTTCTGGAATATGGTGCCCCCACTGCGAGCCTTTGCCCAAAATCACACTCACCTCACTGAGTGCATCCAGGTTTCTGCTCAAACGGCACCCCCACTTGGACATGTTGGGCCATCGATCACACTGGGTCAGGCAGTACACTTCTGATCTTCACAGCTTACATTTTGCAAGCACTCTTGAAGCAAAGTTCCATTAAAGAGTTGAATGAGCACAACCCACGTGTCCATCACCCAACAGATGGAGGGACGAAATGGGGTCTATACGTGCAGTGGAGTATGATCCAGCCTTAGAAAGGAGGAACGTTCCGATACCTGCTGCAATCTGGAGGTACCTTGAAGGTCTTACACTAAGCGTCATAAGCCAGGCACAAAAGGACAAATCCTGTGTGATTCCACTCCCATGGGGTCCCCGGAGGAGTCACATCCATAGAGACAGCAAGTAGATGGTGGGGAGTGAGTGTTTAATGAGGACAGAGTTCCAGGCGGGAAGGTGAGAAAGTTCTGGAGATGGAAGGTGGGGATGGTTGCACAGCAGTGAGAATGTACTTAATGTCATTGCACTGTCAGCGCTGGTCAATTTTACTTTATGTATGTTTCACAGTTTTTAGAAAGCTGAGCAAGTACACAGTGGTGTGACGTCAGCCGCCGGTAATGAAGACTTGCCCGCCAGCAAAGTCTGTCCTCCAGGTCCTTCCTTCCCGGGGGAGGACACAGAGGAGGGAAACAAACAAAAGTAAGCATAATTTCGGGCAGTTATCATGGCTACGAGGCTAGAGAGGAACACTGGTGAGGGTGGAGGAGGCCCCTTGATTGAGATGCGGGGGCCGGGGAAGCAGGATGCTCCTGGGACCCCCGAGCAGCCCTTGGGGCAGCAGTGGCCGCTCTGAGTGGCCTGGACGCACAGAGCACTTTACTGCAGCAACAGTAGTGCATTTAGTAATTGCTAACCCCTCGCCTCTTCTAATGACCACAGCAGAACGCCGAGAAGGGGCGGACTTGACGTGAAAGGGCAACACCCGGCCTCCGGGAGGTGGGCTGACTGCTCCTGGCGTCTCTGAGCACGTCCTGGCTGTTCCCCTGCGGCCAGTGCCCCTGGCTTCCCCTCCCCAGCCGTGCCCTCCCGCTAGAGGAAGGAGGTTCCCTCCTCACATCTCACCCTCCTTGGTCCTGCACATAAGGATCCAAGCACGGATGAGAAGGAACCAGCAAGCTGGCTGTGCTCTTTTTTCCCTAAAACTCAAGGCCCCCGCAAGCAAACAGCAAAGCTGGGTCACATTTGGTTGGGACGCAGACGGATAAAGGCACGGTCGTGCCTGCAAGGATGAGTCAAGGGTGCAGGAGGGATGGTGGGAAGGTGGGTACCAGGGTGGAAACACTTGCTGGGGACTTGGGGAAGAGGAGGTTGGATAAAGAAAAGTTAGAATAACCACATGGAGGGACGTAGGTTTGTCTAGTGAGTGTCAGGCAAGGGTTTGCGATAAGGAAAGGTGAGTGTTTCTCCAGCCCAGATCCCTTGGAACACCCTACATCATCCCAAGAGGACGCTCTGCCCCTCAGAGTGGGTCTTCAGGCATGACGTGGCTCAGCTGCACTTGGGGACACAGGACGCCTTCCCACTGTGGACTCAGCGCGGGGCGGGAGGACACGTCCTGTGAGCCATGCTGGGTCCCCGGGCTGTCTGAGGAAGTAGAAAATCTCAACTCCAAGTTCCCTCTCTCTCAAGGTTGTCTGCTCTTTGAGTGGAAGAGCCCCTTTTACTTGGTTCCTATCATTTACATAACTTGTCCTCTCTCTCAGCACACAGAGTTGAAACTGCACAAGTTAAATGCATGTAGGATTTGACACCAGGGTAGAAAGTATCGTAAAAGCAAGAACTGCGTGTCCGCCGAGCACCAGGCCCTGGGGTCCTAACTTTCCATGGATTTTCTCTCCTCACGGCTCCTCACATTGATTGAGGAAGAAGATGCTGTTATTATACCAAATTCACACTTGGAAAAATTGGCAAGAGTTGTTTTGGCATCCCCCCCACCCGTTATAAGTTGAGGTGTTCCCCAAACACCCTGTCCCCCGCAAACACACACACAAATGCCACGCTGAGGTCCTAACCCTCAGTATCTCCAACTGTGACCTTATTTGGAAACAGGGCCTTTGCAGATGTAATCGAGTTGCGAGGATGTCGTTAGGGCAGCCTTATCCAATATGACGGTGTCCTTACAGGAAGGGGAAATGTGGACACAGACAGGCAGGGGAGGCTGTGTGAAGAAACACAGGGAGAAAGCCACGTGGAGACGTAGGACTGACTGATGCATCTGTAAACCGTGTCACGCCCATGGTGGTGGCAACCACCCTCCAGAGGCTGGAAAGAGGCGGGGAGGGCTCTCCCTATGGGTTTCAGGGAGCGTGGCCCTGCCAACACCTTGATTCCAGACCTCCAGCCTCCGGACTGTGAGACCATACACTTCTGTTCTTTGAAGCCACCTTCAAGGTTTTTGGTCCTTGGTTGCAGCGAAAGACCAAAAGAACACCCCCTGTGACGAACAGGGACAACCAAGTGACTCAGGCCCCGCCAACAGAGCTCCCAACCACCCTCTGCCCACCATGATCACAGCCAAGGGAGGGGCAAGGTACCCACGCCAGGCCGATGAGGATCACCGAGCACTTGCCAAAACTACAGAGAAGGAGAAGTGTGTTTTCTGACAAGTTCCTCAGCTGCCAGTGTTGGCTTGGAGCATCTGGATCCAGGCATGCCTGAACCCCATCACCTTTTTAGCCACACAAGCCAAAAATTCCTCTTTTCTTTTTCTTGAGTTGGGTGTCCCCCCCCCTTGTAACCAGAGAGTGATCGTGTCAGATGGTCCCCATCGTCAACCGCAGCCTGACCTGCCAGCCCTCTTCCCCCAGCCCCTGGTGGGACACTTCAGCACTGGGAGGGCCACGGGAGGCTTGTGCTGCTGAGTCACCAACTAAATAACTGTCTAGTAAGGTTGCCAAAATCATAGCCTCTTGGAACAGCTCATGTCTTTTTCTTCATGTGGTTTCCAAGCAGGGATCGAGGTTGGCATGTCTGTGCTGGTGACTTACTCAGCGGGGCCAGGGAAGGAAGAGGGAGGGGGAGAGCGGCTGGGGCCCTGCAAGAGCCCTCCAGGTTTCAACCTGCCTCCCAGAGAGTTTCCCTGGGCTAGGGTTTCACCACCCTGAGTGCAGAAAACCTGGCATGGCACTCACGGGGGAGGGGACAGAGCCCTGTTTGTAAATTAGTCTGGAAAGACTTTGCTCGTGGGCAGGGAGGGATTAGTCCTGCTGAGAGAAGGAAGCACGTGATCTAATGGATGTGTAACCCTTGATCCTGCTGGAGAAAATCAGCTCATTGGGGAGTGATGTATTTTACATCCCAAAATTGGCGCTTTGATAAAGTGAGTATAATTTTAATATTTTTATCCTGTGCTCTCAGTGCAATTGAAATATGACACGCTGAGCGTACACTCAGTTTTGTTCTTAAAAGAAAGAAGCAACCTCGTGCCTGACTAGAATTCAGCATCTCCTTGAACCACCAATGTTAATAGGCAGAATTTTTGAAATATATATATATATATATATATATATCTCAAAACTTGCAGCTCCAAGAAGCTTATTTAACTTCAACAAATTAGTCCTGGGTGTCTTCTAATACAGGGACTGGAAAACCAAATCCTCTTTGGCCTTGAAAGCTGTCAGCCTATGACCAGGCATGATAAGAACTTGAATTTTGGAAAAGCATTTGGAATTCCTTTGGTGGCAAAGCGGACAAACACACACACAAAGACCGGACTCAGTTATAACCTAAACAATGCAGGAGACGTCCAAGCTCCCAGGAATTAAAGCCTGACGGTACACAGCCTTCAGGTGAGCCGTGATCCAGGGCCTCCTACGCTCTGACCAGATTCAGTTTCTGTCTCCTTACGTCCTCCCCGTTCTTGGCAGTGTCTTCCCCACTCTCCCAACCCAGCCTGAACTTTCGATCCCTCCACTGTCCTGCACCCAGGGAATCCGGAAGAGGTGCTCGGAGAAGGTAGAGCTATGAATTCTAAAGGCAGAATATGTGTTGGATTGACGATAGGGGAAGCACGTGGCAGCAGAAAATATCCTCCCCAAAGGCGTGGAGGCACGGTGGACAGCTTGGGGAACTTTGAACGGCTCCGTGTTGTTGGACGAGAGAGCACGTTTTCGGGAAGACAGTGGGTTTCGAGGGGTGGGCAGGGTCGCCCCCTGCACACCCCCAGCTGAGCTGAGGAGGCAGCGCTGTGTCCTGAAGGTGACGGAGGAGGACGTTCTACGCTGGGTAGGCAGCGATAAGATCTGTGCTTTAAAAGGAAAACTAGAGAGACTGGTTTGAACTGGTCTGAACAATAAGGAAGTTTATCATTTCACAGGAGGCAAGTTCAGAGGGAGGGCGGGCCCAGGTTTGGCAAGATCAGCCACTCAAAGATGTCCCCAGGGATGGACCCGACTGCTTCCTGCCTCTCTGCTCCGCCAGCCTCAGTGTGCGCGTCAACCAAAGTCTGGCTCGCCTCATGGTCACAGAAGGGCTGCACGTGGCAAGCAGGCCCCACACCGTCCCCCGCACACTCGGTGGTGGGCGTCAGGAGAATGAGGGGAGAGGGGCGTCAGGAGAGAAAGGAGGCAAGAGAGGGAAGCGGGGGTGGGCAGCCAGAGAGAGAGAGAGAGAGAGAGAGAGAGAGAGAGAGAGGAGCTGGGGGGGGGGGGAGGGGAGAGAGAGAAATTCTCTTCCAGGTGACCTTGACCTTCTTCCCAAGGAGCATCAGGTGGGAAACCAACAGTGTCCCTACCGCAGGCCCCATCCCTTAACTACCACGCAGGGCGGTGCGGGGAGCCCAGAGGGCGCTGTAGTACTTTGCAATTGAGAACTTTTGATTTCAGAAAGGTAACAGAGAGCCTGTGACTCCTAACACCGTCCACCCTCCGGGGGGCTCTGGGCCGTGCCCCACGCTCGGCCACGTCCTCAGTTCTGCAGCAGCGTCTGGATCCGCTCCGCCCAGGGGTGAGGATGATGGACGGCCCCCATCGCGCCGCCGAGGCAGGTCCGCAGCCGGTCGGGCCGGGAGCAGCTGCGGCTTTCCTCTCTGGTGTGGGAGCCGAGGGCGGGGCGTGCTCTGTGGGTGGAGGAGATCGGGAGCCCGGAGGGTCGTCGGGACGCTACTGCGAGGTGTCGGAGGGCGTAGGGGACGCGTGCGTGGGAACAGTGGCTGGGAGACTGGAGAGCCGGCGGACACAAGAGAGCCTCGGGTGAAAATGAGGCGGATGGGAAGCCAGACAACCTGGAGAAACAGCCGGTCGCGTTCTCCTGCCGCTAGAGGTCATGAAGCATTGAGACTAAGCCAGTTCTCACGACTGCTGGGGCGTCTGCAGGGCGTTCACGCAGGACGCTGTCCGGGACACAGAGCCGGGGCTTCTCTTTGGGGATTTGTCTCAGATACAGAACTGTGAGCTCTCCAGACCTCCCCGAACATACGTGCATTTACCCGCGGGTCTCCTCAGTTCCTATGTGTCTGAATGTACACGCGAGAGAACATACCTGTGGGTCTCTGGGCTCAGGTCCCCTCCAGGCCAGCATCCCACACCCTGGGGCACCTCGTCAGGCGGGGAGGCCCCTGCGGCCCCAGTAAGGCCACAGTCTGTCAGTTCAGGGGGGCTTCTCGTCCCCAGCATCAGCCCTGCAGGAAAGAAAAGAGTGAGGAGAAAGACAGGTCGGGAGACTCTAGACAGGACCAGGGGGGCAGGCGTTCCCTCATTCCCGTTTTTAGCCACATGAGTAATTCCTCACCTGCCAGCCCAGCATGGGGAGGGGAGAGCGGCCGGGCCTTGTGGTCCAGGGCCAAGGTTTCTTGCAGAGCAGAGAGGGAGCCCCGTGAGGGGTGAGGCAACAGAGCAGTCAGGATTGGGGGCTTAATCTCGGGCGCTGTGGACCACGCAGGCACAGTCCCTGCTAGAGTGTTCTGGAAATACTTGAGCTGGGGTGAGGTTGTGTCTGCGGTTCTGACAGGGATGAGGGACGGCCACCAAGGAGAGCGATGAGAGCCAGAGGGGCCCAGGCCGCCAGCGAGCCCAGGGTGCAGACTTTCCAGGTGGGGACACAGAGGCCAGCGAGGTGAGGTGGCCGCCCAGGGCCTCAGAGCCCAAGGGGCAGAGCTGGCACGAGATCTGGTCCCCTGGCTGGAAGGACAGACCAGAAGCCAGGGCTGCTCCCACGGCCAGCTGGTCCGGACCCCTTCCGGACCCCTGGCTCTCCTGCCGGATTTTAAACTTCTTTTCCCAGGGTTTCAACAGACGCCGACTTATACCCTTCGCTTTATGGCCTCGGGCCACTTTCTCACTGACTGGCAGGCCTGAAGCCTGGCTTTGCACCAGACACTGCACCCCAACTGCAAACACGGATAAGAGCTGCCTCTCTCCTCCAAGGCTCCACCTGCCTGGTCTTTCCTGGTTCGAACCTCCTGCTGCCCCTTCCAGCAGCCCTTACGGACCACATTTCTTGATCCATCATGTGTGATGCCGACGGATGGAGGCCACGCTCCTCTCTGCCCCAGCTCAGGGGCCAGGTCCCCACTCTGAGACGACTGGGCCGCATCCATGTGACCCCATATGGCGGCTGCATGCAGGGACAATGTGGGTTCCCTTAAGGCTGGTGGCTAATGCATTGGCCTGGATGGGCTAGATTGTCCCTTTCAAAGTGAAAACAATCTCAGCCCACAAAAGCAGACAGTTTTAAGGGTGGATATGTGGGTAGCGGATGCCTCAAATCTAGTCAAGAGAACTCACCCAGAAAAAGCTTGTTCACAGCAAGGAGCATCCCTCGGTGCCTCGGTAATTCACTAGTGAAATGTACCATGCATGCTGCCCGTGCAGGCGCCACTGGGCATCTTCAGCCGTCTGTGGTCGCTCACAGAAAGCTAAGGTATTAATGAATTAAATGCAGGATCCCATAAATCCCAGGATCCATTCCCAGGGTGGGAGGTGCCAACGGAAAGACTGAAGGACGACGTGCACAGAGATGGCCGCTCACCCCCCAGGGCGGCCACAGCCCATTCCAAGCAAGATCTGTTCCTTGTAAACCCTTTATTATGATTTAACAAAAGGGTCTGGATAAATTAAGCTTTGGTATCAAAGTTTTTTCTGCAGCCACTCTGAGCATTTTATTAACTAGTAAATAAAGCCCTTCGTGTGTAGTGAATGGAATATTTTTTTTTAACATCTTTATTGGAGTATAATTGCTTTACAATGGTGTGCTAGTTTCTGCTTTATAACAAAGTGAATCAGCTCTACATATACATATGTCCCCACATCTCCTAAAAACAGGGAACACGCTTCACGAATTTGCACATCATCCTCGCACAGGGGCCATGCTAATCTTGTCTGTATCGTTCCAACTTTAGTATATGTGCTGCCGAAGCGAGCACTGAATGGAATATTTTTGATGCTGTGACTTATCTGGCAGTGGGAGAGGACAAAATCATGGTTAGGAAAAAGCTCCCCTAAGATCCCTGTCAGGGTTGGTTTTCTTCCCTCTACACTATTTCTTCATGGAAAGAATATATATATATTATATATATATATATATATATATTTTTTTTTTTTTTTTTTTTTTTTGCGGTACGCAGGCCTCTCATTGCTGTGGCCTCTCCCGTTGCGGAGCACAGGCTCCGGACGCGCAGGCTCAGCGGCCATGGCTCACGGGCCCAGCCGCTCCGCGGCACGTGGGATCTTCCGGGACCAGGGCACGAACCCGCGTCCCCTGCATTGGCAGGCGGACTCTCAACCACTGCGCCACCAGGGGAGCCCCATGGTAAGAATATTGTTCATCCTAATTTACTCCGTTCAGAAGCTCCAGGACCGAGGAGGATTTTCAAGGTAATTATCATCCGAGGGAAGAAAAATAAACACTTCGTGTGGGTCACTTGGAGATCCCCACGGGCACTTCCCCCGTGCACTGTGGAATCTGTTTGGTGTCCCTGGTCTCCTGAAAGCCTTTGGAGGATTCCTGCAGCCTTTGTGTTCTGCTCTGACCTGGAGGTCACATGGACGCACACGGAACGCCTCCCTCTCTTTCCTAAGACTTCGTTCACGTCCTTTCTTCTCTTGCAGCCTCCCTGCCTCCATCGGAGAGAGCTGAGGCCCCCCTCCACGTGCAAGGACCCCGCCAGGCACGTCTGCAGGGTCCCCCTCGGGTTACTTCTCACTGTGGGCAAAGCTTCCCTCCGAGAGACCCAGAAATCCCCTTCCCAGCCCCCATCCCTCTTTTTATGACCCTTCTTTCTGGGGCGGGGGAGAGCCGGGGGTGGGGGCAGTCAAGCGGGTGGGTCCAGGTTGCATCTTTGAGAATGGTTAGCCAAATTTCACCGCGTGTTTCAGCATGTACTTTTAGAGAAAGGCCCGATCTCCTTTAGGGGTGAGGGTCGAGAGGGCAAAGTTTATGGAAAGTGCAGAAACTCCATCCCGTCCACAGAAGCAGAGGCAAGGGAGCCTCAGAGAGCAGACAGGGGAAGTCTGTCTCCTGGCCTCACTCCCACCCAGGACTCAGTGGCCCCGAAAGCTCTCCCTGTGCCCACGCCAGGCTCTTGCAGCCACAGTGCTGACCACAGGGCGGGCCAGTGTTTCCCAGGGGGGCACATCTGCGTCCCCTGGAGGCTCGTCAGAGAATCCGGGATGTGGCCCAGTAATCTGCATGGCTAACAGGATCCCAAGTGATACTGACGCTGCAGGCCCAGGGGCCTCACTTGGAGAACCACTGGGATAGACAAGTGATGCCCAAAGCAGGTAAGCAAAAGGGCGGGGACGTTTGGCCCGAACGTTGAGTCGTTCAGTTGGTGGCCACGCTCTGCTGCGGCTCTCCCGCTCTCCACACTTTCTACCTGCATCTTCCTTTGTCAATAACCAAGGGGTCTGAGATCTGTCTTACTTGCAAGCTAACCCGTTAGCCCCCAGATTCACAGATTCTGGCAGAAGTGAGATCCCGGGTCAGGAACATGGGATTGGTTCACACGTCACAGCCAGAGCAGCAGCTGAGCATCCGCATGGGTGCCAGGTCCCCAAGCGCCCCTGGCCTGTCCTCATCGCTCCAGTCTCTGGCTGCCTCTCCACCTGGTGCTCTCCCTGGTGTCTGTGTGTTCACACGGCCTTCTTCTTATAAGGATGCCAGTCATTTGGGATCAGGATCCCAGTCTACTCTGCTACAACCTCATCTCAACTCGTTACATCTGCCCACACCCTGTTTCCAAGCGAGGTCACGTTCTGAGGTCCTGGGGATTAGAACTTCAATGTACCATTTTCTCTTGGGGGGGAGACACAATTCACCTGATAACACGTGACCAAAAGGACTTAAAGGGGCTATAACCAACTGACCATAAAACAGGCAGACAATCCTGGGTCATCTGAGCGGGCCCAGCGTGATCGCAGGGCTCCTTAAAAGTGGAGGAGGGAAGGAACGAGTAGGTCAGAGAAGGTCTGACCATGTGAGAAGGTCTCAACCCGCCATCGCCGGCTTTGAAGAGGAAGACGGGGCCGTGAGCCGGGGCGTGTGGATGCTTCCTAGATGCTGAAAAAAGTATGGACGTGGACGTTCCTTTAGACTCCAGAGAGGAGCACAGACCCGTTGACGCCTTGATTTTAGTCCGGTGAGACCCAGGTTGGACTCCTAACCTACAGAAATGCGCGGTAATAAATCTGTGTTGTTTCAAGCCACTATGTGCGTGGTGATGTGTCCAAGCAGTGAGAGGCAGGAACAGAGCCATCAAGCCTGGTACGTGGGACACAGCACGACTTCGTTGCCGGGGCTATTTCCTTCATTGTCTTGTTAATGTATTTCCCATGGTCACTGTTTGCCATTTTAAATCCCATGACTGCCTGTGTACGATTGTTTCTGAATCCCGGAAAGAAGGGCTTTTGCTCAGAGAACCAGTTTCTCTTTGCAGCCTTCTTTCTGCCCCACTTAGCTTCTGCATTTCCCCAGCACCCCTTCCAGGGGGACTGACTTCACAATGTCACTTTGTATTAGGCTTTGCTTTGTTATTCAATTAAAATCTTCTGTTGGTGGAAGATAGAAGTCTTGCTTGTTTGTTGAACATCTATTTATCTCGCTTGATGGCGCCGTGTTTGTATAACAGGAGCTCAGGAGACGAATCAATATTTCTGAGGAAGCAACGCGCTGCTCCTCTGTGTTCAGAATGACTAGGAAAGTTTGAGTTGTTTGCAAATGACCACTGCTCTGGCCACTTATTGTCTATATCAGAAGTGTTATTCGCCCCGCATTCTCTAAAGTGTGGAGTCTTATACCTGTTAAACTCTTGCTAAATAAGGGTAAATTATCCTTATGGGGACAGTTGCTTTCTCTTTTTTCTTGGCTGCATTAGGTCTTCACTGCTGCGCGCAGGCTTTCTCTAGTTACGACGAGCGGGAGCTACTCTTCGTTGCCGTGCGCGGGCTTCTCATTGCTGTGGCTTCTCTTGTTGTGGAGCACGGGCTCTAGGCGCGCGGGCTTCAGTAGTTGTGGCACACGGGCTCAGTAGTTGTGGCACGTGGGCTCAGTAGTTGTGGCACACGGGCTTAGTTGCTCCACGGCCTGTGGGATCTTCCCGGACCAGGGCTCGAACTCGTGTCCCCCGCCTTGGCAGGAGGATTCTTAACCTCTGCGACACCAGGGAAGTCCGATAGCTGTTTTCTTGAGATGTCTTTTCATGTTCTGGCAGGTTTGATTTCCTGAATCTCTGTATTGTTTTCTGTTCTCCTGGCATCTCTTCAGTCCTCACCTCATCGTTCCGTAACTAAGCTCCCTGAACCAGATCACAGTCCTCCAGGTGTGGTCTCCTCCGAACCTCTGAGCGATGAGGTCATGCTTCTCTTCATAATGATATCTTGTTCTTACCTGGCACGCACACTCTCTTCCAAAAGCTGAGCCAAAGCAGGTTACTGTCTCCTTCAGAAAACAGAGACCTGCCAGCCGAGTGGCCCCATATTTTTTCAAGAAACTCACTTCATAGCGCAATGTGTTTCTGACAGAAGCCAATAATATGACCTTGGAAGTTTAGAGTTCCTTTACTTTTGGGTCTCAAAATACAGGGGGAAACTTGAGTTTACAATATCCCCAGGGAAACAGCACCCCTGCTTTTGAATGTGACCTATTGAGTTTAAGTGTAAGGTAGGATGCTCTGAGGAAAAGTACCCCCCAGAGGGCGGGGCTTTTGAAAGAGTATCTGTTGTGACATTAGCCAAAGCGTGCTTGGGAATATGGCCATTAGAATGTCATTTTTTCCCTATAAGATTCAAGTAATTCCTGGCAGATATCAGATGGTGAGAGTTTCCTGAACTCAGCACTTAACACGACTCAAAAATGTGCAGACGAACGGCCTCAAGGGCACCTGGAGGCAGAGGACTCGGGTTTGCACAGATGTTTCCAGCAAATGCTGAGGTGCCTGAGCTCAGCCTGGAGTGGATTGCACTAAACCGCTAAGGCTGGGACGTTGTGAGAAAATTCCTGCCGTCAGCTCTGGCAGAAAACCTGAAGGTGGGCTATCTCTCATCTGGGTGTGGAGGCCACCTGGCTGTTGACTAATGCCTCCAACACAATCCAAACAGTTCCAGAGATCTAAAAACACCAGTTTCAGGGCTCCCTTCTTTGTCCTGCAGACACACGCATGTGCCTTTTAACTCACCAAAGCCTTTCAAAGAGGTGCTTAGTATGATGAAAGAAATCCCACTTGTTGGGCACTTGGGAATGCCTATCCATGCTGGACCAGTCCACCTACCATACGCTAGGGTGATATTTCGTCTGAAAATGGCTCAGGCAAGACTAGATTTAGCCCTTATTTCTTGGATATTCAGGTACCTTTGCATGACAAACTGGTGAGAATATAATTTGCAGGCTCCTTTACAGCCTGATATGGCCATGGAGAAGACCGAGGCCATCAGGAGTGGTCAAAGGTGGTAGATTGCACCCACGCCGTGCCTCAGTGGTTTAGTGCAATCCACTCCAGGCCGAGCTCAGACTGGAGCTGCAGCTCATGCTTACATGCTGAACACCAGCCACCATCGGGCAAGACTCTTGGGGGAAAAGGTATCCTCCATCCCCCCATGATGGAGAGCAGAGCATCAGAAAAAGAGCACCTCACCGAAGCAGAGACCCCACTCAGACAGAAGAAGAGAGCAAGAACAGCATCTGAAAGACAGGAGAAGATGCTGTATCTGTCCAACAAGAGGCTCTTATGTGAAAGAAATATTGGAGGGACCAAAAAAAAAAAAAAAAAAAACTGAGGAAATAAAAGTATGATAGCCGGGATGGAAAACCCAGTGAGAAAGTTGAAAGATAATGCTGAAGAAATCTGCCAGAAAGTAGAGTAAAAAAGACTAAGAAACTGGAGAGAGGGAAAAAAATAAGAAAATTAGAGAATTGATCTAGGTACCAGCAAATCACGGGAGTGAAAACAGGAAGCTGTGAGGAGGAAATTATTTAAGAAATAACAGAGGAGGGTCTCCTAGAACTGAAGGACAATTTTTTCCAGGTTAAAATGGCCCACCCTGCCCGAAGTCTGAAAATGAGCCACATCAAAGACATCACTGCGGAATTTTTAAGACCCCGGGAAGGAGAATACCCAAAGCACCCGCAGGGATGAGCAAGCTGTTTACCGTCTATCCTAGAGACTCAAGGACAGAATGGCGCTAATTACACGTCCTTGTATCAATCCCAGAAGCCGGGAGACAATGAAGCAGAGGTTTCAAAATTCCGAGAAGAAACGATTTTGATCCTGGAATTCTGTCTCCAGCCAGGAAATCTACTAAGCGTGCAGATGGAATAAAGACTTGTTAGGATGTGCGAGATTCCAGAAATTTACCTCCAGAAGAAACCGTGCAGGAAGCTGCTGCAGGCTGTGGTCTCTAAAACAGGGGAGGGAACCACAGAAGAAGAGCTGGGATTCAGAAAACAAGGGCAGGACAGGGTGTTTCTTCAGGAAGAATGAACAGACAGATGCTCTGACACGTTTGGCTATGGAAAGGGGAGATTTACACTAATAGGGTAGAGTTTGAATGTACAGAGGTAATAAATAGAGAGTTAAGTGCATACAGGCACGCACACCCCCTCCCTCCTCCACACTGTGGTACAAGGATAAGCTCCAGAGAAAATAAAATGTTGTGCAAGAAAGAAAAAGCAGGGACTTCCCTGGTGGTGCAATGGTTAGGAATCTGCCTGCCAATGCAGGGGACATGGGCTCGAGCCCTGGTCTGGGAAGATCTCACGTGCTGCGGAGCAACTAACCCTGTGCACCACAACTACCGAGCCCGGGAGCCACAACTACTGAAGCCCGCACGCCTAGAGCCCATGCTCCACAGGAAGAGAAGCCACCACAATGAGAAGTCTGCGCACAGCAGCGAAGAGTAGCCCCCGCTCGCCACAACTAGAGAAGGCCCACGCGCAGCAACAAAGACCCAACACAGCCAAAAATAAATAACATTAAAAAAAAGGAAAAGAAGAAAAAGCAATCATCTTACACTGTGACTCAGCTGTGAACCACATTTATACGCATCTTTCTGTAAACACTGGAGTGCTGTAGCCAAACTATGTGGAAACCTTATTGATGCTGAGAGGACAGAAACCTGGGAAACGTGTGTGAGTGAAGTGGGGCACAACGGGGGGTTGCTATATGAGGACAGACTCGACTTCTCAGGCAGGGAAGCCTGGAGGCAGCGGCTGAAATGGGAGACTCCGGAAAGAGGAGCAGAAACGTGTTGTCCGGAGACGGGAAAGGAGATACCAAAGAATGTGCTCAACCGCTGCAGGTGGGCTGCCTTCCGGAGCAGAAAACGCTCAGGAGTCTCTGCTGCTTTTCATAAAAAGCCTGTAGAACGATGTGACTTTAAAATATGTGCATATGTAACTGGGATGGAAAAACCCCACGCGGCTAAATTAGGAAAGAAAGAAGACACTGCTCTCCAAGCCCAGTGGGGAGGCTGGGTGAGGACTGAAACAGGGCAGGTGACGCAGGTGCGGGTGCCCCGGCTACAGGACTCGAGGGGAGCGAGTCTTCCAGGGCGCCTCCCTCCTCCCAAGATGAGTAGACCTCACTTTGTGGAACTTGACATTCCCTTGGGAAACAACTGCTCTCTAATCACATGACTGCTCTATCATTGCCAAAACAATAAACACATAAATAGAAGTGTAGGAGCGTGTTCCTAGGGTAGGACACATGGATAATAATTTGAGTTAATGAATAAAGATTCCAGTGTTAGCGTGGGCAGCATGAGAATTAATCACAAATTTTTTAAAAAAATTATTTATTATTTACTTGTTAGTATTTTGTTTTATTTTATTTTATTTTTGGCTGCATTGGGTCTTCGTTGCTGCACGCGGGCTTTCTCTAGCTGCGGCGAGCGGGGGCTACTCTTCGTTGCGGTGCGCAGGCTTCTCATTGCGGTAGCTTCTCTTGCTGTGGAGCACGGACTCTCGGCGTGCAGGCTTCGGTAGTGGTGGCTCGCGGGTTCAGTAGTTGTGGCACACAGGCTTAGTTGCTCCACAGCACGTGGGATCTTCCTGTACCAGGGCTCGAACCCTTGTCCCCTTCATTGGCAGGCGGATTCTTAACCACTGTGCCACCAGGGAAGTCCCAATCACAAATTTGATTAAAGAGATTCGAGTTCATTAAAAGTTAAATGTTCTCATTCCTCAGGATGTTGATCTCTGTTAGAGAAATGAGGGTCTCCCGTCCTGCCCAGGATCCCTGGGCTGAAGCTACAGTAGATTAAGTACCATCTCATTTCCCTGTGCTCCCGGCCGTCCTAAGAGTCAAGCTCAGTTTCCAGGATGAAATCTCTTTAATCCTCACCATTCCCCCTCAGGCCGGCTGCATGCTCTGAATGCTGTGAATTTTTAATTAAGCTGGAGTTGATGATGTATACGCAGTTCCATATTCCGTAAGACCCACATGGTTTTTCTGCGCCTCTTTGGATGGCCTTTTCCAACAAGGCCTGGGGTAAAGCTCTCTGAGAGACGAAAGCACACAAGAGCGCTCTGGGTGGAAGAATGGAAACAGGTGAGTATCACAGTCAATATTAACAGGAACAAGGGCTCTGGAGGAAGCCAGGTTCCAGTATGTGCTGGTTATTTCCACGCGCCCCACTGCGGCTTCATTTTCATGCTTCCCCTGCCCTTCGTACCCCAGGACCTAAGCTTTCCTGGCTGCTTCGGTTGGCCTCCCAGCCCCTTGAACTCCGGTTAGGCTCTGGGGTCAGCAGGGGAGGACGGGTGGGCAGTGGCCGCGGGTCTCTGGTGGGAGCCCTTGCTCTGACCCCAAGCTCTCTCTGGTTCCCACTCCACGCTCTGTCCTCCAACCCATCAGTTCCTGCTGACATCAGTCCCCACGGCTGTTGTTTCCATGAACCCCTTCCACGCCGTCCGAATAGCTGCTTAATTAAACTCACTTCAGTTAGACGTTCTGACGGTGTCAACTGCTTCCCACCGAGACGCTGACTGGTAAGAGTCTGGTTTTTAGCGCTGTCATCTGTCTCTTGGTCTCCCCACCAACTTAGGAGTCCCTGAGAGCAATGGCTCTGACTCTGTCTTCTATGTGTCCCAGAATCTAGAACTTGGCCTGGTATCCAGGGGCATTCAATGTATGCTTGACGAATGAAACATGCACCCATTAGGCGGTGTCTGTATGTGGTGCTGAATTTCAGAGAAAAACTGACGTTATTTAACACATGCAGACAAGGAGACAAGAGTGGAAGAAACATATTCCATATTCCAAGAAACAACATATTCCACTGTCGCTGTTTCACAGTCAGTAATTGTTTAGGTCAAGCTCCCTCCCACACCCGATGCAAATGTCAAGACTATAGGCCTCCAGGGGACTTCCCCGGTGGTCCAGTGATAAAAGAAGCCGCCTTCTAATGCAGGGGACGTGGGTTCCCTCCCTGGTCGGGGAGCTAAGATCCCACATGGTGCGGGGCAATTAAGCCCACGCGCCACAAAGAAGACCCAGCACAGCCAAAAAAAAAAAAAAAAAAACGACTATGGGCCTCCAAACCCGACTCTTTCATCTGAAGATGTTGGATAAAGATGTGAAACAGAAGCCGAGACACGGAACCTGCGGTGGGTTTGGACACAGCAAGTCCACTGTCTGGATGCTTCCGGGCATTAGCAGGATACTCCATTTCTAGGGGCTTAAACACTAAAGCTCATTACTGTCTCACGTAAAACTTCCGGAGGCTCAGGGTCCTCCTCTGACACCTCATGAAGTTGGCGGTTGTCCTTGTCACCCTCCTGCCCCCTTCTGAGGCCACAACACGGCAGCAGTTCTCTCAGGGAGGTCTTCAGCTGATGGGCCCTTCTGTCCATTGGCCTTAACTGGGTCTCAGTCCCGTGACCTGGCTGCAGGAGAGGATGGGGAGTGAATGTCTGGGGTTTTCAGCCTCCACGATGGGAAGCGACCTCTACCAGCAAGAGGAAGGGGCTGAGGAAAGGCTGTTGGATAAACAACCAAGAGTGTCAGTAACGCAAATGAAAGAGGCAGAAGAGAACAGATGCCAGGCTCTCTGAGGGGTCCACACACACTTCTTTGAGAAAATTATTTTATAGACATACCTACGTCCGTTCTTCACGTGGGTTGATGTCTTTGAACAGAGGAGCTCTGGGGGCAGAAACCAGGCTGACTCCAGTCTGTCCCTCCGTGAGATGCTGTCTCTCAGAGAAGCACAGGTGACAAGTAGATGTTTCTGAGGGTTTTGCACAGACGGAAGCCGTCACGAGCACTGAACACACACGCACACCTTGGTACCTGACGCGCGTCTCACTTTATTCCCAGTCGTATCTCATGGTTTGTTAAATTTACTTGCATTTTATAATAAAGGCATCTGACACACCAAAAAGATTAATATTTGTCAGCAATTCTGCTGTAGGTCCTCTTTTGCCAAAGACCTGCTTAAGCCATAAAAGGTGTCTCTGGGTTAAAGCTTAGGGTAAAATATCATAAAAAGTGTGGCTCTAGTATTCTCTTTCAATTGATGAAAAGATACAAAGTTTAAAAAATGTTTGAAAGAGGAGAGGACAAACATTTATCAAGTTCCTTCTGTAGGCTACATATTTTGCATATAACATCGTGACCCCCGTGTGTGGGGTGTGTGGGGTGTGTATGTGTGTAGCATGTGTGTGGGGGGTGTGGGCAGTGTGTACATGGGGGTGTGCGGTAGGGGGTGTGTGTGTGGTGTGTGTATGTGGGAGGATCGTGGGCCCCTTTGCGCAGTGAGGGAGCCAACATTCAGGACAGCTTTCACAGTTCATTGGTGGTAGTGCCCAGGTTCAAAACCAGGTTGATGCCCGATTTTTAACCACTCCCATCCCTCTTCTCCCTAGTGTGGATGGTTCAATGACCGTGTGGCATTCATCAAAGAAATTTTCTTTTTTTTGTTTTGTTTTGTTTTTTTTGCGGTACGCGGGCCTCTCAGTGTTGTGGCCTCTCCCGCTGCGGAGCACAGGCTCCGGACGTGCAGGCTCAGCGGCCATGGCTCACGGGCCCAGCCGCTCCGCGGCACGTGGGATCTTCCCGGACGGGGGCACGAACCCGTGTCCCCTGCATCGGCAGGCGGACTCTCAACCACTGCGCCATCAGGGAAGCCCGAAGAAATTTTCTTTTTTTTAATATAAATTTATTTTACTTTTGGCTGCGCTGGGTCTTCGTTGCTGCACGCGGGCTTCTCATCGCAGTGGCTTCTCTTGTTGTGGAGCACGGGCTCTAGGCGTGCGGCCTTCAGTATTTGTGGCACGCGGGCTCAGCAGTTGTGGCTTTCGGGCTCTAGGGCGCAGGCTCCGTAGTTGTGGCGCATGGGCTTAGTTGCTCTGCGTCATGTGGGATCTTCCCGGACCACGGCTCGAACCTGTGTCCCCTGCATTGGCAGGCAGATTCTTAACCACTGCGCCACCAGGGAAGCCCCATCAAAGAAATTTTGAGCCCCTTGTAAAACTGAGTCGAAGGGTAGAAGGTGAATGTGTAAGCTTGCTAGGGCTGCTGTAACAAAGTACCATAAAGTTGGTGCTGTAAACAGCAGAAATGTGTTCTCTCTTAGTTCTGGAGACCAGATGTCTGGGATCAAGGTGTGGGCAGGGTTGGTTCCCAGGGAAGGATCTGTTCCAGGCCTTTTCCCAGCATCGGGTGACTTCCAGCATCCTTGGGGTCCCTTGGCTTGTGGACTCATCATTGCAATCTGGTCTCCACCTTCACAGGGCCTTCTGCTCTCTGAGCATCCTCACCTCTTTGAAGGACGTGAGTCCCCAGACTTAGGGCCCACCCGAATCTAGTGTGACCCATCTTAGCTACACTAATTACATCTACAAAGGCCCTGTTTCTGAATAAAAGCACATTGTAAGGTTCTGGGTGGACATGAATGTGGGGAACACAGTTCAACCCGGTGCGGTGAGGCTGAGGCCCTGACAGTTGGAAGAGTCCGACTTCACGCCCGGAGCTGCCCACTGGCATGCAAGCAGCTGGCAAAGAACGGGGGTCCACGCTTCCCGTCCTTTCAGCAGGTACTGGTGAGCACCTCCAAGGTGCTCTGAGCCCTGGGACACAGAGTGAACCACACAGAAGGGGCCTGTCTCCTGCTTCCTTACCTGTTCTGTGCTTTGCTCCCCACTCTGGTGCTCCCAGGGCAGGCGGCTGGTGCAGGCAGAAGCCGACGTCCCCGAAGGACCCTCACCCCTCGCGCAGGCTCACGGGGAGCTAATTGTCAGCATTGTGAGCAGCCACGGCCCCCTCACCTGTCACACCACACTCTTCGTGCATCACCCCGCGGAGTTCTCTCTAAAACACCTGGCTGTGGTGTCACTATGTGTGTCCTCCTGATGGAAAGAGAGAGTAATGAATGGAACACAGATCCTCTCATTCCCAAAACTTTGGGTTTTTTTCCTCAATGCCTTTGCAGCCAGACAGGTAATGAAAAGGTATAAAATAACCCTCGGACAATGGGGCACTGTGGGGACTGTGGTGAACTGGGTACTGCAGATATTAAATACAGACTCAAGTCTGAATTTTAAAAACTGCTCTGTGGATGTAGCTAAGATGATAAATGCTTGTGTCCTCTGACTCAGCAATGCCACTTGTAGGAATTTATCCTACAGATGTGCTCGCACATGGGGGAAACCACCCAGTGGTCATCATTCAGAGACTGGTTGAATAAATGTTCGCATATGTGTATAAAGGCTTAGCATGCGGCTATTTAAAATGACACAGTGTTGATGTTTTTTTGTTTTTTTTTTAAAAAAACAACCTGATTAAAAAATGGGCAGAAGAACCAAACAGACATTTCTCCAAAGAAGACATACAGATGGCCAACGGGCACATGGAGAGATGCTCAACATCACTAACTATTAGAGAAATGCACATTAAAACCACAATGAGGTATCACCTCGTACCTGTCAGAATAGACATTATCAAAAAGAATACAAATAACAAATGTTAGCGAGGATGTGGAGAAAACAGCCCTCACACACTGTTGGTGGGAATGTAAATTGATACAGTCACTATGGAGAACAGTGGAGGTTCCCCAACAAACTAAAAAGAGAGCTACCATATGACCCAGCAATCCCACTCCTGGGCCTATATCCAGAGAAAACATCTGAAAAGATACATGCACCCCTATGTTCATAGCAACACTATTTACAATAGCCAAGACAGGGAGGCAACATTAGTGTCCATTGCCAGAGGAATGGATAAAGAAGATGTGGTACATATACACAATGGAATATTACTCAGCCATAAAAAAGTATGAAATTTTGCCATTTGCAGCAACATGGATGGACTTGAAAGGTATTGTGCTTAGTGAAATAAGCCAGAGAAATACAAATACTGTATGATATCACTTATATGTGGGATCTAAAAAATAAAACAAACTAGTGAATACAACAAAAAAGAAACAGGCTCACGGACATAGAGAACAAGCTAGTGGTTACCAGTTGGGAAAGGGAAGGGGGAAGGGCAAGATAGGAATAGGAGATTAAGAGATACAAACTATTAGGTATAAAATAAATAAGCTATAAGAATATGTTGTACAGCACTGGGAATATAGCCAATATTTTATGATAACTGTAAATGGAATATAATGTTTATAACTTGTGAATCACTATGTTGTACACCTGTAACTTTATAATATTATGAAACGATAAAAAATAAAATTAAATTAAAATGACAGTTTTAAAATGTACTAATATGACTCTAGCTCCAAGATAGATAACAAAGTGAAGAAAGCATTTGTGCAGAACTGTACATATTTGCCTGCACGTTCATGGAATATGCAAGAAACTGGTCATTGATTGCCTCCTGGGAGAGATTCTTCTTGACAAATATCCTTTTGTTATGTTTTGGTTTTTGAACCACGTGAATGCATTTCCTATTTTCAATAATTAACTAACATACTGTGCAGGTCAAATGAAACCCAGGGAGGGTCCGTTCTGGGAGCCCTTCCCGGGGATCCGGGCTGTGTCAGAGCCACCGATCACAGAGGGGGAAGAGAAGGGCCAGGTCTGTGCGTCTGCTCTGTCCGTGAACACAGGCAGGCTGGTGGCCCCCTCTCCTTTCTACAGAAGGTCAGAAATCAGAGGCTCCAGCAACCCCCGGATTTTTTAGGGCCCGAGGCCTTGGGCCGCTTTGCTGGGCAGGCCGGCCCAGCGGGAGGAGTCGGGAGGTCAGGCGCCTGGTCCCCGGAGGTGATGGCTCTGGCCCTGGTGTGTGGAGACAGTAGAGTGATGCCAGGCGAGTGCTGGCTGGTGTGACCGGCCGTCTGCCAGGACAGAGTCCTCCCGGGCAGGCAGGTCTGGGAGGAGGTGACAGCCAGCCTCTCCCCTTGGCCGTGCCCACCTGCCTGCCCTGCTGTGTGGCCTCCTCCCAGCGGGCCTAGCCTCTCTGGGTATCAGTTTTCTCATTTGTAAAATGAAAGGGCTCACTCAGATGTACTCCAAACTTGTCTCAAGCTTTGAAAATTTTGATTCTAGGATTTGGGGAATACAATAGAGTTTCCGATCACTGATCGTGTCCAGATCACAACGAGATCTGTCTTCAGATCACTGATCGCGTCCAGATCACAACGAGATCTGTCTTCAGATCACTGATCGTGTCCAGATCACAACGAGATCTGTCTCCAAATGAACTGAGAGGAACTTCTGGAACAGTATCGTCCCTTCAGTTCTGATCGCACCATCTGTGAGATGACATCTGATATCTCTTCTTCCACTGAATACCATTTGTATAATCTTTACACGTCTTTGAATCGGTCCAATATGAAATCTAAGAATACAGTAGTTATCAAGCCGTTGCCAGGGGCAGACCCAGCAGCAACCCTTCCATGAGAACAAAGGAAGGAAGAGAACAAAATTAAACAAGGAAATCTGTTAACCTCTCTAACACGGTTGCCTGCAAAGGGGAAAAAAAAAAAGTACATGAGAGAATTTCCCTCTAAAACAGACCTGAATCAATGGGTTCTTCCCCCACGAGGCAGAGCTGTAAAAAGTTTTCCCGCGCCTCCTATGCCTCTGTCCTGAGAACAGAGAGGTTGGCAGGCAGTGTGATCATAACCAGCAGACAGGGTACCAAGGATGCCTTACAAATCCATTTCTCCCACTCTCGATCTTCCAGAGTGTACTTATGATACACAGCACTTACTAATTAATTACACATAAAAGGTAAATACAGCGCTTCCCTGGTGGCGCAGTGGTTGAGAGTCCGCCTGCCGATGCAGGGGACGTGGGTTCGTGCCCCGGTCCGGGAAGATCCCACATGCCGCGGAGCGGCTGGGCCCGTGGGCCATGGCCGCTGAGACTGCGCGTCCGGAGTCTGTGCTCCGCAACGGGAGAGGCCACAACAGTGAGAGGCCCGCGTACCGCAAAAAAAAAAAAAGGTAAATACATAATGCCTGGGGTCAGTGTGATAAACCTCTTAACACAGTAGTAAAAAAACCTCTGTGCTGAGCAACATGAACTGCAGGGCGTCTCGCCTAATGTGTCTGGCCGATGTTTCTGCCAAGCCTTTGATTCTTCAAAGCCCTGATAACCAAAGCTGTACCTTAATGGGTCTTCCCTGCAGGAAGAAACGGTTGAGTCAAAGAGGAAAATAAAAATTGAACAGACTTATTTCTCTTCACAACTTTACAGTGTTAACTGGTCGCCCCGTGGATGAATCGCAAATAGCTCCACACGTAAGTGTAACTATTTAATAAATGGTTCTCTGTTTCTCACCATCGCCATGGAGATGGACATCTTGGACCACAGCTCCAGAGGCATCTCCTCTGTAAATACATTCTGATCCTCAGAGCAATTCTCATTGAGCTGGAAGGCAAGCACGGTTTGAACAGCGTGGTTGACCGGTCAGGGACTAGTGGTGTGGGTGCATACACTTCCTTCAGTAACGTCGTGAATGCCAAGGCAGGGACTTGAAAACGTTTGCAGTCAGCAAGATTCTTCTCCAAACACCATCTGATGCAGAAAGCTTGCCCATCAAATCGAAAAGTGGAGAAGCTCTGGTTGAAGGAGCCTTGGGGAGAACAGCCAGGTGTGGGAGAGGGTTCGTCCCCTGGTCCCCTGGGGGCCCTTCTGCAGGCCCTGGGATGCTGGGATCAGAGGAGCTTAGCACATTCCACCCATGCTGCTTTGGGGGAAAACAAAAGAGCAGGCAACCAACCTTGATTCGCTTTTTAGCTGGAAAGCCGAGAACGAACCCGTCTATTTTTGATGCAAGAAACCCACTAGAACATACATACACAGAAACAAAAGCAACATTTTAAAGACTGCAAAAGGGACTTCATTCAGAGGCACCCGAGAGCTCAAGTGTGAATTTTTATTAAGTACAACTTGGAGGAAGGGTGGGGATTCAATGCCGGGGCAGCAACGTGCCAAGGCTGCCCTATGCTGGCTAACGGAAGCTGCTAAACCTCCGGGAACTTTCCAAGACAATAAGTCAGAAAGAGAAAAACAAATACCGTCTGCTAACACATATACATGGAATCCAAAACAAAATGGTTCTGATGAACTTAGGGGCAGGACAGGAAGAAAGACGCAGATGTAGAGAATGGACTTGAGGACACGGGGAGGGGGAAGGGTAAGCTGGGACGAAGTGAGAGAGTGGCATGGACGTATATACACTACCAAATGTAAAATGGATAGCTAGTGGGAAGCAGCCGCACAGCACAGGGAGATCAGCTCGATGCTTTGTGACCATCCAATAAAGATGTTAAGAAAAATTAACTATGTATCCAGTAATCACACCCCTTGGCATTCCTCTGAATGCGTTGAAAACCTGCCCACAGATGTTTATAGCAGCTTTATTTATAATCACCAAAACTTGGAAGCCACGAAGATGTCCTTCAGTAGGTGGTGAATAAATCAACTGTGGTGCATCCAGACAATGGAATATTATTCAGTGCCAAAAAGAAATGAGTATCAAACCATGAAAAGACATGGAGGGACCTACATGCATTTTATTAAATGAAAGGAGTCAATCTGAAAAGTCCACACACTATGATTCCAACTCTATGACATTCTGGAAAAGGCAAAACTATGGAGACAATAAAAAGGTCAGGGGTTGCCAGGGACTGGAGGGAGGGAGGGGTGAACAGGCAGAGCAGAGGATTTTTAGGGCAGGGAAACTGCTCTGTATGATACTATAGTGGTGGATACATGTCATCATATATTTGTCCAAACCTATAGATGACACAACACCAAGAGTGAGCCCGAACGTAAACAATGGGCTCTGGGTGATGATGTGTCCATGCAGGTTCGTCAGTTGTAACAGATGTACCATCCGGCGGAGGATGCTGATAATGGGGGTGCTGTGTGAGTGGGGTCAGGGGAGGGGGTATATGGGAAAATCCCTGTGCCTTCCTCTCGATTGTGCTGTGAACCTAAAAGGGCTCTAAAAAATAAAATCTATTAAAAATGAAACTGTATCCATTTTAATTAATAAAGCACATTAAAATCAGAGGTAAGAAACACCCCCAAATTCACCACGTTCTCCTCATTTATTATATTTTGCTATTATCTATGTCCTCAAGTTTTACTCTTGAGATGCATACATCTATCAATACATCTATCATATCTGTACAGTAGAATTATTATGTGATGGAGGCTACTCTTCCCAACTCTGTGATAAGTGGCCTCAGTTCGGTAGCTTGAAATTAAATCGGCTAGTGGGAGTACTTACACAACAGAAATCACTATGTACCAGGACTTTTTCCCCAGGAGAATTGGTTATTAAACGTCTCCAGCACACCACTAATAACGTGTACAGTATGGGCTCAGGTATTGGGATCAGTAACACATATACATCTGAGGATGTTCATCAAAGTATGGCTTTTGGGAAAAGATTATGGAAACACAGATCTTTGTACGAATATGATTAAACTAAGTAATTCACTTTAAATTCATCCAAAGAACTCTATAAAACGTTTCCAAGGATACTCTCTCCTGGAAGCCAGGAACTCTAACCAATCTAAAGAATTAAATCACTCAGATTTGAAGAAGAAAAATATACCTCAGGAGCAGCTGCTCTCTTGCCATCAGAATTACTCAGATCTTGTTCTGAGAGAATTTAATTGCCAAACTGTTTACCGTAATTAAGTCTATCAGCATGGTTTTCTCCCGATGAAAATAAAGATTGGTATATTACATCTTTTGTGAAAGGAGTCTTTTATCCCCCTTAAATTATAAGTCTGTTATTCAATATGAGTTCTCCTCAAAACATGATTTTTTTCCCCCTCAAGTATATGAAGGACAACAAAAATTAACATTGCCCTCGAGAGAGAAGCCGGTTGCAGGCGCCATTATTTCACTACAAACACTATTATAGCCTGGTACATCTCATCAAGATTATTTAAGTGTGTCTGAAGCATGTGTCTTTCACCAGCCTTTGCTTCCACTGATAGACTCTACGCAGTTATGAAAGAGTCGAGTTACCAATGCCTCTTTTCAATTAGTGGGACGGGGCTCCTGGGTGCGTCAAAGATGGAGGTGCTCTCACCTGGAATTGGTTGTTGGCACAGCTGCATCCTCCCAGCCTGGGCTACCTGTCAGCGTCACTGGATTGAAGGGGGCGGCATTTAAAGAAGTCCCGAAGTTGAGGCCACATCCCCAGAGATTCGGACTTCATTGGTCTGCGGAGAGCCGAGGAGATCATTAAGTGTTTAAAGCTTCCCAGGTGATTCTAATACACATCGAGGATTAAGAACCCCTGTTTGAACCAATATAAAAATCGTTTCACCCGGTTGACGTGAATTCGCTATTTGTCTATACCTGATAACATAGGGGGACAAGTCAAATATGCATGTCCTTTTCGATGACATGATTTCAGGGTCTTTTTGTCTATTGGCTAATGGAAATTGGAGCCATTCGGTATCAAATAAAATCACCCTGTTTTAGGGCAACCTCCTGTGTGTAAAAGGCCGGTCCTATGAGGTCAACTCAGTTATACCCACCGAGGGTCCATTTCCCAGCTGCTGAGCAGGGAGGTGGCAACTCCACCAGCCTCCAGGCCACTCTGGGTCCCTGCTTCCTCCTGCTTGGTCTCCTGGGACTGTCTTGCACCTGACAAGACATCTTGCATCTAAGCTGGGTCGTAGTTTCCTTCCTACCAGTTCTGTGAGACCCATATCTTTCCAAAAGAATCTTTTTCCTGCTCCTGTCTGCTTAAAATAGAGGCACCTTTTGTACCATAGAAGAGAAAGATTCCTAACTGACGCTTTGCCATAGCCCTAAAGGAAACAGAAAAATGTGACCAGATTTTGTAAGCATTTCTAAACCTAAGAACATAAAAATTCAAGATAAAAAAGTTGGGAGACTTGCCCTACAAAAAAAAATAAATATTACAAAGTGTACGCAAAAAGATCAATGGAATAGAACAGAGAATCCAGGACTCAAGCATATGGAAACTTGGAGGTATGACAGAGACAGCATTACACACTGGATAAAGGATGGACTATTCTTTTTTTAAAAAAATAAATTTATTTAACTTTATTTTTGGCTGCGTTGGGTCTTCATTGCTGTGCATGGACTTTAGCTGCGGCGAGAAGGGGCTACTCTTCGTTGCAGTGTGCAGGCTTCTCACTGCGGTGGCTTCTCTTGTTGCGGAGCACGGGATCTAGGCGCGCGGGCTTCAGTAGCTGTGGCACATGGGCTCAGTAGTTGTCGCTCGCGGGCTTTAGAGCTCAGTACTTGTGGTGCTTGGGCTTAGTTGCTCCACGGCACGTGGGACCTTCCCGGACCAGGGCTCGAACCCGTGTCCCATGCATTGGCAGGCGGATTCTCAACCACTGCGCCACCAGGGAAGCCCAGGAAAGGATATTTTAAAATGCGACCAAATACACCCAAAACTGAAAGGGAGAGACTGATGTACTTCACTACAGGTAAGTGAAAAATTTTACGTGAAAAGACATAGACTAAGTGAAAAGGCAAGCCACAAGTTAGAGACTTGCAATTCATATGACCAGAAAAAAAACTAGAATCTACTATAGAAACAAAATTTCTACAAATCAATGAGATATCAACAGACCAAGAGAGAAACAGGCAAAGGCTATGAATGGGGGAAACGCAGACAAGGGAAGTTGAGTAGTTAATAAGTATATATGGTTATTCACTAGTAATCAGTAAGCAGGAAAATAATTAAATTACAGTGAATTCGTTTATAGTCAACAAGTATTGATGACCATGTAGAGAAATGCGAATTCTTGAGCTCCTGGCATAAACATAATATAAATCAGCTCAGCAGTTTTGGTGAGCAGCTGGGCGATATTCGGTCCAGGTGAAGATGTACGAATATTCTCCCAACCAGTAACATTACTGTTACAGTTCTAACCTGGAGAAAACCTCATACATGCGTGATGGAAGGCATGTAAACATGGTCATTGTATGGTGTCTGTATCAGCAAAAGAAAGGAAAAATCTAAATGTCTGTCAACAGGAAATGGGTAGACTGTAGTATATTTATATAGCGGAATACGATGTGTTCTCTACAGGAGGGAAAGTTAATGGAACATATTTCGTCATGAGCGAGTGCCAAAAATATAACGCCAAGCTCATGGGAAAAAGGCAAGTTGCAAAATTACATCACTTAAATCAGTATCAATCATTCAAAATGACTCCAAACAGTAGTTTCTATAGGAAAAATATCAAAACATGGTCAGGAAAAGCAGTCCCTAAGTTGTTTACCTCCAGTGAGGGAAGGAGGGGAGGGAGAACAGGCAGCCTAAAGGCATTAAAATTAAATCTGCAATTTCTGCCCCGGTCTGGGGGTGGGGTGGCGGTGTTACATGATTTTCTGCACCAGCCCATCATGTTTTGACTTTCTTTTCTTTCAACTAAAATGCTGCTTTGAAAGTTCTCACGCCCAAAGCTGTCATTATTTCAGGGTCTTCACCCTCTGTTATCTCTTGCTTCAGGTATGAGTCCCCCCAGCCACAGCCCTGGCAATGCCCAGCCCGGAGGTCATGAGCGCAGGGGCCATCACATGATTCCTGGCCCCTTTCCTCGGATTCGTTCTGGTTCAGGGCAGAACGTCTATTTTGTTCAGTGCCATATCCTAGTTTCTAGGATGGCCTGGTGGGAATGGCCAGATGTTGTCCTTTTTTTTTTTTTTTTGAATATTTATTTATCTTTTGGCTGCATTGGGTCTCAGTTGGGGAACGCGGGATCCTTCATTGCAGCGTGCGGGCCTCTCTCTAGTTGTGGCACGCGGGCCTAGTTGCCCCACGGCACGCGGGAATCCTAGGTCCCCGACCAGGGACCGAACCGGTGTCCCCTGCATTGCAAGATGGATTCCCAAGCACTGGACCACCAGGGGAGTCCCCAGATGCTGTTCTAATCATGCCTTTACTTGGCCTTATTACCACTGGCAGCTGTGAGACTCCTGCAAATCATCACGGTTGGGCCAGGTGACCCACGCCCTCTCAGAGCCATCCCATGGGGCTGTGCTTCCTTGGAAGAACCTCTTGGAAGGCAGCTGCGAAGCAGACGGATGATCCTCCTTGAAACCGGGGGCAGGAAGGCGACCCTAAAACGCCATGAATTTCCCAGGTCCCAACAACAATATTGAAATGTTAACAAACAAATCATGTAGACGTTAAATCCCTGCAGCCCTTCACTTCGTGCCAGGTTACAGGTAACACTGTCACAGCGAGATCTGGCACAGGCCGCGGGGGACCTTGGGAGTTTGTCTTCAGTCGCATCTCCTCCTCCTTAGTCAAGGTTTCTTTCCTTCTTGACACCCAGCCCCTCATTCCTGGGCCACCCAAGATCTGCCCTTCCCTCTTCATCTTTCTATCAAGTCGACAGATCCTGTCTCTCTGTGGCTAGGACTGGCATAAGGGCCTGGCCAACTAGTTCAACTAGGGAAGGAATCATGGCCGGGAGTTGAGGTGTAGCTTTTTTATCCTTAAGCTGTTGGCTGGCCACAGGCAGACCAGACCCCAGAGGGCACTGTCTTCCTGAGCCACTCTCTAGTGAGTGCCCCTTTCCGTGGGTACTGTGAACATCCGAGCATAATTCTCTCAATCCAGGGATATACTGTTTTTGCAGAGGTTGGAAGCGGGCTCAGTTCCCTCAGAGGCTCTCTCCTCACCCACAGCAGAGTTTTTGTCTTTATTTAGAAAGGACGCATGACTGCCTCTCCTCATGACTCAGGGCCCGGCTCCGGTTGCTGGGAGACGCCTCCAGACGGGCAGCCTGGGATGGACGGGCCCCGGGATGCTTTTCTCAAGACACCCTGGAGCCCTCTGAGGGGGGGCGCTGCCAAGCGGCTTTCTCTGCCCCGGGAGCAGCCTCCCCAGGCACGCGGCTGCCCCAGGAGGGGGCCGGGCTGCCCTGCGTCCCTGCATCACCGCCTGCTTCTCCCGTGCCCTCCCGGCAGGCAGCTCTTAGCAGCTGGCTGCTTCTCCAAGGGCCCGTGGCCGTGGTCCCCGAGGAGGGCTGGAAAGAGGATGTTGACGGCATGCGAGGGGCCGTCTGGAGAGGCGAGGCCCGGGGAGCAACCAGTCTTGTGTGGCTGACCGGCCCCTTGACCTTGGCCCCGGACCCCTGGGAAAGCGCACCCTCCTCTCTTTCATTTTATTTCTGGCTTCGAGCAAGCTTCCTATTTATGGTAACTTTCTGACAGGAGAGGGCTTTCTGGAGAATTCTAAACCCTCTGCGTGACCAGCTGCCCCTCTAGTGGGCCTGTCCCTCTACCGGTATCTCAGCCGGTTTCAAGGTCTTTCCGTTTGGGCTCTTACGTTTTAAATATGCCGAGACATCTGATGCACGAAACCCCCTGTGATGTGATTCTGGGACATTCAGAGTCACAGCCATTCGGATCATTGCTAACTAGGAGGAGAGTATAGCTAAACCCACGTGCCGAATATCTCCTCTCGTTCAGGGTGTGCCCACAGCCAGGAAAAGAGCGGATGGTCAGGTGGGCTTTGCGACTTTCCAGAACCCAGAATATCTGAGGCCAGGTCCCCCTGAGCACACACCAATTCGCTGTGCTTAGGTTTCCAAGGACAGGGTTTTGACTGTAAATGGCAGAAACAGAGGGGGAGGGAGGGGAGTCGGGGGTGGGAGAGTCAGCGAGCAGGACAGCATCTCCCGGGACAAATAAGGACAAAAAGAAACCAAATTCAGACGGGATGACAAAGGCTTCAGTTAGAAAGCGAATGACCTTGGCCTGACCTCTGTTCCAGCCCTGTGAGCAGAGGGGCCTCCAGAGGCACCGGGACCCTGTGGCACAGAGACACGCGGACACAGAGGTGACCTCAGGACATTGTCCTCTGACGAAAAGGCCCAGAGACCAAACCAGAGGTTCCCACGTTTCATTTTCGAGGAGTAGCTGAGCATCGGGATTGGGGAGCCTTTGAGAAGGGTTGAAGCCACCCCGGGACGGATGCTCCATCCCTGGCCATGATCTGGGGAGACAGGGGTCCTCAGGCAGAGCCCCTCTCGGGCGGGCGGGCCTCCTCTCTGTGCCCATGGTGGGCGGACAGCTGTGGACAAGGGTGTTTTCCCTGCAGAGAGCGCTTTGCTTTGCTGACCTTGCACACTTGGTTGGGAGCGTCAGGTGCCGCGTGGGGTGATCACCGAGGATCCAGCTCCTTCTCTGGCCCTTGCGATGGGCACTCCCCGTGCTTCAGGGAGGGGCACCGGGTGAGGAGGAACCTGCCCAGATGTTAAATCAGAGACACAAACCACCTGAGCAGAGAGGCCAGGGAAATGAAGGGTGTCCTCATGCTGTGGGTCCCTGTGTTTGTAACTCCTTCCCTTCCCAGCCCGAGTGCTCTGTTCCCTCCTCCACGCTTGCAGGGCACACGGAAGTACAGAGCCTCAGGGCTCAACCCTCGGAGATCCAGAAAAGCATCATGTCTACATCAACCTGTCAGACCCTGCTCATTCCATCACTTGAGGTCTCCAAGAAGAGGGTCAGAGATAAAGAGAATTACAGGGTGTTGAGGTAAAGGGTGATGAGGTAAAGACAGGAAAAAGTGTCTGCAGAGATGGCAACCAGGGAATGCAATCACACGCAGGACAGTCTGGTCACTGGGTCACAGAAAGCCGCAGAGAAACATGGAGAAGGTAATGTGTCAAAAACTTACAGGAAAATCATATAACTGTGGCCAAGTGAATGACGCACTAGAGATATAATGAAAACAACTGCATAGGTCGTAACTTTGTGAATTATCTAAAATTTAAAACAACTTGAAATGTTTTAAAGCTATTTCCTTATAGTTTGGAAATATTTCGAGCTTTAAAAATATTTCCGAACCCTACCAAGGAAGGACATAACCAAATTTCTAACCCAGATGACATTTTTGAAACACAGACTTGTGAAAGCAGTTCTTTTAAACGGAAATAGAGTGCCTTTCATGTCTGACATAAAATTTCCATATGTTTTAACAATAATGTAATACTACATCCCTTGAAATGTGCAGGGATTCAAGAGTTTTTAATAAATGTATAACTTTTTGGAAAACAATATTTGGATGGTTCATCTTCAATCTTTAAGCTGACCTGTCGGTCGTAAAGATGGGCCCTTCTGCTCGACCGGGTTTGACATCTCTGTGAACTTACAGGGCTGAGTCCTGCTTTGGCCACTCGCTGATCCATAAACACTGGAGAGGAAGATGCTCAAACAGCCTTAACCGCTCCCATAAATACGCAGTGGCATTTGGACAAGTGATTTCAGATTTTAAACCCTAGAGCTGGGGTCCCCTGGGAACACAACTCTGAATTAGGCTTTGATGATATGGTTTTCGAATATGACACATTGCTGCCTCGTCTTTGTGGATTTGCTTCTCAGGCAAGTATGTTAAAGAAGGGAGAGTAGAGGAGCTTCCCTGGTGGAGCAGTGGTTGAGAGTCCGCCTGCCAATGCAGGGGACACGGGTTCGTGCCCCGGTCCGGGAAGATCCCACGTGCCGCGGAGCGGCTGGGCCCGTGAGCCATGGCCGCTGAGCCTGCGCGTCCGGAGCCTGTGCTCCGCAACGGGAGAGGCCACGACAGTGAGAGGCCCGAGTACCGCAAAAAAAAAAAAAAAAAAAAGAAAAAAAGAGAAGGGAGAGTAGAAATCAAGATCGGACCAACAGTTGTTTTTTTTTTTAATTTTTATTGGAATAGAGTTGATTTAAAATGTTGTGTTAGTTTCAGGTGTACAGCAAAGTGAATCAGTTATACATATACATATAACCATTCTTTTTTAGATTCTTTTCCCATATAGGCCATTACAGACTATTGAATAGAGTTCCCTGTGCTCTACAGTAGGTCCTTATTAGTTATCTATTTTATATACAGTAGTGTGTATGTGTCAGTCCCAATCTCCCAATTTATCCCTCCCGTCTCCTTACCCCCTGGTAACCATAAGTTTGTTTTCCACATCTGTGACTCTATTTCTGTTTTGTAGATAAGTTCATTTGTACCCTTTTTTTAGATTCGACATATAAACGATATCTTATGATATTTGTCTTTCTCTGTCTGACTTGCTTCACTCCGTATGACAGTCTCTAGTTTGGGTTTTTAATGCTGTACGTGGGGCATTCAGAAGCTGTGCACGTACCACAAAATTCTTTGTTATGTAGGGTGTCCTTTGGACAGTTATTCTTAAGCTGGTTAAATTCTCCTAATTCCGGGACCCCCAGGTAGAGCTTGTATGGAAGACAACAGGGACGGGCTTACAGAGATGGAGGTGCCCTGCGAGAGCCCCCTGAGCTTTCCCACGTAGTGGACGCAGCCACGGGGGCCCCCACCTTCCCCTGCTGGCTTCGTCTTCTCCCCCCCCGACTGCTCAGCTTTCACAGATCTTTAGCCAACAACTACATCTAGAGATGCCGAGGACTGGAGATCCTGCCTGGTGAGAAGCAAATGCAGGGGCTAATGCAGCCCTCGGGCATGAGGGCTCCCAACGTTTGCTCAGGACCCTGGAGGGTTTGTATAATCCAAACACTGAGAGGTCACAAATCATGGTTTACATCTTCCCATATTATCTGCCAATATGTAAACTTAACATAACTCTCTCCCAGCGGTGAGCCAGATTTCTAGGTCAACCTTCAGGCCGTGGCAGCCTTGCCCTTGGACGTGGGCAGGAAGGCCAGGCTGTGCTCTCTATGAAGAGGGTCCACAGTTTGCTGCTTTCGTTCTGGGGCCTGACAACACAGCTGCCCCACGCTAGTGTTTAATAACTGCTCACACTGCTGAACTGGGGGTCCCTGGCTGGTCTAACCCTCTCAGCATCCTTTCCTACATCACCACCGTTGTTAATCGTTCTGACATGTCGCAGACTCTCAATCGGGCCTCGAAAGCCCCAGTTCCAGGCCTGAGAACCCACTGTTCTCTCTGATACGCTCTGTCATTAATTCCACAGGCATTTTCCGAGGGCCTCCTACATACCTGCACCGGCACCTTCCGATGAGACGCAGCTCCCGCCCACGGGGACTCTTAGCCTGAAGCCACAAACTGTGTGGAAAGGTCACACGTGGGAGTGGGAAGGGTGGAGGGCCACTGGCCTGGGCCCCATGTCAGCTACCTCGGTGAACCCCTTTCCTTCACCCATGGACTGAACCCACATTTTTTTTTCATATTTATTTATTTGGTTGCACCAGGCCTTAGTTGAGGCAGGAGGGCTCCTTAGTTGCAGCACACACGGGGGATCTAGTTCCCTGACCCGGGATCGAACCCCAGGCCCCTTGCATTGGGAGTGCGGAGTCTCATCCACTGCGCCCCCAGGGAAGTCCCTGAACCCACATTCTTCTCTCGATTCCTGGCCTTTCAAAGCCGTCAGGGCAACAGTGCTGCTCACAGATGGGGAAGAGCGTACAGGTTAGTCACAATGTCGGGCAGACGCACTATACAACCTAGGAGACCCACGCGAGGCTCCTCGGACAGGATCCTTAGCTGCCAGTATATATTCCCACGTGGGGACGGCTGGGCTGAGAGCATTGGCCAAGGATGCGGGCCAGTGTCCAGGAAGGGCGGACAGCCTGTGTTTGGACCAGGTCTCCAATCTATGAATGTCAGGTTATCTACTCAACAAACCCCAAAGCCCATGTGGGGTGCCTTATGCGAAGCCCCATATCTGCTAAACAGCCTGGGGAGACAGCAGCCCAGGCCCTGCCCTGCTCCCATTCACACTGCAGGAGAGGCCCGGGCCCCGGGGGGCTAAAGTTAGCTGGGGACAAAAGGAGCCAGAAGGAGCCCCAGGAGTGGCTGAGTGGCAAATGCCCTCCGAGGGCCGCTCCAGCCTCTGGTCTCCTGGTCGCTCCTCTCTGGCCCAGCCCTGCCCTAGGCCAAATCCTCAACAATGCCCTGGCGTTTCTCTCCATCACCTCCCTATCACATGCTTGTGCCCAGAAGGAAAAACAGGTCAAAAAGCAAAGCGACGCCTGCGTGTGACCAGCACTAAGGTCTAGACGGGCGGCTTCCTGGGGAAGGCTGGTCAGAGGGAGGCAGACGCCACTGCTGGCAGTGACTTACGTTTAAAGTTGGGTGGTGCACGCACAGGGGGCACCCTGTTATCCTCTATACTGGGTTTGTGTCTTACACGTCCACCATCGGTGCACTTTTGTTTTACACTTGAAACTAACACAGCATTGTAAATCAATGATACTCCAATAAAAATTTAAAAAACTACAATCGATGTCCTTTGAAGAAGGTGCCGCTTTGCCTGCCTGACCCTCTAGACTGCAGTCCTGCTCTTGCTTCCTCTTTGCTGCAGGGAGCTCACCCCTTCCTCCTGAGCTGAGCCGACTCAGCCCCTGCTGGGTGTGCCTCGCATTTTCTGCTTATGCTGTGTCTACCCTGGACCCACAGAACACTCTTTCAGAAGAACGAAGAAAACAACAGCTCACGTGTCTTCCACACTGTTGTGAACTTGTCTGGAAAGATTGCCTTACAGCCAAGCCCTTCCACCGTTTGCAGTCACAAAACTGCAGCAGCCCGTTTTTTTTTGTTTTTACTTATTTATTTGTTTATTTATTTAATTTCTGGCTGCGTTGGGTCTTTGTTGCCGCACATGGGCTTCCCCTAGTTGCGGCGAGTGGGGGCCACTCTTCACTGCAGTTCAAGGGCTTCTCATGGCGGTGGCTTCTCTTGTTGCGGAGCAGGGGCTCTAGGCGCGCAGGCTTTAGTAGTTGTGGCACGCGGGCTCAGTAGTTGTGGCTTACGGACTCTAGAGCACAGGCTCAGTAGTTGTGGTGCACGGGCTCAGTTGCTCTGTGGCACGTGGGATCTTCCTGGACCAGGGCTTGAACCCGTGTCCCTTGCATTGGCAGGCGGATTCTTAACCACGGCGCCACCAGGGAAGTCCCCAGCAGCCCATTTAAGAAAACTGCTGGGGAGTCAGGCTTCCCACTGTCCAGGCTGGAATCTGCCTTGGGGTGTGTCTGGGTTTGTTTGCTGCCTGGTTCACGTGGCAGACCTTTCATTTCTTGATTAGCATCTAGGTCATTTTCATGTCCATACTATTCCTGAGGGGCAGCAGGACATCCACATGGCATCCTCACTGATCACAGAGAAATATGCCAGGTAGGTGGGCTTTGATACTTCATCCCCCTGAAGTTTCTGGGTTTTAGCTTCACATCATATCAGGCTGATATCTTCAGGGGCCATCCTACGACACTGTAAACGTTTACGTCCTCCCTGTTTTAACTGCTCCAAGCCCAGCAGACACCAAGGTACCATTTGGATTGCGTTTTCTTTAAGGCTTGTCTTAGCCCAGACTAGTGTAACAAAATACCTCAGACCAGGTGGTTTAAACTACAGACGATTATTTCTCACAGTTCTGGAGGCTGAGTCCCAGATCAAGGTGCAGGCGGGTTTTGTTTCTGGTGAGAGCTCTCTTCCTGGTTTGCACAGAACTGTTGGCTGTGTCCTCATGTGGCAGAGAGAAGGAGACAGCGAGCCCTGTGCTGTCTCTTCCTGTAAGGGCACTAATCCCATCATGGGGGCCACACCCCTGCAACTTCATCCAACTCCAGTTACCTCTCAGAGGCTCCATCTCCAACCATCACCCAACTGGGAATTAGTGTTGTAACACATGAATTTGGGGGAGACCCAATTCAACCCACAGCAAGGCTCAGACCACCTTGGAGTTTTACAATTTCAGTTTGCAGGTCTTCACCTTTAACTCAGCCAGTCACAGCATCCACGTCGAGATGGTTTCTTTTGCCCCTTGGAGGAGGGATCCAGGCCTTTCCATGTCTGGTGCTGTTCATGCAAGGAGATTACTGAGTGCAACCATGTCCAGAATCCACATTGGCCTTTCCTCCTGCTGCCTGGTAGCCCTGCTGTGGCCATGCCTTCATGCTAGGACATGGTCACAGCAGTCCTCTGAGGCCCGTCTGCCCCAGGTCCCGGGAGTCACAAGTGAGGCCGAGGCCCCCAGACCCACTGGGGGCTGCTGACTGCTCGCACCTTGAGACCCACCCTCAGTTGCAGTCCTGCACCTTCCCAGTGAGAGTCCACACCTGAGATGCTCAGTGTGGGGTGCCAGGCAGTCCTGGTCCCTCACCTGGGTTTGGAAAGTCTCCAAAGTGCCTCCCCGCCCCTGAGCTCCCTGAGGGGTGGCTGAGGCCTCAGCTGCGGCGCTCTGCCCTGTCCCACCCTCACTCCTCACGGATGTAGTTCCCCGCGGAACCTGAGTCTCGGGGTCTGTCTCCAGGGATCTGGACCCGTGACAACCACTGTGTACAGCACGGCCTTCCCCTAAGCCCCTCGGTCACAAACACACCTTCCACAGCCAAAGATAAGAGATTAAAAGAGCAAAACCAGACTTCTGTCTGGCCGACAAGGTCACGACATGAAATATAACTTGAGCTAAATTTGAAGACATTTGACATTTGAGATGGAAAGAGCTATTTCGGCTGAGATGGCAGGTTGAGCCCACACTTTTTATCTCCTCTCCTTTCAGGGACACCGGTAGCATTATAGGAAAAGAATAAGCGACATATAAATGTAAAATTAATGAGGAGAATCACTAACAGATAGGATGCTCCGACAAAGCGCTGGGAGAAGGGAAGCAGAGGTGGGTGGCAGGGGGCGGAGAGTGGGAAGAGCAGGTGGCCTGTACCCGGGGCGGGGGGGGTCTGCGGTGGGGAGGGCAGCAGGGGGCCCTGGGGACCAGGCCGCTCGGCCGTGAACCTGCCCAGGACACAGCCGAACACCCGAGACAGTCTCCAGGCTGTGAGTGGGTCTATTCACCCGCTGCCCCTTTTCATTACAAATTTCCAATGCTACTTACTTTTTATTTTAAACCATATGCATGTTTTCTAGTTAAGTAACGATGAAACGGCGAGAGGAATGTTGTGAAGAGAATCTCTTTTCACTTCTTCCTACTCCCCTTGTGGTCAGAGGAGACCTCAAGCAGGTGATAGAGAACCAGGGCCCACGTTGTCTCCGCTGCTGGACTCTCCCTCATGGCCTGCCTGACCCTTCAGACAGCTCTGCGGGACCCCAGGGCCCCAGGGACCAGAGTTTGAGAACCATAGCATAAACTAAGGCCTAGAGCCTGTATCTGCCTTTAGGCGGTTGTGCTCCCTTTCAGGGGAACGTAGTTATTGTTTCTCACCCTGCCGGGTTCTGTGTGTGAGCCTAATCCCAGAAGCCATCTAATCAATTTCTCATCTAAAACCAGAGGTGTCAGGGACCCAAGTTAAAAAGAAAAGCGCATCTGAAAACAGTTCACAGATGGCGAGGCTTGAGATACTCCTGTGGTTTATGAAGGTCGTGAGCATCCTTCAAAACTAGTGACACGCAGAAGCCCTGGCTACGCTCCACGACCCTGCTGGCGGGATTTTCTGAACCAAGCATCCCATGCTCCGTGGGGAGCTGTCGTGGGGAAGGAGCTGGTAAGAAAACAGCACCTCACAGGATGAAGGCGTTTTAAAGAGGTTAAAATGGCGTTAAGGAGGTGGGAGGGATTGGGTGTGAGCCAGTTTACTGAGGACCTGGAACAGTCAGGGAAGTTGGGGGCTGAGAGCAGCTTGTCTGTCTGTCGTCCTGGAGCGGGTGTGGAGGACGCAGGCACAGTCCCTACCGAGTTTCCCAGGCAGTGATATGCAGAGAGCACGTGTAGGGACACCGGAGACAGCAGGGGGATGCCACGCGTGCGATGTTCAGCGTGCAGAGAAATCCACTCCCTGGGTGCAGCGAACGGCACCTCAGGTCAGTGTAACCCGTGGCTTTTCACAGCATTATTCGAAAGAAACCATAAAGGTCTGATGAAGCAGGGGCCAGTGACCTTTTATGGACAGCAGGTCTCAGTGAGCCAGGGCCTGAATTTGGTGACAACCTGGCTTCCGAAGCTGGGCAGCCTCAACCCTGTGCCGGGCAGGGGGTGGCGTGGATTTCACTTGGGGCCCTGACTCCCAGGGAGGTCGGCCTGGCAGGTGGTCTCCTTGTCTCTGAGGCGGGGGTGGGGGGGTGGGGGTGGGGGGGGTGGAAGCAGACTCCCAGGCCTGGGTGTCCTCGCTAGTAAGTGACAGCCGCAGACGTGCGGACCAGGACCCCTTCCTGCTGTAGTACCCTGTTCTCCAGGAAAAGCTGCTCCTGGCCTTGGGCAATCTGTGCTTTAGCAGCGCATCCAAGTGGAGAACCTACACGACGCCCCCAGGCAACTAACTCAGGATTACAGGGCAGGTGAGGGAGGCGTGGCTGTGTTCAAGGTTCCCAAGGTGATTCCAGTTGAGGTGAGAAACTCCTGACTGTGCCCTGAAATGAAGGTGCTGCCAGAAGGGGGATTAAGGGGAGTCACCAGGAGGAGGGCAGACAGGAAGCTGGGGTTTTTTGTGTGTTTTTTTGCGGTCCGCGGGCCTCTCACTGCTGTGGCCTCTCCCGTTGCGGAGCACAGGCTCCGGACGCGCAGGCTCAGCGGCCACGGCTCACGGGCCCAGCCGCTCCGCAGCATGTGGGATCTTCCCGGACCGGGGCACGAACCCGCATCCCCCGCATCGGCAGGCGGACCCTCAACCACTGCGGCACCAGAGAAGCCCCAGGAGGTTGTTTTAAAGGTACCCAGGGTTTTCTTCTGAGCAAGTGAGCTGAGAAGAGAGACAGGACACACCACCGGAAGAAGACCTATTACTCACAGTTTCCAAGGGGGTGGGGACCACACAGGGCCCAGGGGGATGCACGGGCACGGGGAACCGGAGGTGGAAAGGCCGGGGGAGGGCATGGGCCAGAGCCCTTGTTGTGGTTTTCCTGGTAAGAACTGGGTGAGGCAGGGTAGGCAGGCTGCAGAAGCTCAGGATTGCAGTCTGAATAACAGCGGGCTTTGGGCCGCAGGGGTGGTCCCTGGCTATCTGGGACCCTGGGGGGCTGCAAGGCAGGGGACACATTGGCCTGGGGTGAGAGGAGGCAGTTGGATGGTGGCCTCCAGACTGGTTGGTTGCACATCAAATGTTTGCTTCTCTAGGAAATAACTAAGCCTGGGAGAGGCAGCCCCTTCCCAGGTCCGAGAGGTCCTGAGATGTCAAAGCATTATCAAATATAAAAAATTAAAACCCTAATCCACATAGAAGACAAGCCAGACAGACCCAGGCTGGCTTTTTTTTTCCTAATAAATTTTATTTATTTATTTATTTATTTATTTTTGGCTGCATTGTGTCTTCGTTCCTGCATGTTGGCTTTCTCTAGTTGCAACGAGCGGGGGCTACTCTTCGTTGCCGTGTGTGGGCTTCTCACTGCTGTGGCTTCTCTTGTTGCGGAGCACAGGCCCTAGGTGAGTGGGCTTCAGTAGTTGTGGCACGCGGGCTCAGCAGCTGTGGCGCACGGGCTTAGTTAGTCCGCGGCATGTGGGATCTTTGCGGACCGGGGATCAAACCCGAGTCCCCTGTATGGGCAGACGGACTCCTAACCACTGCGCCACCAGAGGAGTCCCAGGCTGGCTCCTACCAGCCTGTGGACTTGAGTTCTCAGATTCAGCCTCTCCCTCTCCAAAGTGGAGATGATGCTCCCATTTCATAGGCTGTAGGAGGTACAGGAGAGGAGAGACTACAGTGTGTGGTCCAATGGGCAAGCACCCAAGAAGTGAGAGGAAAATGAAAATGAGCAGCAGAGCAGTGGACTTAGGACTGAACTGAGGTGATGAGCAGTGGTTCCAAGAGAACTCACAGGAAGTAACAGAGCCCCCGCCAGGGACGGGGGGCAGGTGGTGTGTCCGTGGGGTCACGAAGAGGCCAGGGCCAGACATCCAGGCAACCCAGGGGAGTCTCGGCCCAGAGCAGGAGGCTAGGGCTTGGCAGGGCTGGGAGGGCAGGCACCTCTGAGAGAGAAGAAATGGAACGATCAGTGAAGGTCACCCCCGAGGCGCACCCCGTTAGGGGCCAGGAGAAAGGGGACACCAGCAAAGAGGAGACGGTGAGTGTCTGAGGCCGAAAACAGAGCTTCAGGGAGGCGGGGACAGAGCCCTGGTCCCAGGAGACTGACCACCGTCCCCTGAGCACCTGCGGAACGGAACTAAGACAACCCTCTCCCCTCCTCTGCAGCCACCTGGCTGACCTACTCAGGGCAGAGGTGATCTGGCCCATCTTTGTACAATATTTACAGGGTCACATGATACATCATTCAGTAAATGAGTTTTAACTGCATTAGACTGATTCTCAGACCATTTAGACACTGTTCGACTTAGGAAGGTGATTTAAATTGAGGGGCAACAGTAAAGAAAGCTTTTGTTCCCCTTCATTTTTAGGGTGTGCGTGTGTGTCTGTATCTGTGTCAGATGGTTATGGCAGAAACAGGGCAGATGCCACAGAAGTCATGGGACAAAATGCACAAAGAAGGCTGAGCCCACCTTTGCCCAGAAACACGGTCTCACAGACCCCCCAGGCCTGACTCCTGGAGCTGCCATGGCATCTAACAAACCGTGTGGCCTGGAGCACGTCCCCTACTTCACCTTTGTGTTGACATCATCTTTAAAAAGATGTTCTGGGAATAGACAGGCTACATGTGAGCTGCTTGGGCTTGCGGATTAAGACAAAAATTGTCTGAAGCCATAGCTATTTGAAAAAAAAAAACTATCCTTATTGAGTGGAACTTATTAACCTCACGTTGGAGGGGTGTGTTGGTAGCTGCTATATCAAGTGACCCCAAACTTGGAGGTTTGGAACAACACACGTCATTGCTCCCCTGCAGTCCACAGGTGAGCAGTCCACGTGGGTCTCACGGGCTAAGAGCAGGGTGTGGGCACTTCCTCCCGGAGGCTCCAGGGGAGAACCCATCCCCTACCTTTTCCAGCTTTCAGAGGCCACATGCCTCCTTGGTTCACGGCCCCTCCTCCACCGGCATGGCCAGTGACACGTGGCCGAGGCCGAGCTCTGGCTGTGTCCTTCCCTCGACGTGTCCCCCTCTGACTCTGACTTCCACCTCCTTTCCCTTCTCTGGACTTGTGTGATTATGTTGGGCTCAAGCAGGATTGTCCCCTCACCTCAGTGTCGTTAGGTGGATCATACCTGCAAGGCTCCTTATGCCACGTAAGGGAAAAACTCACAGGGAATTAGGACGTGGCTATCTTTGGGGGTGGGCAGGGTGTCATTCTGCCTTCTCAGAATAGACACACAAGCGCCTGCACACGCACACGCACACGCACAGGTTTATGGGAAGCCCACCTGCCTGACGGGATGGGAATGCAGGCGGGCTGCCAGATCCCTGGTGGGCACTCGGTCTGGAGTGGGCGGTGATCCGTGGGCAAGAAGCCCGGGGCGGTGACTGAGGGTGATGAGAACATGCTGATTCTGGCCCACGCACTCCTGTGCATGGGAGCAGAGACCTTCTGAGCCTGGGCGGCCTTCCATTCATGGTACTCGCCCACGGGAGTCAGGAAGGGGCTCAGGAACGCCCTCGTGGAGCGCTCCATCCTTAGACACCATCTAAAGCCCACGGGTAGAAAAGCACTGGAGCCCTGAGGGGTGGTGAGCCCAGCCTCACAGCCTGACTGGGAACACCAAGGCCGAGGGCCAGGAGAGGGCGGTTCTGAGAGTCTCGGTTGAAACGGAGGGCCTGCCAGAGGGCGGGCCGGTGGAGGGCTGCTGTGCACGGAGAAGATGGAGCAGCACTTGTCCAGAATAGGAAGAGATGAAAGCGCATCTTCCCGTGGGTGGATTTTTGTTGCGTTGCCTCGTGCCCCGTATCCCAGTAGGATGCCTCGTTGGCTTCCGTCTGCAGCGCCTGCCCTTCCTCTTCCCGAGGAGGACAGGCCCGTCATTGTTCAGCCTGAAGGACGCCCCCGGGGGCCGGAAGGCCGAGGTTGTGCACTCTGTGTGGTGCTGAGCCGGCCGCCCAGCACATCCTCAGGTCTCAGCCGCATGTCCCCGCCCAGTGTCCCCGCCACCCTGTAGCTCTGCACTCAAACCGCCACCATTTGACCTGCTTTCCTTCAGGTTAGCGTTGCCTTCTCTGGGCGGCGCATTCAATGTCCAAGAGAAGAAAAGTTAGAACCAACCACACTGTCTGAATTTGAAGGCGACAGCTGGAGAAAGAGGTGGGCCCCTGTCGCTTTGTCATCGGCCAGGCGCCTGCCCCGCGCACCCACCCATTCAGTCCCTTCCCCAGCCCTGTGCCCCCGTGTTGCTCTTCCTAGTTCACAGACGACATGCTCACGAGGCGCCAGCACACATGAGGCTTATTTCCCAGTTCTGTCCCAGCCCCTCCGTGGGGATGAGCCTACCCCACCGCTCTTCTTGGAGAGTCTGTAATTTGTGAGTCCAGAGAACTCCTCCGTCTCGCTCTGGACAGGCCAGGATGAGGCCCAGCAGAGGTTAACAGACTCAGGGCCCACCAGATCCCAGGACAGGCCGTCTTGCCTTGGAACCTGAAAGAAAATGCAGACTGACCCCAATGATTCGCATACACACCGCGTGTGGCGTCAGTAGGCGCTTTTTGCTATTTGAATGTTATTCAGATAAAGAATTAGGAACCATCCGGCAGCTTACGTGACGATCTCCCCACGCAGAAACAGAAAAGGTCCAGTGTTTAGGACAAGGCATTTGTTATTTGACCGTAAAGAAGAAAGGCCTCTTTCAGTTATAATGTAAAATAATGGAAACTCAGGTGTGAATAGCACGGAAGAAGATGTACTCTGAGTAGCTAAGGTCTACAAAATAAACACAAACGGAGGGTATTTTACTGTCATTTGTTTATATGTAAACCTCTTCCACCAGAATGAGAGGTCCCAGAGGGGCAGCGTTTGTTCCCTGCAGGCTCAGCCAGTGTTCCCGAACCACAGAATGGCTGTCTGTGTTCCTACAGCACAGCAGGTGTTCGTTAGATGCGTATTGAAGAGATGAACTCACTAGGATTCTTAGAACAGCTGCCTTCAAAGTAGTTAGGTTAATTATGTTGTCTCTTTTCAAATAAAAATATCTGGGAGTACCCTTGTATAACATGAACTCAACTTTCCATTTTAACAATAAGGCCAATTATTTAACTAAAGAAATTTTGGATCTGTTGAGAGTCTCATCATTCATTTGAATGAGAAGTACTAATAGAGGCCTTACTTTATTCACTGGAGTTCGGAAGTTGGGAAGGAAGAGGACAGTGGTTCCCACTTTCCAGAACCTTCTATTCCCACCACAGATAGAGACCTGAGGTCAGGCTCCCTGAAGCTGTTGCAGTTTAACTGCCAACAAATAAAGCTGTAGGTGGCCAGACTGATGTGCATGTTTTTCTTCAAAATATTTATTTATTGTTTTTGGGGTTTTTTTTTTTGTTTTTTGGGGTTTTTTTTTGCGGTACGCGGGCCTCTCACTGTCATGGCCCCTCCCGTCGCGGAGCACAGGGTCCGGACGCGCAGGCTCAGCGGCCATGACTCACGGGCCCAGCCGCTCTGCGGCACGTGGGATCCTCCCGGACCGGGGCACGACCCCGCGTCCCCTGCATCGGCAGGCCGACTCTCAACCGCCGCGCCACCAGGGAAGCCCCCTCCGTATTTTTAGGATGAGTATCAGTCAAGATCCTTTGGTTAGAACCAATAGAAACTCACTCTGGCTATTTCAAGCAGAAAAAGAAATCCGATGGAAAGGCGGGAGGTAGCTGATAATCGGGGAAGAACATGAAAGGACATAACTCAGAGCAACATGGGGGATCCAGGCCGTGGGAACCGGAGGACCATCTCCTGCAGGGGCCACTGTCCAGGCACCTTAGCTTCAACCATTTCCATGAGTCACTCAACTCAAGAATCACGTCCCCAGAGAGGAGATTCTTGTTGGTCTGGCTCAGGTGACACGTCCATCCCTTGGTCCTAAGAGAACAGGATCATTGATTGAAACACCACCAAGAATGCTCACTGTGGAGGAAGGGGGAGTTTCTCAAGAAAAACTAAGGGATGTTATCAGAAGAAAAGAAGGAACGAGGGTGAAACAACACAAGTCTACCACAGCGGGCAATGCTTCGCTTCACCTTGGTGCCTAGAAAAAAGGCAACGCAGGAGCGGAGCATTTGAAACACACTGGGTCGCGTCGTTCATGGATCCGGATTCGGGAATTCGTCTGTTCGCTAGAACGGGTCTGCAGCCACCAGATCAGAACTCCTGGTGCTTCCGTGTCCTTCACAGACGTGAACAGGGGGCAAGTTTGTGTTGCCCAACGCACACGATTCCAGCTGGGGTGGCCCAAGGTGATGCTCTGTCTTCTTGGTTGGGCTCCAAGGCCAGAAACAAGTGTCCTTTTTCCAGCCTACTTAGTACCACTAAACATCTTGCACTTTTGTGCTTTTCGTTGGCGACTTCAGGTTTAAAATGGCCCTTGTGTGTTATATGCTGAGGTCCCAGGAACAAGAAGGTTGTGATGTACCTGATGGAGAAAATGTGTGTGTTGAATGAGCTTTGTTCAGGCATGAGTTATGGTGCTGTTGGCTGTGAGTTCAGTGTCAGTCGATCAACAATATACATTAAATAAGGTGTCTTTAAACAGAAACACACAAGAAACAAGGTTATGTATCGATCAGGTGACCAGATGCTGCCAGGAACTGAATCTTGTCTTTCTCCCGGGAGCAGTGTTTCAGCTCTCACTAATTCAGTGTTTGGGGCGACTTTCTAGATAGAAACTACTGTGCATAACAAGACTAGGCTGTATACATGTTTAGGGGACTGGTCTTTGGACTTAATTTCTACACTACACTTCTCTCAGATCTATGGCGATTTCATTTCACTTCCAACTAGCCATTTTCTCACAATTCTTGCATATTTATGCATTGAGTGCCATTTAATTGTGCGCCATACTAACATCTTGAGCGTCTCATCCCAGTGTAGGGAGGGGCGAAAAGATTGGGAGACAGGCAATGCTGAAAGAGACATCAAGAGTCTTCCTAGCAGGTTAAAGAGACAACAGTCTTTTCCCATTTAAGGAAAGCTATCAGCTCAGCTCACACAAATGCTGCATTTCCCTTGCAAATGAGGCTCATCACCAGCTTCCCTTATGATTTCCCTCTGAGCTGGAGTGAGCTTCTTTCTTACAGCTCTGGGTCCTCATAGAAAATTGTCTCAGCCCTGAGTTATGTTCTCATCTATGGCCACTTTTAATTATGAAGTTGGCCATGAGGTTGTGTGTGAGCACGTGCCCTGGAAGGAGCTGCCTGGTCCTGTGAGATTTCTCTCACCTAAACATGTACCCTGGATTTATAGAAAATATTCTTTTAACATATTTTATTTATCTTCAATATTAAACTTATTGACAGGCTTATCATTATTAAGAAACTTTATCAAGTGGCTTGGCTCAAACTAAAATCAAAACCTGAGTCCACGAGTAAAAAAGTCTGAATCCATGTAATTATCTCCTGATGGTACCATGTGACTCGATCATTAATGCTCCCTTCTGAACAGACACCATTTTACAAAAGACCTCGTTTGCTTACGGGAATTTTTTTCCTGCAATTGCATGGATAGAAAATTTGTTTTAAATTACAATATTTTCAAATTTCAAGCTGTCTCATTCCGTAGGCATTCAATATGAAAATAGGCAATGAGAACGTGTTAATAATTTACCAAATAAGAAGTAATCAATAAACATATAAGATACAAGATCAAACTCACCAGTAGGAAAGTAACATGCAAGTTTAAACAAGTTACAGTTGTTCAGCCATTAAACTGATAAATATCATTTGTTAAATAGTATTTAGCTAGTGTTTATAGAGGGGCAAGCAAGGAGGCACGCTTAGAACTGCCACTTAGTAGTAAACAGGCATGTTCTCCTGATGGGAAATTCGGCAACGTGTGTCAGCACTTTGAATCGTGTACATCTTCATAAATTTATCCTAGGGAATGTCAACAGCCACTTTAGTTAAAGAGTTATGCACAAGGTTATTCAATGAAGCATTGTTTACATAGTGGAAAATTGGGAACACACTGTATGTCCAATAATAAGGGAGAAGTGAATAAATTCTTGTCTCTCCTTAGGATGAAATCGTATGATGCATCTATTAAAACTCATGTTTTGGAACAACGGGCAAGATAGTGAAACCACAGTGATATATTATGTTGCACTCATCAGACTGGTAAAAATCTAAATGTCTGGCAGCTCCAATGTGAAACTATGTGAATTCTATGCACTGCCTGTAGAAATAAAGCTGTGACAGCCACTTTGGAGATGAATTTGGCAAGACGTCATTCCCACTTATCCCTGGGGGGAATGTGGTCCAAGGCCCCTGATGGAGGTCTGGTAGTACCAAACCCTACATACACTATGTTTTCTCCTATGCATACCCCTGATAAAATTTAATTTACAAATTAGGTACAGTAAGAGATCAACAGCAGTAACTAATACAATAGAAAAATTATAACAATATACTGTAATAAAGGTTATGTGGATGTGCTCTCTCTTTCTCAAAATATCTTATTGTACAAAGTTAATGCCTTTTCCATCTTAACTGAGCACTTATCACGCACTGTGGCTGTAACTTTTTCAGTTATCAGGTACGGCAGCAAAACCAACACAAATTTCTAATCCTTCTTCACTATTTCATGAATCGAAGATTCATTCTTACTTGATCTTAATAGTAAATCTTAGCAACCTTAGGATATGATTTTTCCCTTCCTTATTAAGTTGAGAACTTTCGGCTTTGCACTTGAAGCACTTTGCTGCTTCTCTCTGGTGTATCTGAATTTCCAGCATCACTACTCTTGCCCTCTGGGGTCATTATTAAGGAAAATAAGGGTTACTTGAACACAAGCCTCGCAATTGTGACCGCTGATCAGCTAACTGAGATGCCCCCTAGGTGACCAATAGGCTGGACAAAGGGATGATTTGTGTCCCATCAGGACAGAGTGGGATGGCCCGAGATTTCATCACACTACTCAGAATGCTGCACAATTTAAGCTTTACAAATTGCTTATTTCTGGAATTTTCCATTGAAACATTTCAGATGGTGGTTGACCATGGCTAACTGAAACCTCAGAAAGTGAAACTGGAGATAAAGGGGAACGAGGGGCACATCTGTCCATCAGCAGGACGACGGGTGTGGTGGCGCCTTTGGGCGGTGGGTACCACGTAGCAGGGGACAGGTGGCCTAGGGTGACACGAGTCCGTAAGCAGGAAGGTCCAGACAAAACATCACCTCCCAGAAGTGATGGGGAACAAAAAGCAAAATAAAGGAAAATGTGTAAAAACAAGACATCATATATGTCAGTAACTAATCACCAAAATTTATTTGTAATCAGCAAATACATGTGATTACTTACATTCCTTAAGTAATCACCAAAACCTGAAAGAAGGTTTCCTCTTAGTGGGAGGAAATGAGTGAGCACTGAGAGGCGGAGGTGCGTGGGGAGTTTCAGCTGTGCTAGAATATTTCACTTCATTTTTACTTTGACTAGAAAAGTAAAGTTTATTACAAACAATTTGACAAATATAGAAAAGCACACCCCCCCCCCCAATCACTTATTCCATCACCTGGTAGTATCCTTCTATTTTTTTCTGTACACATAAAAAATGATTTTTCCAAGATTGGAATCATACTATATAAACTGCTTTGCAGTTTGCTGTTTTCAAATCACATGTTGTTATGTTTCCATGTCATTTAAAAATTTATATTATAGAATATTTCATTTCTTTGGCTGGGAGTCAGTTGCAAGGATGTTCTTCCTATCTTTTTGTGAATTTTAAGTAATGCATAATTTTAAAGACTATGTGATAGTATGAAAAGATACAATATAATATCAGTTGAAAAAGGCAAAATATGGAATTACGTTCAATAGAATTTTACGTGTGTACATACACACACACACACACACACACACACACACACAAAATGTTTGTAGTCATTACCTCTAAGTATCGGGATTATGAATGATGTCCATTTATTTCTTCTTACATTTATGCCTCTCTGAATTAAATATCCTCCATCACCAGAAAATACAATTTTTATTGAAATATTTTGAATTGAAAACATGGAACCTACCGGGCCTTTGATTGGTGTGTGATTTAATTCACATTTTTGGGTTAAATCGCAAGCTTTCTGGGTACTCTTGGTAAAGTGCTCTGTTAAAGTAGAGCTGGAAGGCTGCAGAAGCACACTGGAAGCCTCTTAATTACAAAGTCATAACCCTTGGAGGCAGAAATCATCATCGAGGTCAGGATCAGGGCTAGCCTCCTATTAGTAATTATCAGTCTGGGAAAAGCCATTCATTGAGCAGAGGGACAAGAATGTCAGCGGAGAGCAAAGACTGCTGGTTGCACACGCTTAACCCCCTGCACATGTCCCGGGAATAGGAGGGCGCCGCTTCTGAAAACAGCCTTGCACGGTTCACAGCTCTGACTCTACCCACTGAAGGAAACATTCAAAATGCTTTGACCTTGTTCTTCGTTTTTCTTTAGCATCTCTTCTCCAAAAAGCTTTCGCACACGAGAGAATTTTAGGAAGGAAAGGAATTATGGTTACACGCTACGTAGGGTGAGAAGAGGCCTGGAGCCCCATCTCCGGAGCATCATTTAAGTCAGACTTGGGGAGTTTGGGGGAGCTCTGCTCACGGAGGCCGGGGTGCAGAAAGGTACAGTGACCTCCTTCTTATTCAGCACAAGAACCTTCCTCCAGAATTCTATCTCAGACCGTGTGGGTCACGCAAACAGCGTTATAGGGTTCAGCTAGCTCTGCGTATAACCACAAAATATTCCTGGCGAGCTAGAAACATGCCATAAATAATTGAGTGCCTGGTACTTTGTTCTCAAACTCAAGCTAGTGATGCCTGAGATTCATATTCTTCTAAGACTGGCAGTGTCTTCCTTTCACTCCTCTGGGTTTGTCTCCCTTTCTCTGTGACCTCATCTGTGCTCCCCATGGGGTTTACGCTGGATTCACCCAGTGCCGTGGCTACCGGGCAAACCAGGGGCTGGGCTGTGAACTTGGGGCAGGTGAAGGGCAGCCACCTGTGTGCCTGTTGACACAGGGGTTCCAGCTAAAGTGCAAGACGGGAACAAACAAGATTTTCATGGATGCTGGTGATGCTGTGAGGGTAAAATGTGACATTCTGTTGAATTTTTCAGCATTTTATTGAAGTATAACAAATACAGACAACTGCACGTCGTGACTGTACAGCTCGACACCTCTTCACGAGGCAGCACAAAGGTTTAAATGAGGGCGTATGGAGACGTAGCTCATCTTGCCTTTTTTCTCTTCATGTAAAAACACAGGCGCTTTAAAATCATACCCAGGGAATATAATAAGCCAGAGCGGAGAGCAAAGCAAAGCGGAGCCCTGTGTTTGCAGCCTGGGAGGCTCAGCGCAGCCCAGATGTAAATACAGCCACAAAACTGTTCTCGGTGATCTTAGCACCAAACGCCAAGCCAGGCACAGGGGCCAGCAGCTCCCAGCAGGTCCCACAGCTCCTGTGGGTTTTCTGATGGCCAGTCCTGGCTTGGAGCGGACAGCTGGAGAGATCAGCGTGGTGCACGGTACAACCTGACTGCACGGCCGCTGCCCAGGGATGGTGGGTGTGGTGGTGGAGGGGCTGTGGGGTGGGTGGCACTGGCCGGTCCTCCTCTCGGGGGGGGCAGCGCAGCAAGGCACCTGAGGCTGTCCCCACGCTCTTTCCTCCCCCTTCCCTGCTGGCCTGGGTGGGAGGAGCCAAGTGACAGCGTGGTCTCTGTGATGACAGTCGTTCAAGGAGATGTTGAGGTTGACAAATATTTCTCTCTTTTTTATTCCCCAACTTGGGCTTTGGGTGAGTAGAAGTGACAGCAAGCAGGGAAGGTGGTGGGATGGTAGAGCCATCAGGAATGAATGAATGAATGAATGAATGGGTAAGTGAAGGCATCTTATCATAAGCCAGCCCTGGAATGTCTGGAGAGTGCTGCGTCGTGATTCTGCCTTTCCTTAAACCGTCGTCTGTAGGAGACACTGATCACTCCACCCTTGTCCCCTCCACTGGCTCCCAAAGCCTCCCAAAGCCCCTGCTGGGAGGGCTGCCCCGTGGCGCCCACTCTTAACCAATGACTGACAATGCGAGGGCTTTGACACGGGGCCTCTCAGAGAGGTTTGAGCTGGTGCTGCTGGTCTGTGGACCACACCTGGGGCAGCAAGACCCTCGGGTGGGTCTTCCCCCAGCTCCGCAGAGGGATGGTGCAGCCCTGTATTCAGCGAGGCAGTGCAGGGGCGCATCTCTTGCTGAGATGGCTGCCATGTGTGCAGAGGCTAAAAGCTTCTGAGAAGGGGGGTTGCTCGAGTATTAAAGTGACACCAGCCGCTGTAACAGGTCAGCCCTGAATCTCGGTGACTAAACCCGACACAAGCCCGTCTCCTCATAGCGTAAGGTCCAGTGTGGAGGCTGGGGCCATGTGGTCCTTCAGACAGTCAGGCTGATGGAGAACCTGCCATCTTCAGCATGAAGCTTCCAGCAGCCCTGGGCCTTGGCGGTCACAGGAAGATGGAGGAAAGAGCGAGGAAGAGACCACCCCCCCCCACATTGGCCTAGAGGTGACACACCTCTCTTCTGCTCATTCCATTGGCAGGAACCGTTCTGGTGTCTGTCTGTTGCCTCCACCTATAATTGACATCATTTTTTTACATTAGCAGGAAACTAGAGAGAAGCAGCAAGTGTAGGGAAGCAAGATTCCAGAGGCCAAGAAAATGTGCTTGGGTAAAAGCAAAGAACACCCACTGTCATGATTCCATGTTTGGAACCTTTCTGTTGCATTTTTACACATAGGCTTTGAGAGATGCCTGCCTGTAGCAAATTCCCCATCAACATTTTTCTTCACATTGCAGGTGCCACAGCCCTGATTTCTGCCGAAAGAGGGATTTTTCACGGAGCAAACCATTTTGGTAGGTGTCATGGGGGGTGGTGTAAGGCTGCGTGCAGACACCCACACTCCCTGCTTGGAGCTGCCTGTCCCACCTGGTCACCCAGGGGGCCGGGAGTGCTTGGGAAGGACTTCTTTTGCATCCTGTTTTCAAAGTATGTCCCCGGTTTACAATGTGAAAAGTACTTCCTTCAGTACTTCCAAATTATTATTTTTTCCCTATTCTCTTCACCCAACGTAGTTTTCCACTTTTTTCTCCTTTTATCTGTTCATGAATTGATATCTGGTTCACCAAGTCTTCATTTCAGAAATGCACAAACTTACTAACCTTACAGCCAAAATATAGACACCCACTCACCTCTTCCAACCCCCAAATGCCTTGGTGTCGGGACCACAGCTTTATGGCCTCTTCTGGAGGAAATTTCCTCAGCTGTCAGTCCACAGACGGTCAAGTGGCCTCTGAGAAAAGCGCCCATCTTCTAGAAGGATAATTCTGCCCTAGTTAGAGCCTGAGCATCAGTCCTTGCACAGTCATTGTTGTGATTTTTATGATTAACATTTGACAGCTCATCCATTTATTCATTTGCTTACTTATTTATCCCAGATGTTAGAGTTTCTGCATGTCATTATGAGACTTCGCCAATACCTGTCAAAATTGCAAGCTGTCTTGCGGGAGGAGAGCATCAAAGAGCTGCTAGAAAAATAAAGGGAGTGTGAGTGAATCACCTTCCTAGCACCGAGGGGTGAACCAGAGAGTTAAAGGGAGGAAAGAAGAAACGAAGAGAAACCTGGGGTAAAATTCCTCTTCAAATGTGCGATGCGGGAGACCCCCAGCCCAGCTCTACTCTCCAGGCTGGCGGGCTGGACCAGATCTCACCCTCCATCCCCTGTAAACCACACAGGCTGGACCCAGGTGCACCAGCTTGTGCCAAAGGCTCCAAGGTCCCCCTGATGTACACGGTGTGTCTGACCCCACCGGTGGAATCAAAAAGCCACAAGCAAGGTGGCTTTGTTCCCAACCTTGTTTATATCCTTTCTTAAAATTGTTCTTATCTGTTAAGAACTTGTTATCAACGTTGTATAATTTCCTTGAACATTATCTAAAGCAGCGAAATACGAGCACAAAAGGAAAGAAAGTGATTGCTTGAACAAAAAGAAAGTTGAATGCTTTGGAAAGAATCCCCAGCCTGAGCCCTCCATAACCCACAATTAACTTGTAATTTACAAGAACAATACATTATAAGCAGGCACAGTCCAGGGTCTTTTATTAAAAGGGCAACTGTTAAGATATTTTAAAAGGGGGTAAAGGTTAATAAATCATAACATATGCAAATGACAAGAAGAGCCAGTTCATAAAAGGAGCCTGTATACAGGGCTGGTAGAAAGGTTCATTGTACGTAGTTATCACAGATGTGCAAATTAGAACTAGAATTTACTGTTTCATACAAAATTGGCAGATGAAAAATAAAATAAGACAGTGCTACAGAGGATGATGTGGGGGCCACTTTCATTCTCTCTTGAAATGAATCTGTACTGAAAACGTTTCCTTAAAAGCACCTGGTTTGTATGTATCAAGAGCCTTGCAAACTGTGAATTCCTTTAAACTGAATGTTCCTGCTCCTAGTAATTTATTCTAAATAATGTGATATATGGTCAAAGATGTATGCACAAAGACATGTATCACAGCATCATTACAGCAAAAGAGCTGAAGCCACCTAAACGTGCTAAATTAGGAGAAATACTACATATTTATATTTACATGTGCACATATATGGAAATTACATAGCCATTGAAGATCAGATACTTGAACAACAGTAAATGATGTGTGGAATTGCTTACTTTATAATTTAAACAGAAAACAGAAGCTTACAAAATTAGGTGTACAAAATGATGTCATTTTTTTGGTTAAAAATTACCCTAACTATTCATGTTTATGAATCAAAAAAAAAAAAAAGGAATAAGGAAATACACTAGAATGTTGACTAGGATGTTGAGATTATGTTCCTCTTTTATATTTTTATTTACTTTTCTGATTTTCTGCAGTGAAGATATGTATACCATATATATCTCATATATATGTTACACTACAAGAAAAATGTTTTATTTTTAAAAAGGCGCTAACAAGAAGCAACATGTCACACACACACATTCCAAAACTAGCTGGGTGATGTTTCCTAGTCCCAAATGCAGCCCTTGCAGTTTAAAGTGACAGGCGTCAGAGGAAAGGCTCGTTTTGGTGGCTCTAATCTGGGAGACCACATGACTTCACAAATCTTTCCAAAGGTGTTTTTCCAGATGAATTTCACTTTCTATAAAGAAAAACACATATGACAGAGTTTATGGAATAACACATTTAAAGCCGATTATTGGATGGCTGGGTAGTTGGACGCTACCTCATATTTCATTGGCACCGAGGTCCTGAATTCCACCAAATGCTCCAGCACAGACTCCCAAGGCCTCAAGCCTTTTTTTTTATGGACGACACCACTGTGTCTGTGGTCCCAACGACTTCAACTAGCAAACTGGAGTAAGAAGGCCTCGGCATGCTTCGCAAGGTTAAATCCAGCCCAGGGTTAATAATAAAGTCCTCGGATGATTTCTTTCCACTGAAATCCTGACAAACCCCCAAACAACAAGGGTACCCAAAAGTACAGATGGATTTGAGAATGTCTGCGAATCCAATAACTGCAAAACTTCATCTGTGAATCTCATAATTAACTTCGTTTCCAATTAAGCACCCAGAACACACCTGAGTGATCATTCCCACCAACATCACTTAATTACTCAGTTTCCTTGCTCAAATTATCCCAATTTTCCCAAACATCACAGACAGATGTATTTGGAATAATCTACATACTAGAGAATGAGAAATGGGTGAATAGAATATAGACTCTTCTTTAATTCAGAGTTCCAAAGATCACAACTCCCACTTACCCACATGGAAAACACATTGTTTTTAGAAATGAAAGTACCAAAAATGGTTCTTTTATTTTATTAAGTTAAAATATTATCAGGCTTCCCTGGTGGCGCAGTGGTTGGGAGTCCGCCTGCCGATGCAGCGGACACGGGTTCGTGCCCCGGTCCGGGAAGATCCCACATGCCGCGGAGCGGCTGGGCCCGTGAGTCATGGCCGCTGAGCCTGCGCGTCCGGAGCCTGTGCTCCACAACGGGAGAGGCCACAGCAGTGAGAGGCCCGCGCACCGCAAAATGCCTGCCCACCTGCACGGAGGCCCTGCGTCTGGGCGGCCTTCAGGGCGGGGCTGCACAAGGCCGATGGGAAGTGGGGTGGCTGGAGATGCCTGTCTCCTAGCATCGGAAGAGTTGTCGGGAGAGAGGTGGATTCCATTGAATATGTGGCTTCAAGAGCTGAACTAAAAACTGAGGATGGAATTGAAAAGGAGGAAGATTTCAGCTCCACGTCAGCAGGCCTTGCAGGGAAGGGGACCACTGAAGGCAGGGTGGGAGCGGATGGGGCTTCAGCACCACAAAGTTGAGGTGACTGAACTCTTATCGTACAACAAAGGAAATACAGTGCACATTGGCAGAGTTTAGTGTTTAATAAGAGACCTGTGCAGGGTGTCGGAAACAATCTCCTCCCTTTGCAAATGGGAGGCCCAGGTGGTTACGCCGGAAATCACACACAGAGGCGGGCCCTTCCTGGTGGCTGAGGCAGTGTCCCTGCACGAGGATGCAGCCGCACGACTGCTTTTTCACTGGAAATGGATACAGTCTGTGTCTCCACCTCAAACCCTGGTGGGGCATGTGCATTGAATGGACGACGAACCAATTCCATGAAGTCCCTGATGCTTGCAAAGCAGTGATGCGACGAGAGGAAAAGGATTCCAGCCCTGAGGTTGAGGACATTATCTCCGGTTCAAAAGAAGAGAAATTACATCAAGTGAAAACAATCGCACTGCAAGGCAGTTTATACGAGTCAAATAGTTGGTTTGGACGCCGAAATCTAGGAATTCTGAGGGAGAGAGGCTGGGTGGGAGCAGGGAAGACGCAGGACTTGCCGGCCAAGTGCGATGGGAGGAGCGGGTGAGAGGGAGGGGCCCCGGGAGTGGAGCCGGGGGAGGGTGGTGGCCCCGTCAGCCCGGCTGCTAGGACCTCCTGTCTTTCCCGTTCAGAGGTCCTGGGCTCAGTTTCACTTGCTCCCAGGGAGGCAGTTAACCCACGGTACGTAGAAGGCTATGCGGTGTATGTGTGTGTGTTTAACTGAGTCACTTTGCTGCACGGCAGACACTGGCACAACATCGTGAATCAACTACGTTTCAATAAAAAAAAGAATATCGGTATTTTTCCCATTAGTACATCTCGTATAGTCAAAGGCTAAGAAAATATGAAGGAAATAATAAAGTTAAAGCAACATAAAAGAAAAAAAAGAAGGCTGTGTGGGCAGTCCTCACAGCCTCCTTCCCCACACAGGCCCCTTCTCAGAGTGGCTCTGCCGAGACCCCCGGCAAAAGTCTGGCACTTCTCACCAGGATGGTTGGACGGCGTGTCCTGACACCCGGGGGCGTGTGCGCAGCAAAGCCCGTCAGAGAAAGTGCTGAGGCTCGGAGAGTGTGTTCACTTCACCCCAGCTCAGGGCCGGCGGGAGAGGAGTTTGCGGTCGCCATGTCTGAAAAGGGATTTCTGCAGGATGTCTGTGGGACTTCAGAAACTCAAGTTGACAACGTCGACTTTTCCTGGCACAAATGTGGATCCCCGACACGGGGACCCTGGTACTCAGCTACCAGACGCAGCCACAGAGAGGCTGCTAGTGCATCTTACTCAGTTAGAAAGAGCTTTTTCTTGCTATCGAGGCAGAGGAGGAAATAAAGACACTGAAAGCAAAGCAGGGAATGACTGATCAGGGCCTGTTAGGTTACAGGCTTGCCCAGCTTCCCCCTCTCCCTGAATATTTACAAGGAGAGCAGACAGAGTGAATCTGAGACCTCGCAACCTGCCTCTCTAAAGCACGTGTTACCTTTTCTTTTTTCCAAACGGAGGGTGCAGTGACCACCCTCCCCCCGCCGCCGCCCTTCATCATGAGGGGATGGCAGGAGGACAGCTCCAGGTAAACAGTTTAGCTGGTTTTCCGAGCAGATGATGCCCTGACTATAAAATAGCTGTGAGCTGGAAGGAAACTCCTGCCAACAAGCAAGAACAATCCAGAGGCTCAGATGAGCAATGTCCCCTCCAGCGCCCCTGCCCAGCCGAGCGCAGGTGTTCTCCAGAAAAAGATGGCATTTTTAGTTCTGGGAACACATTTTTTAAAGACGGGGGTCTTGTTTACAGCCCCGCTTGTTTCCCACTCAGGACCCCCGAGCCTGAGTCTCTGTTTATTGCACTGTTTGTGTTCATCCTCTAAGAACACAGATGCGGTTTATTCAGGGACCATCAAAACTGCAGTCCCGAGAGGGTCCCACGTCCAGGGAGAGAGCCCTGTTGAGGTCTCCTGTGCACGCGCTGACTGCTGCAAGGAAAATTAATGATATTTCTGCAACGCCCCGGGGAAGGGGAATTTCCATTTTTTGCTTCTCAGAAAGCTCTGCCGTGAGATTTCTCTATTGCAGTTGAATCTGTTCTGCCCCAGGGATGCCGCTTTACCAAGTCTGGGACTGGGGAACCCAGAGGCCAAGGGGAGGGTCCTGCGTGCATAAGCGTCTTTGGGCCACATGCTCGGGCAGAAAGAGCCAGCCTGGGTGCGGTGACCCGGTGACCTGGACGGCAGGTGCCACCTGCTCACGCCGCAAACGCTCCTGCAGAGTCCATGTGCTTTACTGTCTGGGATGAGCTGCAGCCTGAGGAAGGGCGGAGGGGCCAGAGCGCGAGGCAGAGCAAAGGCAGCTGCACCCAAATGAAAAATTCACGAGATGTGGCGCCACCACCTGCTGCAGAACAGTGCCTGGCGCCCAGCAGATGTTTAACTTGGACAAAATAACGTCGACAGAGAAGGCATAAAGATGCACGTTTTTAGAGAAAAACAAACAAAATACTTAGCCGGATGACTCTATGATTCAGCATCCTTTCTAGGAGAGGTTTCCTTTTCAGGCAGCTCTCCTCGATTTGGGGCACACAGTGTGACCCCGCTGCAGCCCTGGCTCTCCCAGGGCTGAGCTTCCTAAGCTCTGACGGGCTGTCCACATCTAAGGAGCCCTTCGGCAAGACTGTGAGATGTGGGCCTCTGGAGAGGAGAAGTGACCGAGGATCCCGGTCCTTTCCTGTCTTCCCTGCATTTTTATCCTGAGGTCACCTATTGTTTACGAGGGCTTGAGGATGCCGTGTGGCCAAGAGAAGCCACAGCAGAGAGGAGCTGAGGCCTCCCACCCTCCCATCCACGTGGCCCCCCAGGGAGTCAGAGGCCGGGCCCCTCCTCTTCCCTCCCAGCTCAGGCAGCACCGCGAGTGTCTATAGCTCCTTTATCTCCATCATCTGCTTCAGCAGAAGCCGTGGCATCACTTCCGAGCCTTGTTGGAGCCTATCTTGGAAGCAGCAAGCCCTCCAGATGGTTAGCATGGCCAGTCACCCCTTCCGCAGAGCACGCTTGTCAGCCCCGCGCCTCTTGGCATCACAGGGACCCACATCTTAGTAAGTCGCTCTGGGAGAGGAAGAAAATTTTCTGAGAAAGCAAAGCTCTGTCCTTACCATGTGTAAAAGCCGGTGGAGAAATCTTATCTGGAGAGGTTGTCTTTCCATCAGACAGCCCTCATTTTTGCCTTGGCACCACAGTCTGGCGGCTCCCTCACCAATACCACCAGTGTCCAACGAGAGACGTGAGTTAAGGAGATGCCCTATTGTTCTCGGAGCCGGGGTTCCAGGCCCAGCGCCCTCTCTGGAACATCATTTCCTGGAAGGCAAGGTGGGGTGAAGGACTCTCATTCGTCTTTGGATTTCCGTCTTCTAGCACATGCCTGGTGCATAGGAATAAATAATGAATGAATAAATAATGGGATACATGAATGACTAGGCCGGTTGTTATATAATAAAGACAGAATCCAAACAGCAGCAGCTGACGCCCTTGCCGATCAAAGAGACAGGAGGCATCACAGCATCCAATGTGCTGCTTTAATTGTGCACCTACTATGTGCGGAGCAGGTTGCAAAAAAATGGGCTTCACCGGGTTCCGCTGCATATTTCAGGCATAAACTTTCCTAAAATAGTTTTGCTGAAGCATTTGTCTCCCCTGGTTCTCACTGTGGCCTGGGAGAGCGTGTCTCTGTCACGTGTGTGAGTATGGGGTCAAGGCGGCCGGGACGGAATCACTGCAAAGCCACTCATCTGTTAAAGGGTCTGCTGTAAGCCTCCGGTGGACTAAGCGAGACTGCATCTTCTCAGCTCTCAGTTCACCTGATTTTTCATGTGAAATGAACATTCCCTGCTCTTCTCTATCATCCCTTGGGGAGACACTTCTGTGTCCACTGTTGTCTTCAGCAGCAGGAGTATAAACAGATCGATGGTGTGAAAGATGCCACCGTGAACAGTGCACCATCTGTCGGCATCTTCAGGGCAGCCCCATGCCCCCCGCAGGAGCACATTGGTCCCCAGGGCACAGATGATGGATAAAACCTGGAGTGTTTAAGATGGGCAGAAAGGACTTGGCGGCTTTGCTAAGATAAGTACTGGCAGTGGCCATTCCGGGTCTGCAGAGAAGATCCTTATTAGAGGAGAAAACTACTGATCTACTTGGAGAGCGTGGCTTTCATCTATTTTAGGTCCTTAGCTATTTGTCTTCAGGCCCAGCCCAGGGCCAGGAGGAGAGGCACTGCTCCCTAAGATTAGAATTACTTGGCGTGAGAGCTCCCGGCTTCTGCCCCAGCCGGGGCCTCTCCACCTTCTACTTGCGTGTTGGAAAGTATCTCAAACCTCCAGATTTCATTGTAAAATGGAAGGGCAGGGTGCTCTGTGCACAGTGCAGATTTGTTGAACCGACGAATGGCAGTGACCCTGGGTTGTCCAGTGCCCCAGAGGGTTGCTCTGTGGTCCAGCGCGACGGTCCCTAGGCTCTGGCCTGAACCCCTGGGAATCACACGAGGGCTTATCAAATGACAGCGTGCCGGCCCCTCACCCTCAGATTCGATTCAGCAGGTCTGCGGCGCAGAGGAGAGCCTGCGTTTCTGACAGGCTCCCAGGAGCTGTGGACACCGCGGGCCCAGGACCAGTGGGTTAGGAGGCGTGAGGCGAGTGATCCCTGGTTGCGGTCCGGCCCTTCTGCTTCCTGCGGCGTGATCCTGGCAAACTTCCTTATCCTGTCCAAGGCTCCGTTTCCTCGTCTGCCTCACAGGACGGCCGTGAGGACTGAGTGAAGAATAAGGGGTAAACCTTGGCACGCAGCCCTATTGAGAGCTCTTATCCACCCATAAGTGCTGGAAGCTTTAACCCCTCCCGCGCCCACAGCTGAGTTCAAGCGTTGCTCAAGAACCTTGTGCCTTTGGGGTGAGCGGGAGGGGACACAGCCGAGGTCTCTGGGTGGTGAGGCTTAGGGTAATCGGAAGATCAGACGCCAGGCAGGGTGACCAAAGCAGGGAGGCCAGCAAGGGGCAGGTGGGAGTCCCTGGGGACTGAGCCACGTGTCGGCAAAGGACCATGGCCTCGGGGTCAGGAGGCCCACCCTGGCCCCAGCCTCGTGCCGGCCGCTGCATGCCCTCGGCTCCCTGAAGTCTCTGGGACATAATTTTCTCATTCACCATCGAGGAGGTTGGGTCGGTGACCTCTCAGCCCCGGAAGCTGTGGACTCAAAGGCTGAGTGTCTCAGCTGGAGTGGGAGATGTGCAGGGCAGGGGTCGGGGGGCAACTCCTCAGAGATGGAGGGGGGCCTAGGGGGCAGGGCCTGGGGGAGGGAAGGGGGTGGGCAGGACACAGAAGGGAGGGTGGGAAGGGAAACTTCATAATCGGTGTGGCTGCAGCACACTGAAGGGCCAGGTCAGCGGGAAGGGAGCCACACAATTCTTAGTGAGGGTTCTTTTTGGACCTAAAGAGTAAGAGCACAGGACAAAGGATATGGTGGCCCTCGGAGGTGTGTGTGGTCCCCGTGGGGTCCCTGTCATCCCAGGAACCCCTGAAGTTTGGTTAAATGTGCTCAGAGGCCATGAAGGGTTGAGACATAACTGGTCTTCCCATAACAGCAACAGACAGTGGCAATTGTTGAAAACTATTCCTGTGATGGTTTCCATCTTGCCTTTCTTCCTGATGGAGAATGTACACGTGATGTGTTAAGAAATGCACCGGCCACAGTTTTCCGGTAGACTGAGATACAAAGGGCTGGACAGTTGGTATTATCAACTCTTTACCCATAAAATTCCCAAAGAAAATCATGCACAGGTGATAATAATGCATCTTTGGGGATGAAAAAGGACTCAAGTAAGGTTTCCTCCCAGGTCAGGTGGAAACTGGCCTTGGGCCGGGCTGAGTGCTTCATCCCGGGAGCTCAGACTGGAGAAGGGCCCCCAGTGAAGGAAGGGGTCTTACTGGGGGTGGCAGAGAGGGGGCAGCACCTGTTAGCTCTTCCACGAGGCATGGATGGGACATAGGAAGCCGGAGGAGAGGGGGCCGGAACTGCAGGGAAACGGGAGGGCGGGAGGGAGAGGGGTCTTTCTCAGCCTTTGCTCCCACAGCCCACCCTGGACTGACCCTAATTCGAGAGTAAGAGCTCATCTTTCACGTGTGATCGTACATATTAGCTCATTAGCCCTCAAAAAAGCCCGTTTCCGTTATCCTAACTTCGAGACAAGGAAATGGAGACACAGAGAGGCTGGGCGACCCGTCCACGTCCAAAGGGGTGGGAGCAGGCCTGGCTCCAGAGCCCCTGCTGTCAGGCTGGACCCTGTCCTTCCAGGTGGGCCACCGGGAGCAGGTCACCAGGGCTGTGGCCGTGACAGCAGAGAAGAGAGAGATGCCCGTGACCACCGACGTCTCTCCTCCCTCTTGGTCCTTAGCGGTAAGGAAGCCCCTTGTCAGGGGTCTGTGATGAATTCTGTGTATACAGTCAGGATCACGCACGAAAGGAGCTTTTGTCGATAGTTATCCCCGTATTTACAAGCCTTTTTTCACGCATGCCAGAGGGGAACCAGTTGGGTAGTCAGCTGGGAAGCAGGAGTGGAGAGGGGGTGGGCAGCTTATGAAAAAGTGAGTAAATCATTATCTTTATTTAAGCACCTGCCTGCACTGGGCACTTTATCAAGCAAATTACAGAGAGGCTTTGTTAATGAACAGCCAGGATCGGCCCTCAGCCTTCCTGGCCCCGTTCCCCCCTACTGTGAACCTTCACAGGCAGGGAGGCCGGAGCCCCCAGGAGAAGCAGTGACAGCAGGGGGGCTGGGGAGTGCAGGCCTGCGGAGTGAGGGCTCTGGCACTTAGCCCTCAGCCTGCACATATGCCCTGGAATCACCTCTCCATGTGGGGTTTCATAATCAGCCTGCCCTGCTCCATGGAAAGATTGGGGAGGTGGGGTGCATCTATATGTGGTATCTCTCTATCTACCATCTATTGCTATCCAGCTAGTTAGCTATCTAATCTATGCATAATATAATCAATCATCTATCATATCATCTCTATCATGTATCTATCATCTATCTATCCATCTACCTACCCACCTTCTATCTATCATCTATCTGCAGTGAGGACACAGATTTGTCACAATTTGTTACAACCTATTCTACCTCAAAGAGTCTAAAACTAAATCCTATTAATCATTTTCTCTAAAGGGTTCATCCAGCCCTTCGGCCCCGGCCCCTTCTGAGTGTTCTGGGCCACACGTTTTCCACCTCCTCAGGCCTCAGGGTCCTTCCATTCCCCACCTGCCTCCTCAAGGCCAGTGGTCTGTCCACTGTGTGTGGCCTGGGCACTGCTGAGGCCTCTCTCGTCTCCTAAGCTCCTCTCTCACATGCCCTGTACTCGCCCTGCACTCAGTCGGCTGCCCGGCCCGTCTTGGTTACATACCTTGACCCCTATGTCCGGGCCACTTTCTCTCCACCTAATCACCCGGGACCAGCGTCCCTGGGAAGAGGTTTTTCTTGGTGATACCAGCCGATGCCACCTCCCCTCCTTAGGATTTGTCTCCGGAGCACACCATTCGCTCCGTGTTAAATGTCCCGTTCTCTCTGCCCAGCTCTGCACACTAGCTGATTATATGCACACTTACATCCAGGCGGATGGAGAGTTTTGCCATATCGGTCCAAGGTGATTGCATGTGTGTGTACGTCTTACTTAACCCACTGGTTTATGAGTTCCTCTAGGGCTATACTTTCTAAGAGCTGGCACAAGTGTGAGAAATAATAATCATAAAATAATATAATAGCTGGATAGATAAACTGTGGTCCATTCAGATAATGGAGTATTATTCAGCACTAAAAAGAAATGAGTTATCAAGCCATGGAAAGACATGGAGGAACCTTAAATGCATGTTACTAAGTGAAAGAGGCCAACCTGAAAAGACTACAGACTATGCGATTCCAAGTAAATGACATTCTGGAAAAGGCGAAACTACGGAGACAGTCGAAGGCTCATTGGTGGCCAGCGGTAGGGGAGGGGGAGGGATGAGTAGGCACAGCACAGGGGATTTTTAGGGCAGTGAAACTACTCTGATTGATATAATAACGGTGGATATATGTCATTATACATTTGTGAAAACCCGTAGAATGTACCGAGTGGATCCTTGTGGAAACTGTGGACCTGGGTGATGATGTATCCATACAGTCATTGTAACAAATGTGCCATCCGATGGGGGAGGTGGGGGGCAGGGGAGACTGTGCACATGTGGATTATATGGGAAATTGCTATACCTTCCTCTCAATTTGCTGTGAACCTAAAAGTACTCTAAAAAATAAAATCTGTTTAAAAACTTATTTAATAGCTAGCATGCATTGAGGACTTTCCTATGTCCTCACACAGAGCACTCTGCCTATATTGTCTCATTTAATCACACCAATGACTCTGCAAGCTGGATACCATTATCGGTCCTATTTTACAAATATGGACACTGGGCTCAGAGAGGTTTAGAAACTTGTTCAAGGTCACACAGTAAGTACTGGCTCCATAGGCTAGGAAAAGTAGCCTTCTTTTCAAAAACAGCCATTTGGGCCACAGGGTTGAGATGGCAGAAGATTCTGGGAGGCTTTTGCCACTGCTCTGCGTGTGACAAGTGGCCGACTGCGCTGTCTCTGTGGGACGCAGATGAGGTTCATTACAGAAAACGGAGAGTGTCTGCCCCTTGCCATCCGTAAACAGTGCGTCAGTGGCTGGAGTGGGAGGAGTGAGATCACCAGGCACCTCTCCGTAAACAAGAGTGTCTCCTTTGTCTGGAAGGAAGATTCTGCAAGGGCAGGTGGCTAGGACATCTCCTCCCCCAGACCTAACCTGCATTTTCTCGTGCCGCCTGTCTGCCTCTCCGTGGTGGTTTAGGGTAAACACTTCGTAGGTGGTTTAGCCAACTCCTGATTATTTCTGAGAGGCGTTTTTCTCCTGCACGTTTTGACCCTTGGATGTTCTCAAGTTTTTCTGGAAAGTTCTTGTCGTTTTCTTTAGCTATCAGAACGTGCTCAGTAACGTTTAGCGTCCTGTTGACTCTCCAGCTTCCACTGACTGCGGGCTGGTGGTCGGAGGGAGGCCGGACAGAGGACGATGTGCCCGCGGTGCGGAGGGGGGTTCAGACGCCCCAGGTCGGGTCGGCCCTCACAGGCCCCAATGCGAGAGCTTTTCGCGCCTCAGGAGGTACCAGCCCGGCGACTGTCGAGCCCCCAGTGCAGAAAGGGCTGAGACTAGAGCCCAGAGCTCCCACCTCCCATCTGAGCTCCTCCCCAAGTACCCCCTACACCTGTGCCGCCGCCTCGCTCTCTCCCAGGTGGGCTCACACTCTCAGCTATGGCTACACCTGGGCACCTGCCCCGAAGCTCAGCTCGGGCTGGACGGGGGGCTGCGTGCATTGCAGGCAAAGGAAACCAAGGAGCAGCGGACAGAGGACGCCACCCAGAGTGTTTGCTCTCGGCCGTGCTCCCTTCAGAGACCCGCGGACAGGGGGGCTTTATCCTACTTAGGGGAGAAAAAAACCTCCTACTGAGTGTCAGCACAAAAACACCTCACACGTCTTAAAGTGGCATCCGCATGATCAAAAATCACTTCTTTGTCTGAGAATTAAAGTAACAGGAGGGAGCTGGGACCAAGGTTGCAGGCTGAGCCGTCTGCAGCCCCAGAGCCACAGAAGGGCTGGTGGACACGGCTCTTTGAAGGGAAGTGTCCGCGGATGTCGCCTGGGTGGGCCGGCTGTTCGGGACCCTAGTTCCCAGGATGGTTTGGACTTAGAGGAAGCTGGAGGAACTTTCTCTGCTCAAGGAGCCTGACGCTCCTTCAAAGAGGCTGGAAGAGGCCGCCCGCCCCGCGAGGACCGTCCCAGCATCGCCCCTGCGATGGGCCCCCGCTGGCCCCCCTCGGTTTGGATCCCCACGGCAGAAACACAAATCCCTAAAAGGCCCCTCTACCCATGACCCTGTTCTTTTGTCACCATCTGACAGCTGCCATGGCCACCACCTTCCATCACCACGGATGGACCCCTGGGGTCTCCTGCCTCCTTCTGGACCAGTGGCTCCCTCTCTCTTTTGCTGCCAGCTTTCAACGTTTTGGAGATGCATGTCCTAGAACTAAATATTGTCGGAGCCTCGGGGCCCATCAGACAAGGCACCACAGGTTCATGTTTCAGGTTTACTCAGAGCTGCCCTCAAACTAGTTTAATGTAAAAGCATCGGGGGAGGGGGTGGCAGGAGATTCCGAATAACATTCCAAGAGCGACTTGAAGATTTACTACTGGGATCATGGCATGTAGCACTCGTGTTCTACAAATGGGTCTCGGCTTTATATAGTGTGTGTACGTGTGTGTACAGGGTGTACATGTGTGTTATACAGTTTATATAGTGTGTGTATATGTCTGTGTATAGTTTATATGGTGTGTGTATGTGTATATATAGTGTGCATACGTGTATGTGTGTATATGGCATGTGTTATATACAGTTTATGCAGTGTGTGTACGTGTGTATACAGTTTACATAGTGTATAGATGTGTGTGTTATTTAGTTTGTATAGTGTGTATACGTGTGTTATACAGTTGATATAGTGTGTGTATGTGTATAGTGTGTGTACGTGTGTGTACACGGTGTACATGTGTGTTATATAGTTTATATCATGTGTGTACATGTGTGTTATATAGTTCACATAGTGTATAGATGTGTGTGTTATTCAGTTTGTATAGTGTGTGTACGTGTGTTATACAGTTGATATAGTGTGTGAATGTGTATATATAGTGTGTGTACACGGGTGTATAGTGTGTACGTGTGTGTTATATAGTGTGTGTATAGTTTATAGGGTGTGTGTATGTGTATGTATGTATATGGTGTGTTATATACAGTTTACATAGTGTGTGTACGTGTGTTAGAGGGTTTATACAGTGTGTGGACGTGTGCGTTGTACAATTTAAACAGTGTATCAGCTTATATACTGTGTGTGTGTGTGTGTGTGTGTGCGCGTACGGGCGTCTGGGCAGCGGGTACGTCTGTAAGGCACCTGAGATTGGGCCGTAGCCCCTGGGACATGGGTTTCTGTGGCTGAGAGCAGGTCTCCTGCTGGAACCTGAGACCACGTCTAGCAGAAGGAGGCCGTGGCCTGAGGCCTGGAGAGATGAGGTATCGAGTGGATACGCTCTGGGTCAGGCGGCCGCAGGGAAGCAGATGTGCTTTCTGAGGAAGGAGGAGACCAGACCCTGACGAGATGACCTCCAGGAGATGGTCTGCAGGGGGTACAGTGAGTGCACTGAAAAGCCAAAAAGGGCAAAGATGCCCTGAGTGAGCAACCACTTCCCGCTGCCCGCCAAACAACGGGAAAAGTTTGAACCTGACTTTTTATTAAGGCAAGTTTTCAGTGGTACTCTCATCATCCAAAAATAAAACGTTATCAGGAACAAGACTCCACCGTTAAATTGCAAGACTACACCTGCAGCGACGGAAAGTCATGTGGTGGCTGAGACTGTTTACGACTGTTTACTTTTTTTTTTTTTTTTTTTGGTAACGTCTATTTGTAGAGATTCCTCTTGATTTCCAAATGCAAGGTCTACAAATGCCAAATCTGTTCTTGGTGACTAATGTCAGAAACATCTGGCCACTGAAACTCACCTCCTGGTTGGGGAGTGACGAGACCAGCCTTGGGGAAGACTTCAGTAAAACCCAGCTTTTTCACACAAATCCAACTGGCCTATGAGACAGTCACGTGACATCATGACCAGAGGCTGCAAACTAGATTTTTAAGAGGTATCCTTTTGCGCACACCTTAATATTTACAGAAAGTCTTTGTGATTATATGATCAAAGAAGAGAGTTCCTTTGCTTCCATTATGGCTTTGGGAATTTTGACCTAAAAATTTCCATTGTGGTTCCCTGATGGCCTAGTGGTTAGGATTCCAGGCTTTCACTGCTGTGGCCCAGGGTCAATCCCTGGTCGGGGAACTGAGATAAAAAAAAAACCATTTCCACTGCCCTTTAGCATGGTTCTATGTTGGGGTAAAAAAGTTTCATCTTAGTCTGACTTCAATCTTCTCTGACTTAAAAAACTTAGCCTTTGTTCTAAAGTTGTACTGTATTTGATAAATGTTTCCTATAGCATATCTCGTTTATTTTCTGAAAATTCTAGTCTGTGCTTTAAAATATCAATTAAATATGAGGGGTTTTGTGTAAGCATATAATTACATATTTGGAAATATGTATAACTCATAAAAGTAACCAATATAATTATTTTCATAAATTTCCTGCCACATTTTTCTTAAAGGGCACTTTAAAAAAGAGTGTCATGTTTTAATTCAATAAGGAAATAAGCATAGAATGCATTTTAATAAAATAAATCTCTGATATCCATAATAATGTATTTTTTAAAAGCAACTTCTCAAATCTACTTTACATGAATTTTATGCTAGTAAAATATCATAGTGACATGGATAGTCTACTCCTTTTTCTTTCTCATTTAAACAATATTTTTATGTTAACATTATAATTAAAACCCCCAGGAAGCAAAAATCATATAATTACAGAAAATTATTGCCACACAAAGAATGACTAACATTTTTAAGGACGAAAATAATTGAATGTCCCTATGGATTATATGAAAATTGTTTTCACAATGGACTAAATGTTTCTGTCCCCCTAAAATTCATATGCTGAAACCAAATCCCCAAATTCATAGTGTTTGGAGGTGGGGCCTTCAGGAGGGGATTATGTCATGAGGGTGGAGCCTCATGAAGGGGATTAGTGCCCCCATAAGAGACCCCAGGGAGCTCCCCTGCGCCCTCCACCAGGTGAGTACACAGAGAGAAGTGCTGACTATGAACTAGGAAGTGGGCTCTCACCAGACACTGAATCTGCCAGCACCTTGACCTTGAACTTCCATCCTCCAGCACCTTGAGAAAGAAATGTCTGCTGTTTATAAGCCACACAGTTGATCGTGTTTTGTTTTACAGCCTGAGTGGACCAAGACAGTACTCTAATTTCACATTTTCCCATAATATCGTGCAAATAGAAGTGGATGGTTGGTGAGCACCAGTGTATGTGTTACATTCTCTGTAATCACTTGTTTGAAAGACCTTTGCCTTTTCCAGAAATGTTGGAGGGTGATCTTGTGTAGGATGGCATCTGCTGGCCTCATCCCCAATCTCTCCGTCCCCAGACACGGATGTGGAAGTTTTCTCCAATGAGTTGATGGAGGCGCTACCTGCGTGTGTAAGGGGAATACAACAACTTTTTCTGCCTTCTTTGGGTTAATTGAATACTTTTTTTATCTTCAATTTAAATTCCTCTGTTGGCTTTTTAATTATATCACTTTCTATAATCTTTTTAGTAGTTGCCCTAGAGAACACAATATCCATCCTTAGTTTAGCACAGTCTGCATAGAGGTAATATTGTACCACTTGTCATAAATTGTGAGAAATTTTGAACAATGTAATTCCACTTGCCCCCTTCCTTTGTGCTATTGTGGTCATATTTTCTGCATAAACCTCAATGCTGTGCTATAATTTTGTCTTAAACCGTTTGTTCTCTATTTTAAAAATCGAGGGAAAATTGTCTTTTTTAAAAAAAAAATTGCCAACACATTTACTATTTCCAGGGCTCTTCACTCTTTCCTATAGATCTGAGCTCCATGTGGTATCATATCTCATTAGCCTGAAGGAACTTTTTTTTGGTATTTCTTGCAGTACAAGTCTACTGGCAACAAATTCTCTCAGCTTTTGTTTATCTGGAGATGCCATTGGTAGTTCGATAGGGATTGCATTGAATCTGTAGATTGCTTTGGGTATTATAGTCATTTTCACAATATTGATTCTTCCAAACCAAGAACATGGTATATCTCTCCATCTGTTGGTATTATCTTCAATTTCTTTCATCAGTGTCTTATAGTTTTCTGCGTACAAGTCTTTTGTCTCCCTAGGTAGGTTTATTGCTAGGTATTTTATTCTTTTTGTTGCAGTGGTAAATGGGAGTGTTTCCTTAATTTCTCTTTCAGAATTTTCATCATTAGTGTATAGGAATGCAAGAGATTTCTGTGCATTAATTTTGTATCCTGCTACTTTACCTAATTCATTGATTAGCTCTAGTAGTTTTCTGGTGGCATCTATAGGATTCTCTATGTATAGTATCACATCATCTGCAAACAGTTACAGTTTTACTTCTTCTTTTCCAGTTTGCATTCTTTTTATTTCTTTTTCTTCTCTGATTGCCATGGCTAGGACTTTGAAAACTATGTTGAATAATAGTGGTGAGAGTGGACGTCCTTGTCTTTTTCCTGATCTTACAGGAAATGTTTTCAGTTTTTCACCATTGAGAATGATGCTTGCTGCGGGTTTGTTATATATGGCCTTTATTATGTTGAGCTAGGTTCCCTCTATGCCCACTGTCTGGAGAGTTTTTATCATAAATCGGTGTTGAATTTTGTCGAAAGCTTTTTCTGCATCTATTGAGATGATCATATGGTTTCTATCCTTCAATTTGTTAATATGGTGTATCACATTGATTGATTTACGTATATTGAAGAATCCTTGCATCCCTGGTATAAACCCGACTTGATCATGGTGTATGATCCTTTTAATGTGTTGTTCGATTCTGTTTGCTAGTATTTTGTTAAGGATATTTGCATCTATATTCATCAGTGATATTGGTCTGTCATTTTCTTTTTTTGTAGTATCTTTGTCTGGTTTTGGTATCAGGGTGATGGTGGCCTCATAGAACGAGTTTGGGGGTGTTCCTTCCTCTGCAATTTTTTGGAAGAGTTTGAGAAGGATGGGTGTTAGCTCTTCTCTAAATGTTTGATAGAGTTCACCTGTGAAGCCATCTGGTCCTGGACTTTTGTTTATTGGAAGATTTTTAATCACAGTTTCAATTTCATTAGTTGTGATTGGTCTGTTCATATTTTCTCTTTCTTCCTGGTTCAGTCTTGGAAGGTTATACCTTTCTAAGAATTTGTTCATTTCTTCCAGGTTGTCCATTTTATTGGCATAGAGTTGCTTGCAGTAGTCTCTTAGGATGCTTTGTATTTCTGCGGTGTCTGTTGTAACTTCTTTTTCATTTCTAATTTTATTGATTTGAGTCCTCTCCCTCTTTTTCTTGATGAGTCTGGCTAACGGTTTATCAATTTTGTTTATCTTCTTAAAGAACCAGCTTTTAGTTTTATTGATTTTTGCTATTGTTTTCTTTGTTTCTATTTCACTTAATTCTGCTCTGATCTTTATGATTTCTTTCCTTCTGCTAACTTTGGGTTTTGTTTGTTCTTCTTTCTCTAGTTCCTTTAGGTGTAAGGTTAGATTGTTTGAGGTTTTTCTTGTTTCTTGAGGTCGGCTTGTATTGCTATGGACTTCCCTCTTAGAACTGCTTTTGCTGCATCCCACAGGTTTTGGATCATTGTGTTTTCATTGTCATTTGTCTCTAGGTATTTTTTGATTTCCTCTTTGATTTCTTCAGTGATCTCTTGGTTATTTAGTAATGTATTGTTTAGCTTCCATGTGTTTGTGCTTTTTTACCTTTTTTCCCCTGTAATGGATTTCTAATCTCATAGCGTTGTGGTCAGAAAAGACACTTGATATGATTTCAATTTTCTTAAATTTACTGAGGCTTGATTTGTGACCCAAGATGTGATCTATCCTGGAGAATGTTCCATGCGCACTTGAGAAGAAAGTGTAATCTGCTGTTTTTGGATGAAGGGTCCTATAAATATCAATTAAATCTATCTGGTCTATTGTGTCATTTAAAGCTTGTGTTTCCTTATTAATTTGCTGTTTGGATGATCTGTCCATTGGTGTAAGTGAGGTGTTTAAGTCCCCCACTATTGTTGTGTTACTGTCAGTTTCCTCTTTTATAGCTGTTAGCAGTTGCCTTATGTATTGAGGTGCTCCTATGTTGGGTGCATACATATTTATAATTGTTATATCTTCTTCTTGGATTGATCCCTTGATCATTATGTAGTGTCCTGCCTTGTCTCTGGTAACATTCTTTATTTTAAAGTCTATTTTATCTGATATGAGTATTGCTACTCCAGCTGTCTTTTCATTTCCATTTGCTTGTAATATCTTTTTCCATCCCTTCTTTTAGTCTTATGTGTCCCTAGGTCTGAAGTGGGTCTCATAGACAGCATACATATGGGTCTTGTTTTTGTATCCATTCAGCAAGCCTGTGTCTTTTGGTTGGAGCATTTAATCCATTCACGTTTAAGGTAATTATCGATATGTATGTTCCTATGACCATTTTCTTAATTGTTTTGGGTTTGTTTTTGTAGGTCCTTTTCTTCTCTTGTGTTTCCCACTTAGAAAAGTTCCTTTAGCATTTGTTGTAGAGCTGGTTTGGTGGTGCTGAATTCTCTTAGCTTTCGCTTGTCTGTAAAGCTTTTGATTTCTCCATCGAATCTGAATGAGATCCTTGCCAGGTAGAGTAATCTTGGTTGTAGGTTCTTCCCTTTCATCACTTTAAGTATATCAGGCTACTCCCTTCTGGCTTGTAGAGTTTCTGCTGAGAAATCACCTGTTAACCTTATGGGGGTTCCCTTGTATGTTATTTGTCATTTTTCCCTTATTGCTTTCAATACTTTTTCTTTGTCTTTAATTTTTGTCAGTTTGATTACTATGTGTCTCGGCATGTTTGTCCTTGGGTTTATCTTGCCTGGGACTTTCTGCGCTTCCTGGACTTGGGTGGCTATTTCCTTTCCCATGTTAGGGAAGTTTTCAACGATAACGTCTTCAAATATTTTCTCGGGTCCTTTCTCTCTCTCTTCTCTTTCTGGGACCCCTATAATGTGAATGTTTTTGCATTTAATGTTGTCCCAGAGGTCTCTTAGGCTGTCTTCATTTCTTTTCATTCTTTTTTCTTTATTCTGTTCTGCAGCAGTGAATTCCATCCTTCTGTCTTCCAGGATAAGTGTATCCGTTCTTCTGCCTCAGTTATTCTGCTATTGATTCCTTCTAGTGTATTTTTCATTTCCGTTATTGTATTGTTCATCTCTGTTTATTGGTTCTTTAATTCTTCTAGGTCCTTGTTAAACATTTCTTGCTTCTTCTCGATCTTTGCCTTCCGAGGTCCTGAATCATCTTCACTGTCATTATTCTGAATTCTTTTTCTGGAAGTTTGCCTATCTTCATTTCACTGAGTTGTTTTTCTGGGCTTTTATCTTGCTCCTTCATCTCGTACATAGCCCTCTGCCTTTTCATCTTATCAATCTTTCTGTGAACGTGGTTTTTGTTCCACAGGCTGCAGGATTGTAGTTCTTCTTGCTTCTGTTGTCTGCCCTTTGGTGGATGAGGCTATCTAAGGGGCTTGTGCAAGCTTCCTGATGGGAGAGACTGGTGGTGGGTAGAGCTGGGTGTTGCTCTGGTGGGCAGAGCTCAGTGAAACTTTAATCTGCTTGCCTGCTGATGGCTGGGGCTGGGTTCCTTCCCTGTTGGTGGTTTGGTCTGAGGCGATCCAACACTGGAGCCTACCTGGCCTCTTTGGTGGGGTTAATGTCAGACTCTGGGAGGGCTCACGCCAAGGAGTACTTCCCAGAACTTCTGCTGCCAGTATCCTTGTCCTCATGGTGAGCCACAGCCATCCCCCACCTCTGCAGGAGACCCTCCAACACTAGCAGGTAGGTCTGATTCAGTCTCCCCTGGGGTCACTGCTCTTTCCCCTGGGTCCCGATGCGCACACTACTTTGTGTGTGCCCTCCAAGAGTGGAGTCTCTGTTTCCCCCAGTCCTGTCAAAGACCTGCAATCAAATCCCACTAGCCTTCAAAGTCTGATTCTCTAGGAATTCGTCCTCCCGTTGCTGGACCCCCAGGTATGGAAGCCTGACATGGGGCTCAGAACCATCACTCCAGTGGGTGGACTTCTGTGGTGTAAGTGTTCTCCAGTTTGTGAGTCACCCACCCAGCAGTTATGGGATTTGATTTTATTGTGGTTGTGCCTCTCCTACCGTCTCATTGTGGCTTCTCCTTTGTCTTTGGGTGTGGGGCATCTTTTCTGGTGAGTTCCAGTGTCTTCTTCTCCATGATTGTTCAGCAGTTAGTTGTGATTCTGGTGCTCTCGCAAGTGGGAGTGAGAGCACATCCTTCTACTCCACCATCTTGAACCAATCTCCTGTTTTGTCTTTTTTAATTCACATTTTTCTACTGAGTCTCCCCATCGTTCACTCATTAAGACCATCTTCTCCTTTGAGTTCCCAGAACATCTTTAGATGAACAGTTTTAAGGTTCAACTCCAGTGTCTGAGCCATCTCAGTTTCTCTTTCTGTTGACTACTTTTGTTCTTGATTATGGTTCACATCTTTCTATTTCTTCATTTGTTGAGTAATTAAAAACCTTTTTGCACTAAACCTTTGTGGAGGATACGTTGTACTGATTCTGTATCTCTTGCTCTAAAGAGTGTTGGTTTTGTTCTAACAGGAAATAAATTAATGGCTGACCTCCTTGCATTGTTAAGACTTGGTTTTGTGCTCTATTGGAGGAAATCTCTTCTGGTTTTTCCTTCATACTAGGGTGAATCCTCCAGCCCTGGGGCACAGAACTTACTCCTAAGGCATGGCCTTCCTGGTGTTTCAATGGAAAGCGTAGGGTGCTCACCGAACCAGCATGTGTCAGGACAGTCCCTGTGGTTTGTGGTTGGGGACAGGGAGGATTCAGCACCTCCTTTGCTCAGGATATTGTACGAAGACACACAGAGGACATTCAGTCTGGAGGGATGAGCAGAGGGGCCCCGGGGGCAGGTGAGGGGCTCCTGATTCTGGACAGATGGAGCAGTGGGTGCACAGGCAGGGAGGCCTAAGACACTTTTTTCTTCAGCACCTGCAAATTGTTCATCATGACCAGGATGAAAAATTAATGTAGGTTGCAGGAAATCATTTCAGAAAGCCAGGAGTCAGTCCAGCTGGCTCTTTCCAGGCGAAAAATATTTTGCCCCTGAGCCACGGTGGTGGACATGAGGAGAGAGGGACTCAGGGGACCCAGAAGGACCGGTGTGCTTGGGTTGGGACGGGGGCAGCTGGGGTGACTGCATCTGAACATATTTCCAGGTTTCTAACACAGGTGACTGAGAGAATAGAAACGTCTCTAAGTAACCGGAGGGGAGGTAGCTGTCGTGTCGGAGAAAAGGTAAGAAAATCCATTTTCACACTTGAGTTTGGTTGCCCTGAGGAACCAGGCGTCCCTGAGGGTGTGAGGGACCCTGGGCCCAGTTTGCATGTGTGTGTAGCCTCCATCACGTCCTTCACTGTCATTCGGCCACTGCTGCTTAGTTTCACGTCTCCCTGAGGCTACGCCCTCCAGGGCCTGTTTGATGGAAACTCACGCAGCCTCTCGCCCCCTCCACCCCCAGCTCCCTCACGCCCAGGGTGCTGGCTCCTCCCGGGACCGCCCACAGGTTTCACTGTCCTTCAATGACAGTGCTGCAGGGTTTGCAGGAAAGTGTGAGCGATCCTGCCTTTTTTGGTCTCTCGGTATTTTATGGCACAAACGTGGAGCAACACAGCCCTGCCAGGTCTCCTCTGGAACTCTCCAGGCCGCTGTAGCTGCCTCCCTGGAGCAGGCTCCCCTCGGGGTGGACGGTGTGAACGGTGTGGACGGCACCCCTGCCTGCCACGTGGGAGCCTCCGGTGCAGGGGGTAGGATGCTCCCCTAGACATCCAGGTACGGCTTCACCCGCAGAAGCATTTGGAGCCATCACAGGGAACTTTATTCAGTATCTTGTAATAACCTATAATGGAAAATAATCTGGAAAATAATATATATATATATATATATATATATATAACTGAATCACTTTGCTGTACACCTGAAAGTAACACAACATTGTAAATCAGCTATATTTCCATTAAATTTTTTTTTTTTTAAAAAGAAGCATTTGGAGTCAAAGTGTTCTCATTCCTGCCAGAGAAGAGAGGTGTTTTGAAACCGTTTATTCTAGAATAGGAATAAACGGTAATAGTCTGTTCAGTCCTAGGACTTTTCCCTCGCTCCTCTGAGGCATTTTCAGAAACACATTTCCATTTAACTTTAGCTCCCTCTTGAATATTCATCTAATCATGTTCTAAATGCCAGGAAGAGGAGTATAAATCAGTGTCGCTTCTCATCACCGACATCAATAAATTTAGAACCCAGCTAACCGTTTCAATCCTGCCCACTTTTCCTTTCAGAGGCTGTAAGGAGACAGTGAACTCCAGGTGCCGCCCAAGGGGGCTCCTGGGAGCATCCTGGGGATGTTACAGCCCCCGATGATCTGCCTTTGTTTTATAGGGTAGCGTCCAGCATGCTGACCTGGGCCTGCAGCGTGAGGCGCTGACCCCACAGTGCAGCCCCAGTGCCACTGCAGTGAATCAGTGCTTTGTGGGCACAGATGCCAACGTTCCCCTTTCTTTTTATGAAGAACGCTGTCTTTCAGGGATTGTACTTACATGCTGTAGTCAGGGGAATCTTCCACCCGTCTCCAACAATTGAAGGATAAATATGCAGCAGTGTTGCAGCACTGTTGCTTCTTTTGTTTGTTATAAACCAAAATACAGCGGGCTAGTTTTCCAGCCAGTGGAAAAATGCCTGTGTCTTAATAGAAGTAGGCATCGGTTTCATACGAAGGAAATTTGAGTGAGGACAGGGCGCCTGCTCCGTAGATGCTCTTTCCACGGCGCTGTGATCACTCTATCAAGTGTGGTCCCGGGGGCTCTGAACACACGATCCTGCAGTTTCTTGAATCAGAAATTGGGAAAACCGACCAGGGCTACTGTACGCTAACACCAGAAGCGGTTCCTGAGCCCGACATGCCCCCTGGGCGGTTTTTGGGGGCATGTGGCTGCCAGGGATGGGCAGGCCCTCAGCACCCCAGCGGCCAGCCTGGCCTCATGGCTTCGCCACCCTGCACCCGCAGATGCACGACCGGTCCAGCTGTGCAGACCTCACCTTGAACAGAAAATTCAAACAACTCTTGAGCACTTTCCTTTGTAAAGGTTCTCTGCTAACTACCCTGCCAACTTGATTTGTAGGCGATTGGCCACACGCCATTCATTTTTGCGAATCTTCCTTTATCACTGTTGAAGAGGAAAGCATCTAACTAAAACATGGCCTTTCACATTCGAACATTAGAGCCCATGATCTCGGAGAATGGAACCCTAGACGTCATTCGTGCCACACTGTCTTCTCGGGGTTTTTCCGGAGTAGATTCGGAGAAGGAGTCCAGGACAAGTAGTTTACCCGCAAGATGGTCCCAGGGCAATGAAGGGAGGCAGCAGAGGGCAGAGCTGTGGGCTGAACCTGTGTCCCCCAAGGTCATCTGTGGAAGCCCTGACCGCCCGTGTGAGGGTGTGAGAAGGTGTGACCTGTGGGAGGTGGTCGGGGGAACCAGGGTGGAGCCCTCACGCACGGGACCAGTGCCCTAGAGGAAGCCTCGTAAGATGACCTCTCTCCAACGTGCAGCAAGAAGGCATCCACCTGGGAGCCTCGAAGAAGGTTCTCCCCAGGACGAGCCACGCTGGCTGGCCCCTTGACCTTGGACGTCCAGCCTCCAGAACTGTGAGAGATAAACGCCCCTGTCCTTTAAGCCCCAAGTCTTTTTTGTCACAAGAGCCGGAGCTGATGGAGACAGTAGGTTGTTTTTAAGCAAGCCACCAACGCGGGCAGCTGGCGCTCCATCCGTCTGGGGACCCTGAGCTGCACCCTGGAACTCCAGCCTCACCTGGGTGAGAGGGAGCTGGGGTATGTGTCCACCGATTCGGTCAGTGGGTGAAAGCACGGGGTGCTGCGTGCTCCTTCTCTGGCTCTTCCAGTTGCTGGGGCTCTGAGCTCAGAGAGTGTTCTCAGGCTGAGAGACGCGGGTGGTGAGGTTGGCATGCAAGGCCCCCCACTGCGGGGCCTGAGGGGAGGGGCCTGCCCTTCCCTGTCGCCGGGGCCGTGCTGTGTAAGCTGGGCGGCTCAGGTACAAGAAGGCCATCAGTGCATGTGGGGGCTGGTGACAAGGCTGAGAGCCCTGGGAAGTGAGGTTGAGCGGGGTCATGCGGGCCGCAGAGGGGGCTCTGACCCCTGGGTGAGGCGAAGGCCGGCGGCGCTCTGAGCACAGCAGGGACGCGCTCAGACACATGGTGTAAAGGCACCACCTGCACTGAAGCTTCGGGCGGGAGCGTAGACGCGAGGAGACCGCTTAGACAGCTGTGGAGACGAGTCCCCTGCAAACGAGGACAGGGTGTGCACCCGAGCGTGGCTGGAAAGGCCCTCAAGAGTGACCTGTTGTGGTTATATTTTGAATACATCAGGAAAGGCGTCACAGGACACACGACATCCTCCCCAGGCAAACAAGCGTTGCTGTCGCCGGTGGGGAGGGACAGCGCGGGCCTGGAGTGTATTACACCTGACCTTTAGGAGACGTGGCGTCCAGCCCCGGCCAGCTCTTACCAAGGCTTTGCGGTTACGCGACTTGGGTCAAGTCAGCGCCTTACGGTGAACTCCAGTTTTCTCATCTGCAGGAACGAGCGGTCACTTCTGCTTCAGAAACCACGCTGCTCTGTCTCATTAGCACCTTCACCCATAAGGTGAGACACAGCTTCCGCGTCCGTCACTGCCCCTGGGGTCACCTCCGGGGGCCGAGCACCCCGTCCCCCAGCCCTTCGTCATGTTTCCTGGTTCTTTCGCGGGCATCCCAGCCTCATTGTGACACAGGTAAAGCTAAAATTAAATTCATACGGCTAGGTTGAGAGAAAAACGTCAGCTAGTCCTACGAAGCCCACGTTTAGCCTTTAAAGACCTTTGGGGAAGTAAAGAACTGGAGAAGAGATGCAGGGTCACCGATTCCAGAGCTGACATGGTAGACAGAAGGCAGTGTCTGTGGCGAATGCGATGAGAAATACACCAGCAGAGGAAAGGAAACAGGGAGGGAGCCCTCCTAGGGAGGGGAGGGGGCCAGATGCATCACCAATAGCGAAGGCTCAAGGTGTGGAGGGGGAAGTGAATAAAGAAATCAAAGCCACGATGTGGAGGTGCCTTGGTGCCCACGTGAATAACAGAAACTAGACTAGTTAAAACGGGGAGTGGGGCTGAGGGGAGAAGGGCTGGGTTCGGGCTCAGGGCTCTTAGGAGCATACAGGATGCTCTGAGACCTGGAAAGAACGATAAGAGAGGCCATCAAGTGTGCTGTCCATGAGCACTCACGGTGCACCTGGCTGGGTGCTAATCACCCGCCATCTAGTTCACCTCCTGCCAGCCCTGCAGGGAGGGCTGCAGGCCCACGACCCCTCACCGAAAACGCGCTGGGGAGACGTTTCAGAATTCAGTTTTTCTGACTGCAGAACAGAAACAGGGTGCCTATGTCATATATCACCCAAGCCCCCACCCACCCCCCACAGAATCCAACACGCAGCATGTACAGTCACCGGCACGAACACAGAGAGTACAGAGCCTCACGCTGACTCAAGCCAGATTTTGCCTGAAAACTCTCAGTTTTCAAACTCTCTGGATTTCCAAATCATAGATGAGGGAGCCCCATTTTACAAATTATATAATAGAGGGACAGGAAGGAGATATAAAGAGCATGGGTCACAGTCTCAGGAAGAATTGGAGGGGGAGGAAAGCAGACTCTCAGGCCCCAAGCTATGCTTTCAAACAAAACAAAACAAAACTCGAAAAGAAAGCAGCTAAATTAACATTTACAAAGGACTCACTAAATATCTAGAAAACATACCATGTACCAACTTTGCTAATTATTAAACTCAATATACATGGACATTTTAATGCACTTGAAAACAGTTTGTAGATATTTCTTGCATTTTGCAAAAATCCTCCAGCAGTTTCCATGGTTGCTGAGTCATTTGAAGATAAGTAATTTCAAAGTAGAATGATAAAAATTCTTTTAATTTTTAGAGCCAAAAATTACATTTAATAAGGCAGTGGATGCATTTTAATATTTAAAAATTTTTATTAGAGTATGATTGACATTTAACAATATATTAGTTTCAAGTGTACAACGTAATGATGCGATATTTGTGTACTTGCATAATGATCATCACAAGAAGTCTAGTCACCACACACAGTTACATGTTTTTTCCTTGCGATGAGAGTCTTTAAGATCTATTCTCTTAGCAACTTTCAACTATACAATACAGAATTGTCAATTATAGTCACCAGGCTGTACATTACATCCTCAGGAATTGTTTTATTCATATTTTTATATATATTAGGAATTCCAAAAACAGTTGCGCCTAAAATCTATAAAGGTCTTAAAACTTCTTTTGGAAGAAATGGGGTAGGAAAATATTACCTTTTATTATAAGCTCATTATTCTATTTTATTTTGAAAGCATGTACTATATTGAGGGTTGTTTTTTTTTTTTTTTTTTTTGTGGTACGCGGGCCTCTCACTGCCGTGGCCTCTCCCACTGCGGAGCACAGGCTCCGGACGCGCAGGCTCAGCGGCCATGGCTCACGCGCCCAGCCGCTCCGCGGCATGTGGGATCTTCCCGGACCGGGGCACGAATCCGTGTCCCCTGCATTGGCAGGCGGACTCTCAACCACTGCGCCACCAGGGAAGCCCGAGGGTTTTTTTTTAATGAAAAAAACTCTAACCTTCATACATGTTCCATGATGACTCAAAGATACAACTGTGTATTTGGTATAAATATTTTATGATATATTTTGATAAAATATGCCTTAACTGCCTTATTGAATAATTTACTCTGAATCTGAATGAACTCACGTGGCAGTTGATCTGTTTTTGTCTGCAGAGAAAGGATTTCTGGATTTTTTCTCCAGAGACATCCTGGGATTCGCAGTCACTTTACATCACTGGCTGCTCAGGCTGGAGCTCACAGGGCCACCTTCTGGACCACATCCTGCCCTGAGGAGAGGGCAGCAATCTGCCGCCTGAGGCCCTGCCTCTGCCTGTGGCCGCGCAGCTCCGAGGACCAGCTCACCTGGGCCAAGACGCCGAGTGCACTTGAAACCAGACTCATCTCTGGAGGCTTGGAGTTGCAGGATTGCCCACAGCATCTTCTTTCCTTGCTGCCCAAAGCAGAACAAGCAAACGCTGCCGAAGCGTGAGTGGGAGAAAGAGAAAGAGAAACTAACACCTACCCACTCACCACGTCACCTTCTAAATAAGCACACGACCTCCTGGCATTTTTCTTGTCCTTCCAGATCGTGGTAGAGCACGTCTGTGGATGCTGTGTTCCCATCACTACTTGTGTTCCTACCAGCCGTCTCCCTAAAAGTGCTGCAGGCCCTCTGCCCCAGGTGAGAAAGAGCTACTTGCAATTATTTCATGTTGTTATTATACAATCAACCATCCTTTAAAAGACCACTTAACCATGACATCTTTTAATGACTCGACGTAGCCTTGGTCTTAGCTATTCACTTGAAATAACGAAAAGAGGCCGCTTTGCTGGACTTGAAAAGCCTCCACACTCCCTTCGCGCCATTAATGCATGTCATCCGGCTGGGTGAGTCTTGGGTGGTGCCGTGTGCGGTTCGTGATGTTTTTTCCCTTCCAGGCTGATGAGACATCACTCCTGCCGGAGGGGTGTTTGTCTTCACATGACCAGGACAAGAGATGGGGCCAGAGAAGAGCTAACTTCCATGGAATTTTTTTCTAACCAGATACTGCAGATTTGGCGGGGGGGGGGGGGGGCGAGCCATTTTTATTCTTATTTCAAATTCTCTGAGCCATGGATTTCTCACAATTTAAGAATCTTCTTAGGGACTTCCCTGGAGGTCCAGTGGTTAAGACTTCGCCTTCCAATGCAGGGGGTGCGGGTTCGATCCCTGGTCGGGGAGCTAAGATCCCACATGCCTCACGGCCAAAAAACCAAAACATCAGGCAGAAGCAATATTGTAACAAATTCAATAAAGACGTTAAAACTGGTCCACATCAAAAAAAAAAAATCAGAAAAGAAAAAAAACCAATCTGCTTAGTATTTTTTTTTTTTTTTTTTTTGTGGTACGCGGGCCTCTCACTGCTGTGGCCTCTCCCGTTGTGGAGCACAGGCTCCGGACACGCAGGCTCAGCGGCCACGGCTCACGGGCCCAGCCGCTCTGCGGCATGAGGGATCCTCCCAGACTGGGGCACGAACCCGCGTCCCCTGCATCGGCAGGCGGACTCTCAACCACTGCGCCACCAGGGAAGCCCTGCTTAGTATTTTAACAGCCGTTTTAGGAGAAACTTCTGAATTTTCTGGCCTCTAGGTTAGATACTGAAATTCTAACCTCAAGAGCTGTGCGCCTCTTTACCATGTTAAATTGCCTCTCACCTTTTGGCTTCTGATCCTGGAAAACAGAAGATGTGTTTGTGGGTCAGCATATCAGCTCCTGGGATGACACTCGGTTTCCCATGAAAGATTCCTGAGAGAAAGAAGATGAAATGGTCTTTATCTCTTTGACAATCCCACCTGGTATGTGGGGATTTTTTTTTTTTTAACCTTCAAAGAGAACATCCAGACTTGAGGATTCTGAGGGTTTTTTTGTTTGTTTGTTTGTTTTTGCGGTACGCGGGCCTCTCACTGCTGTGGCCTCTCCCGTTGCGGAGCACAGGCTCCAGACGCGCAGGCTCAGCGGCCATGGCTCACGGGCCCAGCCGCTCCGCGGCACGTGGGATCTTCCCGGACCGGGGCACGATCCCGTGTCCCCTGCATCGGCAGGCGGACTCTCAACCACCGCGCCACCAGGGAAGCCCGGATTCTGAGATTTGACCATCACGGTTTTAGATCAGATCTGCCCGACACAGAATTGGGACTTTTCCATTGTCCATGGAACTGCCAAAACACGGAAGGTAATCTTTTTCACTTATCTCGGCTAAAATACCACCAATTAAAAAGTTGCTTCTAATATAAAAAGCAACTCAAAACTAAACAATAGGTTTTGTTAGAAAAAATTTAAAAAAATTTTTTAAGTTTTAGAGCTTGTTTATGAAAACCGGTCATCTGTCTCGAGTTTTTATTTTACGAAATAAAAGTAAGGGAAAGATTTCTGAGTGTGTGAAGAACTCTATTAATTTTTTCTGGGCAATTAGTTCAGGGAGAAGAATTGGTGTTTGATGGATGAACAGATATAAAATCATAGAGCATTAGGGATAGAAGGAATGACAGAATCGTTTAGATCAAGTCCTCTTGGGTAGAGGGAGGGAAGCCCAGTGAGGCGCAGCGGGTCACGCCCCCGCCATCCCACGGCCCCTCACCTGTGGACCCAGCCAGCCATCCACGCTCGCTCGGATCCATCTTGGAATCCAGCCCAGGAGGATCACACTTGTGAAGGCCTCACTCTGCTGCCTCCGGCTCAATTTGCTTGCAAACTAAGCTTTCCGCAGATCAAAGACCCCTCCCTCCCTGTGGCCCCGCCCCTCCAAACCACTTGGATTCCGCTGGAGCGATTGTGCGTTTAGCGTTGCACTCAGGGCTGTTGGCACCCAGTGGGACTTGCACCCAGCTCTTCTGAGGCCCGATCAGTGCTCTTTCCGAACCACCTTCTGCTGGGAAAAAAGTAGTGACCAGACACGACAGCCTGAGATGAGCGGGACTTTTTACTGAGGAGCCGCTCTGGGGTCCCCAGTCGGGAAGCTGCGCGGAGAACTCAGTGTCTGCTGCAGCGGCCCTTCGGCTGCGCCTCCTTCCACCCCGTGGTCTGGTGCTTGGCAAACCGGAAACGTTTCTTTTTTCTAGAAGTCAGAAATATCCTTTTGAGCCAAACAGTTCCAAATGCTCCACGATTCTTGACATGGCCCTGAAATGACTGGCCCTCTGCCTTTCCAGTTCGTTTTCGCTTCTGTTCTGGGGGGTCTTCGTTGAGTGCGGGTGTTTCTGACGCCCTGCGGACAGCCCACTGCCCTGGGAGGGAGACCGCGGTCCCCCAGACGTCTGGAGTGCGGTTCTGGCCCTGCCTCTTCCCGAGGGGGCCCGGTTTGTCCTGATGCTCACGTTTTATGCAGAGCCGTGTTTATAACAAGTATTTGCTGCCAGCCTCTTGCAGCTGTGAGAGGAGTGGGCTTTCTCTCTCAGGGCATCTTTATGAGGCATCCTCCCATCTCAGCCCTAAGAAGTGGTGATTTGGCAAATATCCAACTGATTTGATAAATATCGACAGGCTACCTGAAAAATTTAGACTGCAAAGTGGATATTTTTAGACACTGAGCCACTCCACCTTGCCAGTGGTGTGCATTTATCAAATTAGATGGAAAAATGCCAAGACTCCATTTGCTGTTGTCCTGCGAAGTTACAGCCCGGGCAACGGACGAGACCCTGGGTTGCCTGAGGTCTGTGACAAGGGTTGGACAAAGAACTTGGATTCTCCATCCATCCTTTAAATTCAGGCATTGTTTTCTTTTCCCCAGAGGTTTTCAAACTGTGTCTCAGTTGTGAAATCCTTCATACGCGTAAAATTTTAGGGAGAAGCCCAAGAGGTAAATGGAGAAAATCTGGTTGGCCACACGCAAAACACTGTCCCCCCAGCGTTGAAGTGCACGTGGAAATACACTGATATACAGAAAAGTTATCCTCGGCCAGATTCAGCTATGCAATTTGTGTGGGTCAGGGAAGAGAAGAAAGAAAATAGATGGCGCACTCAGATTAGGATAATTCGAGGAGGTTTGCTGCAAAAAGTGTGGCCCAGTGCAGGTAACCTATAGGCACAGGAACTCGGGCCAGGAGCAGGGAAGCTGTGGCCGTCCTGAGACCCAGAGGGAGACGGGCAGGGAGAGGGCGTCGGAGTCTGGAGGCAGAGAGGGGGCCGTACAGAGCAGGCTCCACGTCCAGCTCTTCACTCCGCTGGCAGGGCCTCACAAAGATCTACAGCCTCTCAGAGCTGAATGATTCCAAAGGCGTCCTAACAGGCTTTCGCACTGTGGACCTAACTGTCCTGAAACCTGGTGGGAGGGCAAGCCTGGGAAGCTCCCACGATGTTCTAGTCTAGCTCACTTGTGGTTCTTGAGCCCTGGTGGACCATCCGTGCCTGTGATTATAAAGCCAATGCTTTTATCCCCTTTCCTCCCCCTGGAAACCCATCTCAGCTCCATGGAACTTGGGGAGTTTGCTAGGTCTTCTAATAATGCACTGAAGTCTACTTCTCAGCAGCTTCCGCTGTTTGCTCGTAGTTGTAGGAGTGCAGAGAAAGCCAATTCTCTCTTTCATACAAGAGCCATTTGTTCCTACATTCTAATACCCAGCTACCCAGCGTCCACCTACCTGGATGCCTTCCACCTGCCCAACTGCTGGCGAGCCCTGCTTGCCTCCTGCCAACCGGGCCAGCCGATCGCTTGGCACACAGAGAGCCCTCAACAGATATTCATTACTGAGTGCATACATCCTGCGTGTGACTTCTCCTCTGAGATACTCTCCTGTTTCAATTTAAGGGAAGTAATGTATGACTGCAGCCTGAGGCTCCTGCTGGTTTACTAACCGCCAAGGCTTGTTATCCTGAGTGTTATTCTAACTCCAGTGAATGTTGTTTTTAAATTTTCAAATGAAACAGTAGAGTCTTATAAAGATTAAGGATGTGTTAGTCTTCTAGGGCTACCATAACCCACTACCACAGACTGAGTGGCTTAAACAACAGAAGTGTATTCTTTCACAGTCCTGGAGGCTGGAAGGCCAAGATCAAGGTGTCAGCGGGGTTGGTTTCTCCTGAGGCCTCTCTCCTTGGCTTGTAGACGGCCACCTTCTCCGTGTGTCCTCACGTGTCCTTTTCCCTCCATGCGTGCGTGTCTGTGTCCAAAGCTCCTCTTCTTTATAAGGTCTCCACTCATTTTGCCTTAGGACCCACCCCAAAGGCCTCATTTTAACTTGATCACATCTTTCACGACCTTCTCTCCCAATACAGTCACACCCTGAGGTACTTGGGGTTAGGACTTCAACATGTGGATTTTGGGAGCACACAATTCTGCCCATGACAGAGGGTCACCCAATTCAGCCTTCATTCTTGTCCCTTTGCAGAAGCGACTTCCAAAACATCAGTCATACGTGTTGCTGCCAGGCACCTGCTGGGGTCCCTATGAGGATGGACAGCTCACGTTTCACAAGCCAGAATATACCTTTTTTTTTTTTTTTTTTTAATGTTTATTGGAGTAGAGTTGATTTACAATGTTGTGTCAGTTTCAGGTGTACAGCAACGTGAGTCTGTTATACTTACATATATACCAACTCTTTTTTTAGATTCTTTTCCCGTAGAGGTCATTACAGAGTATTGAGCAGAGTTCCCTGTGCTGGACAGTAGCTCCTTGTTAGTTACCCGTTTTATACATAGTAGCGCGAATGTGTCAGTTTGAGTGCTCGAGTTTCTGCACACACTGGACCACAGTGATCATCCCTGAACATTCTCCTTTGTCCTCTTGCCTTAGAAACGGCAACAGGGAGGGGACGTTTCCTTCTGCCACGGGGGAGCCGCACTTACAGGCAGACTCGGCCTCACCGCTGGCCCACAGCGAAGGAGGGACCTCGACCGGGCCCCGGGCTGAGAGCGCTCGGTTCAGAGCCACTGGAGAGTGACAGCCTCAGAGGTCCTTTTCGCACGCGAATGTGGGGCCAGCTCCCTCGGTCAGGATTTTCCCAGGGTGGCTGCAGCTGGAAAGCGCGCCGTCCCTCCCTCTCACGCCTCTGCACGGAAGTATCCGTTCCTGAGTCCCACACAGGGGCTTAGAATCTACACGCTCCTATGTGTCGCCAGCATTTCCATAGTTCCTTCGTGTTGACCCGGGATGAAGCCATCCCATAACCGTGGTTTAATAACAGACAGGCCTTTGTTCTTCAGAAGGGAGTCTTGCAGCAAGAAAACGCCGTGCAGGCAGGCCAAGGTCAGGGCGGCTGCCGCGGATCGCCCACTGCTCTTGGCGACGTCTCCGGCCCCAGGAGGCCCTCTGACCCCGCAGGGCAGCGTGCAGGCGGGAAATCGCCTGCTCCCTTCTGGCCTTCATCAAACCACATGTCCGTATTTCCCACTCACATTAATGTTTCACAGCACGAAGCCCAAACCTTTAAAGGCATGCTTCTAATCACGACTCCAAGTTCAGGCAAACCTTCCGCGGGTGCCTTTCACGCTGTGCGATTACACTCCATCTGCCGCCTCCCTCCCCACCCCCACCCCCAGCTCTGTGGGGCTCTGCCTTTGGGAGGCCCCAGCCCAGGGGCTTCTGGTTGGGTTTGGACAGTCGTGAGAAGCTGCAGGAAACTGCAAGACGGGAAGAGAGGGGTCGCGTTCCCCACAGCCGCCCCCGCCCTGCCCAGGGCCACGCCCGGACTCCAGCCACCTCCTCCAGGAAGCCTCCTCCTTCCCCAGGTGGGCGTGGTGGGCTGCCGTCCGTGCCACCATCTGGATGCCCTCGTGTCTCTCCTTGAGGCCCCTACCCCTGCCCACGGCCTCTTGACCCGGCTGACTTGGATTCCGTTTCCTGCCAGGACCGTCGCGATACAAACCCCATGGAGAAGATCCCGAAGGAAAGAGAAAAATCTCGTTCTCATTTCCTCTGACCATCCCAACTCATACCCTGAACGTCAGTGAGACTCTTCGACCTGGGGTACCAAAAATCAGAGGGCTTCAACCCAGCTGCACATCAGAATTACTCAAAAAAATTATTTTTTCTTTTTTTAAAGCATCAGGATCTGGGCTCCACCCTCAGAGCCTCTGGCTCCTTTGACCTGGGGGACAGGGGCGGTCCACCCAGCCCGATGCAGGCGGATCAGACCGTAAACATCGAGCTGGGTGGGGCAGCACTGGGCCCAGGCATCGCCTGTTTAATGTTTCCAGGTGATGTTGACACGCGGGCAGGCCGAGAGCCGCCGTCCTGAACACGGCTCTTCCTGCCACTACGCTTAGTGGGTGCTTTCCCTTCTCTATGGAACAGGCCCACCTGCCCCCTTCTCATCACAGAATCATCATGGAACCCCCCCCTTGGGAGCCCATCTCGTGTGGGCTTTTCCATGAAGCCATTTCTTTCCTCCATCCGAAGCAGGGCTTGGTCGTTCAAACACTCATGGCATTTATTCCCCCTTGTGTCACTCCTCTTCTCAGGCCTCATGTGACAGCCGCTGACAGCTGGCCTGGTCGCACGATGACCGTGTGTGTTTGGAAAGGACCTCACGGATATCTCCCCCAACTTCCTGCTCAGTGAGGGAGCGAGGCTCAGGCAGTACTGGGTCTGGGGTCTCTGGGGTCACGGCTTGGTGTCCTGTTAGCACATTTCCAAATTAAAAAGGCAGGAATTGATTCCAGTTCAAGTTCTAAGGCTCCTCCCCTTACACCTCCCTAGCCGTGTAACTCCACGTCGCTTTAAAATGTTTTGTAGAAAATCAATTCTATAATCACGTTTTAGAACAGAAGTGTTTTGTTTAGATGTTACATCTGAGTATTAATTAATTGTTACAAATCACAATCCATAGTTACAAACACTGTGTTCAAAACAATCCAATACTTTCAATAAAAACCCTGATTCACTTGGATTTCAGTCTCTAATGCTACTACATGAAATGCACTTAAAAAACAATAAATTGCTTCTTTGCTTCTGGGAGATGAAGTCGTGTGGCGGTTTCCCAGGCTGGGCTCAGGCTGTGGTCTTAGTCGAACAGCGAATGAGCAGTCCCATCATCCTTTCTCACCTTCCTCTCCTCCCCAAATGCTTCAGTCCCCTTTAGCCTTGCTCTGAAGTCTTGTGTGCCGGCCCCTGATACCGTAATTACACTTAACTGATAACTGTGGGTGTGAGTGATGGCCACCTGCTCCTTTCAGATGTTCCTCACTCCTTGCTCGTCTGTACGTCAGTATTTCTGCTTCCACGATTTTAGGGTGCCAGTGGTTGGAAGATGCACAATTATCCTCTATACCACTAAGGACAAAAAATTTGAGACAAATAAACAGGCAAGCTGTCCACTGTAAGATGCCATTGACCTGCCACGTGTACCAAGGTCAGAGGTGTTAACGTATGAAAAGATGTGTGCCCTAGAATCTCAGAGATAGGGGTTCCAGGCCATCCTTGCTTCCTTCCTGGGAGCTGCATGTTGACCCCATTTCTGCCTCCCGGGATTGTCCAGAGTGGACTCTGGATTCCAAATCCGTGATCCTTCACTGAAGCCACGTCACCTTCTTCCTCCTTTTATGTAACTATCATCTCTCATTAGGTTACTTTGCACCCAAAGAGGCATTTCCATCCCTTAAGAGGGGAGTTTTCATATTGGCACAAGGAGCTTATATTTTGTGTAGTTATGACAGAGTCAAGGAGCTGGAAGACAGGATCTTTCAAAGGGTCAAGTTCAGTCGTGTCTTCCCTCAGCTCATCTGGGAGCATTTTCTGAAACACTCGGTTACTTCCATGGCAGTAAGTGAAGTTATTTCCTGTGACAGAAAAGTTCGTTACATTATCCCATTTTGAAATGGGATTGTGTCTCAGTGGGAAAAGAGTAATAAGTATTACGTACATTCTCGTGTTGCTCACAAGCTGAAATCACTTTTTACGTTCAATCGCTTTCACCTAAACTTTTCTTTACTGTGCAGAATAAAATAGAAAATCTATTATTTTCAATGCCTGCACATTTTTTCTTAGATTTCTCACCAGTTCTAGAATACTCAGAGACATTAAAAAATAATACTGAGGGGCTTCCCTGGTGGTACAGTGGTTAAGAATCCGCCTGCCAATGCAGGGGACACGGGTTCAAGCCTTGGTCTGGGAAGATCCCACATGCCGCGGAGCAACTAAGCCCGTGCACCACAAGTACTGAGCCTGCGCTCTAGAGCCCGCGAGCCACAGCTACTGAAGCCCGCGTGCCTAGAGCCTGTGCTCCGCAACAAGAGAAGCCACTGCAATGAGAAGCTCGCGCGCCACAACGAAGAGTAGCCCCCGCTCGCTGCAGCTAGAGACAGTCGTCATGCAGCAACAAAAACCCAGTGCAGCCAAAAATAAATAAATAAATTTATAAAATAATAATAATAATAATACTGAGGATGTAGGAATGTGTTTTCTGCGATTTGACATGAAGGGCTGTCCCTTGTGAGGATAGAGCCAGATGTCTGTTCTCAGCAACATCAAGGCATTCGATGCTGGAGGAGCCCGCAGCGCTGAGACCATCACGTGGCAAACAATTTAGATTCCCCTTTCCTAACTGAGGTCATGTTCTCTTTTGATATTTAAAATAAACTGTTTCATTTGGTCTCTATGATCCTAATTTTTGGTAGATGAAACATTTGAGAACTTGAAAATCAAGTCCTATTTTTTTCCCCTTGTAGAATGAACCAGAGACAGTGCATACAGGGGTGAGAGGCAGAGGCCTGGCCTCCAATCTGGGCTCTTCAGTTTCTAGCTGGGTGCCTCTGAGCAGGTTGCCACCAGAGCCTCAATCATAATAACAATCTCAGAGGGTTGCTGTTACCATCAAAAGAGCTGGGTAATTAGGAACAGCCATCATTGTTTTATTTTATGTTCATCTTATTTTATTTTGCTATCAACATTTTAAATGCACCTACTGGGCTTCCCTGGTGGTGCAGTGGTTAGGAATCTGCCTGCCAATGCAGGGGACACGAGTTCGAGCCCTGGTCTGTGAAGATCCCACATGCTGCAGAGCAACTAAGCCTGTGCACCACAACTACTGAGCCTGCGCTCTAAAACCCGTGAGCCACAACTACTGAGCCTGTGTGCTACAACTACTGAAGCCCATGCACCTAGAGCCTGTGCTCCACAACGAAGAGTAGCCCCCACTTGCCACAACTAGAGAAAGCCCACGTGCAGCAACAAAGACCCAATGCAGCCAAAAATAAATAAATAAATAAATTTGTAATGAATAAATAAATGCACGTACTCTTCAACCCAGTAATTCCATTTGCATTTATATTATAGGAATTTACATTACAGATACACTGACACAGTTGCACCAATATGTGTATGTATACACACCTACTAATATGGAAATATTCATGTACTTGTGTATGTAAAAAAAAAAAACACCAGAAAGAAAAGTAAAAGGCCAACTATAATGTGCTGAAAAGAACGAATATTCTTTTTTTTTTTGCAGTACGCGGGCCTCTCACCGTTGTGACCTCTCCCGCTGCGGAGCACGGGCTCCGGACGCGCAGGCTCAGCGGCCATGGCTCACGGGCCCAGCCGCTCCGTGGCATGTGGGAACTTCCCGGACCGGGGTACGAACCCATGTCCCCTGCATCGGCAGGCGGACTCTCAACCACTGCGCCACCAGGGAAGCCCAAGAATGAATATTCTTAATACATGAGAGGCCCTCAAACTTAATCAAGAAAAGAACACCATATTATAAAAATGGGCAAAGAATGTAAGTATTCAATTAATGAAAGAAGAAATGTAAGTAACTGCTAAACATGTGAGTATATGTCAACATTCACCAGAAATAAAACACACACTATAAGATAAAATAAGTATATCCTATGTGTCCATTATAAAATTGGCAAGATTTTCAGAGATAGTAATAGTTATTATCAGAATCTGAATATGAATTTCCCATGCCCTGTTGACGGGGGTGTAAAATGTACACACTTCCTGGAGCATATTTTAACAATATGTATCAAACATCCGAACCTTTGTATCCCCTTTGACAGAAGAGTTCCTCTTCTAGAAATTTATCCTGAGGAAATAAATGTATTTGTACTCAGAGATTCACCTACCTCGGAACAGTGTTGATAGTAGGAGGGGGAAAAGACATGATTTAAATTTGCCACAATAAGAAACTGGTTCAATAAATTATAGAGAAATACTATTCAGTCACTTAAAATCATGAGACAGAAAGTATTCGTGGACCAGAAATTCGTTCCTTGCCCTTCTCTCCATCCTAACTCTGATTCTTCTCTGAGATCTGGGTTCAACCCCCAAACGTGCAAAAAAAAAAAATCCAGAAAATCTGGGAAAGGCACTCCTCCCCGCAACGTCACACACTTGCTGCATTCCGTAAGTCTTCTTTGAAGCATGTTTCATAATTCTCATTAAATAATTATTTCATTAATTGGCTTTTGGTCTGTGGGGCCCACTGGAACGTAAGTTCCAGGAAGACAGGCGGAGAAGATGGGTCTGGTTCATGCCCCTCAGGCAGCCCGGTGCTAGAACCGTGTAGGCAGGAGAAGATAAACTTTAACATGATTCATTCGGGGGAGAAAAAAATACCTTGCTATGCGTGCAGGTAGATAGTACTTCAGAATATTAATATTTGGGCTTTTCTTTCTTAAAGTTCTTTATATGCACATTTCTCCAAGTGTCATTTAGGGGTATTCAGATTGCCAAGAGGAAAGTTAGAATTTAAGACGGCTGTAGCAGAAATGGAAAGAGGAGCAGCCAATGTGATTTCTTGGTCTCTAAAATAGGTTCTGGAAGCTGCCATCGGAAGCGATGGTTTGGAAAGCCCGCGCTTTTGATTTGCAAGTATTGGCTTTTGTTTGAGAAAAGATTCTTGAGACTCCAAAGGGAAGGCCCAGGAAGATTTAGGCCTTGAGTCTGCCTCAATAAACTAGATGGAAAAAAGGAGGACCGAGATTAGTGTCACCTGCAGAGGCGTGGGGGCTGGAGGAAGCCAGCCTGCGTAGCCGCGTGGAGGAAAGGCCAGGCCACACTGGGAGGCGGCCGGAGCTTCCGGTCACCTGCACTGCGGACCCTGGGGGTGATGAGCCCACACATCACCCACCTCAGGACACCTATGTCGAGGGACCCTGAGAACTGAAATTTCTTTGAGGTCTGCTAGGTGTGACTGTGTCAAGTCTTAGTTTTCTAATATATAAAATGTGGTAAAAATGCCTAACTTCTGAGGCCAATGTGAAGAGTCAATCTGTGATAGTATTTGACCAAATAGATGGCTGATACAATGAATGTTATGATAGCCTGCATCCGTTTGACATTTAGTTTTTATTAGTTTCGTATTCTACTTGTAGCTTTCTGATTCAGTGGATTTCCTTTGCAATGATGTTTGAGCACAAGCTCCCTGAGAGCTAGAATCTTTTTCCTCTCAACAATCACTAGGTCTTAAGGGCCTTTGAACTGAATAAACCAAGGCAATTGACCTTTAGACGTTTCTCTTGTAGGAAAACACTAAACGACCTCAAGTATGGTAGCTTCACATCCTTATTCTTGTTATTTTTCTTATTGCACTCACTGGGACTTAGAAAAAGTGTTAGTAAACATTCTTGATTCTTCCTGATTTTAAAGGAATATTTATATCAGAGATTATAAAGGGAAACAGAAAATCAGTGGTTTGTTTGTTTTTTCATTAGTGGGAATAAAAATGCAAACGATCTGACTGCAAATATTACTTTGTCTACTTACTACCTGTGGGATCTGATTTAGATTTTTAAAACTTTTCTAAGCCTTCATTCACTCAGCTGTAAAATAAGGGTAACACCAATACAGGATGTTGGGAGGAACACAAGAGAAAAACCCAGGAACAGCACCGGGCACCTACATATTCATAACGGTTCCCCCTCCTGTGGCTTGTCCCACCTCTGCAATTAATTCTCTAAGGGCTTAAGGCCATCCTTGAATGAGCTATGGAGTTAGGCGTCTCCATGTGCTTTCATTTGTGCCTAGATCTGTATGGTAGAAATAGCACTCATGAGAGAAGGAGAGCCTCGCCGACAGGGCTGTGCCGAAGGGGAAGTGTGGCTGAGAGATACGGGAGGGGTTCTGAGGTTCCCCTGTCCCTCTGCCCTAAAGCTCCCTCTGCCTTTCAAAGGAGCACAGGACAAAGCTGGGGGTGGACCCTTCTTCCATTGCTTTTGCAAAATGAATTTGTCCATAAAAGTCATTTTCTAGAATGTCCAGAGGCTCCCCCAGAGATTCAATTACAGGGAATAGAATCGGCTGGTGGATGTGAGAAAAGTGTAGCTGGGGGAAATAAATGATTTAATCCCCACTGCCTCGCAATGATTTTCTTCTGTTTCAGTGAACTGGAGGAAATGCTGGGCTCTTATTTGACATAAGGCTTTGTTATAAGCCTATTGGTTTCATCAGAACCTTACTGTTTCCTCATGTAAGTTATTTCCTTCTGCTATTTGCTGGTGGGATGGATTTAAAGCGGGTCTAAGGAGCCTCCAGACACCACGATAGATTAACACTCATGTTGGAGAAGTAATTTAGAAGCCAAGGACCCAGATTTTATTCATTCTCCAAATTTATCTAGTGACAGCCCTGGCCCTGAGCTGAACTCATGGAGTTTTGTTGCTGTTGTTTAATTTTTTTTTTATTGTGGTAAAATATACATAACGTGAAATTTACCATTTTAACCATTTTTAAGTGTACGGTTTAGTGTCAATAAGCACATTCACTTTTTTTTTTTTTTTTTCCTCGCACCGCACGGCACGTGGAATCTTAGTTCCCTGACCAGGGATCGAACCTGCACCCCCTGCATTGGGAGTACAGAGTCTTAACCACTGGACCGCCAGGGAAGTCCCAGCACATTCACGTTGCTGCTGTGCAGCCATCCCCACCTTCCAGAACGTTCTCATTTTCTCGCCTGAAACTCTGTCCATTAATCACTCACTCCCCGCCTCCTTCCCAGCCCCTGGCCCCCACCATCTACTTTCTGTCTCTATGAATTGGACTTCTCCAAGTACCTAGTATAAAGAGAATCATAGAGTATTTGTCTTTTTGTGACTGGCTTCAGTCACTGAGCACAGGTTCATCTATGTTGTACCGTGTGACGGAATGTCCTTACTTTTTAAGGCAAATAACATTTTGTTTATCCATTCACCTGTTGTGGGACAGTGGCTTTTGTGAATAATGTTGCTGTGAACATGTCACCTGAGTTTTCAGTGAAGATAGGTAAGAATTTGAATAATATTTTTAAAAAATCTCATTTGAGTGATTAGTGTTTAATCAAATGGGACACAGAGTGACTGAGGTCACAGGGCCACTGAGAGGGGCTTAGTCACCTTCCTGAGCCTCTGTTCTTGGTCTCTGCAGTTGAATCATCACTGGCCTGGTCTCCATTCTCTCTTGGGAATTATCATAGGAGGGAATTGTCTGGAGGAGACTTCACCCAAGGTCTGCTCACGAAGCTCGCATGTAGCTTTGTGCAACCCCAGCAAAGACCAGAGTCAACTGGACACACTGTAGAGATGTGGTTACACTTGCCGGCCATGAGCTACTAAGAACTGCGGGCCAAACTTTTAACAGGTGACATTGTGACGCAAAATTCTCCATGTGTCTATGCTGTGATCCTGGGACGCGTACCAGTCAGTTTGGATAGACAGTCTCTCTCTCTCTCTCTCTCTCTCTCTCTCTCTCTCTCTCTCTCTCTCTCTCTCTCTCTCAGGACAAAATCAGTACAGAGCTGTAGCTGCCCATATAGCCAGGTGAAATAGGAACCAAAGCAAAAAGGCAAATATTAACACAAGTAAGAGGCCAGAATGTCCCAGAAACAGATTCGTGTTTGTTGGGTATGAGTTAAGGCTTAGGAGTGAGCATGTTGGAAGGCTCTGTTACCCGCGGTCAAGGCTTACGTGGAGACACAGGTCTGGGGTGGAGCGAGCCTCTGAGCTGATGTCTGCAGGCCCCTGCAGCCTGTGAGTCCTCACAGCCGCTCTGCGGGGAGCTTTACTGTCCACATGCTGCAGGTAAGGACGCTGGACCTCCTGGAGGTTAAGGGATTTCTCCAGGTTCACGCAGCTCGTAATTGGCAGTGCTGGGACTCTGTTTAATCCCAGACCAATTCCTTTCCCATCCTTAATCCAGCTCCACGGGACGTATAGAAATTAGGAAAGATTCATAGTCCGTGTTACATGCAACAGTGGTTCTCAAAGTGTGGTCTGCGGACCAGCAGCTCCACATCAGCATCACCTGGAAATGTTAGAGATGTTGGTCCCCAGGCCCACCCTCGAGTTTTTGTTGTTGTTGTTTTTTTGCGGTACGTGGGCCTCTCGTTGTTGCGGCCTCTCCCGTTGGACACGCAGGCTCAGCGGCCGTGGCTCACGGGCCCAGCCGCTCCGCGGCATGTGGGATCCTCCCGGATCGGGGCTCGAACCCGCATCCCCTGCATTGGCAGGCGGACTCTCCACCACTGCGCCACCAGGGAAGCCCATCCCCTCGAGTTTTGACTCCAGTGCTCTGAGGGCGGACTGGACAGTCTGTGCTTTATGAAGCATCCCACCCCCCCCGGGATTCCCCTGTCCCTCACGTGTGGGGGCGCTGAGTGATGAGGCCCCGTCGGGGGAGCTGTGGAAGGTCTGTCCTCCCACGCCATCCAGATAAGAGAGGCGGCGGGACGGGAAACGGCTAGGAATGGGGACGGGTAGTGAAATTCAAATGCAGCCCAGACAGTACTGTGATCCCAACTTAAGATCACGCTGTGAGGTTCACACATGGGACTGTGTTAACTCTGACCTAAATTTTAATTTAGCCAATTACCCTCTTCCTCCTTCCACAGCTCAGCTGTCACTTCCTGCAATGACTGACCTCAGGTGTCTGGCATGTATTGAATAGACAGTACCTCCTGTCTCTGAGCAATGTCGATTTCATCACCAACAAACACCTCCCCCAACCCCCAACCCCTGCCCGCCACCTGTTCCTGTGCTCACACACAGTAGAATGTTTGGACGAAGATTTTGGTTTTCTCGATGCATGGAGCTTGAGGCGGATTCCTAGCAAAGGACAGGACAGATGCTCAGGAATTTACCACCCGGTCATCGGATTTGCACAGTTTCCTGAGGGTCTCCTGGGGACCAGGAACAATGAGATGCAGGTTTCCAATGTTTGAACAAGATTCAGAGGCAATTTGCCCTCAGTCAGTTGTCAACAGAAGTAAAATAGATGAATACAGGGACTTGACATTGCACAGCCCTAAAGATCTGACGGTGGTCCTTACAGGATGGCACAGAGATGGAACAACCTCCCGCGTGAGGTGACCCACTGTGACATCCTGACGTCCCCCCGTCCCGTGGAAGGACTCAGTGAGTGAGTGGCAGGGGCGGGACATGAACTGGAGAGATGGTTGGCAGAGAGTGTCAGGGTGGAAATTTGTAGGAGGGCGTTTTCTGGCCTCCCTCCCTCCGGCGGGGGGCTTCCTGGGGTGAGATGAGAGGAAGCTGGCAGACAGTGACAGCCCTGCTGCAAATCCAGCTTCCAGGAATGCTTTGTTTCATTCCGCATCACATGTTTGCCAATGTCATTGTAGCCTCGTAACCACACAGGAAAGGTGAAAATAGCCGTGCTGGAGTCACAGTGAATTGGGGTCTCTGAACAAGATCAACAAGACTGACTCAGCATGAGCTGCCTGTGCATTTAGGATGCAGGAGCCCTTGATAGGGATGTTCATGCCCTGCACGGACCAGTTAAACCTGCAGAGCCGGGGAGGCTGGGGTGGGGGCTTGTGGTGGGGGTGGTTAGAACCTGGTGGCTGTCAGAACCTGCCTCTTCTGTTACTGACCAGACCTGGGGGGTGTGGCTTCCCGCCCCTGAGGCTTGTATCTCCCCTGAAAGGCTGCTTTGTAAATACAGGTCAAGTGCCTGCAGCCCTGGCTGGTGCTTTAAAACTGTCAGCCTCAGCTATTGTTATATAAGTATGCAGCCTGATTATTTGAGAACCAGGGTAAGTGTTAAGGCATCTCAGATATCCGCAAAATCTTTAGCAGCCATCTCAGCGTGTGGATTTATTAGATCAATAACACCGGATGTTACAATATCCCAGCAAAAAGAAGGGAAATTAACATCTACTGAGTGCACAGCCCTGCAGGCACGTGTGTGTCCCAAATTTCCACAGTCCTTACACACACACTGAACCTTAAGACACAGTTTTATTGTCCTTGGTTATAAATAAAGAAACAGAGATGTTGAGAGGTAGGTCTGGGTTCACAGAGGCAAGAATTTGAGCCGGGATGCCTGCCCTCCCTGCCTCACGCTGGACTCCTCGAAGTTCTGTCCATTTCCTTCTCACGCTCACCTTGCCCCAGACCCTGCCCTGCCAGCCACCTGAACTCACAGCTGCTCTTTTCACCACGTGCCCAGAACCCAGCGCGGCCGTGCCCTCCAGAGCTTGGCTGGGAGCCTAGTTTCCTGTCTCAGACGGAGTTCTTGCCTGGCAGAAAATGCACGGCTGTCATTTTGGACTAATTTGTGAACTGACTCATTTCAAAAGTCATAAGAAATTAAATCACAAGCATGTAAATAAAGGTAGAAAGACAATCACAGCTGGACTTTTATGACAAAGCATCACTAGCAGTTGCATGTAAACGGAAAAGCCAACATCCATGTGATACTTTTATAGTCAATGTTTCCACAGTTCATTTTGAAAAAAAAATAACGGACTTTCAAAAGTTTTGAGTTTTTCCAACAGTATAACTACAGAATTCTCAAAAATGCAGAGAAAATGATCAGAAGCTCCTATCATTTGGGGATATTTGTCTTCTTAGGACTTCAGTACTTCAGTCAACAAACTTGTCATGAGAAGAGGGAGGAGGGACTCTGCATCAGGGGCAACGTGATCAAAGGTACAAGGTGTGGCGCTTCCCTGGTGGCGCAGTGGTTACGAATCTGCCTGCCAATGCAGGGGACACGGGTTCGAGCCCTGGTCCAGGAAGATGCCACATGCCGCAGAGCAGCTAAGCCCGTGCACCACAACTACGGAGCCTGTGCTCTAGAGCCCATGAGCCACAACCACTGAGCCCGCGTGCCACAACTACTGAAGTGCCACAACAAAGAGTAGCCCCCGCTCGCCGCAGCTAGAGAAAGCCCGTGTGCAGCAACAAAGACCCAATGCAGCCAAAAATAAAATAAATACATTAAAAAAAAGAAAATAAACTTAAAAAAAAAGGTATAAGGTAGAGGGGACATAGGGAGGTGGGTGTTGATGAGCTGCAGAGGCTCTGATGGCAGAAACTGGGCCAGGAAGTTAGCTCAGGGCTCATGGCCAAGGGGCACCGCCCACTCTGCCAGCCCATTTAATGCATCAGGGTCACAGAGCCAGCGTCCAAGGCCTGCAGACTTTACAGGGCTTTTGAGGACTGAGAGAAAATGATTAGCCCTACACTAGGGGTAGACTCTGCAGTGGAAGTGGGTAACATAACACCCTGCTAACCAGGCAATGGGAACTCCACCCAAGCCCTCAGCAGGTAAATGTCCGAATTACTGTCCCTGAAACACAGTCTGATGTATCTTCATGCTGCAGACCCCTCCATCCCCGGCTACTCAACACCAGCACCTGGAGGCCTGGCAGCCCTCACAAACCCCCGTGTCCACCGTGCTAGGCGGCAATGACATCCCCCTGGTTCCTGCAGCCAAAAGGCTTGGAATCATCCCTGGTTTTCTCTTCCACTCGCAAGTCTCACCAGGAAATTCTGTAGCTCTAGCTCCAAAAGATATTTGGAATGTGATCAACTCTCACCCTCTCATCTTTCCCCCATGCCTGGAAGTGTCCCTGTCGCCCCCTCATTCTATCCTCAGCCCAGGGGAGGAACTCTTTCCTCCACAACCACCAGAGCTGCCCTTCCCTGCTCAGCCCTGCAACGGGTCCATCTCCCTCAGGTCTGAGCTACGCTCCCCCCCCACCGCCCCCCCCCCCCCCGCCGCCGCCGCTGAGAGCCTCCCACCTCGGAGCTCTGGCTGCACTCCTCCCTCTGCTTGATGTGCTGCTGCCCTACATGCCCACGGGCTAACTCCCCTCCTTTCCTGCATATCCCTTCTGACTGGGTTCCTATGCTGAGTGCTCTGTTTAATTCTGCACCCCTTCCCCCCTCACAACCACCCGCACTCAGCGCTCCCATCTCTCCGCAGCACTAACCACCTTCTAACACACGGGATAGTTTATTGACCTACGTTTGCTGTGTGCCTCCCCAGCCAGAACGCAAACTCTGGGCGATCAGAGCCCTTTGTTGGGATGACTGGCGCATCCTTGCTTCTGCAATTCTTCCTGGCCAGAGACTAGCCCTCCACAAATATTTGTTGAATAAACAGTGGATGAATTAACTTGGCAGAAGTGCGGAAGATTTATTGGAGAAGGACAAGGCGTATGCCGGTAGAAATAGCCATCTGAAATTCAGGATGCTGCCGAAACGACAGATCTGGGCTGAAGATACAGAGTCTGACGATGTAGGCCTAGAAAGTGAAACAGCAAAATTAATGTGTATAAGTTCTGAATCTTCCCTTTCCCGTTTAAGAAAACACATCAATCTTCGTGTCGTTGGCTGCAGCTTTCATAGTAGTATATTAAAGGATTGTACGATTCCAGTGGGTGGTTACACAATAACCCTCTCATATTTTGGGGGCATCTTTATTCTAATTTTTGGCTGTTACCAATGACTGCTATGAATATCTTTATGTTTATAGCCTTTCCTGTATTTTGAATCATTTCATTAGAAGAGATTGTCAAAGGCTAACAGAAAACCCATTTTATGGTTCTCCATAAGGGTTGCACCAATTTCACCATCTCATCATTGTTGGAACGTACACAATTCACCCTGTTACTGGCGACACTGCCAATTAATATATGGAAATGTTGGCTTGTCTTCAATATGTATTTCATTTTCTGTATGATTTTTATTTGCATCCTTTCTTTGATTATTTACTTGAAGAGCACTTTTTGTTTTATCAATTTGTATTAATCATTTGCCAATCTGAGGGGTTACAAGCGCTATTTTAATTGGCTTTTTCGTATTAGGAGTAAAGTGGACATTCTTTCTCGTGTTCAGGAGCTATCATATTTCCTCTCCAATGAAATTCTTCTATCTTTTGTCTTTGGCCTCCATTTTTAATATTCAGTTAGTCATTCAATTTTTCATTCAGTAATTATTTAGGAAGGTATATGGTGGCCAAGGTTGTTGAGGGCTCAGAGCAGATGAGGATAGGAGGCTCTGCTCCACAAGGCCACCCAGGGACCCAGGCTCCTTCCTTGTGTTCACCCTCCAGGCTGTTGTCCTCTCCACATGGCCACTCTGTTTGCCACCAGCAAGGCTGAGTTCTGGTCTGCGGGCAGGAGAGAGAATACATAGCTTGCAGTTCTCTTTGTAAAGGCAGTGCCTGGAAGGTGCACGATTCACCCACCTGCCAGGGAGATGGGAGCACATCTGGGCATCAACTGAGCTGTTCTGCTATAGCTCAGAGGTTTTATTGAAGAGGCAGGGGAGAATGGACCTAGAGGAAAGAAAAGTGGGTTGGGTGTGTCCAAAGCACTGACAAAGTTTAAAAGTCAAAAATAATGCATGTTTGAAGAGCTGCTTGGAGAAGAATTCTAATACCTCTGATGCTTCACCTTGGTAATCCGATGAGGATCTGCTGGGGAGAGAAGGAACCGCCAACTGGCTCTCATCATCTCTCTTGGGTTTCAGGTAATAAACATTTATAAATTTGGACTAAAAACACATGCGCCTCTTTAGTTAATGTACAAGCCTTAAAATAGCTGCTGGCCTAACGCCTGCCCCCCTCACCCTCACCCTGCACTCTGCACTGGCAGGTGGAGCAGCTGAAACCTCAGGGAATCCAGTTGCTCCGGCCACTGCGATCACCAGTGCTCCTGCAGAATCCCAACACGCCAGCAGTCAGATTCAGACAGGCTGGTAAACAGTGCAATTTTTTTTTTGGCCGTGCCTCGCAGCATGAGGGATCTCAGTTCCCTGACTAGGGATCGAACCCGTGCTCCCTGCAGCGGAAGCGTGGCGTCTTCACCACTGGGCTGCCAGGGAAGTCCTCAAGACTGCAATTCTTTTTTTTTCTTTTTTTTTTAAGACTGCAATTCTAACGTAACTTTGAGCAAACACCGATCTGCACTTGGACTGTCTGGAACCGTATATGCTTTGAGGTTTACTGCGAACTGATGAAAGCCAGAGCTTTTCTTGCCCATTTTGACATCCCCTTCCGTGGGTGTTCCAGAGAGTGATATTCCACTTCATCCCCAAATTGACACTATCACCTCCTCTTGTCTACTCTGCATTTCAGGATATAAATTAACTCATCATACAGGTTTTTCCATGTAGATCCACGTTTCCCACACATATATCCAGTGCTTTATTTAATCGCATCATGCAGATGCTATTTTTATTAGCAGTGGCAGCTGACAGGTAACCAAGCCTCACCCAGGTGGCTCTCAATGCGGCTACTGCTGATGGGTGAGCAGGGGCTAGGCCACACAGAGATCTTGGCACATCAGCTGCTGCTTTCCGTAACTGCTGAAGCAAGCACGGTCCTGAAACCTGGGCACACACCAGTTAGCAAGACCCGGAAACTGCCAGTCAGAGCAGCGAAGGCTTGGCTGCAGCAGACCTGCTGTATGTCAACCCCGATTAGGGGCAAGAATTATTTTAACCTTAAAAAGTCACTTTGTATGCAGTGAGGCATGGTAACAGTGTGACAGGTAGGGACGAGGTCTGATTACAGAGCAGGAGAGGCACTCTGGTGTGATGTGCCCTGCCACTTCCAAGGGGCAGAGTCGGGCTTGCCATCTCCAGCTCTGGGGGGGTCCCCACGGAAAGGCTCTCAGTGTCTGTGATGAGGGGAGAGGCTATCCACCACCATCCCTCTGTTCTGACTCGGATGGCTACAAAATGCTGGCATGATACAGACAGGGAAGCCTTTGTTTCCTTTCCATTCCTGAAGAGAGTGAAGTCAGCCACACAGACGACCCACAGTGTGATGTGGGCTCACTCAGGCTCCATCTGGATCTACGGTGTGATGTGGGCTCGCTCAGGCTCCATCCGCACTTAGGAGCTGGGCTTGCTGGGAGGGTGGGGACCACGGATTCTGCATTGCACCCTGTGGTGGGCAGTCTCTGATGGACTTCTGTGATCTGTACTTCCTGGTGTTAAAGCCCTTGTGTAATTCCCTCCCCTTGAGTGGGCACTGGACCTAGTCTCTTGCTCCTAATAAAGAGATTATGGAAAAACCAATTGGATGTCAAGTTCAAGATTAGGTTACAAGAAGCCTGCAGCCTCTGACTTGGGCACCGGCTCATGTGAGGTCCTTCTCCTGTTCATGCTGAGGGGAGTCAGCTGCCGTGTTATGAGGTGACCGAGGAGAGGTCCATGTGGGAAGGAATGGAAGGAGGCCTCCAGCCAATAGCCAGTGAGGAACTTGGGCTCTCAACCCAACAGCCTGTGTGACTGAATGCCGCCAACAACCACACGGGTCAACCTGGAAACTTGGAGGCAGAGCCTCATCCCCAGAAGTGTCTTCAGATGAGACCACAGCCCTGGACAACAGCATGACAGTAACCTCCCGGGAGACCTTGACTCAGACGCGCCCAGGAAACTGCACCAGGTTTGGACCCACAGAAACTGTGAGATCACATGTGCATATGGCTCTAAGTGTTACGTTTTGGGGTAATTTGTTACACAATAAGAGATAGCTAATACATAGCCTGGGACACAACACCCTGATCAGAGATCCAGAACATTCCAATTGTGTGATATGAGGTTTCCCCAGAATCTTTCATCCTACAGATATTTTCATAGGGCAGCATGAAAGACTAAACTATTGTCCCAGTTAATAATTCTAACTCTTTACTCCACTAAAAGCTTTGTATTAGAGTGAACAAGCTACCCCCAAATGACCTGCTTTCCTTTGTCGTTGTTATTCATAAATGATTCCATCCACCCCTCAGCGGAAGTATAGATGATCAGAGAACTAGAGCACAAGCAGGTTGAGGGAAGAGAAACACGGACTTACAAACTGAATAATGAGAAAAGTCAGCAGGTCTGATTTAGAGAGTGACTAAAAAATGCAATAGATCACACGAGAGAAGGCAAAGCCAGGACAGAGCGACAAGAATGTGCGTGTGTGTGTGTATCTTTTGGTTATATGTCCATTTGGGTAATATTTCAGTCTTCAATAATTTTGGAAAATTGGGAAGTTTAAGTTCAAATTAGAGGAACAGAGTCTTCAGAAATCAAAAAACAAAAACAAAAACAACTTAAAAATCAATTTGTCTAGGGATTTTCAAAATATCTTCCCCCCAGAAGTTTCTTACCAAAGTAAAATCTTAGGTAGAACTGTAACATGTAAAACAAAAAATATGGTATTTTGTTAGCCTATATTTATTTACACATTCAAATCTATAACATGGACTCATAAACTAAGTCACTGAGAACTATCGTATGAATACAGAGTTTAAGAATCAGGACTTACGGGTCTCAGATGCAGCCATATGCACCCTTCAGTGCAGCTGAAAGGAATTAAAGCAATTATAATTCACAAAGACAGGTAGTTCCGAATTGTAAACGTTTTAAAAACAGCTTTTTAGCAGCCTAGGATACACATCAACTAAGCTAATTCAGAAGCTTGAGAGAGAAAGAGTAAAGCAATTTTTATCTAACAATATCAAAGAAGCGCTGTTAGCTCTTAATCATTAGTTGTTAAATTTGGTGATGTTTGATCAAATACCTCAGCCCGTTTTAATTCTCACTGGGAAGGAAATACTTTTTCAAGGTAATCTTGAACAATATACAACTATATTAATTTTTTAAAAATCAGATACAGTAGTGCAGGATTCTTTGTCAGATAGTAATTTGAAGTTTCTAAACGTCTAACCTACTTTGTTTTTCTTCCTGGGTCCAAACTTTAGTTCTCAGTTTCAATCCTGACACTGTAACTGTAATTTAAGACATGCTAACATAGGGGCCCGACGTTGCCAGGTGGAAAACCTAAATAGACATTTCACCAAGGAAGACATACAGATGGCCAAGAGGCCCATGAAAAGATACTAAACATCGCTCATTATTAGAGAGATGCAAATCAAAACTACAGTGAGGGGCTTCCCTGGTGGCGCAGTGGTTGAGAGTCCGCCTGCCGATGCAGGGGATACGGGTTCGTGCCCCGGTCTGGGAAGATCCCACATGCCGCGGAGCGGCTGGGCCCGTGAGCCATGGCCGCTGAGCCTGCGCGTCCAGAGCCTGTGCTCCGCAACGGGAGAGGCCACAACAGTGAGAGGCCCGCATACCGCAAAAAAAAAAAAAAAAAAAAAAAAAAAAACTACAGTGAGGTATCACCCATGCTGGTCACAATGTCCGTTATCAAAAAATCTACAAACAATAAATGTTGGAGAGGGTGTGGAGAAAAGGGAACCCTCTTGCACTGTTGGTGGGAATGTAAATTGATACAGCCACTATGGAGAACAGTATGGAGGTTCCTTAGAAAACTAAAAATAGAACTACCATACAACCCAGCAATCCCACTACTGGGCATATACCCTGAGAAAACCATAATTCAAAAAGAGACATGCACCACAATGTTCACTGCAGCTCTATTTACAATAGCCAGGACATGGAAGCAACCTAAGTGTCCATTGACAGATGAATGGATAAAGAAGATGTGGCACATATATACAATGGAATATTACTCAGCCACAGAAAGGAACGAAGCTGAGTTGTTTGTGGTGAGGTGGATGGACCTAGAGTCTGTCATACAGAGTGAAGTAAGTCAGAAAGAGAAAAACAAATACCATATGCTAACACATATATATGGAATCTAAAAAAAAAAAAAAGGTACTGATGAACATAGTTGCAGGGCAGGATTAAAGAGGTAGACGTAGAGAATGGACTTGAGGACATGGGGAGAGGGAAGGCTAAGCTGGGACGAAGTGAGAGAGTGGCATGGACATATATACACTACCGAATGTAAAACAGATAGCTAGTGGGAAGCAGTCGCATAGCACAGGGAGATCAGCTCGGTGCTTTGTGATGACCTAGAGGGGTGGGATAGGGAGGGTGGAAGGGAGACACAAGAGGGAGGGGATATGGGGATATATGTATGCATATGGCTGATTCACTTTGGTGTACAACAGAAACTAACACAGTATGGTGAAGCAATTATACTCCAATGAAGATCTATTAAAAAAATATATCAGCAAGATGTGCAAACAGCACAGCCCTGTGTGATTGAGGGTTTTAGCTAAAGATGCTGCTGTTATGCGATAGTAATGGGCTCAGTGTAACAAGTGAACTTCAGTATGAAAAGTAAAGTTTGGAATTTACCACATTCATCGCTGTAAATATCCGAAAAGCTTGCAATGGGAAGAAAATCCTTTAATAAAAGTTGTCAATTTGAATGTCATTATCCAACACCTAAAAAATAATGTTGCTTCTTTGTAACTGCCAGGGCTTGTTATGCAAACACACTTGCACACATATTGGCAGTCATGTTTATGTGAGTAGTTTTTCTACCACTGCTATCACTCATTCCACAGACACTGCTACATATTTATAAGGTTATCTGTGCTGTGTTAGTTGTGTTCTAAGCAGTTAAATTTTCCCTCTCCTAAAATGTCTGTGGTGAGAGTTTTATAAAGTGATAAATAACCCTCTTGTCTGCCTGCAGGAGCACATGTAAAACCATCAAAACGGGAAAGTCACCAACACCCATATACCTGCCTATTTGCAATATGAAGGTTTTGCTCATCTCAGCCTTCAAGCCAGTTGTTTCAGAATTTGGGTCTGGGCTCTTAGGTTCTATTTTAGACCATGTCATTGGACACTGGCAATCGTCGTATGATACAAACCGTCACCAGCCCGCATCTCACTGACAGCACCAATAGCACAGGGTTCAGCAGCATTCTCCAAAAGTTAAGTACTGTGAAGGGTCTGAGATTTTACCTAAATAAGAAGTTAGCTTGTTTATTTTTGTTTTTATTTCTATTACTCTAGGAGGTGGGTCAAAAAAGATCTTTCTGTGGTTTGTGTCAGAGTGTTTTTCCTGTGTTCTCCTCTAAGAGTTTTATATCAGCCATAAAAAGGAACGAAACTGAGTTATTTGTAATGAGGTGGATGGACCTAGAATCTGTCATACAGAGTGAAGTACGTCAGACAGAGAAAAATACTGTATTCTAAGGCATATATATGGAACCTAAAAAAAAAAAAAAAAGGACTGATGAACCTAGCTGCAGGGCGGGAATAAAGAGGTAGACATAGAGAATGGACTTGAGGACATGGGGTGGGAGGGTGAAGCCGGGGCAAAGTGAGAGTAGCATCGACATATATACACTACCGAATGTACAATAGTTGGCTGGTGGGAAGCAGCCGCATAGCACAGGGAGATCAGCTCGGTGCTTTCTGACCACCTAGAGGGGTGGGAGGGAGACACAAGAGGGAGGGGATATGGGGACGTATGTATGCATATGGCTGATTCACTTTGCTGTACAACAAAAACTAACACAGCATTGTGAAGCAATTATACTCCAATAAAGATCTATTAAAAAAAGAAAAGTTAACTTGCATAGCCTCGCAAACGCCGCCAGAAGACACGAGATGCTTGGGTCAGAGACAAAGGGCTTAGTGTTCCCAGACAGCAAGTGGCATGAGCTTCGTGTCTGCCTTGGTTCCCCCAGCCTCCAGTCTCAAGGGGGTGACACAGAGTGGCCCAGTAGATGCTGTGCATGTGGTAGGTTTACATCAGTGCTGAAAAACCTAGAGCTCAGGGAACTTGAGCTTCTTATAATGGGCAGCAAGCAATCAAATTTGCTCAACTGGACAGTAAACAAACCTGCCCTGGCCCACTGGAAGACACTACCTGTATTTCCCAAGACTCTTTGCTGTGCAACATCTTTGAAAGGCTGGTCTGGAATAAAGATTGTTAGTGCCTCTGTTTGCAGGATGAGAACAAACATGAAAGACCTACAATCACCTCCTCATACCCAATAGCACGTTCTTCCCCTTGCCCTGAAATGTTGCAATTTAATTAGAATGACTCCATGGGAGCCTTTGATTTTCAGCTTTTACTGTTGTCTGGAGCTCCGGAGAATCTTTAAAACCCTTCAGGGGAGTTCCACACTTTGAAAATCACTTCTCCAGTTGAGACCCTTATTCTGCCACATGGAAACTGAGGCATGAAGAAGTTAAGTGGCTTATCTGGGTCACAACTATTTAAGTGCCGATCCACGTAATGGAATCATAAATCCAAGCAGTACTAGACCACCGCCAAATACCCTTTTCTTTAATCTAGAAATAGGTCGTTCAAAAGGTATCAGGCTGAAGAACTTCCCAGGGCATCTTGATTTGGAGTTCCCCATAAGCAATCTCTGAGGCTAGGGCTACAGCACAAGGTTATTTGGGAGGGGAGCCCAGGAAACATCATCGGGGGGAGCAGGAGAAGGAAGGAGGGTGACATGAGGTTTTTTACGAAGCAAGTTACTCCTGCAGACACCTGGACGGTCATCGCACGGGGAACCCTGCTAGCCAGTGGGGCACACACCCCAGCGATCCCACCCGAGGGAGGAGGGAGCTGGCATGTTTGCCAAGCAGTTCCCAACAGTCACTGGCTGGGAGGACTCTGGGAGGTGTTCCTGCCCTCACACCTCTGCCCTGCGCTTGAGGGGAACAGACACTGAGCCAGAGACAGCCTGCAGCACTGTGTCCCTGGCGGCGGAAGCTGGGCCCACGGGCAGGGAAAAGGTGGGTTCCAGGGACGTGGCTGGACACCAGCTGTGAATTCGGTAATATCACAAAACGAATTTGTGTTTTATTCCTCACCATGCCATCTGCGTGGACTTGAAAAACAGCAGTTAATGCACGTAAGTGCACGAGGTGAGGTTTGCTCAGACCGCAGGTGGGGAGAGCACACTGGTCAGGGACCCACCGCAGTGACTCTCGGCTGAAGGTGGGCCTTGGTCTCAAAGGGGGGTCATGTCAGGAGGACCCTGAAAGGTCTCCCATGGAACTGCTTTAGACATGTGTTCCTATGCCAAGAAAACACATCACATGACACCTTCCTGAGATGGAGCTCCCCTGGGAAATCTGTCTCCTGAATCTCCTCTCATCCATCAGGGTAGCTGTGCATCCAACCTGCCTTTGTGCAGAATGATGGTAAATGGAAAGTAACTGGTGCAGAAAAAGCAAAATCCTATGAATCCAAAGGCTCATCTTTTTTTTTTTTTTTTTTTTTGCGGTACTCAGGCCTCTCACTGTTGTGGCCTCTCCCGTTGCGGAGCACAGGCTCTGGACGCGCAGGCTCAGCGGCCATGGCTCACGGGCCTAGCCACTCCGCGGCATGTGGGATGTGGGATCTTCCCGGACCGGGGCACGAACCCGCGTCCCCTGCATCGGCAGGCGGACTCCCAACCACTGAGCCACCAGGGAAGCCCCAAAGGCTCATCTTTTTAAGGAGAACCACCCACCCCAACTTTTACTCTCGGATTACACAATCCAAGCCTGCCAGGAAACTGCTTGTGATGGTCAGTGCATTCTCTGATGTCAAGAACCCCTGCTTTGTTGAACCAGGTGTGTGTGTGTGTGTGTGTGTGTGTGTATGTGTGTGTGTGTGTCTGTCCTTTATAACAGCTTTTTTCAAGGTCTAAGGCAAGTTGGTACATGGCTGTTTTAATTTGGGGTCACATCCTGAGATAATGATTTGAGTGCAAGTGATTTATTTGGTATGTGTTATAGACGAAATTGCATCCCCCCTCAATTCATATGTTGACGTCCTAAGCCCCAATGTGCCTGTGTTTGGAGATAGGATCTTTAAAGTAATAATTAAGGTTAAATGAGGTTGTAAGAGTGGAGTCCTAATCCTACATCACTGGTGTCCTTAATAGAAGAGGAAGAGACACCAGGGATGCACACACAGAGAAAAGACCAGGTGAGGATACAGCGAGAAGGTGGTTATCTGCAAGCCAAGGACAGAAGACTTGGATGTAAGACCTGAAACCATAAAACTCCTAGAAGAAAACATAGGCCATAAGTTCCTTGACATAGGTCTTGAAGACTTTTTTTTTTTGCAGTACACGGGCCTCTCACCGCTGTGGCCTCTCCCGTTGCAGAGCGCAGGCTCCAGACGCGCAGGCTCAGCGGCCATGGCTCACGGGCCCAGCCACTCCGCGGCACGTGGGATCTTCCCGGACCGGGGCATGAACCCATGTCCCCTGCATCGGCAGGCGGACTCTCAACCACTGCGCCACCAGGGGAGCCCGGTTTTGAAGCTTTTTAAGCCTCATCTCTAAAATGGGGATCACTGGGCTTCCCTCGGTGGGTTGTGAGGCTCAGACAAAGCACTTGGCAAGCAGTAAGAACACCGTGAGTAACTATAGCATTAATAATAACTTACAATATAAACAGCCGAACATATATTGCATTTAAAAAACACTATTTCCAAAGAGTTTAATTTAATCCCACAGCATCCCTTCAAAAAACCATTATTAACTCCCAGCTTTGTATGAGGTACTCTGGAGAATTCAAAGAAATCATTCCTGCTTTCAGTCAGCTTGTGGTCTTTCAGTATCACTTAGACGTAAATGACTAAATCGAGGCCCCCCAGCAGAAGTGTGGGGAGTGAGAGGGATTCCAGGGAGAGAGAGGGTTTACTGACTAATGAGTGGAAGACACTGTTTGGAAGGGAGGGTGTCCCAGACTACCAGGTGTAAACCGCTCAGGATTATTCCTCACACACAGCCAGTTTCCAGTTTAAAATTTCCCACCAAATTCACTGAATAGAGAGAGCTGTTCCGAGAAGCACACCACAAACAGCAAAGTGAAAAAGGTATCAGATCACGGTGTTTCTAGAACATACTTTTGCATTAACTTCTTTGTGCTTTAGCGAAGAGTGTGATTAATGAAAGCAACATTCTATCCACCAGTCCTCTACTTGAGAATTGCTTTATATTCTAGAAATCTTCCCTTTTAAAATATGCCTGTAAGACATTGAATAACTAGACTTTACCTAATGGGAACCTTCACTAACCGTACGTCTCCCTGCTCAGTACTCCACTTTTAGGGGAAAAACAAGTAGTAAATTCAGAAAAACAAATATGCTTTGTTAACTTTTTATTTATAAAAAAAAATTCTTTTGGCTGTGCTGGGTCTTCGTTGCTGCGCGCGGGCTTTCTCTAGTTGCGGCGAGTGGGGGCTACCCTTCGTTGTGGTGCGTGGACTTCTCATTGTGGTGGCCTCTCTTGTTGCTGAGCACAGGCTCTAGGCGCGCGGGCTTCAGTAGTTGTGGCACGAGGGCTCAGTAGTTGTGGCTCGCGGGCTCTAGAGCGCAGGCTCAGTAGTTGTGGCGCACGGGCTTAGTTGCTCTGCGGCGTGTGGGATCTTCCCGGACCAGGGCTCGAACCCGTTTCCCCGGCATTGGCAGGTGGATTCTCAACCACTGCGCCACCAGGGAAGCCCTATTAACTTTTTAAAAAGCAATTTTAGCGCATGGCCTTGACTTGGTGCACACTCCACCCAATCTTATACACACTTAGCACCACAAAATGGGGATTTGTGTTCAGAATGGTGACTCTGAGGCATTATGGGTACCCCAACATCAAAAAGGTTCATTTCACTTTACTATACTACATTTTTTTAAGGTGAGATAGCAATTGCAATATATATTTTTAAGATTTCAACTTATGTTCCAGCTAAAGGGGCTTTCTGGTTAATCCTTACCCAAAATGAAAATTTAATTGAGCAGAATAGCCCATTCCTGAGGCAGCCTGGTTAATTGAGGGTTTATTGTATCTCACAGAAATGTTTCATATGTGATGTTCACCTAAAGGCAGATTTCAAAGTGGAAATGTGAGTAAAATCCTCTTAGTTTTTCCAAAGTTATGGAGCTCCTCTTAAGGTTTTTCCTATCTAAAATTAATTCCACCCTGCTGCTAATAATCAAAAACAATTTAAGGTTTGATCATTTTTCTATTTCAGAGCAAGCAGGCTTCAAGTTTTAAAGTTCTGACGTGTATCTGTAACCACAGGAAGTATTCTTTGACAAAACACATACTAAAGATTGCATAGCATGCTAACTTTCCTCCAGTTTTCCTTTTATGCTAAATTGCACTTGACTTTATGGTGTTACCTCATCTGTTTTTCTTTAAACAATTAGGTAACACACAGCTGTTTCCTGAAATCCAGGTCATTATTCAGAGCTAGGAACAGGAGAATTGTATTGATAAGACGTGGACAGTATCTTCTTTTTTTGGTTTGTATGAACTTTACTCTTTGTACGTGTGGCTTTAAAAAAAAAAAAATCCCGTCAGTCCCTGAGAGATGGATGAAGAGGTAATGGGGAGGTACTTTGGAGTTTTGGTAAGAAATTATCCTGCCATCTTTCTGTCCCTTCTCCCTGTAGACAGAATGTGGATAAAATGAAACTCTGAAATCTGCAAGTCCACCAGCATTTGTTTTGAAATTCTTACAGTGTTCATAAAGGCCTCTTTTAAGGCCTCCTTGCTAACAGTCCTCTGTTCTCTTTGGCAAACTCATAAAGGTTTGGCGTTTCCGTCCATCATTAAAGATGTATTAAGTGTCTGCTGTGTCTCGGGGACACAGGAAAAGGCACTGGAGTCACAGAGGAAAATCAGGCATGGTCCTGCCCTCAGGCTGTTTACATCCGAGCGGAGATGATGACACAAAGAGCAATAAAGCTCATTACGCCAGTGAAATAGTACAGCACTAATAACTAGTTTTCTAGCAAAAAGTCACTTGAGGGCATGAGCCGTGCTCATTTCTGGCTCCCTGTAGAGCACCCTCTGTGTAGTACGTCAGCAATAGATTCATTCAATGGAACTGAACGTACGAAAACAGAACTGTTTATCTCTCACAAACCAATTTACCCAACTTTTCTATTTCTGATATGGGCACCATCCTCTTTGCCGCTACCCATATCCAAACCTGCAGGTGACACTGGATGTCCGTTCTCCTCCGCCCCCATATCCAGGAATGCCCATTCCTTTTGGGCTTTTCCTCTCAACTTGTCCTAGACTGGTTCACTCCACCCCAGTTTGAGTTATTACCTTTCTAAGTGTCGCAAGCTTTTTTTTTTTAATTTTTATTTTATATTGGAGTATAGTTGATTTACAGTGTTGCGTTAGTTTCAGGTGTACAGCAAAGTGATACAGTCATACAGATACCTATATCCATTCCTTTTCAGATTCTTTTCCCATATAGGTCATTACAGAATACTGAGTAGAGTGTCCTGTGCTCTACAGTAGGTCCTTGTCGGTTATCTATTTTATATATAGTGGTGTGTATATGTTAATCCCAATCTCCCAGTTTATCCCTCCTCCATCTAGTCACTCCACCCCCGTTTGAGTTATTACCTTTCTAAGTGTTGCAGACTTCTTTTAAATTTATTTTTACATTTTTATCTTTTATTTTTTTAAGTGTTGCAAACGTCTGCCACTCTTTGTTTCTTACCTTTCGGCGTTCTTTGGTACAGGCACCAAATGAGTCATCCTGCCACCATGATGATGTCCACACTTAATTCTTATCTCCTCAGGATCCTCTGCAGGCATCCTTTGCTCCCTTCTAAATGGAGTATCTTCTGTCCTCCTGGAGTCCTCCCACTTTCCCCCTCTCTGTCCTCAGGGTTCTAAGCTCCCTCCCCATCTGTTTCCAGCTTTCAAAATCCTAGCGTTTGCATCATTCAGGGGTTTTGGTTGCAAGAAGGGAGAGCACATCCGGCTATCTTAAGCAGAACAGGGACTTACTGAAGGCTATCAGGTAGTTCGCAGACGGTGGGGCTGGAGCAGCTGGGAGAGTGGGGGAGACCAGGAGGGTTCATGGCCTCTGTAGGGAAGTTCTGGGATCCTTCCGGCAAAAGCAAACTCCATCTCTTCCTCCCTGGCCTTTGGTACCCTCTCCGGTTTCAGAGTCCTGAGTGGGAGGGGATTATTGGCCCATCCCAGGCCATTTGTTCTCACGGGGGCATCTGGGAGTGGAAAAGCTGACGAGGCCACTCTGCCTCCTGCCGAGGCCAAGGCTGGAGAGAAGGAAGGAAGAAGTCGAACTGCAATGACTTTCTCCCAGGAGCTGAGATGCCTGGTGGCCTCTTGGCCAAGCCTGAGGTCACTGGAGGGGGAGCTCCCTGGGGAAGGAGATAAGTTTCCTCCTGAACATAGTGATGTTGAAAAGCTGAGGAGCTGCCCAGAGGGGCTGCAGATGAGCAGGAAGCTGTCTAAGCCTGCCGATCTGGGAGTTAATCACTGAACGTCAGGCTGGAAACGTACAAAATATGATCAACTCTCTTTAAAAAAAAAGGCACCTATCAGAAGAAAAACAAAGGGCCAAAGTGTGCTTTGGGAATATGACTTTTAGAGTTTGGGAGGACAGCATGCCCGATGAGGAGAGACGTGGGCAGGTCAGAAAGGTAGCTGTGTTACATAATCGAACAGACAACCGCATTTCAGGAAATAGCACAAATGCCATGTGCTTCGGAAAACTGCATGGGATAAAGACTGAGAAAGAGACATTGGGTTTTAGATAATGTCCTTGGTGACTTTACAAAGAATCAGAGAAGGGGCTTCCCTGGTGGCGCAGTGGTTGAGAGTCCGCCTGCCGATGCAGGGGACACGGGTTTGTGCCCCGGTCCGGGAAGATCCCACGTGCCGCGGAGCGTCTGGGCCCGTGAGCCACAGCTGCTGAGCCTGTGCTTCCGGAGCCTGTGCTCCGCAGCGGGAGAGGCCACAGCAGTGAGAGGCCCGCGTACCGCAAAAAAAAAAAAAGAAGACTCAGAGAAGGATGAGGAATTCAACTCCTGATTCAGTGAAGGTTACAAAACAGACAAGCAGTAAAAAATTGGATCAATGTTGTTATATCCATTTAGAGTAAACGAATTTAAAATTGGGCCAGACCATTTACTATAATTCTGCTTTCCTTATTAGGAAGACAAAGTTTTCACGAAACAATGGACTGAGGGAGTTTCTTTCTCAACACCATGGAGCAGGTGTTTGACCAACTCCCTGACTCTGGACCCATCCTGGCCCAGTGCACTGTATGCCCTCCAACCACTGACCACTGACTGCTTCCTACTGCCAGGAAGCATGCCGGGGACTTACAGGGGAGCAAGGTAAATATTATCTCCCCATTTGATAGATTTTAGATGGGTTCAGAAACACTTGTTCCGGAGTTGAGGAAGCAAAGAGTCAACCACTCAACTGCGACTTCAAAGTCATACTGGCTCCTTGGGTACTTCTGCTGGGGAACAAGGAAGGGGACGAGCCATTCGTTCAGTGACAACGCCTTGTCACCTTGGGTAAACTATTATTGCTTTAATATAATGAGAAACCAGGAGCCTAAGAAAGAATCTCATTAACATGGATCCGCGCTATTCCACCAGGAAATCAGAATCATTTGAATACTAGGATTTCCTTTCGGGAAGCCATATGGGGAGGGGATTGATGACAGACATCTGGATACATGTGCCTGTTTAAGGAATCTTGCGTCTTTCCCCCTCCTCTGGGGTTACAGGTAAGCATGTGGCCAGGTGACCGGAGGGTCCCACTTCCAGTGACAACTCCTTCTGTGGCCCACATTCCTACAGCTCCATCCAGGATTCGGCCCGGTGGGCGGGCTCAAGCTGGACACGAGGGAACTCAGGCACACACTTTGGGTTTCCTCCCCTGCTTTTAAGAAGTGCTTCCGACGATAATAGAGAGTCAAAAAGTGTCTGGTTGGGAAAGTAAATAGATACAAGGCAAATAAATAAAAATGCCCAGAAGCAGTTACAGAGAGGAAGTGACATTTTTCTGTAAGTCACTTTTCTGATGGACCGCAGGCCTGCCTCGCCGAGGGTGCCAGGCGAAGGCTTCCGGCAGGGGGGCGGTGGCCGAGCCCCAGGGCGTCCCGATAAGAAAATCAAAGAAAAAGACGATGGAAAGACCACCCGCCGGTCCTTCGATGCCGAAGTTGCTGCCTTGCTCGCCTCTCCCGTCCTCCTATTCGCTCCGCCAGCGCGCAGGGTCGGAACGGGGCCTCCCCTCCCCTCCCCTCGGCGCCCCGCTCGGCCCCGCGCAGGGTCCCCCGGGTCGGGCTGCGACCCCGGCCGAGCCGCGAGCCGCGAGCCCCGCGCCGGCCCCAGCACCGCCCGAGCCCGGCCGCCGTGCGCGCCCAGGTGGGTCCCGGGCGGCGAGCGCGCGGGCCTGGGCGGCCCCGGCGGCGTCACGGGGCGGAGCGGAGGAGGCGGAGGAGGAAGGGCGCGTGGCGGACGCTGCCGGGAGGGGCGGGGGCGCCGCGGCGGGAGCGGAGGCCGGAGCCGAGCGGGCCGGCGGGCGCGGGGCTCGGCGGCGGGGGTCGGCCGGGCCCGCGGGGTCCGCCCGGGCCTGAGCGTCCGCAGAGAGGCGGGAGGAGCGAGCGGCGCAGACAAAGAGCGGCGCCTGGGCGGGCGCAGCGCGGCCGCCGCCTGGGACCCGCGCCGCTGCCCCGGCCTCGGCGGGCCGCGCGCGAGGTAAGCGGGGCCGGGGCGGGGACCGGGGCCGGGGCCGGGGCGGGGGCCGCCAACTTGGGCCGCTCTCGGAGTTGCGGCGCCGCGGGGCTGGCGGGGCGGGGCGCGCCGGGGCCGGGGGCCGGGTGCCCTCGCGGCCTGGCCCCGTGGCCGCCGGCATCTCCGGCTTGTTCCCTCCCCGGGCCGGGCGGGCTGGGCGGGCCTGCGCGGCGGTCCCGGGACTGGGCCCGCGCGGGGGCGCGGAGCGGGGGCCGGGCGCGCCCCCGGGGAGGCCCGCGCGGATCGCAGGCTCCGCTCAGGACGCGGGAGGCGAGCGCGGCCCACGGAACTTCTGTGGGTCGCGACTGTTTGCGAACCCTTGCGGAGCTGCTGTCACTTGGCGTACGGGAGGCTCTCCGGGCCGGGGCGCTTTGTGCCGGGGCCGGTCTCCGCATCCTGCCCGAGATCACCGGCCCCGGAAACAAAGTTTCTCACGATCGCGCTGCCCTGGGCTTATTCTGGGCGATCGAACCACCCAGCGGTTCTGGAAGAATTCGGTGCGTGACTTGAGGGCGTAGACGGTAACTCCCCTGGTGAGCGCAGTCGGCGTGGAGTGTGCGGGGGGTGTGATCGCAAAACGCTTTCGTTGGTGGACCGTGGAGATCGCCCTGGAAGGGCTGCGCGGGTGCCCGGGGGTTTCGGACTCACTGGTGTCTCTACAGCGCGGGCGACAAAGCAGGAGCGGGCGCGGGTCGGCCTCTGGCACCCAGGACAGGTCGGGTCGGCAGCGTCCCCCGTATTCGGCTTTGTTTATTTTCCCAACAGGTTTAAGGCTAAACCTGGCAAGTTTGCGTCTGCACAACGGGATGAGCAGGCCGCAGCGCTGGGCCCGCGCAGGCCCACTCCTTCCTTTGACCCCAAAGAAACTGCACCCTGAGAGGCCACCGGGTGTGGCTTGCGGGACCCACAGGTAGGGGGGTCCTTGCCTGGCCCCGGCCCAGTGTGGCTTTCTCCTGGGCTTCGCCAAAGGGATTTTGGTAGGAATGAGAGTTATTCAGGGTGTGTTTCATCCCACTGCATTTGATATCGTAAAGCAACAGGACTTAAAACGACTGAAAATGAAATTAACCTGGGCTGCTTTAACTTATCAAAGCAGACCTAAACTTTGCTTCTGAACACTCCCTGAATTCACTTACCCAGCGGCCCTAGATGAACGGGTAAATTAATGACAGGATTCAGGCATGGGTGGTGGGGTTGTATAAAGAGGGTGGCAGCCAGTGAACACGAGCAGATCGAGTGGGCCTAACCAGGAGACTGAGCTGTCAGTGTAGGCTTTTAGGTGTTTGGAACAGGGGTTTCCCCAGATGTGGGTGTTAACCATGTTTCTGAATTAGTGACCAGGAGGGAAAATCCTACTTTGATGTTTCTCTCCTCCAGGTTGGTTAGATGTAGTTTTGAAGAAAGTGGCCGGATCTTAGTGGTCCTCCGGCTGCAGCTAGTTGAGGCTGAAGTTGGGCACGTAAAGCAGCTGTAAGCTGGTAGTAACCTAGAGGCCTCACCTGGGCCCCAAGCTTCTCAGCTGCTACCTGAATACTCAGCAGGATTGATCCTGGGCCACGGGATGAAACTGGGTGGTAAATCTGGAGGATAGGCTGACCCGTCCCCTTCGCTCCCCATTTAAGATGGGGCCTGATTAAGGTGATTGCAAGTAGCTGTGCTCATTTGTCAGGCTTTGAGGTTTTCTTTATCACGTGCCCTATACTTCAGTTCTCTTCATCCCTCATCTCTTTAAAGCTGCCATATTTCCCAGCCTCTGTTAAAATATTTGCATTGGGGGATTATTGAGGTTTCCCAACAAACAGATCATATGTACACAGTATTTGAGACAGGCGTTTTCATCCACTGTAAACACACCCAAAATCTTTCTTGGGTGTATACAAACTGGATAACCTTCTAAAATACCCTAAAGTCTTCTCCATTGCCCACAATGACCTGGAGCTTTCTCCTTGGTCACTTCATTAGCATTGGCTGGATGAGGCTGTGTTACATGTTTCTCCGGGATACGCATGCTTGTAACTGCCCAGAATGGCCTGCAGTGAACCAGGGGAGAGGGCCGGGGACATGCTTCTCCTATATGAAAAATCAAGTGGAAGATTCCTCGCTAGAACTGCAGGGTAGGGTAGTGGACCATGTTTGGAAATCTAGTAAGCTAACTTTTTTCACAGATGAACTGGAAACTCCCCACAACTCAAATCCGAGGCTTACGAGATGAGTTTTCCCATCCAGATGAGTTGCAAATGGCCCTTCCAAAATGTTTCTCTTTCCTAAAATGAGTGATGGAAACCCTTTGTGGCGTGTTGTCAAAGGCTAAAAATGACATCGTGCTGATACTGCTAAATGCTTGAGTTAAGGCAGTTTAGAAGGAGGTCAAGAGAGCCATTTAACGGTTTCAAAGTATGGAGCTAAAGTAAAGATAGTTTCTTGTTTCTTTAGGCCCTTTTAGTAACACAGTTTTAAAAATAAGACTTTTTTTCTTTTCCTGCATTTCACTTTGAATGGATCCCAAAGTGTGTCAATTTCTGAAGGTATAATCAATATTAACCAGTTATAACTCCCTCCCCCAACACACACACATGCATTTGTCACAGTTGGCCCCGTGGTTTGTGTTCATTCCTTGTACACACGGATGCCCAGAAAATACTGATTGAACACGTGAATATTGAGTTCTGAGCCTGTCAGTCATTAAGGCTCTAGGTTCATAAGGTTTTGTTTCCAGCACGTCCAGGTCCAGACAATGGGAGGATTTGGTCTGGTGGCCTCTCTATTTGGTAAATTCTCTGTCAAACGAATCATTTATAGTCCTGAAGCTAAAATTAATTAAAAAAAAAAAAAACCAAGACGAAAAGCAAACCCAGCTACATAACCCCCTGGTGGGTTGCCTAAATATTTTACTTTTCAATAGGTTGTCTGTCCAGGTTAACCTGAACTGGAAACTCTGGGCAGGGCATTTGTTATCCTGGCCTGGTAAGCTAGCCATTTAGTATCCTCTTACCTCTCTTTATACCATTTTTTAATGTTTTTAAGAAGCTTCAAGTGCGCTCAGAATCGAAATACTGCAATTTCCCCTTTTGAAAGTTTTGGAAAGTGGGATCGTTTTGCTGTTTGGTAGTTAAATGAAGATCTGAAACGCCCAAGTCATATAAAAATAACAGGTACTAGTGTTCAGATGGAAGATTATGGCTTAGCAATTAGCCTTCCCATCCGCCACCATACTTAGTATCGAAATAACATGGTGACGTGGGCTCCGGCCCTGATGTCTGTGTGAGGACCCTGGAGCCCAGAGACAGCGGCGGGGTGACAGAGCCCCCTGGCTGCTCAGCAGGAGGAGACAACCCCCAGAGGTGCTGGACATGGTAGTCCCTGGGAGGCTGCGGGCCTGCCGCAGGTCCTGATGGGCGGAGTGTGTGGACCCAGTGGGCCCCTGCCCGGCTGCAGGTGGGAGCAGGGCGGGCAGGTGAGTTCACTCTGGAGGTGACCTCGTGTCCTGATTTCGGTGTCTGAGCCCGTCGGCCTGGACAGCCTCTGCGAGTTGAAGGGCGCTTGTCCCCATTCAGTGTGTGCACGCCTGCTCAGGCTGCCTCACAGATCCCACAGGCTGAGCGTGAAAAGGAAGTTTATTTCTCGCCCTTCTGGAGGCCGTAAAGTGAGGATCCAGGTGCTGGCAGACTCAGTTCTCGGTGAGCCTCTCTTCCTGCTGTGTCCTCACCTGCCCTGCACGTGGGGAGTTCTGGCGTCTGTTCCTCTTCCTAGGAGGACACCAGTCCTGTTGGGTTAGGGCCCCACCCTTCTGACCTCATTGAACTTTAGTTGCTGCCAGGGCTCTTTCTGCAGACGCAGGCATGTCGGGGGTGAGGGCTTCAACGTGTGAATTCCGGGGGGGGCAGTTCAGTTCATAATAGTGCGTCACTCTGTTCAAAACCAGGCTGATGATTTTAGGGCTTCCTGTGGCTTCTGTCACCCCGATCTGGAATCTGGTGCTTGAGGACATCTGTGGCGGGGAGGGGAGGGGCTGGCCGCCCAGTGTTCATCATGCAGCCTCCACACGGGGGGAAGGCGGCCGCTGGGACCCAGATACCTCAGGCTTTGAGGAGAACTGTTAGGAGAGAGAACTAGCCCTGACCAATTCCGTTTGTGGACGCTTCCCCTCAGCCGGTGTTAGCTCAGCTGCAGCACGGTTTCTGGATCAGGATCATGGTCAAATACGAGATGTACGGAAAGTGCTGGATTTGGTATGGAAACGAGATCGTTTCCTGGCCATGGATGGAGCCTGGGGCCGGGAGCATCGCTGGGGCTGCTGCTTAGACTGTGGATCTGCTGGGAGCCAGTGTCCCCTTGGCGGATGCGGGAGGGTTCGGTGACGTCCACCCTGATCGCTGCCTGTGTTGCTGGCCTGGGCCAGTGGGAGCTGTTCTAGGTGATCACCTGTGTGACCACAGCTCTCCAGCTGCAAACCTGTTCATTCATGACTCAGTCGGTCATTCCAGTGAATCATCCGACTTCTCTCCTGTCATTTCCACTGAAAACTCTGAACATCACAGCTGTCGGCACCACCTCCTGACCTGCCTGCCTTCTCGTTAATGGCCCCAGCATTGACTCACTGCGTCATCCTGGACTCTTCCTTGCCTCCCAAATCCCAATCTTATTCATTTTACCTCCAAAAGATCCCTTACACCTGAGCCCTGCGGTACTTACTTGCCCTCTCACTTGCACTGGTGGAACACCTCCTTCACCACGCCTACCACCCTGCTTATTGCGCCCGGGTACCCGAGCCTGGCCGTGGTCCCATCTCTGGCTCTCCACTGCCCTCAGGTCAGCGTCCGCCGTCCTCAGTGTCGCCACTGTGGGCCTGCTCCACGGGCTCTTCACTGCTTCCCCAGCCTCTAAATATGCTTCCCCACCCCCAGTACACACTGGACGGCAGCCTGCTAGTCGTGATAACGTTTATTGTCAGTTTATTTTTAAAGACTTCTGTACTTTGGGGCCGATTCAATATTACCCTTGTAATAACAGCATCACGGCGCAACTGCAGTTTTGTGCCCCGGAGCTATACCTGACCCTTAAGGAAGGAGGAGAGGTTGGTGCCAAAAACGCTGCCTTTGTCTGTTTTAATGCGGGGTGTTTCCTGAAAACGCCCCTTGAAGATTGTCAAGAGCCGTGCTGTCCCATTGAAATATAATGCGAGCCACAGATGGGGTTTTAACTGTCTAGTAGCCACGTTAAAGATGTAAAAAGAAACAAGTGAAACTAATTTTCACAGTCTATTCTTTTACTTGGTAGAGCCAAAGTATTTTTATTTATTTTATGATCAACATAAAACATTATTAATGTGATGATTCACATTCTTCTATCTGTGTGAAGTCTTTGAAAGCCGGCACGTGTTCTCTGTTCATGGAGTACCTCTCCCCTCGCAACATTTGGGTGTTCAGCGGCCCCATGAGGCTGGTGGCTGCATGCTGGAGAGCACAGGTCTGTACACTTTACTGATGCAAGCTTCATTTAGTCTGTGTTTTCCTAAGTTGAGATAGCTGAAGAGACATAGAGGAAGCAACCTGGGATCATAATAATGGTAATTATTATTCTTTAGTGGGAAAGGTGTAATCTGTAGTTCTAAGGAATACTGTGATATTTCAGGTACTCAGGCAATTTTAGAGTACTCAAACCAGATGTGGTTACCTATAATCAGGATACTTGTATATTTTACAAATGTTTTAAAATGTCTGTAGAATTCTAGAGGTTAAGTTACCGATGCAAAATAACTTTTTGGGAATGTTAGTGTTCAGTGTATTTCCGATATATTTAAGTACTTAGTTTCTAAGTATAGAACCTAAAAATCATATTTCTTTTAGTGATCACTGGCTTCTTCCCTTATGCACACACACCACACGTTGTAGTGACTGTGCTGACCACGTTACACAAAATACTAGCTCATTGAATGCCTTCAAAAATTGAGTGTGGGGCCTTCCTGGTGGTGCAGTGGTTAAGAATCCGCCTGCCGATGCAGGGGACACGGGTTCGATCCCTGGTCCAGGAAGATCCCACATGCCGCGGAGCAGCTAAGCCCGTGAGCCGCAGCTACTGAGCCTGCGCTCTAGAGCCCGCGTGCCACAACTACTGAAGCCCGCGCACCTAGAGCCCGTGCCCCGTAACAAGAGAAGCCACCGCAGTGAGAAGCCTGTGCACGGCAACGAAGACCCAGCACAGCCAAAAATAATAAAAATAAATTTATATTAAAAAAAACCTGAGTGTGATTTCTTGCTGTGTTTCTCTTTATAGTCGAGGATATGGAGACATAGCAGGTCAGGCTGCCGAAGGTTCCAGAGCTGGTCAGTGGCAGATCTGGAATCACACTCAGGCTGTCTGACTTCTGATGCTCTGCTCTTAGCCACTGCGCTAGGCCACCATCTCTCCATTAAGGTGTATCTGAAAATGCGTAAACGGAGCTGTAAACTTCTATGATGGTGTAAGATTGGAGAAACATAATGGAAAACCATTGATAGGGAGTAGAGAGCTTGGAGGTCGTTCATTCTGGGAACCTCTTACCAGCCAAGTTATGCTGGAGGCCCTGGACTTTGGAAGGGCATCGTGAATAATCATTGGCTGCTCCAGTGGTCCTGGTGGGTGTGCTGTGGAGGGTCACAGAGGCGCACCGGTGAGCGTCACCGGCCTTGCAGCTCGTGCCCGCCAGCCCTCCTTTCTGAGTACCACGGGCCAGGGGACCCCCAGACAGGCACACTCTCCAGCTCAGAGCAGGGCCTCAGCATCCCCTGGAGGGTTCCTTCAAACTCACATGGCTGGACACACACCAGAGTGTCTGCAGGGGGGCCTGAGACTTTGCTTTTCTGATGTGTTCCCAGGTGATTTGGAATTTTGGAAGACTGCTGATCTAACTTTGTGGGAACTTCGACATGGGCTGCCGTCCTAAGTGAGGCTCGTAGTGCCGGGCCATCCTAAACTCGCCCTCCTGTTGTTGGAGGGCCCTGGAAGCACTGGGTAGCCTCCCCTCGGGGCGGATGGAACTGACATACAATCGAGAGTGTGGTGCTGTTGGGGGGACTTCTGTATGTTTCCAGGTCGGGAAGGCGGTCTCCGATGGGCTGTCACGCGGGCAGGCGCTCTGAATTCACAGGCTTAGATTTGCAGTCAAGCTGCTTCTCTGCGTGCAGCCTGTCCCAGGAGGAGGAGCCACAAAGATTTATTTACTTAAACAAGCTTAATAATTCTCCCAGCGGCGGTGAGGGCGGCCAGCTCGGGAGGAATCTTAGAAGAGGGAGAGATGGGCGTGAGACGCTTGGAGAAGGCGCCAGTGGCTGTCTCATTGGACGAAGCCCATCAGTGCCGGCATCGATCTTCCTTAAAGGATGTGCCTCAGTTTCGTATCCTATGAGTTTGGGCTGAGCATTTAAGGATGTCTGCAGGTCAACAGATATTTTAATCATGTCACTTGCAAGCCTGGCTACAGAAGAGCGGTCCTGTCTCTCTTTCCCCCTTTCCAGCTGTGTTCGTTTTAAGGGCAGTCCCTTTAAAAGCTTGTGTCCCTGTTTTCAAGTCCGTGTGTGTTGAGGGCAGGGGTGGTGGGGAGATGTCGGGATTGGGGATAAACAGCTCTCTTGTTGCTCTGAGTGATGGGAACCAGCTTGGGGACATGGACGTAAAAACTGCAAGCTGCTGGAGTATATATAAGAGACCACGAAGTAACAAGGGATTCAGGGAGTTACTTTAGAATCAGTTTCAGGACATTTTTTATAGGTGAGTAGTGAATTTTCACCAAACTGCTTTGTTTTTTTTTTTTTTTGGCGGTACGCGGGCCTCTCGCTGCTGTGGCCTCTCCCGTTGCGGAGCACAGGCTCCGGACGCGCAGGCCCAGCGGCCATGGCTCACGGGCCCAGCCGCTCCACGGCATGTGGGATCCTCCTGGACCGGGGCACGAACCTGTGTCCCTGCATCGGCAGGCGGACTCTCAACCACGGCGCCACCAGGGAAGCCCTGTTTTCTTTTTTAAGGAACATACTTAGGAGCAGAATCCGGCAAGACGGCTAGAAAAGCAGATGTTTCCTTTCTTTTGGTTCTTCCCTCTGTATTTCACATTTGTGTGTGATTCCCCGACCCTGGCCATGCAGCTTAAGTCATCTGCCTTCCTTACCTGCACTCGGGGGGTTTTCCTTTACGTGTTCAGTTACTGCCTTCTTCGGACTGGCCTGGCTTGTGTGTACAAGCTCGCCTCCCTTTATTAAGACATCTGTGCTGCGTCATTTCCCTTCTTAGGGTCTCCGTCGTAGGTCTCTTTCATGTGGTTCAGGAGATAAGACCCGGCGGTGACTATAAAGAAACTGCCCTCTTAAAAATGGGGGAAGGACAACAGACCCTCTGCTGTTGTCATTTTCATTTTGAAGGGTGCCTCGGTGGAACTGAGGCTCCGTTGTGGGTCGTAGATGAGGGCTCCGGTGTGTAATTGTTGCTGCTTGAACTTGACTGTGCCTTGCACCAGGCGAGCTCAGCCCCGGCAGGGAAGGCTGCCCTGCTTTCTGGAAGAGGGAGAGCCTCTTTTCCTTAATGTCTCAGGTCGGAGAGGGTTCTTACAGTCAAAGGCAGAAAATGTTTTTGACATACTGCATACCTGAAAATTCCCATTCGTTTTTGAATTTTCCTAGCTGGTAGATTTAGGTTAAGAAATAAAAGCAATTCACTTTTGCAAATACAAGAGGATACCTTTTCAGGTGTTAATATTAAAAAAAGAAACTTGATGGGACTTCCCTGGCGGTCCAGGGGTTAAGACTCTGTGCTCCCAATGCAGGGGGCATGGGTTCGATCCCTGGTTGGGGAACGAAGATCCTGCATGCCGCAGAGCACGGCCAAAATAAGTAAGTAAACAAATAATTTAAAAAAAAAAAAAAAAAGGAACTTGAGACTTGACCCTCTACTCTTGTATGTAAATTAGTGGTTCTCAACCAGGGGTGGCTCTGCCCCTCTGGACAGTTGGTGGTGTCTGAGGACATTTTCCAATTGTCAAGACTGGAGAGTGGTCCTGGTATCCAGTGGGCAAAGACAAGGGATGCTACCCAGCATCACACAATGCACCAGACTGTCCCCACATCAGAGGGTTAACTGGCCTGAAAAGTCAGTGTTTCAGCAGCCTTGTTATGAGCGACTGCTCTTATACTTTGCTTAAACCTTTCAATTAATGGCCCATGTATTCTTTCACACAGTTGCCCTCTTGGAGATCATTTTTTCCCTGCAGTTTGTTTTTTTTAATAAATTATTTTATTTATTTTTGGCTGTGTTGGGTCTTCGTTGCTGCACGTGGGTTTCCTCTAGTTGCAGTGAGCGGGGGCTGCTCTTCATTGTGGTGCGCGGGCTTCTCGTTGCGGTGGCTTCCTGCTGCGGAGCACGGGCTCTAGACGCGGGGCCCCCAGCAGTTGTGGTGTGCGGGCTCAGCAGCTGTGGCTCACAGGCTCAGTAGTTGTGGCACACGGACCCAGCTGCTCCGCGGCATGTGGGATCTTCCCGGACCGGGGCCCGAACCCGTGTCCCCCACACTGGCAGATGGACTCCTAACCACTGCGCCATCAGGGAAGCCCTTCCTGCAGTTTTATAAACATGAAAAATAATGCCTATTTAGAAAGCTAAGCAGTATTTATATACCTCTACAGTTAAGTATATAAAAGAGAAAGTTTAATATAACTGAGTTAACCATGGTTTATCTGTAATATTGTTGGTGGTAAAGTATGGCATGCATTGTTTTTTAAATTTTCTACTTCTGCCTCTTTGGACCAGATAAATATGAAATACTGATTTTGTAGGAATTATTATGAATTCTGGCTGAACCGTGGTGACAACACATTCCCTTTAGAATGCCCACAAACAGGGAGGTAATGGGGTCCCTTATCAATTGCTTTTAATAGGTAGTTGATTTTCAGAGTTTGGTTTAATCAAAGACCTCTGTTTACTTAGCTCAGAATCCTTACAATTGGTGATGGTTTATAGGAAAAAAACACTGTTTTTGTTGTTACTGAAGTTTTTAAGATCCTAGGTTCAGCCTGCTAATCTTTGAGCTGGTCACATCTGTCAGCTTTTAAATGTTTTATTTCCTTTTTTTTATATATATAGTTCTAAAATAAACTCTTCAGGGGAGAGAGAACCAAAATATCACAAATTAGACCTTATCCAGGGAGGAGGAAAGGGAAAATGATAATTGGGTTGTTCGTCTCTCTCAGCGTCTGGCTCAGTGGCAGAGCTGCCTGTTAGCTGGCCTGGGTTGTCACGTTCTCTCTGCCCTTCTTTTTCTTTATAAGCAGGCTCTGACTTGTTAAAGTCAGAGAAGCCTAGAAATTGAGAGGGCTGCCAGTTGGAAGTTTCCTTGGCTTAATCTACATCTGTTTTCTGTAAATCATTTCCTGTTGTATTGCTCTTCCCTTTTACTTGGTCACTTCTTATATCTGCTCTCTTCCTGTTCTGTTGCTAGGATAAACACAGAGTCAGCACGCTGGACATTTTTGAACTTTTCTCGGTGGAGACGGTTACAAGTACGGTCAGTCTTTTTCTTTCCTTGACCTCCCATCCTCGTGTGCACTGAGAAGGACCTAGGAAAGATTAATAGTCACTCTCTGAACAGACTTGGAGATTCCGCAGTTGTGTGCTGCATAACATTGTGTGTGTCTAATTGTTTAGTGTGTGTCACTGTATCATGTGATCCTGACTCATCGGTGGAGGAGCAAGTACTGTGACTTGGCCACTGTGGAGAGAAGGAAAGTGAGGGCCACAGGGACAGGGGCTGGCCGCAGGGGTCCTGCTGTCAGGTCATGCCTGGGATCTGGAGCTGCGGACGCAGGGCTTCCTTAGGGCTTTGTCTTTACCGTATTGAAATCCCCTGCTCCCTCAAAATAAAATGTTTGCCGGCATGCAGTAACTTCCTGACTTTTCATTATGTTAGGGGCTGGCTTAAAACAGCCTCATCCTGAACTTCAGTAATAGCTGGTCTAAATGTGAACCCGAGACATCTGGTTTCATGTGAGCAGTGAGGGTGCGCGTGTCCACCTGCTGCTAGTTTGGCCCAAGCTGCCCAGCTCGCTTCTAACAGCTCTCCACCTCCGTCTCATCTTCTGCGAAGCAGGGGCTTAACACTGATGTTTTCAAAGACCTTTTGTGGCTCTGCCTTCCCTGTTCAGAAATTGCAGCCGTGCGGTTCCTTATTCGAGAAGGGTCTTCAAAAGAGACTGGGCTGAACCGGCCTGCGCGTGGTGAACTGAGGCTGCTGGTCCCTTTTTGTGAATCTGGCTGGAGGACCGAAGGGCACGTGTGCGGGGACAAAGCACAAGCTGCCTTCTCCATCCCGATCTGACCCACAGATCAGACCGCCGGACTAGTTTGCTGTCCCTGAATTGTCACCCAGTGAATACTTTTGAGTGCCGGCTACAGCAGAAGCACTGTGCTAGGAGCTATGGACATACGAAGGTGGACCACACAGAGCCCTGCCCTCAGGGAGCTTGTGAACCAGCACAGAGTGATGTTGCAGGTTCACGGTCGACTCTCATCTCAGTGTACAAAATGAGTGCCCATGCTTCTCTGTGGGGTCCTGTGGGTGGTGCAGGGGAGACCCATGGAAAGTCCTCAAGGCCAGGGAGAATTCATTTCCGATATTCTCGGGAGAGTCAGGTAGCCCTGAGACCGTGGAGCGTCCGCTGAGCAGGGATGGTCCCAGATGCCGCTGGTAAAGCTCTGTGGCCACATTGCAGCTGGGGCTGGCACCCTGTCCTCCCCCGACACCATCCTCCCTTCCTGGGACGGTGCTGTCTTCCAGGCCCTGCGTGAGGCCATGCTGTCAGTTTGCTTAGGATGAACATGTGGTTTTGGGGTCAACTACTCCGTAATTTTCAGATTATGTAAACTCTGCTTACGTGTGATTTATTTGCCTACAGCTTTTAGCTCTTAAAAAGAGAAAGAACAAAACTACTTGTTGCTGCTTTTAATGAGATGCCGGTGTCAGGAAGCCCACTGATAGGTCTGATTCCTTTTTTTTTTTCTAATTGATGGTGGTGTAAGTGCATTATGCCGTTACGTTTTAATCTAGAAAAGATTTATTTAATCAGATTACTGCTTCGCCTGGATTGGTGATGAATATTGTAAATCAGTCCTGTTCAGGCATTTTGCAGGTTTGTTTTTTATCCTGATTGTCGAGTTCGAAGTGTTTCCTTTGAAACGTGAACTATTTGTTCGCTCCATTATAGATGTTATTATTTTGTATTTTTTCAAATGCAGTGTTTCAGGTCGTTGACCTCGTCTTCATCTAGTTCCCAAATCATTGTGCCCTTTTAACAGCAAGTCGGTGGACCAGTGTCTGTGTTTCTGTTTAGCATCCGGAAATAATTTAATCCCGGCATTCAAAGCAATTCAAATCATAATTAGTGATTTGTCCTCTGTTTCACACTGAACTAGTTTACAGTTCCTGCTTTAACTTTTGATGACATGGGTTAGTGTAAGATAGTTTTTGCGATACATTGTAATTAATTTGTGATACGCTGTAATTAATGCTTAGTGTTTAAGTGAAGCTTAATTTGAGAATAATGAGAATTTAATTTGAAGTATGAGTTTTGTGTTGGCCGTTTTAAAGATTGATTGGAATACATTGACTCCTGGCTCTCAGGGACCTTAACAGGAGAAAATTTAATGCATGCTAAATAAGTCTTTTTGGGTCCCATTCAAGGAAGCAAGGTTTTTGTTGTCGTTTACAGACTTGTGCAGAGTATGATTTTATGTGTGTAAGTACAGGTCATGTGTTCTCTGAAGAATAGCAAAAATTGTACGCTTTCAACCAAGTAAATAACCTTATACTGTCGTGTTGAGCTAATCAATAAATGTGTTTATCTCCTTTTGTTGAGTACGCTTTTTACTAATTTTTCCAAAGTACACTTTGTAATTGTTGAAAGGCGTTCATGTTATGCTTTGCATATATGGATTTATGTGTAGTATGTATAGTACATATATATTTTAAAATAAACCTTTAATTTTAGAAAAGTCTTAGATTTATAGAAAAATTCCAAAGACAGTACAGAGAGTTGCCATACCCAGCATCCGGTTTCCACTGTTGTTAACATCTTCCGTTACTCTGGAACACTGGTCACAGCTCATGAAGCAAGACTGGTACTTTATTGTTAACTAGAGTCTATACTTTTTGGGATTTTCTTACTTTTTCCCTAATGGTCTTTTCTGCCCCAGGATCCCATCCTGGCAACCGCATTCCATTTACTCACGGTGTCTCCTGAGGCTCCTCTTGGTTGTGACAGTTTCTAGACTTTGCTCCTCCTGACGATATTTTCAGTGTTGAGGAGGACCAACCAGGTGTTTTGTGGAATGTGCCTCTGTTGGGATCTGTCTTGTGCTTTTCTCGTGAGTAGGCTAGATTACAGGTTTGGGGGAGAAGACCACAGAGGGTGCGCATCGTTTTCATCACATCCTATCAAGGGTGCATGACATCAACGTGGCTTGTCCCCGCTAACCTTGGCTTCCTGGCTGAGGTCGGCTCTGCCAGGCTGTCCACTGCGGGCCCACTGGGGAGTGACCCAGGGCTCCTCTGTTTGCGCCGCAGTCTTGGAAGGAAGCCCAATGCCCTCAGAGGTCCGGTGGAGGGAAATGGAGTCACAGCCACGAGCCCTGCCCTGCAAAGGTCAGTCTGGGCCAGAGGAGGGCGGTCCTCAGTGCCAGGCTTGTCTGAAATGGTTCTGTCATGTGTGTGTGTGAGTGAGAGCAGGTGAGTGTGTGCATGTGTGACGATGGGAGTGTCCGTGGACTTTGTCCAATTTGGGCAAATAAAAACCAGCAGCAGAGATCTTCCTGGTTTCGGCACAGGCCCGATGCTTCACGCTCTGAGATGGCCATGCTGTGCTCAGGCAGACCCGGTGAAGCAGGGGTGGAGGCCTGAGCTGGTTCCTGCATGAGAGGAAGTGCTCAGTGGTGACGGAGGTCCTGCTGCAGTCCCAGCCCAGGGTAGGTGCGCTGCATCTGTGGACACAGCCTCTCTGGCGGCCCTTACCAGCTGCCCAGGTGCCCTGACGCGGCTCCAGGTGTGCGTGCTAGCAGATTGGGGCTGCGGAGCGTGGGCTCAGCAGCTGGCCTGGGGAGGGGATGGCGTGGGGCTTTCCTCCAGTGGCTGATCAGGCGGAAGAGTGGTTGGCCTTTCTCTGGGGTGCAGAGAGGGTCAGGGTTCGTAGGGCTGGTAGCCTCTTTCGCTTTCCTGTTTTTACCTCCCCTGTGCCCCGCCACTGACGGTATGCTTTGAGGGTGGAGGTGGAAGGCGCCCTGTGGGGACTCTCCTTACCGTTCTGCCCCCCCCCCCGCCCCCGCCAGAGCTACGTACGTTAGAGAGAATCAGTTATGTTCATTCGCGTTCATAGAACTTGTATTAGTGCATTTTGTTTATTAAAATTGACTGCATAGAAACATCTGCAGTGGCCTTTTTGAACATTTTCTTTACATCCATGCCTCCGTGTTAAAGTACAATTTATGATTTCTATTTTGACCTGTAGTTTCTGATAATTGTTAAAACGATCCTTCACTGAATTGTTTTGTTTTGACTGGGGTTGTTTATGTGAGTTTTGGCGTCTCTGTATAGAAGCACATCGTGACACGAAAACGAGAACCCCCACTTTGCTGGGAGACGCTTAAGGGTGGCATTTTTGGAACTGGCTGCGCTTGGGTTTTCTTTATAGCGAGTCTGCTGGAAGCCGCGTTCCATATGTAGAAGGAAGGCTGAGCAAGGCGGTCTGTTCAGCTTCCTTCCAGCTTCAAGTTGGAAGAGGACTTGCTGGAGGAGACGGTAGTGAGTAGGCGGCAGAGCGTCAAACCAGGGGAGTGGGAAGGGGTGGGGGACTGGTCCAGCCTTGGGCTCCCGGGTCGGGCTGTCTCCGCACATCCGCACGCATTCCCGTTACAACGGCACAGGAGCCTCTGCTCTGACGGGTCCTCCCTGGGGCCCTGTCCGAGTCTGGAATCTAGGCATTTGTTGAATGTGCCCTGGTTCATGGCATCATGGGAAGTTCTGAGTGGTTCCCCAAAGGCAGTTCTTATTCCGTGGGCCCTGTGGGGAGAGGATGGACTTCAGGGGGTCCGTGGCCTTGGGGTGAAAAACTTACATTTTTGTCTTCACTAGCAATTAATTAGTGTTTCCTTCCGTGGTGAAAGTAGGAGCACAACCCGTGACGTTCACGGCCATCGGAGAAACGAGCGGGGCTTTTGCATCACCACATCGTGGTGGTCGCAGATGGCTGGGATTTGGGCCACTCTCATCTTCCTTTGAAATTACGGGGGTTATTAGACCTGCCATACCCTCTTGGTTAGCGTACTCCTAAAGAAGCACTTGTACATCTCAAATTCTTTTTTCAAATCATACTTTAGTAACTGTCTTCTCATACAATTGTGTAAAATGAAAACTACTTAAAAGCATCCTGAGTGGGAGGCCCTGGGCCTCCCGTTCTGATGGGGGGAGGGCGTGCACGGCACAGGGCGTGGGCCTGGCAGGTCCGTTGCTGTCTTGTCTGATGACGGAGCTGCTGGGACCCAGGCCTCGGGCCAGAGACGGTCCACATGGGCATCATGGAAAGTAATTGAATTCTGTTGCCTCACAGAAGTCTCTCCAGTCATGCGGTGATGACAGAACATCCCCCAAGCGCATAACATAAAATCCTTTGTCTGTAAGAGAAACTTAAGAATAATTGTACTTAAATCAGATAGAAGGCCTAGTCATTGTTTTTGTAAATTTAATTATTTCAATTGTCATAGTGGGAAAATACACATTTATTATCTGAAATGTGTTTATTATCTGAAAAAAATGAATGTAAATAGTGTTCTGGGATTTGTGATGATTTAAAAGTCTAGTGATTGGGTTGGGTTGTGGATTCGGGACTTAGGGGTTTAGAGTAACTTCCAGCGTCAGGAAACTGTCAGGGACTTTTAAAAATCTCTCGCACTAAAGAGTTTGACTTTTTGGTTCTCGGGTGTTAATGGCACAACAGTCCCTGGAGTTTTTGACCCCGTATTTAACAGAAATACGTTATAAAATAAGAAGTAGCTTGGAAGGAGAGTTGGTGCACGGAGCTGTGACTTCCAGCGGCGGGGCTGTAGGCGGACGCTTCCTGAAGAACGAACGCGGCAGCAGCGACCTGACCGTGACCTAACGTTCCGTCTGCCCTCCCCTAATATTGCTCTTCACTGTGCCCTGCAGGCTACCTCCGCCCCGTGTAAATAGGGAACTTATCCGAGTGTGGTCCCGGCGGCCTTTCTGGAGCGTTTTCACGTGGGTGTGTTGTATTTGCACACGTGTGCGGTGACCCTTGGTGACGGCTGGCTGGGCGTCTTCACCAGGCAGGTGGGGGGGGCGCAGCAGACAACCGCATCCCTAAGGCACCCACATCTCCCTAGTGCACCCACATCCCTAGTGCACCCACATCCCTAGTGAATCCGCATCCCTGGTGCACCCGCATCCCTAGTGCACCTGCATCCCTAGTGCACCTGCATCCCTAAGGCACCCGCATCCCTAGTGCACGGGCATCCCTAGTGCACCTGCATCCCTAGTGCACCCGCATCCCCGCTGTGCCTGCCTCTCTCCCAGCTGCCCCTTCCCTAGGGGCAGAATGATCCCCGTCACTTGCTCTGGTCTACGCAGGTGGGTTTGCAGCACTGCCAGGTACGAATATGAACGTGCAGGCTGAACACACACCTTCCCATATGAGACCTGGCTTTTTGAGACATCTTTTCTGGCACTGCTCTTTTTGTCTTTTTTTGGTGGAGTTTCTTTTAATGATAAAGGCAACTTACTAACTAACTCTTAAAGACCGTATTTATAAAAGAAAATGCTTCTTGTCACCTTAACATCCTAAAAGAGAGACTTTTCACGTTTGTCATTAGTCCTTGGAATTATGTGTGGCCATTTGTACAGTTTCATATTCTTCTTAATATGAGCATTTCCCCACCTTATTAGTAATCTTGGTGATGTTTTCTTGTTGTTGCTCGATATCCCGTGGAGGGACAGCACCCTCAGTAGTGTAAGCTGCTTCCCGCTGACTTGGTCTTTTAAATTCCTGCTCCAGTAGATGATGTGCCTGTGTCCTCCTTTATATTTCGTTTCTTCTACTGAGCTGTTCCTTGACATAAGTTCCTCGGTGAGGGGTTGCAGAGTTAAGTGGTATGGATGTCTTTATGGTTCTTGATACGTGTTTCCAAACCCCCCGCCCCCTTCTAAAGGGGCCGCGCCGATTCTCGGTCAGGTACAAGCATCATTTTCCCCCAGGGTGTGAGGGCCCCTCTGGACAGGCACCTGGAGTCAACGGATTCCAGAAGGCCTCACCTCAGAGTGACCGTGAAACAGGGCCAGTGCTCTCTGCTATCAGAACTCCCTCCCGGTCATCCCATCTGGAGTGTCCCCAGCATGTCTTGTCCCTTTGAGGGTGAATTTAGTTTTTGTCAGTAACAGATTGTCCTTTGGAGCCTTGTTTGGGGCGTAAAGGGGGTGATGGAATAGGATTAGCTTGGTTTTGGTCACTGGCCAAGTGAGACAGAGGTAACAGGACCACTCTTGTTTAAACAGTCATCTGATCTCAAAGGACCGTTTCAGAGAAAGTGTTGCAAGACGTTTCCAGTACGTTTGCCACGCCTAGAAGAGGTACGTGGGAAGAGAGTCCCTAGCCGGGTGTGAGCTGTCTGTTGTCCGGTAACAGGTGAAGTGCCCAGGTGAGCTGTGCAACCTCCAGAGATGACACAGCCGCATGGTTTGGAGCCGCCGTGTGTGGTTCCCAGCGGAAGGTGACTGATGGCACCCGGGCCTGACGGTCCTCACTGCCCCGCAGCCGGCTGTGCTCCCTGCCAGGCAGGACTCCCTGAAATGACAGCTCTGCTTCTGTGTCGGGTTTCTGTGACCAACCCTAGTCGACTCAAGGCAGAGTAGAGATCACTTTATCGTGTACCCTTTAAAAAGATTTTCAAAGAAAGTGAAGGAATGGAGCGGGAGGTATTGGGGGGGGGAAGGGAGCACGATGCGGGCAGGGATGGGCAGGGGGCCCGTTCCAACTGCGGGGTGCTGGGGGCCACAGGGAGGGGGCAGACTCCACGGGTTTGTCTCCCTCGCCTCCTGGTTTCGATGCTCTTTTGCGCTTGTGCTGCGTCCCCTGGGGGTTTCTCCACCAGGCCCCCTTCAGGGTGATCCGTGCAGAGAAGCCAGGAGTGTGGGTCCCCAGGTGCACAGCCTGGCTGCCTCACTCGGTCCCCACACCTCCTTTCCTCGGCCTTCCCTCCGCCTGGAGGGCGGGTGGGTTTTCCCCCCAAACCATTTCCATCCGTAGTGAGTCTTAGATTCATGAGCCAATATTTTTAAAAGTGTTCAAATTAGTCTGATAATTGACTGGAGCCTTCCCGCTGCATTCTCCTGCTGTGCTGAGAGTGTTGGTCAGAGTTGGGAGTGGCGAGAAGGCTGGCGTGGGTACCTCGTCCAAGTGGACCTGGCACCTCGAGTACAGCGGCACTCGCCCGCCCAGGTGCGTGGCATCTGTGCAGGAAGCCCCCCAGGTCAGGACACACGTGGGCCCTGGTGTTCCCCTCCCTCTGCAGAGGCAGGACCTACGCTGACCAGGAGGCCTCCTTATTCCTCCATCTGTTCCCTGGGTGAACATTTTCATTTAATTTTTGTCACTTGCGTCATCCACGTTGAAGCGAGTGTCATTTGCTGTGAACTTACTACCTCTAGGGATGATACCTAAATGGCCTGCTGTGATGTCCAGTAAAAGTAACAGTAAGTGACCTTGCAGGCTTTCACTCCCCCGGGTCAGCCTTGTTTCAACAATACCCTATTTTGTGAAAGGTATCCTTTATAAATGTTGTATTTTGGCGTACCGATGTTAGATAGAATCACGTATTTAGGAATGTCTATTTCTGTTCATGGTGTTGTTAAAAAATAAAATTCAACTGAGTAAGCGTTAGAGATCTTTCTGGCTTTATTCAGTGTTCATGAATCGGCCAGTGTCCCATCTGCAGATAGAGAGGAGCCTCGAGGAGCTGGACGGATGAAGGACTTCCATCGTCAGAAGGGAACAGGGACGAGGAAGTGACGCTGGACAGAGCGGGTGGGTTATTACAGGGTCACTTTCCTGTAGGGGACGGGTGGCAGGTGTCTACCAGGCAGCTGACCAGTGCTGGTCAGGCGGTTCCTGACCCACAGGGTTAAGATTCCGTTTCTGGGAGAGCGGAAACTGTAATGAGGCTTCAGTTTGGTGACGTGGGGTTACAACAGGTGACTCCACCTGGGGGCCGTGGTCTTGCTTTTAGCAGCATAGAACAGGGGTTGGCCAACTCTGGGCTGGGGGCCAGACACGCTCCCAGCCTGGTCTTGTGAGTAGTCTTATTAGAACGTGGCCTGTGCTTGTCTTCCCGGTACGGGGGCAGAGCTGAGTCGTTGCAGCAGAGACTGGCTCGCAAAGCCTGAGATACTTATCTGGCCCTTTTCCAGGAGAAGTCTGCCCACCCTGGTGTGCAGGGTCGCACGGGGGTGAAGTCGGAGGTCCTCGCTCTGTCACTTTGCTGGCGGGAGCCCGGCGCCTCCCTGTGCTAAGAGGCTGGGATGCTCGTCACTAAGGGGGCGTTAGGGTGAATCCAGCCCACGGACCCTGCACACCATACACCCTGAGTGCGTATCAGCTTTCTTCCCGTTGTCGTCACGCACACCGTCCCATCCTGGTAGCCTCTTTCTTTCTACGCGCAAAAATCTGAGGTGCAAAGAGGGTTTCAGTCCCTGAATTTTCAGAAATGAAGGCATTTAAAACAGCGCTACTCACTAGAACTGTAGTATAAGCCACATATGTGAGCTAAATAGGGGACTTTAAACTTCCTCGTAATCTCATTAAGAAAGCAGAAAGAGAGATGAACTTAATTTCAGTAATGTGTGTGTGCAGCCCAGTATCGTTCCAACTTATAAAAAAATGACCAGTGCCATATGTGATTTTTACTTATTTATTTTTTTAGTCCATTTCTTATTTATTTAATTTATTTGTTTTTGGCTGCGTTGGGTCTTCGTTGCCGTGGGCGAACTTTCTCTAGTTGCGGCGAGCGGGGGCTACTCTTCATTGCAGTGCACGGGCTTCTCATTGCGGTGGCTTCTCTTGCTGCAGAGCATGGGCTCTAGGCACGTGGGCTTCAGTAGTTGCGGCACATGGGCTCAGTAGTCGTGGCACGTGGGCTCAGTAGTCGTGGCACGTGGGCTCAGTAGTCGTGGCTCGCGGGCTCTGGAGCACAGGCTCAGTAGTTGTGGCGCACGGGCTTAGTTGCTCCACAGCGTGTGGGATCTTCCTGGACCAGGGCTCGAACCCGTGTCCCCTGCACTGGCAGGTGGATTCTTAGCCACTGCGCCACCAGGGAAGTCCGGGATATGTGATTTTTAAACGTTTGTGCTTTTTTCTTCCGTGCCCGTCTCTAGACCCGGTGTGTCCTTAGAGCAGGACACAGCCAGACCGGCTGCATCTTGGGCGCTCAGTAGCCGTGGGACCAGAGGCTTGTGCATCGGACAGGTCTTGGATTCTCTGGCACCAGCTGTGTCTCCTGTACTTCCGTTGCATTCTGACCCCAGCTACTGAGAGTTGGTTTAGAACCCGTAGGTGAAGAGCTCAGTCCCACAAGACCGCCCCTTCAGATGCCAGGCATAAGTCCTGAACCTCCTGTGCTTCTGACCCACTGGCCATGAACTGGGGGTTCCCGTGACAGCCCCCCGCCCCCTTTAGGTTTGATGATTTGCTGTAATGACTCAGAATCGGGGAAGCACTTTACTATCAATGGCTTATTACAAAGGACACAGCTTGGGGACAGCCCGAGGGAGGAGAGGCATAGGGCCGGGGGGACGGGGGGTGCAGAGTCTGGGTACCGTCTCCTCCCAGCACATCGGGGTGTTTAGCAGCCCACAGGCTCCCTGCATCTTGTTCCTCCAGTTCCCTCCTCACCCCTGCTGGGGCTCACAGCTCTTACTCTCTGACCTCAAGGCTGGTCCTTCCTGGCTCCATCCCAAAGCCATGCGGGGAGGCCAGCTCTGGGCCACTTCGTTAGCCTCAGCTTGGGCGTGGGGTAAGGGGCTGGTTACCAAAAACCAGGGACGTTCCTATTGCTCCAGACATTCCTGGGCCTTAGGAGCTCTGTGCCGGGAACCGGAGAGCAGGACCACGCATATTTGAGCCGCATTGGGACGCCTGGCTGCACCCCCACCCTTCCTCCTCTCCAGCGGGCTGTGCCCCCTTGGAGAACATTCCTCCTCTGTGAAACAGCTGATGCGGTCTCGTCTCACATTCTTCTCTACCCTCTGGACTAATCACGGCTCTCACTGTGCTGCTAACTCCCCCAGTTCCTGGTTCTCAGGAGAAATACAGTAACATTTCTAGGGAAGCTCAGAGATACAGACTGTGTAGGTGTGGCACAAAAATTGCGACTGTGCTTCTAATAACTTCAAGAAGAAGAGTGAAACCGTGGAAGACAGGCATCTGCGGCTGCAGGTTTTCTGAGAAATGGGCTGTGTGGAGGAGCCGTCCTGACGCCTGCTGTGGGCAGAACCACAGGGTCCATTAGATGTGGGTCCTGGCAGCTCCCGCTGCCGGGAGCCGGCTGTCAGGCTCCTCCCCGGCGTGGACCGTGTGCACTGAGGATAGCCAGTAAGACGGGTTTAGGAGGAAAGCCAGGGAAAAACTGGGATTTTTATTCCTCATAGGCTTTGGTCTCCCTTCCTTGTGTGATGTTTCTGCATTCTTTTTTTTTTTTTTTTAATTTTTATTTATTTTCTTTATTTTTGGCTGCTTCGGGTCTTCGTTGCTGCGCGCGGGCTTTCTCTAGTTGCGGCGAGCGGGGGCTACTCTTCGTTGCGGTGCGCAGGCTTCTCATTGCAGTGGCTTCTCTTGTTGCGGAGCATGGGCTCTAGGCGCACGGGCTTCAGTGGTTGTGGCACGCGGGCTCAGCAGTTGTGGCTCATGGGCTCTAGAGCAAAGGCTCAGTAGTTGTGGCACACGGTCTCAGTAGTTGTGGCTCGCGGGCTGTAGAGCGCAGGCTCATTAGTTGTGGCGCACGGGCTTAGTTGCTCCGCGGCATGTGGGATCGTCTCGGACCAGGGCTCGAACCCGTGTCCCCTGCATTGGCAGGCGGACTCTCAACCACTGCGCCACCAGGGAAGCCCATCTGCATTCTTAGTGTTGACTTCTTAGCTTTTCCTTGCAGTTTGAAATCCAGGATTCTGGAAATAGTTCAGATCTTGGCCAACCAGGAGGACTCTGTCTCAGGCCTGTTGTCTCGCCTCTCGAGGCGTCAGTGGCCTTCGCTGGAAAATGGGTTGTCGTGAAGACAAAAATGAGAAAAATGAGTGAACGCAGAGTCCGGGAGCTGTGTGAGTGGGGCATGGTTGCTAAAGAAATTTCTAAGAATCAGGATTTTTAAAAATGCAAAAATGTAATCAGAATTTTAGACATGGCCTACGTGAAATTCTTCAAACCTTAAGGGCATGATTAAAATTTCTGTTCCTGTGACTTGAGTTAGAAGTAGACTTAGTGCTAAGCTCTGTCTAATGTTGAAGATCTTTAAAGGGTGGCGTTTGTATCTGGCTTTTATCTTTCTAAGAGTTATAGCTACGTCAGTGATAAAATACAGTGTTTTTCTACAGCTAAGAAGTGCTGAAACTCACTGTAAAATGCATGCGTGTGATCAAAATGATCCCATTTAAAATAATTTTATTATTTTAAAATTATAAAATTAATAATAATTTTATTACTTTAAACCTATCATTTCCAAAGGGTGTGCTCCAGAAACATGGGCCTCTCATCTGTAAAATAAGGGCGTCCCACTTTAGAGTCTGAATCATGTGTTAAGTCTCGCTGGGCTGCCTGCCTGTATGGATGCTGAAACTCAGATGGTCTGAGTTAATTTTTGTTGTTTGACATTCAGACACCTTGATTGTAACAGGTCAGGTAAAGTATGCTTGAAAAAGTATTTTTAACCTTTTTATTCTTTCAGATGTTCAAGAAAGTCATTTTAGGGAAGTAAGCTATAGTGCATTAGACAGATTTTTAGATTGCTTATGATTTCAGTTTTCCATGTTGACAGTCCTGCCGTTAATATCACTGTTTCTGTCCTCTTTCGTAGTTTTCATTCTGACTGTATAGTGAGAAGCATGAAACTAAGTTCCGGTTTGGACAGTTATTTTAAGAGTATTTTCTTTCTCATCACATGGCTTAGGTGATTTATTTTAATTGTTATTTTCTTGTGACGAAAGGATAATTTTTTTTTTTTTTTTTGCGGTATGCGGGCCTCTCACTGTTGTGGCCTCTCCCGTTGCGGAGCACAGGCTCCGGACGCACAGGCTCAGCGGCCATGGCTCACGGGCCCAGCCGCTCCGCGGCATGTGGGATCTTCCCAGACCGGGGCACGAACCCGTATCCCCTGCATCGGCAGGCGGACTCTCAACCACTGCGCCACCAGGGAAGCCCAAGGATAATTTTTTAAAAGCTAAAGTTTCTTAAGTAGAGGCTGTCTTAGCTTGAGCTGCTGTAACAAAATACCACAGACTGGGGGGCTTAAACAGCAGACCTTTATTTCTCACCGTTCTGGGGGCTAGAAGTCTGAGGTCAAGGGAACAGCTGATTCAGTTTCTGCTGGGACCTACTTCCTGGCTTGTAGACGCTGCCTCCTTGCTGAACCCTCACGGGGTGGAGAGAGGACTCCGGCCTTTTCCTCTGAGAACCTGTATCCTGTCGGAGCCTCACGCTGTTGACCTCATCTGGACCTGTAGTCACCTCCAAATGCCATCACCCTGGGAATTAGGTCGTCAGTGTATGAATCTGGGGGAGACACAAACGTTCAGTCGTAACAGAAGCTACTGAGACACGCTGTGACTCCGTAAACCTTTCCAGAAAAAGCACGTGCCTTGGTTTAACACAGCTTGCCGTGGCTCCTACCTGACTTCTTCCGTCTGAAGTGGAAGACCCTTCTGGTGTCCAGGGCTCCCTTCCGTTGACAGGCCGGCCCACCACTCAGCTCTGTGCTTCTCCTGCAGCTGCTCCCAGGGCTTCTGGCTGACTCGCTCCCTCCCAGGGCAGTCGGAGGGCCTAATTTTCCGTTTCCTCCCTGTCACCGTCTAGAAATTTGCTGCTGCGGAAACGTCCAGGACTTCGGCCTGAAGCCTCGGGGAGCTAGAGCAGGCACGCTGTCCCCTGTCTGCGGCCGTGCCCCGGAGCCCTTCCCAGCCACCTCTCAGAGCCTCTTGGGGATGCTTGACCTTTCTGGCCCCAAGCTGGAGAACCACGAGCTAGACTGTTGATTTTAACTTTCTCAAGGCCCAGCTCATACACTCCGCTTGCTTTCTTAGTCCCCAGAGAGAACCTTCCAGATAGAACCGTGTCCCACCCACCTGCCCATGGCTAGTGAGGGTGATGCCTGGAGAAAGGAAAGCGCGTCCTGGTCCCTCCTGTGAGTGTGGGGCGCGTCCTGTTCTCACTTGTATCCATCGTGTGGACGGCCCGTCCTGTCTCAGACTCTCCGGAAGGGGGTGATCTCCAGGCCTGGACCCCCTGCTCCCGTGCAGGGCAGCCTCGCATTTGGACGCCTGGCCACACCGAGCCTGGATGTGTCTCTGCGGGCTCAGCTGGGGACCCTCCCTGCCGAGGACGCGGCAGGAAACGGCACACCTTTGGGGCCTCTGAGGTTTGTTTCCTGGGCCCTTTCTGGAATTGGCTTCTCGGCCAGGGAGGGCACCTCGGAGGGCAGCCATGTCTCCCGTGCTCTGCTTGTGACCCCCTGTGATGTGTGTATGTAGCCTGCAGAGCAGGGGACTCTAGGCTCAGTGGAAAGGCTCCTGTGTCGTCTGCGCCCCTCACACCTACCCGCCCCCAGTCCTGTAAGAGCGCACGCACTATAGTGACTGGCTTGGCTCGTGCAGGCAGATATCATGAAGTGCTGCAGACCGGGTGCTTATAAGCACGGACGTTTATTTCTCTCAGTCCCGGGGACTGCACGTGCGAGATCCAGGGCGGCGGTCAGTGAGGGCCTCGCCCTGTGTCCTTACTTGGTGACAGGGGCCGGCAGCTCTGTGAGGTCCCATTCAGGGGGCTTCGCCCTCACGACCTGATCCCCTCCCAAAGGCCCCACCTCCAGGCCCATCGCGTCGGGGGTTAGGATTTCAGTGTGTGAACTTGGGGGGGATACAGACACTCAGACCATAGCAGCGACCCCTCGGCACATCATAGTGCATTACTTAAATGCTGTAGCTTCTCGGTCTATGGTCGTCTTTTCCTTGAAAGGTTTCAAGCTTCAGTCTCCTGTTCAACAAGTATTTGAGTGCCTGCTCCGAACGCTGTGGGAGGCCCTGGCGCCCCTGCAGGGGAGGGGGCAGCCCTGCTCCCCAAGCCTGCGACCCCGGCGGCTTCTCGGAGAGCACGCGGTGGTGTGGACTCCTTTGGGTAGTTTGAGGATCATTTGTTTACCTGATTTAGTTTGTTTAAAAAAAAAAAACAAAACCCTATTTGTATCATAGGAAAATGTCAGAGCCCCCCAAGTGAACCACACGTCTAGGAATCCTAACAGGTGTCTCCGTGAAGGAGCTTTTAGGTACAGGGTCCTCTGCACAGCAGCCCTTCCTCTGCCCCGTGTGATGATGGTCTGATCGACGCTCAGTGTTTTCTATATGAGCAAAAATAAAGCTGACGTATTGGTCGGAATCTGGTGGCCTATCTGGGGAGGGTAGAGGGGTGCCTTTGGTGCCGAGTCCCTGGAGTGGTGTATCTGGGCCCCAGAGCCCCTTCAATTGTCTGTTAGGGCAGCGGTCCACGGCTGGTCTGGTCAGCTGTGGCCGGAGGACTCACAGACCCCACCATGGGGGACACTGGCGGGGGTGGGTGGGTCTCAAGTCCTGTAGGGCCCCATCACAGAAAGCTGTGTCCACGAGCAGATCCAGGTTTAGCTCACGTTTATTTAGCAACTTGTATGCGGTATCTGTGGGACTCCCATTGAGTAATACCTAGTATATCATCGGTAAAGCAACTGCTTTGAGTTATGTGTTCATCTAATGAAATACAGTTACAAACTTTTGTATGACGTGTAATTGAAAAAAGACTTTCTAAAATGGGTACCAGATTGAATCGTTTAGAAATTGAGTGATGTCCCATCGTCTGAACACCCTGTTATCTGATTTTGACTTAACTGTATTTCGTGAAAAACAATAATCAGTGATGTTCACGGGCCAGGGTGGTGTTTATGTGCCCGTTCCGCGCTAAGTAATTTGCACTGTGTGTGGTGCAGGGGTACCTAGTTGATGAGAATTTGCTTGTTTTGATGTGGATTTAAAATTCTTAACAGTTTTGAAATATAGAGAGTTAGACAGTGGTAACCCCAGCAAGCGTGTCACACGGCCCCAGCGGTCAGCAGCTGGGGGCCAGTCTTGTCCCATCTTCGCCCCTCCCTCCACCCCCTGCCGTGCCTCCCACTGCTTTATTGTAAAGCCGATTCCAGGTATATATCATTTCTTGATATTATTTTTAACCAGAATGTAATTTTTAACTTTCACTTCAAATTGGTTTGTTTGAAATTAATTGTGTTTCCTCCCATTTGTTTATTTTCCTCACATGTCATGATAGCCCCTTGATATGCCCTTTATTGTCTCCTTTGGGTTTTAAACGTTATTTATGAGTTTGCGGCTTAATTTAAATAGATTCTGCTGTAGACAGAGGAGCTGTCTGTCTCAGGCTACCTTTCAAGTGAAGAATAATCAGCTAATTATACACTGTTGAAAATTAGGTTTTTTCCCTTCTTGACCGCCGTGCCTGGGTGGCAGAAGTGAGTACCCCACTTCCCAGTGTGTAAGCTTCCTAAGAGCTGCACTGATTCACTGGGATTCTTCTGATGTGAATTTTTTTTCTTTATGCACGAGTCATGTTCCTGATCTCCTCGTCTGTGAACAATATGGACTAGCTGGTTGTTAAAGTTCCCTTTTGGTTTTGCGGTTACAAAAAAAAAAAAAAAAAAAAACCAGCATGAGGCATGATTGCTGACCCCCAGTTGCTTAGGGAGTTCATGAGTCCCACCCAGGACATGGCTTGAAGAAAATGAATGCATGGCGTTTTGCTGTGGCCCAGCACGCGGACGTCCCCGACTGCAGGCCACCTCCGGGAGAGGTGGGTGTGTAGGAGGCCACGTGTGGCCCTCGGCCGTCCCCAGGGAGTCCCGGCGGGGTCTGCGCTGCTGTCCGGTGTCACCGGCAGCTCTCGCTTCCCTTTCCTGTCCTGGGTGGGCTGGGAGGCCCCCAACTTTTGTCCCACTTATAGTGGTCACATCCTGGATTTCCTGTAACACACTCGGTTCCTATCGTTTTCCCTTATTTTCATAAAGCATTCCAAACGTCATCTTGAAGCAGCCAAAGAAAGTTTGGGGGCGGGGTCGGGACCCTCTGTCACCAGGCGTGTGACAGGTAGGCCATCTGTGTGGCTGGTGCAGGGCCACCCAGCTGTGGACGCCAGCAGCTCCCTGTGCCTCCCCTCCCCGCCCAAGGAGGGCTGTGTGTGAGCGTGCTGGTTGTCCCCTGGCCCAGAGAAGGATCTTTGACGTTCGGAACATGACTAGGGAAAGGAACTTGAGAATTGTCTCCTAGGTTTGGTTGCTGAGTGGCTGTTGAGGGCTGGCTGCCTCCATCCCTCCTGCAGGCTCCCTCCTGCGGCCTCCCTCCTGCGGCCCCCCTCCTGCGGCCTCCCTCCTGTGGCCTCCTTCCTGCGGCCTCCCTCCTGCGGCCTCCCTCCTGTGGCCTTCCCTTGCACCCTCTCTCCTGCGGCCTCCCTCCTGCGGCCTCCTCCTGTGGCCTCCCCCGCAGCCTCCCTCCTGTAGCCCCCCGCATGAAGCCTCCCTCTTACGGCCTCCTGTGGCCTCCCTCCTACGGCTTCCCCCTGCAGCCTCCCCCTGTGGCCTCCCTCCTGCAGACTCCCTCCTGCGGGCCCCCTCCTATGGCCTCCCTCCTATGGGCCCCCTCCTGTGGCCTCCCTCCTGCGGCCTCCCTCCTGTAGACTCCCTCCTGCGGCCTCCCTCCTGTGGCCTCCCTGCTACGGCCCCCTTCCTGAAGCCTCCCTCCTGCGGCCTCCCTCCTGCGGCCTCCTCCTGCAGCCTCCCTCCTGTAGACTCCCTCCTGCGGCCTCCCTCCTGTGGCCTCCCTGCTACGGCCCCCTTCCTGAAGCCTCCCTCCTATGGCCTCCCTCCTGCGGCCTCCCTCCTGCAGGCTGCCTCCTGCGGCCTCCCTTCTGCAGCCTCCTCCTGTGGCCTCCCCCTGCAGGCTCTCTCCTGTGGCCTCCCCCTGTGGCCTCCTCCTGAGGCCTCCTCCTGTGGCCTCCCCCTGTGGCCTCCTCCTGAGGCCTCGTCCTGTAGACTCCCTCCTGCGGCCTCCCTCCTGTGGCCTCCCTTCTGTGGCCTCCTCCTGAGGTCTCCTCCTGTGGCCCCTCCTGCAGATTGCCTCCTGCGGCCTCCCCCTGCGGCCTCCTACTGAGGCCTCCTCCTGTGGCCTCCCCCTGTGGCCTCCTCCTGCAACCTCCCCCTGCGGCCTCCTCCTGTGGCCTCCTCCTGAGGCCTCCTCCTGCGGCCTCCTCCTGTAGACTCCCTTCTGCGGCCTCCTGTGGCCTCCCTGCTACGGCCTCCCTCCTGCAGGCTCCCTCCTGTGGCCTCCCTTCTGTGGCCCCCTCCTGAGGCCTCCTGTTGTGGCCTCCTCCTGTGGCCTCCCCCTGCGGCCTCCCCCTGCAGCCTCCCTCCTGTGGCCTCCCTCCTATGGCCCCCCTCCTGAAGCCTCCCTCTTATGGCCTTCCTCCTGTGGCCTCCCTCCTATGGCCTCCCCCCGTGGCCTCCCCCTGCTGCCTCCTCCTGCGGCCTCCCTCCTGTGGCCTCCCCCTGCGGCCTCCTCCTGTGGCCTCCCCCTTCAGCCTCCCCCTGTGGCCTCCCCCTGCAGCCTCTCCCTGTGGCCTCCTTCCTATGGCCTTCTCCTGTGGCCTCCTCCTGCAGACTCCGTCCTGTGGCCTCCTCCTATGGCCTCCTCCTGCAACCTCCCCCTGCGGCCTCGCCCTGCTGCCTCCTCCTGAGGCCTTCCCCTGCGGCCTCCCCCTGTGGCCTCCCCCTGCGGCCTCCCTCCTATGGCCTCCCCCCGTGGCCTCCCCCTGCTGCCTCCTCCTGAGGCCTTCCCCTGTGGCCTCCCCCTGCAGCCTCCCTCCTGTGGCCTCCCTCCTACGGCCTCCCCCTGCGGCCTCCTTCTGTGGCCTCCTCCTGCGGCCTCCCTCCTGTGGCCTACCCCTGTGGACTCCCTCCTGTGGCCTCCCCCTGCGGCCTCCTCCTGCGGCCTCTCCCTGCGGCCTCCCCCTGTGGCCTCCCGCTGTGGCCTCCCTCCTATGGCCTCCTCCTGCGGTCTCCCCCTGCAGCCTCCCCCTGTGGCCTCCTCCTGTGGCCTCCTCCTGCAGACTCTGTCCTGCGGCCTCCTCCTGTGACCTCCTCCTGCAACCTCCCCCTGCGGCCTCCCCCTGCAGCCTCTCCCTGTGGCCTCCCTCCTATGGCCTCCCCCTGCAGCCTCTCCCTGTGGCCTCCCCCTGTGGCCTCCCTCCTATGGCCTCCTCCTGCAGACTCCCTCCTGCGGCCTCCCCCTGTGGCCTCCCTCCTATGGCCTCCTCCTGCAGACTCCCTCCTGCGGCCTCCCCCTGCAGCCTCCCCCTGTGGCCTCCCTCCTATGGCCTCCTCCTGCAGACTCCGTCCTGCGGCCTCCTCCTGTGGCCTCCTCCTGCAACCTCCCCCTGCTGCCTCCTCCTGAGGCCTCCCCCTGTGGCCTCCCCCTGCTGCCTCCCCCTGAGGCCTCCCCCTGCGGCCTCCCCCTGTGGCCTCCCCCTGCTGCCTCCCCCTGCGGCCTCCCTGCCCAGCTGGCTGTAGTGCTGCTGTCCTGCAGGGCGATGTGGGCTCTGCCCAGGCTCCAGGGATCGATCGCCATCAGGCCGCAGCTGGCAGGTGAGGAGTGACACAGCCCTCTCTGGTCTCCTGCTTCGACTCGACTTGGAGCCGCCGCGGCCTCCTGTCCCAGGTGGCTCTGCTTTACTTGGGCCGTGGCTTCTTGCCTGTGGCGTCTCTCTTAGGAAACGGAAGCTGTCAGGAGTTTCGGCCGGGCCGGATCGGACAGGGGGTGCGGTGTTTGAAGTGTGAGAAGGGCTGCAGCAGCCACGGGAGAAGGTGAGTCGCCCAAACACGGGGACTAGGAAGCTGCCGCCGTCCTCGGTCCGGGGAGCAAATACAGGGCCCTGCACTGCGGCCCGAGCAGGAAGCGGAGCTGTGGGCTCACGCCGGCCCCCAGCCCCGGGGAACAGCTGGAGCCTCCCGGCGGGGGCCGCAAGTCTCTGCCCTTCCGCCTGCCTTTGAACGTCGCACCAGGGCCGCTCTCCGGCAGAACTAACAAGAATCCGGCTGGCACGGGCCTGGGAAACAGAGCTTTCCAGTTTTCCTCCCCGGCGGCACGAGAGCGGTGCTGACACCCATACCAGCAGGCCACAGGTGCGGGGGCCCTCGAGATGTGGGCGGAGCGAGTGACCCAGTGCGCTGGCCCGTGGTGGGCAGTGGTGGTGGCTGCTGTGCGTCTTCCCTGAGGGCTCAGAGGTGGACCAGCAATGAGTGGGGGGAGGGTCCGCTGGTCCCGCAGACCTGCTCACCCGCTGGTTTTGACACGCGAACCAGAGCACGGTTGGCACGGCCGGCTTGGGCTAACAGAGGTGACCGGCCCTGCTGGACTTGGATAACAGGTCCTGGGCACCTGCGTGTGCGTTTCTCATCCGGGTGCTGAGTGTGAGGCCTCGGGGGCCTGCAGTTCCCCTGGCACGTCACGTGGTGGGTGGAGGGACAGGCCTTTCTTTGAAGCCCTGGTGCAGTCGGTTCACCAGCGACAAGCAGGAAACAGCCCCAGGCATCTAGAGGATGCTGCGCCCTCCTGGCTCTCACCGAAGAGAAGGTTGTTGGGGTGGTGGCTCAGGAGGGTCGAGCCAGGGCAGAGGGCTTTCCTGGTCCATCCGCCTAGCTTCCCCTCTGACCGTGGGAGGCTGTCTCATTTCAGGCTAGACTTTGTGTGGCTCCCAGCTTCTGTCACCACATGTGCCTCTGTCTTCTCCAGTGGGCCTGGGGAGGTGACAGATGCCCTCTCCAGCTCCCTGAGCAAGAGAGAAAGTTGTCACTAGGGCAGGTGTCTCTTGTCAAGGGATGTTGGCGGTGCTGGGTGGGGCATGTAGGGGGCCTGGCAAGCCCCTCCCTCTGTCCCCCTTCCAGCGCGCATGGTGGGAAGTGGCCTCTGCCAGCCGCGAGGGGAGGGTTGTGTGTCTGTCACTGGCTCTGCTCTGAAGCCCACCTCCCGGGTGGGGTGCTCAGCCAGTCAGGGGACCATCCCCCGTGGGGTAGAGGGTGTGTCCTGCAGGACAGCCACCCTCATAATAACCACGCGCTGGGCATAGGGAAAAGGGCCCCAGGGCAGGGGGCAGCGTGGGATCGGGCAGCCTCCCGTGGGGTTTGCATGGCCAGCTGGCATCCCCGTGCACTGCGCCTGGACGGGAGGAAAGGATGCCCTTGTCACCGTGCTGGTTTGTGCACATAAATTGGGATAAAGATTATTTTAGAAAGAGCTTTATGAATATGCTCTAACAATATATAGTTTTCTAAATGCAGAAATCTGGTTTTAAAAGACTTAAATTGAGAAATTACTGAGAGTTAATTTTATTAACAATGATTAGTGTTTATCAGAATCCCTCAAAAGGCCAGCATTCAGGGCTTTTCATCTCTTTGCATTAATTTAATTAAGCGGCTGCTTTAGGTCAATTGTCATCTAATCATTATAGTGTCTTTTGCGTATCAGAGTGTGGCAGTGTCCCTCTCTACACCCTGACAGGGGGAGGGTGCAGCATCGCAGCTAACCTTGGTTTCCGGGGCCTGACTTTGGCCCCCGAGTCCAGACACCGTGGAGGACCAGCTGGTGCGCCGTGTGCTGTGACTTGGCTTGCGGTGCAGGAGGGTGGGGGGAAGGGGTGCACAGGAGAAGGAAGGGGGACAGATCTCTGATTTTATTCCACGAATCAGCTTTGGCGTTGGACTTCTTGGTGAGTCCATGGTGTATGGCACACCCCTGTGTACACACATACATCCCGAGCAGAACGTTTATTTTGGGGAGCTCCTAAATCTGTATGATGGGCTTAATTTTCTTAGCTGTAGAAAAGGAGGAACTGACGTGAGAAGAGCAGTTTGGGGGACCAGTGCCCACGGGAACGGGGTGTGATCAGACTCCCTTCTCCTTGCCTGCTTATGTAACATTGCATACGCTTTACCACCGAGAATTCTCTGGTGTTTACGTGTTTGCTGTCCCTCGATTGTTTAATTCAGTTCTACTCTGATTTTCATAAGCCACTCCTTCTGTTTGTTTACTTTTGCCTTTTCCTTATGGCGGTTTTTTGTTTGTTTGTTTGTTTTTGCGGTACGCGGGCCTCTCACTGCTGTGGCTTCTCCTGACGCGGAGCACAGGCTCCGGACGCGCAGGCTCAGCAGCCACGGCTCACGGGCCCAGCCGCTCCGCGGCACGTGGGATCTTCCCGGACCGGGGCACGAACCCGTGTCCCCTGCATCGGCAGGCGGACTCTCAACCACTGCGCCACCGGGGAAGCCCAATATGACGTTATTTTAACCAAGCATATTTTGGATGCATGAGAAACTAGGCATATGTTTTTTAATTGAAAAAAATTTTCTAATTGCGTGATTAATCAAGAGTAATGAGTTTGATCGTAGAATATTTGAAAGGATTTAAACGTGATATTTTCAGTATTAAAACCTTTGCTTCTCAGCATCTGGGATAAGTTGGGGCCTGATAGTCATAAGCACATAGATGTCCATTACCAAGTTTTCATACTTTGGCTTCATATGTGTGAATTTATCTAAAGGACACACACACACGCGCGCGCGTGCGCGCGCATTTTATTTGGTCTCTAGGTTAAAATTCTTCTGTCCACCTGCACATTGTGCTTTTCTCCCTCATGCCCTACAACCTGTCCAGATGGAATGGAGTAAAGGTGATCGTATGTTCGTCTACACCAGGACCCCTTTGCGAGTGGAAAGTGGTGCCGAGCCTGCAGCCACAGGGCTAGGGTAGTGTGCGGTCACCGGAGCCTTGAGAACCCGGCCCCTCCCTCCTCGCTGCCCACGCGGGGCCTTTGTCTCTCGCTGGCTGTGGTCCTGTGTGTTCTGCTCCAGATTTGTCTCCCTGTCATCACCCTCTTTACTGCATTCGACTTTGTAATACATACGCCTCACTGTTTCACTTCTCTCCTACGAGCCTCTGGGTCACCGCGTCCTGCTAAGGATCCTGCCCGTGGAAACCACTTGGCCGGAGCTGTCCGTGGAGAAGGAGCAGCTGTGGGGGGCTCGGGGTTCGGGGCTCGGGGCTCGGGGCTCGGGGTGGCAGTTATGCTTCTTTCCAGCACTGGCAGCACCGAGCACGCGTCCCCAGAACTGACCTCAGATCACGTGGGCTGACGCAGCGTCCCTGATGCTCCTGATTGTGAGGCTGGCTGTTTTTGGTGGATGAAGGGGCAGTGATTGCTGCCTGCTGCGATGTGCCCGTGAGTGAGATGTGCGCCGCCCCTTTATTTCAGGTCCTTACAAGCACCACTTGCAGCTGATCTGTCGGTGAGGGCAGCTGTCCCGCCAGCATACAGGCAGTGAGCTGCTCTGGGGCCAGGCCCTTTCCTGGGCACCTCAGACTGATGGACGGGAAGCTACCTTGCTGGAGCTTGTCGGCCAGTGAGGCTTAGGGGACGGCAGAGCCCTGAGAGTCGGTTGTCTCCCCTCCTGGGACGTGCTCTGCTTTCCCCTGCCGCAGGCCAGGAAGGAGAGAGCCTAGCTCTCGGCTGCCGCTGGACTTGCAGCAAAGCGGCGGCAGCGAGCCTTCACGTTGGGCTCCCTTTGAACTATGTAAGCATCTAGAAGGGACACGCAGTGGCAGTGAGAGTGTGCTGAGTGCTGTTTAGAAGTGTCCAGGGCCCTCTGTAAGCTGCCTGAGCCTGGTTGGCCCCCAGCCCCACTCCCCGGGGAGCCTGCACTTTGTCACTCACCGGAGGCAGCTTCCCTAACTCCCTTCTTGCGGGCGGGTTTGTTCGGAATGGCTGAGGCTGTGCCGAATCCAGGAGGATGGACGGCATCCCCCACAGCATCTGCAGCTCCTCGTGAGCCCCTGCCCCAGGTACGCTGTGCTCAGAAACGCCAATGGTCATGTCAGGGGTCAACCGGCCGGGCACAGTGATAGATCTTTCGAAACTGAGAGCCTGGGTTTGTGCTTTATGGGAACATCTTATTACAATTTGATGAGCAGGCATGTGCGGGTACTTTTCTATCTACCGAGGATGGTGGAGGGCAGATGGTAAAATAAGACACGCATCGTCCTGGGACATCCCCCTCCCTATGGTCGGTCTCTTCTGCCTCAGGTGGGTGGAGATTGCTCAGGTGGAAAGGGGCAGAACATAGGGTCCCGTGTGATGCTGTTGGCTGATGACAGTTTAGGGCCAATTGTGGGCACGGAGTTGGCCTCAACCCCTGATCACTTCTGAAGAGCGCTTGGCAATTTGTGAACTGTTCCGTGTGTTACGTGCCTTCTGTCTGCTGTGCGTATGAGATGATGTAGGTTAGTAATTGTTGGTGCCGATGACGTTACAGACTTGTCAGCTGTTGATATCTGATTTTTAATATAATATTTTAGTATCCCCTGGAGGTGACTTTCTTGACCCTCCCCTATTAAAGCTTTTATTTTGTGTAAATGATTAAGTCACTTCTTTTGGTATTCCTTCAGAGCATTATAAATTTCAAAGAGCATTGTTTTGTGGTCAGTGAGTTGAGTGATTATTGAAGTGTATTTCTTTCCCCAGAGATGTGAGCACATGTGTCTGATCCCAGGTGTTTTTAATTTCTTTGCTCCAGCTCTAAAAGAGAATCCTTCGTGTTTTGTGTATGGCTTTACAGCCATTTTTAAAAGCCCCCCAATTATTAAAGTCGAAGAGGAAATCATTTGTTTCTTTATCAGGTTTGGCTCCTTGGTGCCACTTAGTTGCCGCTGAACTGTAGGGCGTCGGCCGTCGAGGCTGGAGCCTTTCGGAAGATCGGCCACCGTCTGGCCTTGGAGGCCTCCCCGAGTTCCCAGAAACTAACTGTATCGGTTTCCTAGGGTTGTGGCAACAAACTGGGTGTCTTAAGACAACAGAAATCTGTTGTCTCACAGCTCTGGAGGCTGAAAGTCGGAGGTCAGGGCGCTGACACTCCCTCTGTAACCTGCAAGGGAGTCGGTCCCTCCTGGCCCCTTCCAGCTTCCGGTTCCCAGGTCGTGGGCGCCCATCCTTGCCTCCCGAATCCCTCACGTGGCAGCCCCTGTGTGTCTGCGTCTTCTTACCAGGACACCAGCCATATAGGGCCAGACGCCCTTTGCTGTGCTCCGGTTGTGATGGGTGCAGTTGGGAGGGGAAAAAAGAACATTGATCCAAACTTCTTCCGTGGCCATCTCGGCCTGACCCCGGCTCAGCTGTTGGGTGCTGGCCTGTCCCTCGAATGGGCTTGCACAGTTGCCGTGTCACAGGTAAATTCAGAGATGTCACTGCTCTGAGCACTGCAGGTGGAAGACCAGCCTCGTATCTGTTAGAAGAGGACACGCTTAGCAGTTCGCAACCCTAGCGCCACGTTGCTGTAGATAAATCCCTTTTCTGTAAATAAAAATACTGCAGCACGGAACAGCTGACATGGGTCCTGGAGCGGTGGGAAGCAGGCCCTGCCACTCCCTCCCTCAGCCGTCCGTGTGTGACCTCCCGCAGGTCCCCGTCGGCCGCTGTGACCCCCGCAGTTCCCCCGTCGGGCACTGGGGGGCCGCGGAGGGACGCATGCATGTTCGCAGGTGCTCCTGGCACAGGTGGGCCCACAGGGCAGGCTCCTGGCCTCACAAGGCTCAGCCCTGGCAGCAGGCAGTGTATGCAGGTTCCTGGGTTTGCCTGGGCTCAGCCAGTCCGGCCCCTCCCTGGGAGGCATCAGGGCACCCCTTTAGCTCTTGAGGTGGAAATGCACGGGGTGTGGCTGCCGTCTCAGCTGGACCCTCCCATCGCGGTGGATGCAGCCTCGCCGGCCTCGCTGTGCTCTGTGTGTTTCCTTCTCCTCCCCCTTTCCCCTGCCGGCCCCGCCGGCAGTGAGCGGTGAAGTGTTTGCTGCTCTTCTTGTTCTTGGAGGTATGGGCTCAGCTGCTGTGAGATATTTGTCGACAAGGTTGACACCAGGGATGAGGGAAGAGGGCAGATCACCCAAAGATATTTTGAAAGAAGAACCCAATAAGCTAATGAGGAAGTAAGTAGGTGGGCTGAGGGAGGAGAAAAAAGTCTTAAACGACTTAGAGCCTAGCCCAGAAGACGGGAAGGATGGAGGCCCGGTTAGCCGTCTCTGCATTAATTTGTTCCTGATTAGATGTTACTGAGATGTGAACTGGTCTACAACTGGATAGGAGTAGCCTCTGATAGAATTTTCGGTCAAAGGCAGAGCTAGTGAGTGATGCAGGGCGCCCATGTGCTGGGACTCTGCCCGGAGCTCACGTATAACATGCTTTCTCTTTAGGGTAATATAGCTTGATGCAGACGTGACTCCAAGCTGGCCCTTCTTGCTGGCTGTCAGCTTTGCATCTGAATTGGCGTGTGCTGACCTGTGGTAGTTCCCGCAGTGGGCGGGTTCCTAGGGAGGCAACCCTTACTTAGAAGAAGGGTGTAGTTTTTCCACTTTGCTGCCTTGAGGATTGTAAACCAGGTTGGCATGAGGAAACCCAATGAACGTTCCAAGTAATAGTCCTGTATAAATATGTCCAGGTTACATTTTCCTCTGGTAAGAGATTAAAAATGGAAAACTTCAGCTCTTGGAGGGTGAAAACAGCAAGGCAGCCCGTTGCCTGAGTGTGGTGGGGATTCATGCAGAGGCCCCGGGGACGGGTGACAAGGACCTTCCTTCCGCAAAGTAGGAGTCATTTCTGTTCTTTCTTTATCTTATTGCCTGGGACAGTCAGAAATCTGAATGAATTTGGGATTTGCAGGACAAAATGAAATGCTCTTTCCCTGCGGATGCATTTTAGGGTTACCGTGTAATTATCTGGACCCACTTCCGCTAAGGGGCGGGTCTCTTCTGTAGGATGCTGCCTCCACGCCACAGTCCAGTGTATGGCATTTGGCAGTGATGTGATCCATTTTTATTCAGGAAAGTGTTTACTACGTTGCTTTTAACAGAAATTTGCCATCTTTCTTCCCACTCCAGCGGTGTACCCAGGACGAAGCATTGCCACCTGCTGTTTGAGCCGGGGGGGGGGGTACGGGAAGGGGGAAGAGGGGTTAGGGGTTAACTCTCTCCCATAGCAAGGTGTTTAAAACAGCCTGTTCAGGCCCGTAAGTGTTGGTGCTGCTTTTATTGAGGCGAAGGGACACGTTAAATCCAAGAAACACTTGGTGTTTTTACTGTGAACCAGACACTGTGCTGAGAGTGCAAAGGAATATATGTCGTTCTCCCCGCATCCCAGTGGGGAAGGGTCCAGGGCTATGCAGTGTGAAGAGGTTTGTGGGTTTTTACAACATAGGTGAGCATAAATGCACTGACTCCTTCCTATAATAAAAATAATAATCACTCACATTTAAATTGAGCACATCTGTGGGTCAGGCTGTAATAAACACTTTCTTTTTTTTAATTTATTTTTTATTGAAGTAGAGTTGATCTACAGTGCTGTGTTCATTTCTGCTGTACAGCAAAGTGATTCACTTATACACATGTATTGTTTTTTCGTATTGTTTTCCATTGTGATTTATCCCAGGATATTGAATAGAGTACCCTGTGCTCTACAGTAGGACCTTGTTGTTTATCCATCCTATATGTAATAGTTTGCACCTACTAACCACAACCTCCCACTCCATCCCTCCACACCCCTCCTCCCTCTTGGCAGCCACAAGTCTGTTCTCTATGTCTGTGAGTCTGTTTCTGTAACTTTCCATTGAAAGGTTCTCGCTTCACCTCGTGGAAACCGTAGCGCCATCACAATTGGGAACAAAGGGCATGAAAGGCTTGGCCTGGGGAGAGCACGTCTGCTCCCTGCTCCGGGCCTGAGGTCCAGCCACCGGTCCGTGCCCCGAGGAGCCAGCAGGGGAGTGACCTCAGGCCACTAGCCTTTCTGACATTTCCCATTTCAGCGCTCTTACGATACACACAAGTCGTTCGTCCCGTGATGCTGGTTGCGTGGAGATGTGGGTGAAGTTAGGAAACCGTGGGTGCACTTGGGCAGCTGCAGCCCGAGGTGGCCGTAGTGTTTATAGACATATGGGAAAAGAACTGGGACCGTCCTTTACCCCCTCCACCGAGGGGTCTGGTGGGAAGGTTCCTTCCCTTGAGATGTCATAGGAGAGAGTAGTCGAGGTATGGTCATGGGGGTGTAATTCATATTATCCAAAAAGATAAAAGGGACTGAATCAAAAGACAGCTGGTAGAAAGCCAGACTATGGTTATTCTCACACTCTGCATGGACCCAATGGGTTTTTCTGCCCTGGGCATACGGGAAATGTCAGATTTACAACAGCTTCGGGGGCCTGGAAGCCACCTGAGCTCCTCTGACTGGCTGGTGTCATTCCAGTGTCCCCAGCCTGGAACCCTCCCCTCCCCTGCCCCACGGTGCCGTTTGCCTTGGGGCTTGGCGGGAGGTCGGGGTAGGGGGCTTACTTCCCGGGACCTGCTGTGTCTGTCTGTTCTCTCTGGTGTGCTCCAGCGAGCCCCTGCTCGTAGCTGCTGGTGGTGAGATAGGTCCATTCCCGAAAGATACCCGAGGGAGAGGCAAACGATTCAACCCAGACCGCCTTCCCTGGCACTGAGCATCTTTCACCTCTTTTTTCTTCGTGTCTTTTCATCTACATATGTGTGGCTGTCGCATTTCTCCTTTACCTCCTGCCTCACCAGCCTTATTCTCATGTCCCTTCCGCCATCCGTTTCTCTACCAGTTAATTCATCCACTCATCCGGCCTTTGATGGATCCACTGTCCTGTGGTGGGCAGCATGACTAGGGTGCTGGACGGACCAGCAAATTGCAGACATCTCAGCACCCGATGTGGGGGTGGGGGAAGGAAGCGTGTAGACAGATGCCTGTGTTACCGAACACATAGAACATAGCGCTTATCCTGAGTCCGTAACAACACAGTCACCGCCACCTGAGCGCGAGCTGGGTGCAGGGCCTGGTGCCTGGCACCCCTCTCGTCCCGGCCGCCCCGGCGCAGGGAGCGGGCTGGCCCCGGAAGGCCTGTGACTGGGGGCCTGGCCTCCCCTCGGCGCTGTGCCCGCCCCTCTCTGGGCACGAGATGCCTGGGGCTTCCCTCCACTCAGGGCCGTGAAAGTTAACCCTGTAAAGGACCTGGCACCTGCCGGCCCCCGGCAGCCCCGTGAGTGCTGTCTGTCTCCCCAGATTAACTGTTCTTCTTAACCAGGGATAGATGTTCTGCAACTACTGTTGCTTTTGTCCTCATCTCTTGTCAGATATTGGGCTGGCCAAAAAGTTTGCTCAGTTAGCGAATAAATACATTGTTCGATAAACTTCTCGGTGAAAATGAAAAATGTGTCTTTTAGTCACTCCAAACCGAACAAACTTTTTGGCCAACCCAATCATAGGAATACTGTATCTTTAAACATTTACATATGTATACGTAGCTGTACCATCTATCACAGTTTGTATAGGGCATGTAAGACTCTTCTGTTTACCATTGCAGAACTGACTAACCTTCCCCCCGTGTCCCTTCTCCTAGGGCTTTCTGGTGTTTGTTTTCTTTCAGTGTTCTATATCCATTAAATGCGTATTTCCCGCCCCCCCCCCCCTTGTTTTCTTCTTTCCTTTTCTTCATTCTAGAATAGCTTAAATCAGTTATAAACCATTGCCATTCAGTTCCCTGTGCTTTAAGACAAAAGCCATCTGTATTAATTCTGTGTGTTTTCGACACAGGAGGACTAGAGAGGACCACAGAGCTCTTATTTACTGGTTTGAGTTCTTAAAAATGTACTGGAGTTGCATTTCATCTTTCCAGAATTCTAAATGGATATAGACAAATTCCTATTGAAAATGTGTGGTGACCATGATCTGTTTCATGCACATTCTCTGCCAGTCTCCCCTCCCCCCAGGCCTCCAGTCTCCAGAGCTTGGGCCAGTCCAGGGCCCCAACTAGTCCTCCTTCCTCAGCTGAATGACCGGGACCCTCCCGTGGGGTGATGACCGGGCTGAGGGTGAACTTGGACCCGGGTGTTTAATAACTTCTTTCAATGAGAAAAAAAATTAACCGACTTCTTTTGATCCAAATAAGAGAGTTCTTTCCCAGTGAAGAAGTTTCTCTGAGTCTTTCTGATTCTCTTGCCAGGTACCATCCCAGTAATATTGCCAATATTAAAGGTCTGAAAAACACCCGGTAAAGCATTATTGCCCATCACAGTCTCTTGTGAGGATCCGGCCCTGTGTTTCCTTGTTCTCAAACTTGAACTTGTTCCAGATTAACCAGATGGCTTTTTAAGACACAGAATGCTACCCCCCACCCCACCCGGGCCCAGCTCCTGCCTCAGGAGTCTGGAGTGGGCCCCGGTAATCTGCATTTCTAAGAAGCTCCTAGGTGATGCTGCCGCTGGCCCACTGGTCCCGGTGCAGGTGGAGCCACCAGATAAGGAAGAACAGCCCGGGCGTTGGTAGCATCAGCTGACTTTGTACACATGGATGTCGGCTCTGCCTTCTCCCTGCTTTGATGGGGGGTGTCTGCGTTGGAGTCTAACATCCTGGTGTCCTCAGGCATCCACTGAACGCAAAAGAACGGAAGTGGCCCATCATCAAACACCTCAGTGTTCATCGCTTTGGCCGTGTGAAATGTTATCCCCTGTTTGTATGATGGGAGGGATTAAGAGTTGATTTGTGAGCTAAATATGTGGTACCCCATTTCCCCTTCCTCAGAGCCCCCAGGAGGGCCTGCACGCGTCTTACATGTAAAAGTAGCCATTAGGAAACGGCGCTTTTGATGCGATTATGATTGCAGACTCTCATCTCCTCCCTTCCTGCAGCCTGTGTAATCGCTTATCTCCTATTTTTAGTGGCTCTCGCACAGTTGACTCAAGGTGGTAACCAACGCCGGGCTCTGCCTCTCAGGCCCCTTGGCTGGTAGGGGGTGAGGCTCTGGGCCTGGCGCGGGTGACGTGGCCTGCTGGAAAGTGGATCCCTGGGCAGGGGGCCTGGGAGCGCCCGTGAACCTCCACCGGCCCCTCCTTGCGAGCCACCCTCCCCCCCATCCCCCCGCCATCCCAGAGGAGCCCGGTAGAGCCTCCGGTTCCAGGCGAGGCTGCATGGAGTGTCTCACCACTCATGGGGGGGGTCTCGCTGCCCCCAGCCTGTCCTCACTTTCAGGCGAACAGCTGGGCGCCGGGGGGGCTGCAGGTGCCCCTCTTCTCTGAGCACCTGGGGGAGGGAGGCCCCTGTCCAGGTGGGCCTCTCACCGCCAGCTGGTGCGCACGGTCAGGACGTGGGTAGAGCGTTCGCCTCTTCAGCTTTGGCCTCTGAGTTGTGCTCCAGACCCCAGGAGGGGTCTGGCTGGCTAGTCCACTCCCGTGTGGCCGGCGAGGAGAGCTGTCGCCCCCAGGGGTTCATAACGAGTCAGCCAGAACCCGACGATCCCCCTTTTACATCAGCACACAGATCCAAACCCCAGGACAGTTCTCTTGTCATTGGAACTTGACAGGAGTTGGAGGACACTGCTGGGGTGCTGCCCTTCCAGCTCAGGACGCTTTGGGGCTCTGGAAATACCCTAGACCAGCGTAACCGAAGGCGCCTGATACCGTGAGCCACCCCGAAACCCTGTGGCCTGGGACTCACCCGTCCTGCACCTGCCTTTTCTCCTTTGTTAAATGAAGTGCTTAGAGCAGAAGAGCTTTAATCCTTCCCTTTAGGGTTTAATTTCTAGTAATTTGTAAGAGGATGTGGATTTCACCTGGAGGAGCCTGGGTAGGGATGTCAATTACAGCCGCACTGTAAGGACTTGGTCATTTTTCCTCTGCCCCCCTTTAACCTCCCGTGCTCCCATCTCTGCCTCTTCACCCCAGAAGACTAGTGAGCTGTGCGGATTTCAGCATGACTGTCCTTTGGGGCCGGCAGGTGCCGAGGGTGTATGGGGTGTGGGTTAAGGGAATGCACGTTCTCCCTCTCACCGTCCTCACCAGCCAGCGCTTCCAGCAGTGGTCTCGTGATTCGATTCACCGTCCCTGGGATGTCCTTACTCTTATATGTTTATGTGTGTAGTTTACTGTATGTTTATACAGCACTCCGATGTATTCCTTTGTTTTATATGGTCAACTTTTCTAGAGGAAGGAGCATTTCTAATTGGCTCACTTTATACTAGAACTGATCACCGTGACCTCTATAAGGAAGGGCTTGATGCAGGTTTTCATTTCTATTATTTTATAATTCAGACGTATCAGGGCCTCACACTCTTCCTGTCGCCCGTGAGCCGGGAGGAGTGTGCAGAGTCTGATCGGTGTGAAAAAGACACAGCTGCTGTTAGTCATTGTGTTTTCGTAGGACACTACATTTTTTTTTTTTTTTTTTTTTGGCTGCATTGGGTCTTCGTTGCTGCACGCAGGCTTTCTCTAGTTGCGGCCAGCGGAGGCTACTCTTGGTTGCCGTGCGCAGGCTTCTTATTGTGGTGGCTTCTCTTGTTGCAGAACACGGGCTCTGGGTGCGTGGGCTTCACTAGTTGTGGCATGCGGGCTCAGTAGTTGTGTCACGCAGGCTTCGTTGCTCCGCGGCCTGTGGGATCTTCCTGGACCAGGGCTCGAACCCGTGTTGGCAGGCGGATTCTTAACCACTGCGCCACCAGCGAAGCCCAACACTAAATGTTTTAATGTCTGTTGTATATGCAGCCTTTGCTGAGACTATCGAATGAAAGGATTTCATTTTGGGCGGGTAGCAGGGGGGAGTTCAACCCGCTAAAAACATTTTTAAATTTTTTTTTGGAAGTATGTTCAGAAGCGACAGGAACGGCCTTAGTGTCTTAGCAGTTGCTTGTAAACTGCAGGCTCGTGCACTGTGCACGAGGCTCTGTAGCGATTCCTCTGTGGCCTCCCCCACCTCCTCTACCTGGTCAGGCCTTGATAACTGGAGAGACAAGAGGTGCCCATCGTGGCCTCGCGGGTAACAGCTCTCTGCCCTGGAGCTGCTTTGCTGGCCTTCGTGTGTAGAAAGCAGTCTGGAGCCTAGAGTTTTCTAAAGGCCCTTCAAGCTCTCATATCTTCTGATGCTGTCCTGTTGTAAGATGGGACTTCTTAGTTAACAGCGTAATCAGTTCAGCGTCGTTTTCATAAGGTGGAATCGAAGAATGAATCATGCATACGTCAGCTTTAGGACTTCCCAGTTAATGGCCAGTCTTGTTTATCTAAACTGCCACCCTTTCCAACAATTTATTTTTAAAACGAATCCCAGATATCCTTTCATCTGAAAATATCATAGGAAATATTCCAGTAACAAAAATTCCTTATTAATTTTTGCTAATTAATAAACTGAATCAAATAGGCAGCCAGTGTTCAAATTTCCCAGCTATCTCAAACATTTTATTGAAAAATTCCTTGTTCAAAGCAAGATCCAAATAAGGTCCATACATTGCAGTGGAATCATGTTTTCCCCACTGTGGATTGACTGGTTGCAGGAACCGGGTCTTTTGTCCTCAGTTTGGGTTTCCCAGTGCTGCGGTTTGCTAACTAGACCCCCGTTAAGCATTCGTCTGCATCCTCGTGTGTCCTGTAAACCACTGGCCAGATGGAAAGCTGATTCCGGTCTCATTTTCTGGCAAGATGACGCCAGGGTGCCTGCCATGCATGCTTCTGTCAGGGTGAAGCCGAATCCGGCCCCCGGATCCTGACACGGAATTAAATCTCGGAGACAGAGTTGTGGGTGAAGTAGAAAAGAACAGCTTTATTGCTTTGCCAGGCAAAGGGGGCCACAGCGGGCTAGTGCCCTCAAAACTGTGTGTCCCCACCTGGAGGGGGTCATGAGGAGTCTTAATAGGAACGGCTCAAAGAGGGCGTGGTCAGCTCGTGGACACTCTTCTGATTGGCTGGCGGTGAGGTCATCGGGAGTCGGCATCATCAACCTTCTGGTTCCAACCGGTTTGGGGTCTCCGTGCTTGTGAGCAGCAGACAGTAAACTTCTCACACCTGGAGGGGGTTTCAGTACCTGCAAAGCAGCTCAAGGATATTGTGTGCATCCCTCGAGGAGGAACCACAACCCTGCCCCAGGGCTGCGCTATTGTTTCTCTTGACTGTTTCACCCTGGTCTCTGCATCCCCTCCCTTCCCTATTTACCAACTGCTTGAATCTGCCCATCGGAACTCAGGGAAGGTCCTGGAGGCTGAATGAAGCCTATTTCCTGTAATCAAGAAATGGGGAAGGCAGAAAGGTTTCTGTGCTCAGGAGCCCCACAGGGTCCTGCTTGGTATTAGGGGGACACGGGAGGCGTGGAGGTTGTGGCCATGGTCGGTGATTCATCATTCCAGAGGGATGCTGGCCCTCGGCCCCGGCTGCCCTTCCACACGTACCAGCCCAGCGAGGAGAGCACGCAGCTGTGTCCGAGGCCCAGTTATGCTGGGAGATCAGCGCTTTACTTGGCAGTTTTCAGAAGAAATAGTGCTGCTTCCCCAGCATCCTCATAAGCCACTAGTGAGGTTTTTGTCTGGTTTTAGAGAAATCAGGAGCTCGTGATTTCCGGTGTTTCTCAAGTGTTTCCGTCGCTTGCACCTGACATCCTTGCTGCTGTGGGGAGGCCCAGCTGCGGCCAGTGCCGGCTCCCTGGGGGTGGTTGGTGGGGCTTCAGGCTCCTTAGGCCAGTGCCTGCCCCTGGCTGGGCTCCCTTCAGTAGGAGATGGAATTTGGGGACCACAGTTTGGGAGTCAGGGATGCTCAGTGCTCCCTGGTTGGCCATAGTGTTTGGGGCTTTTCAGTGGACAAAGGTGGTATTGTTTTGATCTATTTTTTTTTAGCATAGTCTATTGTAAACTTACACGATTTTTAATTCACAATTAGAATTACAAGGTATTTTACTTCTTTGATTTTATATTTGTATCTCTTTTCTCTTAGGCCGAAAATTTTTGTCCCTAAGAACATGAACGTAATCACTTATTCACTTGATTATCCTACTTTATTTATACACAAACCATAGAAAGGTTTAGGATATCTCCACCAATACTTTTGCCAACACCGTGAGTACTGAAAACAGCTGAAGATGTTTTGTCCTCACCATTTATCCCACTAGGAAAATGCAGTCAAATGACTGTGCTTCAAAGTCTTTCAGAGTATTTTCCCTCTGTGTTAATGCCACCACCTCAATATATAATTTGGTTAATTTGTTTCCATTCTGCTTTTGATTTTTAGGACTTAAAAAATTAATATTGGTTTATAATTATGTAAACCGTTTACATGGTCCAGAGCCAAAAGAATGTCCTCAGAGAGGTTCGCTTTGTGTTTCTATCCTTTCTCCTTCCATCACTATTTTTAAACGGATGATTTTTCTTTTCCCCCTTGTATTTATTGCTTTCTAATGCAAGCACGTACATGTCTTCATAAGTTAGATATTTGTTTTTGTTTTTGTTTTTTTGCGGTACGCGGGCCTCTCACTATTGTGGCCTCTCCCGTTGCGGAGCACAGGCTCCGGACGCGCAGGCTCAGCAGCCATGGCTCACGGGCCCAGCCGCTCTGCAGCATGTGGGATCTTCCCGGACCGGGGCACGAATCTGTGTCCCCTACATCAGCAGGTGGACTCTCAACCACTGTGCCGCCAGGGAAGCCCTAGATATTTGTTTTTAATACTTCATGTTTTCTTAAATAAACAATAGCATAGGCTATACACTTACCCCAAACTAGAGTTTGAAGGGTTGTGTTCTAATGATGGGGCGAGTTGTATCTTAATCATGACATTGAGTTATACCGTGTGTGCCCACTTATTCGGTTATTTTGGAAGGGATGATTAAGGCGACTGCCACCTAAATATTCTAATCCTATTCCAAAATAGTTAGAAAATGCGTGAATATTTCTGTCTTATTTTTGCTGTTTTAAAAAAAACCCAAACCTGGCCTGTTTAATTTACATGTATTCTAGTTCAGCGGTTCTCAGCCCGGTGATTTCATCCCCAGGGGACGTGTGGCATCGCCTCAGATGTCTGGGGATGTTTTTGATCATCACAGCTCGAGGGAGGGTTGGGGAGCCGCTCAGTTTCTGCAGCGCATGGGGCAGCCCTCCAGCCAAGAAGCATCAGGCCCCGCGTCCGTGTCCGTGCGTCTGTCTGGTCAGAAACCCTGCCTGTTTCCAAGGGGCCTTGACAGCTTGGGTCACCTCCTTCCCTCCCTCCCTCCCTCTCTCCCTCCCTCTCTTCTTTTTCCTCCCTTTTCTCCCTTCTTTTCCAGTAAAACTAGATTTTTACCTCTAAGGCTTTAGGAAAACGTAAACCGTTTACAATGAAAAGACAGGAGAACATCAATGACTTGTGCTTTACCGGCTTGTGTGGAGGGAGAAGCCAGCACCAGAAAGCGCTGTTTCCTTTACACTGGCGAAAACCCTGCACCAGAAAGTGCCATTTCCTTTACACTGGAGTAAATCCTGCACCAGAAAGCACTGTTTCCTTTACTCTGGCATAAATCCTGCACCAGAAAGCGCCGTTTTCTTTACACTGGCTTAAATCCTGCACCAGAAAGCGCCATTTCCTTTACACTGGCGTAAATCCTGCACCAGAAAGCGCCGTTTCCTTTACTCTGGCGTAAATCCTGCACCAGAAAGCGCCGTTTCCTTTACTCTGGCGTAAATCCTGCACCAGAAAGCGCCGTTTCCTTTACTCTGGCGTAAATCCTGCACCAGAAAGCGCTGTTTCCTTTACTCTGGCGTAAATCCTGTGTGTGACCAAGTATTTTGGAGGAAGCGATTCTGCTTTGTGACGTGTCTCGGGAAGATGGGATTTCTTGTTCAGTGCAGTCACGTGGAACACCCACCAGCAGGAGGATTTAAAGTGCTTGAAGTGGAAATTGTGATTCTGGTGACACTGCAACTTCACAGTGGATCCTGACGTGCTACCGCTTATGAAAGATGTTCATTCATAAGGCACATGTGAGTGTAGGTGACCAGTGGGCAGTGGGCAGCTTTGCTGCTCTTAGGAAGTCCTCTTGTCATTGATGACATTCCCCCTTCCTCTGGGGGAACTTTTCCCATCTCTGTACTTTCCATGCCGCCCTTCAGTGTCTTATGAGATACTCAGTTTCGACTAAGAAGAGGGGTGAGTGATTCCATCTCGTTGTGGTTTAAGGTGACGTGGATGTGGAACTCGCTCCTTTTCTCATGTTGGGACACCTGAGGGGTGTCGGCAAGGGCCCTGGTTGCCCTCGAGCATTAGCAGAGGGGGGCCCGGAGTGTGATCGCGGAGTGTCGGAAGCAGGTGTTGGAGGTGGTCGTGTCTGGTGCTGTGATGAGCTTGCTGGCCTTGGATCTCAGCATCCCTCCTGCCTGTGGTGATGCAGGAGACAGGTGATGTGGTGTCCTTCCCTGAGGTCCTGCATCACCGCTCTTCCCCTCCCCAGTACCGCCCAGCCTCCCCCAGGTCAGTTAGCCAGCTGGACAGACGCTGATCATGTCTCTGTGACACAAGTGAGCACAGTACAGGTTGATTCCGTGGAAAGGAAGAGGTATCATGGGAAAGTCAGACACTAAGGTGACGGCTCACAGGTCGTCAGCCCTGGGGAGCTGGGTTAATAGGATCATTTTGTTCAACGTTTTCCTGTGAACTTTGACTCTTGGGGCTGCTTGGATGACACTCATGGGGGTGAAAGTGTCCTGTGATGGTTACAAGGGTGGTCCTGCAGAAATAGATCAAGCCACCAAAATCCCTTTTGATTTTAGATTCACGGCCCCAAGACATAACATTTATTATCCTTTCTAGACCCTTGACTGGCGACTTATACCACCAACCTCTTTCGTTCAGTGTTTCCCCTGCCTCCCCCCATCCCCTCTCAGGAAGAGTTGACATTGACTTACAGGCCTCTTCCCTTGGACACTGAGAACCTTTGGAAGCCCTCACCCCTATTTCAGCGTTTATACTAGCTTTGGGGGCGGCCCCTAAATGTTGACAGGGGTCTGAAGCCTTGGTTGATTTTTTAATTTATTCAGCACAGAAATAAATGGTGTGTGTTGTTTTTGGGTGGTGGGCGTTGAACTCAGGGTCTAGGGCAGGGAGTAGTGCCCTGTGAGGGCAAAGTGGTTTCCACGTCTTCCCAAGGAGGAGAAGAGGGCACCCCTAGCGGCAGGTGGCCTTCTGATGGGGGCAGGTGGGATGAAGTTCTTAAGCACTCCTGCGCATGTATGGGGGGACCACGTTCCAGACAGCCCCTCGGGCTCCAGGGTTGATGGGGGTCACGGTCCTGGCCTTGTGGGATCCCTGCCCAGTGGTGGACAAAGCTCCTCGTAACAGTAAAGGAAGACGTCATGGATTCATTGCGAGTCTCCCGTGGTCGGGCTTAGGGGTAGGTACCAAGCCTTTGGTAACCGTAATCAGTTAAAACAAAGCACAGGGCCTTGAACTGGGAAATCCTATTGGTGTTTGCCTTCCCATAGAAACTGGATGCTTCTAGAAAAGAAAACCAGCTCAGAAATCTGGCACTGAAGAACTCTGTCAGTGAGATGGCGTGGACTCATTGGTTTATGGTTTCACAACTTGTTAAGGGTTCTGACACTGATTGCAGATTTCCAAGCAGTTTCATCACCTTAAGTAAGGTCTGACTGCAGGATGACTAGCTGTATTAATCCGATTCAAGTCATTTCCTAGGAGAACAAAATTACAACTCCATTTTCATTAATTTACCATTGTGATCCATCTATTTCAGAGCCAGGATTAAATTATCTCCTACTTCCCAAAGATGTGTGTTTGAACATAACTATCTGTGGGATTTTGATATTCTGTGAAAGGCGTAGGAGTTAAAGTTAGCTTGTTGTTAAGTTTTGTTTTCTTCTATCTACTATTACCATTTTGTCGAAAAAATTAAAAACAAATTTTAATGCTTTTTTTTTTTTTTTTAAAAAGGCAGCTGAAACCTAACATCAAGGGAAGCCTCCTTTCTGTCTCAGGCATCCAGATGGTGCCTCAGTAGAGCTAAGGCCACGGTTTCTTGTGTGTACATCCAGAATGTTCTGGAAATAGCTAAGTACTAGGTTACTCGAGCCATTTGTTTTCTTCTGGCTTGCTGCCTCTGTCTTCTTATAATATGAAGACACCTCTCCTTTACTTATTTTTAAAAATAAGTAAAACCACTGAATCGTACACTTTAGTTGGTGAATTTTTATGGTCTGTGAATTGCATTTCTATTTAATAAAAAGTAGCCTTAGAGTTTGGGGACTGATTTGGAGAGAAGAAATGAATGAAGCATGGAACGCTTTCATCTTTATGTTGTCACAAGGGACTAGTGAGGTTCCCCAAAGATCTGCGTAGCTTGGGTTAAAAACATGTTTTTATGTGTTATTTAGATGGAGAAGCCTGTGGTGAACCCACCAAGGTTCCTGGTACATAGTTAATTTAAGTTCACTCGGGGATGCATCTGAGCAGGAGGAGGGTAAACTGAGGGTCTGTAATCAGAGTCAGCTTAACTGGGCAGCAAAGTGGTAGTTAAGATTCTTCGTGGGTAAATACATTTGCAGAGAAGAAACCAAAATGTCCTTACCTTACTTTTCTGAGTTAAGAATGTGTGTTTGAAGTCTTGCCTATTTAGAATTGAGAGACATTCATCCTGTTTTGCAGGTAGACGGCACTTCAGTATGGTGCTATTTATTAAACCGTTTGCCAACTGATGGCATTCCGGCCGTGTCCTTTTGGTCCATTTTGATACGTCCTACCCGCATTCCCCGTGGAGCCGTGTGGTTCCGTACTTTCCTCACCAGCCTGTGAGCACCTGCGCCCACTGCCACCCATTGCAGTGTGCTATTTCATCACAGTTAAAATTAAATTTTTTTTACTTCTACTTTTTTGTTTGTTTGTTTGTTTTTGTTTTTTGGTGGTACGCGGGCCTCTCAGTGTTGTGGCCTCTCCCGTTGTGGAGCACAGGCTCCGGACGCACAGGCTCAGCGGCCATGGCTCACAGGCCAGCCACTCCGCAGCATGTGGGATCTTCCCAGACCAGGGCACAAACCTGTGTCCCCTGCATCGGCAGGCGGACTCTCAACCACTGTGCCACCAGGGAAGCCCACTTCTACTTTTGAAATACACTTTGGCTTACAAAAAGTTGCAAAAATAGTACAAAGAATTCCTGTATACCCTTCATCCAGCTCCCTCACATCTTAACCAAATTGCACAAAATAGGAAGTTGACCCAGATGCCCTGCTACTATTATCCTATTGGGTGGGCCAAAAAGTGCCTCCGGTTTTTTAGGTAAAAATAAAAGACACATTTTTCATTTTCACCAAGAGCTTTATTGAACAAAGTATTCCCCCTTTTGTCATTCCACTGCCTTCTGCCATTTTTCAGGCAACATCGTAATTCCATCTTCCCAAAACTTTTAATCTTTTTGAGCAAAGAACTGTTCCAGGGGCCTTTTACAGTCTTCCAGGGAATTGAACTTTTTTCCATTAAGCGAATTTTGTAAAGACTTAAATAAATGGAAATCCGAAGGTGCAATGTCTGGTGAATACAGTGGATGAATCAGAACTTCCCAGCCAAGCTGTAGCGGTTTTGCCTGGTCATCAAAGAAACATGCGGTCTTGTGTTATCCTGATGGAAGATTATGCATCTTCTGTTGACTGATTCTGGACGCTTTTCGTCGAGTGCTGCTTTCACTTGGTCTAATTGGGAGCCGTACTTGTTGGAATGAATCGTTTGGCTTTCTGGAAGGAGCTCATAATAGAGGACTCCCTTTCAACGCCACCACAGACACAACACCACCTTCTTTGGAGGAAGACCGGCTTTTGCTGTGGTTGGTGGTTCATTTCGCTTGCCCCACGATCTCTTCCATTCCACATTGTTGTACAGTATCCAGTTTTCATCGCCTGTCACAATTTGTTCTAAAGACAGAACGTTTAAGTAGAGAATTGCATGCGGAAATACGGTCAAGAAGGTTTTTTTCCGCTTAGCTTACGTGGAACCCAAACATTAAAGTGACTCACATAACCAAACCTGGTGCAAATGATTTTCAGCACTTGATTTGGATATTTTGAGTATGTCGGCCATCTCCCTCATGGTATAACATTGATTGTTCTCAATTAATGTCTTGATTTGATCGCTATCAACTTCAACTGGTCTACCCGACCGTGGAGCATCATCCAGCAAGGAATCTCTAGTACGGAACTTCGCAAACCACCTTTGACACGTTCGCTCAGTCACAGCACCTTCTCCATACGCTGCACAAATCTTTCTGTGCATTTCAGTTGTGTTTTTACCTTCCTTGAAATAATAAAGCATAATATGCTGAAAATGGTGCTTTTTTCCTTCCACCTTCAATATTAAAATGGCTACACAAAAATTCACCAATTACGATAAGTCTTTTTTTTTAAATGCATGCTGACATGACAGTTGTCACATATAATCTAACAAAAATTGTTTCAAATGAAGTTAAAGACAACTAAGTGCTACTAGAGCCACATCGTACGGAAAAAAAAAAACAGATGAACCTTTCGGCCCACCCAGTACTTTCTGATCTCACAGCCTGATGGGTGAGAGGTGATATCTCGGTGTGATTTTAGTTTACATTTATTTTATTATGAGGGAAGTGCAGTACCTTTTCTTATGTTTGAGAGCCAGGTATTTTCTTTCCTGGTTTTCCTGTGTGCATTGTGCTTTTGATTTGTTTTTCTTCTTTCAAATTAACCAATTTTTCTTTTCCTCTAATCAATTTTTTAAAACAGCTTTATTGGAGTATAATTGCTTTACGATGGTGTGTCAATTTCTGCTTTATAACAAAGTGAATCAGTTATACATATACATATGTTCCCATATCTCCTCCCTCTTGCATCTCCCTCCCTCCCACCCTCCTCTAATGAATTTTAAGGAGCGCTCACTGTGTCAGGACAAGTAGCCCTTTGGGTCATGAATTGCAAATATTATTTTCCCTAACTTTTTGTGTTTTGAGTTTGCCTGGAGTATATTTTGACATGTACAGAAGTTTTTATATCTATACATGTTGAATTCATCTTTTGTGGCTTCTGGATTTTTAATCTTAGATTTGAAAAAAGTTCTTCCTTCAAGGTTATAAAGTATTTCTTCCATATGTCCTCCTGTGCTTCTGTTTTTCACTGTAAATCTTCAGTGCTTTTGGAGTTTGTCCTGTCGTAGGATGTGAAGGTTCCGGACGGTTACCAAGGCATCCTGTGGCCTTGTTTTGAGGAGTCTTACCTTTTCCCCGGTGCTTGAGCCGGCACCCTGTGTCATGCACCAGATTCCCAGACGCTTTGGGTCTGTGTTCCTATTTCCTCATGTGTCATTAGTCTGTCCCTTGTAGCCCACACCAAACATGAACAGGTGAGTTCTTTGAAATCTTCCCATTACTTTAAATAAACAAAACAAAATGGCATTATATCAAAGTCTAAGAAAAGCTAATTCCTGTGCTTACATGTAGGTAAATGAGACAACACAGGCCTGAAGGTCCCTTCCCTGAGTGTCTGGCACAGGGTAGAAGGCGGATGGCCCCCTCCATCGCGCACCCAAAAGTGGGTAAAAAAATGAATATCCATTCAAGGAGTCATTACGGTGGCCTCGCCTGCACTCCCCTCTCGCATCCTGCCAGCTGTGTTCTTGGGTGCAGGAGGGTAAGGATGCCTGGTGGGAAATTTGAATGAAAATAGTGACAACATTTTTTTTTTAAAGATTTTTTTGATGTGGACCATTTTAAAAGTCTTTACTGCATTTGTTACAATATTGCTTCTGTTTTCTGTTTTGGTTTTTTTGACCGAGAGGCATGTGAGATCTTAGCTCCCCGACCAGGGAGCGAACCCGCACCCCCTGCATTGGAAGGCAAAGTCTTAAGCACTGGACCGCCAGGGAAGTCCCAGTGACAACATTTTTTTAATGGGGGTGGCGGTGGGGGGAACATTTTGTAAAGTATGTAAGAGTTTCCTGAAGAACTTTCTTTAGTAAGTTTAGCTTCTGGTCTTTAGGAAATCTGTATCATTTAGAAATCTTGTCTGTGTTCACATGACACAGTGAAACCTCAATGGTTGACAGAGATCGTTACTGGTTTCCCCCAAGCACTTGCTCCTCTGGAAGAAAGGGTCATTGCCGCGTCTGGCTCGGTCACCCTGCGCTGTCTGGCTCTCCTTGGTCTCCGCACGAGGGGCAGCACGCACAGGGTCAAGGCTAGGGACTCCCAGGTCAGCGGGCTTGCAGTTCTCACTGCACTTGTGCACTGGGCACACCTGTGCGCATGGCACACCTGTGTGTATCCCCTGGCTTCTCTGGTATGATTGGGGATAGTGAAGTGGCATCCTGGTGTTAGGACGGAAGGTGACGATGCAGGAGGAGCCTTAGCCTTGTCTGTATCCCCAGTAAGTGCTGAGTAAGTGACAGCCAGTTCCTTGGTCTGTTTCCTTTCCTCGGTGTGTGTAGCTCCGCGGCACAGAATTCCTGGACTCGTGGGCTGAAGGTGAAGGTAGGCAGGGCAGGGCTTAGGGTAGATAAGAGAGGGGCAGGTGCGTGTGAGGAGAACGCAGAAAGCTGGTCCCGGTGAGGGAGGTTCGCCTACGCGTTCCAGGGTCTGACTTTGGTCTCTCTGAAAGGACGGCGGGGCGTCTGGGCTCGGCGCTCGTGAAGATGCCACCAGGTGCAGGATCCCGCGGGATCAAGTGTCACATGTGTCTGGGTGTTTTGGTTGCTGTCTTGTCCACAAGAATGATCTCCAAGACAGAGTGTATTGAGCACACACCATTAAGAAGTACTTGCACTGAGACGGGAAGCAGCCAGTGGGAGAGCACGTCGCTGCTGCACACGCAGAGCTCAAGTTGGGATGATCGTGTGCGTTCATGGCTGGTTGGCGTAAGTCCTGCCGGGATTCTCCGGTGGCCTTGAAGGAGAGGAGGGCTGGAAGGTTGGAGCCGGCAGATGTTCTGATTTTCTAAATGGAGGGAAAAGCAGGATCAGGAGAGAGACTGCTGCACAGATCACAGAGTGGGCGTGAAGCCGGGAGGCCTGTGGGCGTCTCTGCCAGCCCCTGACGCCCTGTGGCTTGATTCCGCAGGCGGCTGGGTCAGCTCGGACCCCCTTGTGAACGCAGCCCTCAGGTCTAGATGTCACCCTACTTCTCGCCTTGGACCCTCCCTGCTGCCCTGGAGGGTCCATCCGCCCTTGCCGTGCTCTGTGGGGCCCCGGCCCCACCCGCTGACCAGCTCCCTTGCCTCCCTGCATGGTCTTGTGACACAGCGCATGGTTGAGGGACAGTTGCGTTTTTACTTTCATAGTCTGTTTACACACACAAAAGGTGTTGGACGTTCACAGAAAGAAAAGGAGAAGGTCCAAGGGACAGAGTGGTGAGAGGCCCTAGTCCAGGGCTGGCTCCAGGGCGCAAAGGAAACACGGCGAGTGCCTCTCCTCCCCCCACGTCCTTTCACCGCCCCCACCCGCAGTGGCTTCTCTCTTTTTTTGTCTTTTTTTCCTTCTTATTTTTTTAAACCGTTGTATTGCACACTTTTAAAAACACTTTTTAATTTTTTATTTTCTTTTTCGCTGCACCACGTGGCTCGTGGAGCTTCCCCGACCAGGGATCGAACCTGAGCCCCCTGCGGTGGAAGCGCGGAATTCTAGCTACTGGACCACCAGGGAAGTCCCCTCGGTGGCTTCTTATCTCCCCAGCGATGGCAGCTGCCGGGGTTGTTCGGGTCGTCTCCGGAGGCCCAGTTCAGAGGTGGGGTGTTTGGGGCAGGGTGGCCCTCTGTTCACACCACCCCACCCACCCCCGCCGGCCCTTTATATTAAGATGCTAGTACAGGAGACAAAGCCTTTTCTTTGAGCACCTACTAGGGACCTAGAACTTTGCCAGGTGCTTTGTATGCTATTTAGTGTTTACAGCAGGTATGCAAGGTAATGCTTTTCTCCTTATCCTACATCTTATAGGTGAGAAAATTGAGCTTTAGAGACAGGCATTTTGTCGAAAGACAGGCCAGTCGGGGATGGAGCTGGCATCTCACGCGCCCAGGTGACGTGCCCGTGTCCCTACGTGGGAGGACTGTCGCGTGGAGTGGTAGCTGATAGGACGGCCATCCCCAGACTGAGGTCTGCTGGTTTGCTCCGTCCCAGGGAAGGTCTCAGGTGTGTCCCGCCCTTGACCTCGATCTGAGCAGCAATGTGGACAGAGCCCTGGAAAACAGCGTGTGGGGTTTGCAGGTGAGGAACTGATGGAGGAATGGGGTCACCCAGGGCTGAAGCAGAGAGAAAACTCTCGAGAAGCTGGAGCGCTGGGCTGAAAGTGGAGTGGAGAAGTGGACCAGGAGGGTCAGGGGAATGCACGTGTGCCCTGCTTCCTCTCAGAAAACACCTGCCAGGTGCAGTGTGAGAGGCCGTGCAGCTGTGATGCTGTCTACGCGATGCGTCTCGGGCAGCACTGATGTGCATTTCGCATCGTCAGCATCTCCGCTCTCTGCAAGGATGTCCCCACCGAGGCCACGTGTCACATACAGAGGTGATGGAGGGTGACCCACAGAGGCCTGAGCTCCCCCGTTTGGGCTCTTACCGTCCACTCGTCTGTGTGTCTGCTTTGTGGAGGCAAAGCCCACGTCTGTGTTGCCTGTTGTGTGTCCGGCACCCAGCACGGTGCTCAGAGGGCTTCAGAAATACTTATGGGGTGACTTACCTTGAAGTCCATGCGGGAGAGAGAACATTTAGGAAACCTGTCATTTTTCACCTTAGGAAGGTTTTGCAGAAGAGGCCCGAAGGGACACCGCAGTTCCTCTCACTGTTGGAAGGTTAGTCTCGGGAAGGAGAGATCAGACCTGCTTTCTGGTCCATCATAAGTTACTTTTTATGTAAAACTATTATGTTCATATATCCGCTGTTTGCTTGTTTTCTTTTTTAATTCTAAGGCAGATATTAGCAGGTATTTTGGATGGCACACATCTGCTTTAGAAGTTATCTAGAAAAGTTTAACTGAATTTTTTATAGGTGAGTTTTCTCGCAGCGGATACAATAAAGAAGCACCACTGTGTCATCCCACGTTTGACTTTAGCCCCTCGCTGGACCGAGTCCCTTAAGAAGGACAACATCTGTGCTGCGCCTTATTTACATACAGTGTTTGCACGGAGCAGGTGTGCATCACATTTCCATTGAATAAGTGTGACTTTATTTTTATCAACGAGGTGACTGATACTGTCTCCAAGGAAACCCAGCGTCCAAGGCCAAGTGGCAGCCTCCACAGCACGCAGCTGGTGAGATGCAGACTGGGCTGTGCAGCCACTGGAAGAGGTTCCTTGTGTCCTTTGTCACATGCGGAGGCGTGGCTGGCCTCATCATCTGGGTGACTCTTCTTTCAGACAAGCCTGGTGTTCGATATTGAGGGTTTGGAGATAAATGTTTTTGACTGGACCCTTCTCACTTGCTCTCCTTTTCTCTGCCACAGTGGTTCTTACCTGGGGCTGGTGTCATAACCAACTCCAGATGGTCCGATACAGCTGGTCTCAGTGGGATCTGCGTGCAATGAACAGGCAGGGGGGACCCTTTCCGTCTCTGGAATGTGTGGTTAGAACACGCCGGTTTCAGCCCTTGCACGTCACCTGTAGATACCTTGTGTTTTGCTGAGTTGTAAATCTGAGTAATGGATCACAAGGTACAGGGGAGATTTATCTTACTGTCCCGTCTCTGCTTGCACATTTTCACAGAACAAGTTACATGCGTGGAGATGGTGGTGAATTTCAGGGTTTACAGATTTCAGGGTGTCCTGCATAAGGGGTTGGTCAGGGAAATGATGAATTCAGAGAAGGCTTGAAATCTCATCTTGATTCTGTTTCCTCTGTGCACAGAATGGCATGGTGGAGCCCAAGTTTGTCATTTCACTGCACGCGTAAATGAATGGATCGCAGCTTTTCTTTGACACGTGCAGGGGATGAGGATTATCTAAGGAGACCTGGCTGCACTAGGACGTGGGCTTTCTTTCTGCCAAATGATCGATGAAATGTTTCCTTTGTGCCCAGTTGAAAAGCTGGGCATGTAGGTTTTCACGCTCTTGTTGGGTTTCAGCTCTGGAAGTGCTTACACAGCTAATCTGGCATTTGCAATTATTTCCACTTCAAACTCAGCAGGAGGCTCTTTGGGGATATTCAGACAGAAGTGACTTAATTGGATTTCAGCCCAGACACAGTATTTAAATGGCTTTTATGGATGACATCAATTGGGCAGCTGCCATGGGAAGTCATCTATACATTTTTGAGCTTTAGAGTTTAGAAGTCCTCTTTGATTCATTCAGTCTCTCTCATTGGCTTCTTGCTAATTTATATAGTAAATGAAATACTTAAGAAAAATAAACTTATAGCAATAAAATGAAGACATATGGCTCATAAGCAGGACCATCATTTGGTTTTGGCATAGATGTGCTGCTTTCTGTGTTGAAGGCTCTGTGTCGATACTGAAGGGCTGGTTCAGGTAGTTGTGTAAGGGATTTGGGGTCTCTTGGCTTGAAGTTTGGGAGAAGCGGCCTCTGGACTCTGGGGTGCTGAGTGGGCCAGGCATTGCAACAGTAGTTGCATCAGATCTTACAGATATCACTGAGGAAGTGGAAGTTTATTGGGTGATGAATGCCTGATAAGAGTCATGTTGCCGAGAGCCATATGGACACTAGCCTGTGGACATCCCTCCCTAGAGGCACTTCTGTCTGCACAGCCTTTAAAAGGAGAGTTTGGTTATAAAAGAGCGATGGCCGCAGGAATGGAGGACATTCCTCTAGAACGTTCCAGAAGATGGGGCGGTTGAGTTCATTCCTGGGCGATGAGTTGGATTTGGCTGGACAGTGGTTTTGGGAGACTGGAGGTGGGAAGCTGTTTCCCAGGTGGCAGAAGAAATAGCAGACATAAAGGCACAGGATTGTGAAAGCAGCTGGCATTTGGGGAAAATGTGGGTGAGTACACTTTGACCGTTTTCAGAATATTCAAAAGCCGCTAATTATACTTTAAAAACACAGTGGCGTTAAAATTTCTATTCAGTTGGAATAATCGTAAATTTGTTCTCTGAAAGTTACATTTTTATAACTATTAGCTTTTTTTTTTTTTAAATGGGAACATTTAGTTTATTCAACTCCCTTTTCATTCTATACTTTGTGGAATTTTTATGGAATACATTTATGAGATACTGTAATCTATATGAGCATCAACCGTACACAGAAATGGGGGAAACACATCACGTTGACTCATGACCCATCAGAAGTGAAGTAGGGCAATGTGAAGGGAGATGTTTTCTCACAGTTTCTTAGAACCAAATCCATTCTGCAGGAGGCTTCTCAGTTACCGGTAATTTATAAAAATTAACAAAAAAGCTAACCTTCCCACGAAATCTTTCCCGACCTTTTGCTGCAGAGCTTAATAGTTCTGCCCTCCCGGGGGCTGCTCAGGTGCCAAAGGTCATGCGTGGGCTATTCCCGGTCTCTTTTTCCCATCACCTTCATCTAATTGCTGTCAAAACCCTATCCTCCACACTCATGGTGAGAGGCCTGTTCTGTCTCTTAAAAGGCTGGTGATGTGATGTGATCTAGGACACAGGTGGGTGTGTGACACGCCAGATCCCTGGAGCCCTATAATCCGTTTTGTCCACGCAGCCTGCTCAGCAATGGGAGGGTGGAGGGGCAGGCTCCCTGTGTCCAGCCGGGCTCTGGCAGAGGATGGAGCGGAGGAGGGAAGGGAAGGGAGGACAGAGTTGATCTCACAGCTTCCATCTTAATTACCCGAGTGAGACATAGTGTGAACGTGTTACAGCGAAGAATCCAGTTAAAAGTAACATAATACCTCCCCCCTGATTCCACCCCACAGGTTTATTAGTTGTAACCCCTCTTAACACAACCTGGCCTGGGCTTCTTGCCTGCTTTCCAAGATTCTATTTTTAAAAAGTGTGTGTGTGTGTGTGTGTGGCCTTTCTTGCAGTTTCCCTCATTCTTTCAGTCCTTCATCCCCAAAAGGTTAAGGGACGTGAACTTCAGCAAAATAGTGCTTCCACCGACTCACAGTTAGACGGGCTCTTTGGATCAGCTGGTGTCTAAGTTATCTCGGATAAGAATTCAGTGTCTGTGTGTGTGTCTTTCTTCCTTTCTGTCTGTCTTTCCTTCTGTCTGTCATTTTCCACCAAAGGGGTTTTATTCTAGTGTGTTTTTGTGTTGAAGGTTTATTTTGGTCAGCATGCTTTTTATTAGTGGTGTAATTACCTGGACAACAACGAAATCCTGCAGACACTTCAAAAAGAACGCGGGTGACCCTTTTAAAATGTTTTATGTAATTAGACTGTCTAGTTATGGCGTTGAGATGTATACACAAACACATATGTATATATGCTGATTCTGAAAACTACGGTTTGGGTTAGTGGAAAGAGCTTAAGACAAACACCTATCAGGACTTTTTGGAGGATGGAGGACTATTGTATTTAAGAGGCTAACATCAACTATATACACAAAAGCTTCCAAACCGTCAGAATTGGTGTTACTGATGTAATTCCTATCTGCTAGAATTCTGAGGCAGCGACTATAAAATTTAAGTCCATATTAAGGTTTGCATTATGACTTCCTTCTCATGGTATTTTAGATAAGCTTTAATACATTTTTGGTACCACATCATCAATTGTGGATAATTCTCACGTCCACTCCCATGTGCTGATCTCACAGCTACAGGCTGGAGCAGAGGGACTCTCATCACGGAAGATGACACAGGGGCACAGGACCACCGGGACGTGTGGTGGCTGAGCCGGGCCTGGGACCCATGGCCTTGTGCCACTTTGGTCCCGGTGTGTGTGGTTGACCCACTGCTGGCAGTTTTGTTCTCAGTCCTGGAAGACTTGTCTCCCTCCGGCTGTTGGCAGAGTTAGAAACCCATACTTTTTCTGCCCCATTTTCATTAATCAGCTTCCGTTCCACAGGCACAATCAGCTGATAACCAGTGTTATCATTTAAAATGGATTCCAGCCCATTATGGAAAAATTTGACGGCTTCCTTTTCAGGACAGCTTTATCTTGAGTAAGAGTCCTAATTTCGGCAGGACCTCCTAACATGTGGAACCCCGCATCTGGCCGTCAGCACTGAGGCCTGGTGGGGCCGCTGCGCGAGGGGTGATGAGAGGTGGGTGGGTCCTCTCCCTGGAAGCCCGGGTGTCAGATCCAGAAGCGTTTTCTCAGCGGCCCAGTGTCCGTCCACACGAGGCAGGAATCAGAGTTCATCTTCAGCCCGGTCATTCAAGGAGACTTTTGTGTAGCTCTGTTCCGTGTCTGAAACCAGCATTCTCCCACTCAAATCAAGTTTTCCACCAAGTCGTTGAGTAGATGTGAAATACAGCTAGTTCTTTGGGAGGTCAGCGAGGCCACGCTGGCCCAGGTGGGCCTGGTCAGGGGGCGATCCTGGTGTTCATTCTGAGCTGGACGACCACCTGGGCCACCGAGGGGTCTGATCTGGAGAGTGGTGTCCCACTGGGACGGGGAAGAGGCCGAAGAAAGGGCCTATAATAATCATGGCTTGTTTTTTCTTTTTTTTTTTTTTTAAACTTCAGGTCTCGGTGACTTGTTCTTATTAATTAATTTATTTATTTTGGCTGTGTTGGGTCTTCGTTTCTGCGCAAGGGCTTTCTCTAGTTGTGGCAAGCGGGGGCCGCTCTTCATCGCAGTGCGCAGGGCTCTCACTGTCGCGGCCTCTCTTTTTGCGGAGCACAGGCTCCAGACGCGCAGGCTCAGTAGTTGTGGCTCATGGGCCGAGTTGCTCTGCGGCATGTGGGATCCTCCCAGACCAGGGCTCTAACCCGTGTCCCCTGCACTAGCAGGCAGATTCTCAACCACTGCGCCATCACGGAAGCCCTGTTTTTTCTTTTTTAATAAAAGAAAAAAGACATTTGCCTTTAGCTCTGTCTGCAAATCAGGGGTCTGGGTGGTTCCCTGGGTGTGTTTTGCATAAAGTATGAGGTTCAGTCATGAAGCTCACCTGCTGTAACCTGGGAGTCTTCAGCTTGTGTGCAGTGTTCAATAGTCAGATAACGTTGCTCAGTAATTTTTTTTTTCTGCATTGACATCTAAGGGAAACAGTACCTTTGTTTTTTTATATTTTTTATTTATATTTTTTTTGCGGTACGCGGGCTTCTCACTGATGTGGCCTCTCCCATTGCGGAGCACAGGCTCCGGACGCGCAGGCTCAGTGGCCATGGCTCACGGGTCCAGCCGCTCCGCGGCACGTGGGATCTTCCCAGACCGGAGCATGAACCCGTGTCCCCTGCATTGGCAGGCGGACTCCCAACCACTGCGCCACCAGGGAAGCTCCGGTACCTTTGTTTTATTTATTTATATAATTTATTAAAAAAACTTTTTGTTGAGGTATAGTTGATTTACAGTGTGTTAATTTCTGCTGTACAGCAAAGTGACACAGTTATACACATATAGACATTCTTTTCCATTATGGTTTACCCCAGGACACTGAATAGAGTTCCCGGCGCTCTGCAGTAGGGCCTTGTTGTTTATCCATCCCGTATAGACTAGTTTGCATCTAGTAACCCCACCCTCCCAGTCCATCCCTCCCCCACCTCCCCTCCCCCTTTCCCAAATTAAGGGGGTGTGTGTGGTCATGGGCTTGAGTCCTGGAAGCCGTGTGATGCTGTCCCTCCCTGGTTTGAGGGGCTGAAGCAGAGCCCCCCGGCGTGGCGGACACTCCAGACAGATGGTGGCGACAGATGACCTTTGCCTGCGCTTCGAGGTTCTGGCCCTTTCATGGTGATCTTTGTGGCGGGGAAGAGGGCTTTGCAGGCAGACAGGCCTGGGCCCGAGTTCTGGCTGCGGCCTGAGGGTCTGGTGGTTCCGGTCCTGAGCTGATAGTCAGGTGTGTGTCCCAGGGTTGCCGTGAAGGTGGACGACGCCTCGGCGAAGGTGGAGCCGCCAGGGCTGTGTCCTCTGGGGCGTGTCCGAGCGCTTCTCCCCAGCCTGCTCCTCTGTTTCTGCGGGTCAGGAGGAGGGAGGCTGGTCTCTGCAGGGAGGCTTTTGGGGATTCTAGTCCTCTGGGCAGTTTGGCCAGTTGGGAAGTAGGCAGGCCAGCATGTCCAGTGACCTTGGGCCTCAGCAAAAGGGCACGGGCCTCTCACGAACCCTGAAGACTCCACTACAGGGAAGCCCGTTAGTGATAGATGCCGACACTGGACGGCCACACGCACGGAGGTTCGGAGGAAACTGCCCCGACTCCCCAGGAGACCAGGTGGGGCAGGCACCCCGGGCACCCTCGGCGGTGTGGGCGCTCAGCCAAACGCCCCCCGAGGCTGTGGAGAGCCCCAGGTCGGTCCTGGGCTTTCCAAAACATAGTTGAGAAAAAGAAAACCTCATCGTTGCAGGAAATTCAGATATCGCGTGGATTTTGTATTGGTAAAGTGATAGGGATCCAGATCAGTGTGGAGAAAGAGGTGCATTTGGTATTCGTGTTCATTCCTTCCCACTCCTCCCTCCTCCTCTCTTATTTCTGTGGGGAAATGCAGGTGATGCTACTGGAGAAATAGCTTTAAAGACGAGCGTGCACCGTTCCACGTGTCCCCTCCCACCTGAGCGGGCTGTGCGGAGGCCTTGAGTGACCTCTTGGGTGAGCGCCTCCATGGTCCCAGTGACCTTGAACCTGGCAGTGTTTGCAGTCGGAGGTGGTTCCCTGCACAGAAGTGAACACTTTCCTGATGGATTTGATCACAGGTTGTAATGAAGATCTGATCTGAAATGCTCATCCTTAACAGAGGTTTGGAACACGCCCATAACCCACGTTAAGCAGGGTAGCGGGCAGACTGCATGTAGACCCAGCAAGAGAGCGGTTTTGATCTCTGTGTTCATTTCTGTCTAAGGTGTGTGCTTCGTTCATTGACACTTCATCGGTGAAATGCTCTTCTCAAGGAAAACGCTGCCACTCCACCTCTCACAGTCAGCCCCCAGGTGGCCAGGGCATCCTTATGCAAACTTGAAGCGGAGCCTCCGGTTGGGGCTTCTCTGTTAGCCCAGATCCTGCACCTTTGTCTGGCTTTCCCGCCACACCGAGTGTCAGAGGGTGGGGCTTCCAGAGTCAGGCCATCGTGCTTTTGCACTGGGCAGGTAAATTCTCCGGCACTAAGTTTGCTACTGGTGCGGTGGGGTTAGAGCTTTGGAGGCCTGCATTCCTCACTCTAGAGCCTACTAAGGAGAGCCTTTCACCTCTCTGAGATCGATAAGCCCCGTGTAATAAAAGTAGGTGTTAATATCTAACCCAGGTGGTTATTGGGAGGGTTAAATAACACCCCCTGTGAGAGCATTGTGCACGCGGAGGGCACCCCAGACAGCCCTCCAGAGGCCCACGGGCATTGGTTTGGGGAGATCTGACTCAGGCATGTTCACTTTTCAATGAAAAATTTAAAACTACAACTTAGGTCCAGAAGGACCCATGAAAATACTAATACAGCGCTGGTGCTTGCGGGCACAGCTGTGTGTAGCCGGTGGCTTTCTCCAGTAAACGGCACGTCCCGGTAACGCCCACAGTGAGAAACCAAAATCCTTGGTCAGGATCCCCAAGTCCAGATACCAGAACGTCTATTTCTGCAGAAACTGTTGTGTTACTGTAAACACTTGGCGGAGAGAAGGGCGCCGTCTTCCCGTTGTATGTCTAACATCTTGTCCCAATCTCATATCCCCGCTGTGTTTGCCCAGTACCTTGTCCTGTGTTAAATCGTACGTTTAAAAAGAATCATGCAAGCCCTTAAAATAATACCAGAGAATGCATAAAGAGGAATTCATTTTTTTAATCAAAATTTATGAACTTGCCTTATAACATTTTTATGAAAGCCCTACTTGAATTATCCTTTTCTATTTGACTAATATAGAATTCGGCTTTTCTGTGGGATATTTAACGTTTTGGGTCATCATCATGCTGGGGATGAATTAATAGATCTTGTCTGAGTGGGCTGTCAGGATCGATCCCTTCTGGGTCTGAAGCATAATTAAAGATGACAGTGAACCCCCTCGGAGGTCCACAGAGCCTCAGGGTCCCCTGAAGTGATAGGTTGGGACTGAAAATGGTTACCCCGGTGTGGTGGCCGTGAGGTGACAGCAAGCTCCACGGCCAGGAGGGAGGGGCCTGCGGGTCCCCTCTGTCAGCTCTCGGTTTGACTTCCTTGTAGTTTCGGGAAGCTGTCCTCAGATTCCTGCAGGGATTGTTTTGTTTTGTTTTTTTAACTTTTATCGGAGTAGAGTTGATTTCCAGTGTTGTGTCAGTTTCAGGTGTACAGCAAAGTGAATCAGTTATACATACATATATCTCTTCTTTTTTAGACTCCTTTCCCATAGAGGTCATAACAGAGTATTGAGCAGAGTTCCCTGTGCTGTACAGTAGGTCCTTGTTAGGTATCTATTTTATACAGAGTAGTGTGTGTCTGTTCACCCCACTAAGCACCAAGCTGTGGGTTGGGGGGAAGGGGTGCACCTCTCTCAGTGAACGGCCAGTGCAGGAGATGGAGTCTCTAAATGATAGCCACGCTCTGTAATTCTTCTCCCTAATTAGGCTCCCAGACAGGCTTTTTGAATTTCCACTTGGCAACTGCTCTTTTCTTTTCGGCAGTCTTTGAGGCCATGGGCATTGGGGCATTGGGGCGAGGGGGCTGGGAGACACCTGGGAGCTTAGGTCCCTTGGCTATGGCCAGGGGTCCCTAACCCTCCCAGCCTCTGCCTCTGAGCCGGCCCGGGGCCTGGAAGGTGGAGCAGGGTGAGGGCATTTCTGTTTGGGTTGAGGTCAGTAAATATAAAGCACCTTTTTTCGGGGGTCTAGTAAAAATAATGGTTTCAGGCAAATAAATAATCAGTTATCTCTCAAGCAGTGACTTAAAATCAAACCAGCAAGCGGTCCTAATAGACGGTTCTTTCTGTTTCTTTTCAGATTTCCTATGTTCCTTTTCTACAAGTGATTTCCCGGATCATAACCCTCTGCTGAGGTTTGAGTTGGATTTGAGAATTTGGAGAATTCCTGCAGCTTGGTGACTTTGGGGGTGCTGTCAGTTGAAGAATTCACTTGCTGAGGAGCTCCGTGTGTGCGTCCTCTCTCATAACTGAGTGCCGAAGGTGAGTGCGGCTTCCTGCCTAAAGCAGACGGGAGGACTTGCGGCTTTTGCCTCAGATGCTCGCTCTGCATCAGTAGATGGCAATAAACGCAGCTCTGATTTGTTGAGCCTCGTAAAATGTAAGTTTCCAACGGATCTGGTTCAAAAATTAGACTCACCGTTCCTGCTTTGGCACGTGGTAGCATCAGGTAGCTAGGAAGCAGGGCAGTAGGCACATCCAACCTGTGAGCCACCCTAGTGCCTCTGCTCCTGGGCCGGACAGGTAGTCTTGGGTCTGGAGGAGCTGAGCCTCCTGTGTGCCACCTGGGCCGGCGGGGGGTGGCCCAGGATATATAGGAGCTATCTGCAGGGTGAGCTCCATCTAGTGAAGGCGTCATTCCAATTTGGATGCTGGGAAGATAAGTCTCCATCAAAACATGCAAGGATTCTGAGGAAGGGTTTGCATGAGAAATCTGCTCGTGCGTTAAAATCGTGCCTGTGATACAGCATGTGGATTGAGATCATGACAGACACTGGACAAAAGCATGTGTTGTAACAGACATTTCTTAGCCCTAACGAATGGTTTGGGACATTTGATTTAGATTATAAGAGATGCTGTCTAATGGTTCAGTTCATCTGGGGTCCCAGCTCTGGCTGGGCAGTAGAGGCACTTTATGAGAAGGTCCAATTTCACCTTCAGAGTGTTGCCCCGAAGTGTAGGGGTAACACCCAATTTATGAGCTTTCCTTCAAAACCTTATTTTGCTTCTATTATTGACAAATTGCTTTGAACTATTCTATTTCTTTTTTTTAATTTTTATTTTACATTGGAGTGTAATTGATGTACAGTTTTCTGTTGGTCTCAGGTGTACAGCAAAGTGATTCAGTCATATATATATGACTGAATATATATACACACACACACACATACCCACCTTTCCCCTTTGGTAACCATAAGTTTGGCTTTAAACTCTCCTTGAACGTATAACTTTGGACTATAAAATCTCTTGGTTTTATTGCTGTAGATTTATTAGTTTAATATGTTAGATTTTTCCTTCATTTGGTCTAAAACTACTACTAAAAGTTTTGTAAGTCAGGTTTTTTTCCTCAACCACTTTTTTTTTTTTTTTTTTTTGGAACCACCTTGATTTCAGTTACGTTCCCCTTTGATGCGTGGTGAGCAGAAGGGCATGGAATCGATATGTAGTGTTTCATAGGGTAAGATGATGAATTCTCCTTTATGATTTCTTTGGAGCAAACGACAGTCTCCCACCCGTTTAAAGGTGGGGAGGCGTCCATTATGATTTCCAGTTCTGGGTCCTGGTTTGGAATTGAGAGACTAGAGCTCATCTCAGCAGCTGATCCAAGCCCTCCCCCTTACTGTGTCCCTGTAAGTGACCCTGAGGTCCCCCTTCCCCCAGGACACTGCTGGTTTTCACTGGCTTTACATCCCCCCAGGTGCTGGTCGGACCCTCCAAGGTTCCTCTTCCAGACCTTATATGGGTAGAACGCCTTTGGGTGTTTCATGTCTAATCCTGGGAGGTTTCCATTACATTAAAAAGTCTTGGCTATGACCATTCAATTTTTTCAATAGTCATTGAAGTGGAACCTTTTAAAACTTGGTCGTTTATAAATGCAGTCACGTATTAATCAGTTTATCAGATTTCATGGGAATATGAGCTAGGAATTAGCGCAAATCCTGGAACCTGGTCATCAGAATTCTTTAGTGATTCATCAGTCACGGAGTCTGACAGGACTTCTTTAGAAGGTCTTGGTCATGGGTGACATTAATAGACTCTCAGTGACTGTCAGGGTCCTCTTCCAGAAAGTGGTGAGTCGGGGAAATCACACGCTTAATTGGGGCAGTATATTCTGCACAGGTGCCCAGGAGAAGTCTGTTACCATCACACAAACAAGAGTCGACACCTGGGTACCACTAGATGGACAGTCATACGTAGATTATCACGCGGATATACTTACAAAAATATTTATATGCACGTAATTTTAAATATTTACTCCTATACGTTTATGAGAGCCACACCAAAGCCCTGATTTACTTATTAAAAATTACTTTCATGGTTTTGAAAACTGTCCAGTGGGAAAACCACTAAGGCTGTCCATTCGTGTAATAAATATTGACTGTGAGCACAGCTGGATTCTGGGCTGTTTTTCCTGCAGTGACTGTTTTAGCAGCTACAAAAATAGATGAAATACACTTCTGGACTCTTTCTCGTGGCCTTGTCGGACGGGGCACGACCCTGACAGCTCTGGGTCTCTGGTGGCAGCTGCGTTCAGGCTCTTACAGCAAGTTTCAGGTGCCCGAGGCAGGGTAAACTGAGTGAATTTTAAAGAAGGGGGGCGTGGGGCTGAGGCGTCATGGGTCCCGTGGCACAGGGCAGGCTGGGTGGCTTAGCGGGTAATGGGTCTCCACGTCGTTTAAGCAGTAACGGATGGGAACCCGCACGTGCTGCTGGGTCAGGGGTCTTTGATGTGCCCGCAGGAAAAGTGACGGCTTGGCCAGCCTGTCACTTGCCCTCTCCTGGAAAGAAAGGAAAGCAGTGCCGACCTGGTAAAGTGCTACGTGAGGGGTCAGGCTTGGAAGCGTTTCCCCATTGCCGGGCAGCCCAAGCTGGTGCCGTCTCAGCCCGCCTACCCCTGGGGCTGGGCCGAGGGGAGAGGTCTTGGGGAGGGATGTCTGAGCTGCATCTCAGGGTGACCTGAGGGGGTCCCTGAGCCCACTGTGTACAGGGGCTGCATTCCCCTGCCCTGTATTCTTGTCTCCCAGCTCACTTCTCCCTGCGCTCCCCGCTGTCCCACTGCACACACACACACACACACACACACACACACACACACACACAGCCCACACGGAGCTCATGGGAGGAGCGTGGCTGCAAGCCCCTTCCTTTTCCACTGGAATGAACTTGACAGTGTATAGTCTGCGCTTAATTCTTCCCTGGATAACTGAACAATGACTGTGATTCACTGTTGTGGGAAGCTGGCTGGTGTTTCCTGGGGATGGAGGATGTGAACAGCGTCATATGCTGTACGGAAGATTGTTTATCTTTTGAAAATCTACTTGGAGACTTTTTCAGGAGAGAAGCCTGGTGAGTGGAAGGACGTGGGCGTTAAGGGGGGGAAGGTGGTGCATAGGGCACAAGACTTATGGGTAGAGGAAAGTAATCGAGACCTGGATTTCAGACTGTGTCACTTGCTGATGTGGATACCCAAAATGTAAATGTGAGCATAGGCATGGTTTTCTTTTTTTTTTTTTTGAGCTTTATTGAGGGATAATTGACAAATAAAATTGTAAGATATTTAAAGCATACATTGTGCTGATTTGATACACATATGCATTGTGAAAGGATCCCCCCATCTAGTTAATTAGCGCACCCATCACTTCACATGTTTAGCCTTTTTTAAAAATGAGAACAGTTAGGTTCTCCTCTCTTAGCAACTTTGAATTATATAATAGTGTTGTCAACTGTAGGCACCATGTTTTACATTAGATCCTCAGACCTTATTCATCTTAGAGCTGAAATCTTTTTACCAGCCTCTCCATGTTTCCTCCACCCCCCAGCCCATAGCAGCCACTTTTTTACTCCCTGTTTCTATGACTTGGACTTTTTAAAAAAATTCCAGATGTAAATGCTACCATGCATTGTCTGTCTTTGTCTGGCTTATTTCACTTAGCCTAAGGTCCTCAAGGTCTGTCCGTGTTGTTACAAATGGCAGAATTACCTTCCTTTTTGTGGTTGAACAGTATTCCTGTGCGTATGTATGTGTGTTTGCACGCATATACATACCTATGTATCGCATCTTCTTTATCCATCCATCCATTGATGGACACTTAGGTTGTTTCCATATCTTGGCTTTCATGGCTAATGCTGTAGTGAACACGGGGGTACAGATATCTCTTCCGGATCCTGTTTTCATTTCCTTTTTATAGATACCCAGAAGTAGGATTATTAGATCACATGATAGTTCTGTTTTTAATCTTTTTGAGGAACCTCCATACTGTTCTCCATAGTGGCTGTACCAATTTACATTCCCACCAACAGTGCATGAGGGTTCCCTTTTCTCCACACCCTCATCAGACACTTGTTATCTCCTGTCCCTTTGATGATAGCCACTCTGACACGTGTGAGCTGATATATGATTGTGGTTTTGATTTGCAATTTTCCTGATGATTAGTGATGTTGAGCACCTTTTCATGTGCCTGTTGGCTGTCTGCACATCTCTGCAAAAATGTCCTCTGCATATTTTTTAATCTGATTGTCTTTTTGCTATTGAGTTGTATGAGTTCTTTATGTATTTTGGATATTAACAAGTGTCAAGTATATGATTTATAAATATTTTCTCCCAAGTCATTGGTTGCCTTTTCACTCTGTTGATGGTTTCCTTTGCTGTGCAGATGCTTGTTACTTATTTTTGGTTTTGTTGCCTTTGCTTTTGATGTCAAGTCCAAAAAGTCATCACAAGAGAGATGTCAAGGAGCTTACCCCCTATGTTTTCTTTTTAGGAGTTTTATGCTTTCAGGTCTTATGTTCAAGTCTTTAATCCATTTTGAGTTGATTTTTGTGTATGGTGTAAGATAGCGGTCCAGTTTCATTCTTTTGCATGTGGCTGTCCAGTTTTTCCAACACCATTTATTGAACAGACTGACCTTCCCCATTGTATGTTCTTGGCACCTATGTGGTAAACTAAGTGCCCATATAAGGCCAATTAAGTGACCTTATTTCTGTGTTCTCTGTTCTATTCTGTTGATCTCAAGGTCTGTTTTTATGTCAATACCATACTGTTTTGATTACTATAGTTTTGACTATACAGTTGACCCTTGAACAACTTGGGTTTCAACGGTGGGGGTCCACTTTTACTCGGATTTTTTTCAATAGTAAATACGACAGTGCTGCACTTTCCATGGTTGGTTGAATCCATGGATGTGGAACCGCAGATACAGCAGAACTGTGGATCCAGAGGGCCAACTATAAGCTCTAAGTGGATTTTTGATTGCCCCTAACCGCTGCATTGTTCAAGGGTCAACGGCAGTTTGAAATCAGGGAGCGTGATGTCTCCAGCTTTGTTCTTCTTTCTCAAGATTGCTTTGACTATTCAGGGTCTTTTGTGGTTCCATATACAAAATTTGAGATAGTTTTTTCTATTTCTGAGACAAATGCCATTGGAATTTTGACAAGGATTGCATTGAGTATGTAGATTTCTTTGGATAGAATGGACATTTTAATGATGTTAATTCTTCCAATCCACGAGCATGGAAGAATCTTTCCATTTATTTCTGTTTTCTTCAGCTTCTTTTTATCAGTGTCCTATCGTTTTCAGTGTACAAGTCTTTCACCCTCTTGGTTAAATTTATTTCTAGGTATTTTATTCTTTTTGATACAGTTGTAAATGGGACTGTTTTCTTAGTTTCTCTTTCTGATCGTTCATTGCTAGTGTATAGACACAACTGATTTTTGTATCTTTCAACTTTACTTAACTCATTTGTTTTCACAGTTTTTTGGTGGAGTCTTTAGGGTTTCCTTTAGGGTTTTTGATATTATGATGCATAATATTATGTCGTCTGCGAATATAGACTGTTTTACTTCTTCCTTTTTGATTTGAGTCCCTGTTATTTCTTTTTCTTGTCTGATTGCTGTGGCTAGAACTTCTAATACTATGTTCAATAAGTGACAAGAGTGGGGATCCTTGTCTTGTTCCTGCTCTTAGAAGAAATACTTTCAGCGTTTCACTGTTGAATATGTTGTTTGCTGTGGGCTTGTCATATATGACCTTTATTATGGTGAGGTATGTTCCCTCTATACCCACTTTGTTGAGTTTTTATCATAAATGAATATTTTGTCCAATACTTTTTATGCATCTATTGAGATAATCGTATGATTTTTGTCCTTCATTGTGTTAATGTGCTGTATCATGTAGATTGACCTGCAGGTATTGAACTATCCTTGCGTCCCTGGGGTAAATCCCACTTGATCATGTGGTATATGATCTTTTAATGTGCTGTTGAATTCAGATTCCTAGTATTTTGTTCAGAACTTTTTGCAACTATGTTCATCAGGGGTATTGGGCTGTAGTTTTCTTGTAGTGTTCTTGGTTTTGGTATCAGGGTTTTGCTGACCTCTTTTTTTTTAAATTATTTATTTATTTATGGCTGTGCTGGGTCTTCATTGCTATGCATGGGCTTTCTCTAGTTGTGGCGAGTGAGGGCTACTCTTCATTGCAGTGCATGGGCTTCTCATTTCGGTGGCTTCTCTTTGTGGTGGAGCACGGGCTCTAGGCATGCGGCTTCAGTAGTTGTGGCACGCGGGCTCAGTAGTTGTGGCACGTGGGCTCAGTAGTTGTGGCTCGCAGGCTCTAGAACACAGGCTCAGTAGTTGTGGTACACGGGCGTGGTTGCTCTGCGGCATGTGGGATCTTCCTGGACCAGGGCTTGAACCCATGTCCCCTGCATTGGGAGGTGGGTTCTTAACCACTGTGCCACCAGGGAAGCCAACACTGGCCTCTTAAAATGAGTTTGGAACAGTTCTCTCCTCATTTTTTGGGAACAGTTTGAGAAGGATTGGTATTAATTCTTCAATTGTTCGATAGAATTCACCAGTGAAGCCATCTGGTCCTGGACTTTTGTTTGTTGGGAGGTTTTTGATTATTGAGTCAACCTCCTAATAACTGGTATGTTCAGATTTTTTATTTCTTCATTATTCAATATTGATAGGTTTGATGTTTCTAGGAATTAATCCACTTCTGGGATGTCCAATTTGTTGGCATATAATGGTACATAGTAATCTCTCACGATCCTTTTTATGTCTGTGATATCAGACGTAATGTCTCCTCTTTTTTTTTTCTTTCTGATTTTGTTCGTTTGAGTCCTCTCTTTTTTCCTAGGTGAGTCTAGCTAAAGGTTTGTCTATTTGTCTTTTGAAAAAAACAGCTCATAGTTTTACCCATCTTTTCTATGATCTTTTTAGACTCTATTTCATTTATTTCTGCTCTGATTTCTGTACTTCCTTCTACTAACTTTGCGCTTCATTTGTCTCTTCTAGTTCCTTGAGGTGTAAAGTTGGTTATTTATTTGGGATCTTTGTTTTTTCTTAATGTGGGTTTTTATCACTCTGAACTTCTCTCTTAGAACTGCTTTTAATGCATCCCATGCGGTTTGGTCTATTGTATTTCCATTTTCACTTGTCTCAAGGTTCTTTGTTTTATTGAAGTATATAGTTGATTTACAATATTATATTAGTTTCAGGTATACAACATGGTGATTCAATATTTTTATACATTATACTCCATTTAAATTTATTACAAAATAATGGCTATGTTTTCCTGTGCTGTACAGTATATCCTTGTTGCTTATACATACTTGTTTGTACCTCTTAATATCTCAAGATGTTTTTTGATTTCTTCTTTGACCCATTGGTTGTTCAGTAACATGCTATTTAACTTCCACATATTTGTAAATTTTCCAGTTTTCTTCTTGTAACTGATTTCTAGTTTTACACCATTGTGATGGGAAAAGATGCTTGATGTGATTTCAGTCTTCTTAAATTTATTAATACTGGTTTGTGGCCTAACGTGATATCCTGGAGAATGTTCCATGTGTGCCTTAGAAAAAATATGTATTCCACTGCTGTTGGATGGACTGTTTTGTCAATGTCTGTTAAGTCCATCTGGTCAATTTTCTCATTGATTTTCTGTCTAGATGATCTGTCCACTGTTGAAAGTGGTATATTGAAGTGCCCTACTATTATTGTATTGCTATCTATTTCTCCCTTTAGGTCTGTTGATATTTGCTTTATATATTTAGGTGCTCCTATATTGGGTGCATAAATATTTACAAATATTATTTCCTCTTGTTGTGTCAACTCCTTTATCATTATATGATTCCCTCCTTTGTCTCTTAGTACAGTCTTTGGCTTAAAGTCTATTTTGTCTGATATAAGAATGAGCTACCCTGGGTTTCTTTTGGTTTCCATTTGCATGGACTGTCTTTCCATCCCCTCACTTTCAGTCTGTGTGTGTCCTTAAAGGTGAAGTGACTCTCTTGTAGGCAGCATATAGATGGGTCTTGTTTTTTATTCATTCAGCCACTCTGTGTATTTTGATTGAAGAATTTAGTCTATTTACATTTAAAGTAATTATTGATAGGTATGTACTTCCCTTTTTAAAATTGTTTTCTTAATGTTTTTCAATTCGTTTCTTTTTTCACCTCTTTGTCTCTTTTCTTTGTGATTTGCTGATTTTTTTGGAGTGGTATGCTTAAATGTCTTTCTCTTTCTCTTTTGTGTCTCTGTTATAGGTTTCTACTTTGTGGTTACCATGGGGCTTACATAAAACGTCTTATAATAGTCTATTTTAAGCTGATAACAATTTTAAGTCTGTACGCATCATTTTCCATTCTACTATAGAAGCAGCAATGGTTTGTTGAATTGTGCATCCAGCAGGAGAAAATAAGTGAAGCATGTCTGTCACTTTCATGTTTGTAAAAATGCTATCCCGTCATATTTCTTTTCGTAAAGGAAATTTTTATTACTTGTCTTCGTATCAGCCTCAATTTTTATAACAACAGTTTCCCAAGGTTCATATACTAAGTAAAGTTGACTGAAATTTACTCCTGTCTTTTACCATATCCCAGCTTTTTGGTATTTTGGAGATTGCTGGTCACTCACTTTGCACCCACAGAGATTCTTTAGAAAGACTTTTCACATGCAAAACCCGTTTCTCTGTCATTAGGTTTTTAGGGTCACAGCTGTTGCTGGGAGGCTAGATACCTGAAAGTAACTTGTTGAATTTCTGCCAAAATAGAAGGCACCATCCTGTCCCCTTACCACCACTCCCCGTTCACTGGGACCCCTGAGGCACCTGGGTTAGGGCCTCTGCAGCTGGACTAGTTGCGTCTTTCTAGGGACTACTGAATGCCTAGGGATGGCCGTAGCCTTTGATGTTCCGGTCGATATAGTGGTTAGATCTGTAATAATTGGTTAAATAGTTGACCAATAGGTATTGAGCGTTGCTAAAAAAAAATATCGCTGCGTTGACTCTACCACAGTTAACGTGCTGGTGAGTCAGTGGGAGCAGCTGTAAAGTACCGAGCACTTGCCAGGTGCTTGGCCCCCGCCGTGTCTCCTGCAGGATATTGTCTGTGGCTGGAATGCAGATCTCTTTACCCCCATTTCATAGGCAGAGACACTGAGCCTCAGGGGAGCGAAGACGGTTGCCCAGGGTCACAGAGTGGAGCCCGCAAGCAGTGTTCTGTTCTGGCCACGAGCTGCTGCTTCCAAGCCCGTGTTGCTCCTGCTCCCAGGCTCTGGCCTTCCGCGGCAGTGACACGGCAGCGACCTGTCACCTGAGGGCTTACCTTGAACCTGGGACCCCTTGACGCTCTGAGAGATGAAACAACTTGGCCAAAACCCTGTGCTCGTAGGGCAGAGTGGGCTGTGAACCCACATCTTCCTGACCCAAAGCCTTTCATTCTTACTTGACCGTGAATTTTATTTATTTATTTTCCCTGGCAAAACCTCGAGCAACCAAGGAGGGTTTGGAAGAGAGTCCCTTTTGGAAACCTAAAGAAGGGAGGAGGGAGGAAGGCTTTGGGAGGGGTCGGGGTGTAGGAGACAGGACCTGCATCTTCCAAAGGCCTCGGTACCTCCTGAAAGCCCCAGGGCCAGCTCAGCAGGCCTCGGACCTGCACCTGTGCTCCTCCCAGATGTTGCCGTGTATTTGTGACTCCCCACTGACCAGCTGACCTCTGAGAGGGAAGTCATCTGTGGAGGCTGAAGGACCTCGTACACTTCCTGTGTGTGGCGTCATCCCTGGGGTCCCCTGCTGTTCTCACGGCACCTGTGTCCAGAGCGAAGCCGCATAAAGTTGAGATTTACCGTTTCTTTACGTAGCAGTGAAATCATCCTTTTCTGATGGTTGAGGTGACGGTTAAAGTTGAGCCAAGCATTTCTCTTTTCTGTCACAGCCGACATGCCCCAGCAGTGTGGCTTCCTCGAAGGCTGGACACAGATTAAAAACACAAAAAGGGAATCCTTTCCCACCCCCCGCCCCCAGTTTTTTTCCTTAGGACAGATTGTAGAACTGAATTACTAACTTCGCAGCCATTTCTCCACTATTCTCTGAATTGTACCTTACAGTTTACAAAGGCATTTTCATATAAATTCTTTCGAAGATCAGGTGATGTGGCCATGTCTCCCCCGCCCCCGTTTTATAAAAGATGGAAAAGAGCCAGGAGAGGTTGCTTTACTTGCCAAGACGGCCCGGCAGACGGTGACCCGTGACTCGCGGCTGCACCGGGGCTGCTGGGTGCTGACCACACACGCGCTGTTTGCTCTCAGAGTCCCTGGACCAGGCGTGTAGATGATGCAGATGTGAGAGAGCGATTCTGAAAAACAGGCCACACTGGCCACACGGAGCTTTAAATAAAGCACTGCTGCTCTTGAGGTTCCAAAAGTAGGAGAGGTGAAGTGTTTCTCTTGGCCTCCTTCCTCCAGAAAAGCAAAACGTATTCCTGCTGTGTGTTTGTGTGTATGGGGGGGGTAGGCTTTTGAAAAGCAAACTAGACCTTGAACGGGTACATCTTTTGGAGGTGATGGGTGTGTTTATTGCCTTGTTTGTGGTGATGGTACCAAGTGTGTTTGCATATGTCCAAACAGCCAGTTGTACACATTTAATATGTGCAACTCCTCGCATAGTTAAGTGTACATCAATAAAGCTGAAAAGCACTAAACTGCCACGGCGGGATGAGAATCCCTCTACGGCCCCACCTGCAGTGCATGCTGATCTGAAGGGGGTGTGTAGAAAAGTGCAGTGAGCAGCCTGGTGGCCCCAGGGACCCCACCTTGCCCTGTCACTGGCGTGTCTCAGTGCAGAGAGCAGAAGAGCACCTTGGGCTTTAGATCTCTGCTGGTCAGGATCGACTTTCCTGTTGGCCTTTATTATAACACCACAAGTGCGTTCTTTGGAAACTGTATGGCCTCAAGACGGTGATAAAACAGTATGAATAACTCAGACTGTGAAAGATCACAGTTTAAGGAGAGCGATTTTTGGTGCTGTGTTAATGAACAGGATAGTAAAAGAAACAGGTTCTGAATAGAGGCCAGTACCCTTCAGTGCTTGATGAGTGGGGTAACCGTGTCCACCTGCTGGTCCCTGACTGGGGGCCAACCCCACGTCTCCCTGTGAGATGACATTTGCTTTCTGAGCCTCTCAGAGTCGACCCTGACCCACAGTCACATTGGCACGTGAATTGGTGGGATTGGTGGAGGCTCCCTGGCCCGCCCCTGGCTCCGCCACCTTTCTGTGTGCGGACCTCCCTGGGCACACAGGGGCAAGCCGCGGTCAAGGACAGCCCAGGGCAGCCCCCAGCCCACTGGGGAAGCAGAATGCTTCATCCACAGATGCGGTGTTTCCGCAGAGCGCTGCTTTCTGCTTGGGAATGAGTGGGAAATGGAGGGGCTACGAGACCCCCTCCCCCAGTCAGACTGCCTTTGGTTGGAGGCGTTGGGCATTTGTAGCTGTGCTCTGAACCTGAGTTCTTGAGGTAGATTTTGTGGCACTTACAGAGGCTAAGGGGGACATTCCGTGCCCAGATGGCAAGACCTGGAAAGCCGTCGACCCCAGGAGCGGCAGGGACATCTTGCCTGTCGGTAGCCTGGGTCTGTGGAGGCCTGTTTTATGGGAGGAGCTGAATGCTTACAGGCCGTCTTCAAGTGACCACATCTTATCACCCGGAAGCTCATAGTGAAGACAGTTTTGCAGAACGTTGGTCATGTTTTCCCAGTGGGCAGATCCCAACTTGTGCTCGGAACAGAAGTTCCTGGAGGAAGGGTCAGGTGCGTGGTGGAGGGGCTGAGCGTCCCATCGTGTGTGTTGCCCCCTGGGCCTGAGTTTCCGGGACAGTGACGCAGAGGGACCGGGTGAGTGCTGGGTCTGTGATCCGGGCATCTAGGGACAGGACTGCAGCCAACCCCATGGATTCTGGGCAAAGGTCAGGGTGTGCCACAGCTTAGACCCCTCCCCAGTCTCAGCAACCTCGTGGCGCCCATCCGCCACCTGAGTCCCAACTCCAGGGCAGGGCTCCGGGGCCTCCCTGAGCTTCAGCGGCCGAGGCTACTGGCCCTCGTTCTCCCATTGGCCACGTGGGGCGGGCACAGGGGGACACGGACGCTGGATTAGGGGCTGGGGGCGGCATGGAGAGGGACACACCACGGCCCACCTCCCTCCTCTTTCCAGAAGACGCACACAGACCTGGGGTGCCTCATGCCTGCCGGCTGCACTCCGGGCTGGGAAGGCAGGTCCGGGTCTCCGGGGCTGAAAGCTCCCCGGGATTCCGAGGAGCTGGCGGAGGAGAGAACCGAGGTGTCAGTGCTTCACCAGAGACATCCCCATACCCGCTTCCTTCTGAGGGTCGTGGAGGGACCTCTGAAAACACGCACCCCGGGCCCCAGCTCCAGGGACTCGAATTCGGGGAAGCCTGGACATTTGTGCTTTCTCTGTGGAGCTTCCCAAGCCCTTCTGCTCACCAGTTTGGAAACTGCTGACCTGGACCCCGGGTTTTGCATCCCCTGCCAGTGGGGGCGCCACAGGGCTCATTCAGGGCTGAGGCCTAGTGAGGTCAGAGGGAGGCGGGGGATCAGCCTCCTGGACCTGCCGGCTCCCCTTGTGCACGTTCGTCCCTGCTGTGCCCTGGGCCACCTTGAAATATGCACTGTCCTTGAGGGGCCGCCTGGGATGCTCGGACCCCACTCCAGACCAACCTGGAGCCGGCCGAAGGGGCCTGAGCATCTGTATGTTCACACCCATCTTCCCTAAAGGGACCTTCTGAGGTCCTGCACTTGAGGATTTTCATATATTCACACTTTAGATAATTCATGAGCCTTTAAAAAATTTCATTGCATGCCTATTACAGTGCGTGTTGGCAGTTGTGGTTTTTGATCCTTGCAGGGAGCTAACCCTCGAGGGAGACTGCTCTTAGGCCCAGAAATTGAACAAACACGATGGAGAAAGAGGCAGCAGCGCCGGGCACTGTGGTGCTCAGATCACAGCAGGCCCAGGAGCCGATACCTGCCCTCTACGCCTTGTGTTCAGTGCTTGGTGATTCCAGCCGGGGGGCGGAGGTTCTTGGTGGAGAAATCACATGGCAGAGTCTGTATTATTTGTGTGAAAGGGAGATGATCATTTCTCTTCTTTTAGGGATTTCTTGCCCAGTGGGGCCAGTATCTGGGTCACCTGCAGAGGAGGGATGGGAACTGGTTCCACTTTCATAGAAGGCAGTGCACGTGGTCAGTCCCGCTCTGTCACTTGTGTCATACCCTGCAAACCCTGAAGACCTTCGCGATGCCTTCCCTTCCAGAACTGGACCCTCCCGCCCTCAGGGTCCAAGTCCCTCCCGTCTATGCGTCCTGACCATCCTGATCGGAGGTCCTGGCCCTGGAGGATCCCAGCGGATCTTCTGATATAACCAGAAGATGATTACGCTGTGTCCTTCCTGACTCAAGGGCTGGGCCTCCGGTGTTCCCTGTCCCTGGGAGGCTGACCCCGGGAGACCCAGTTCTGTCCCCACAGGTGTTTTGCTCGCAGTGTGGATGACATTTGTGGGGGTGGGCTGGGGAGGCTGTCACTTTGACTGTCTCAGGGATGGAAAACGTGAGGGGGCCGGTGTTCAGAGCACCTGGTCACTCAGGGCTTGTCCTGCAAAAATATAACTAACATGCCGGACAATTCTTATTCCCAGATGAGAGCCAGGTTCCAGATGGGTTCCCGGGTAAAGGGCCCTGAGCTCCTTTGACCGGCGCCAGCCCCGGGGTGGGGGCCGTTCCTGACTGGTCCCCACGGCACCCCTCCCTGTCAGCATGAAATACCAGCCAAGTGGGTGTCCTTTACTATCCTGGCATGCTTTAGATCTGTGTGTATGTGTTGACAATAAAAGGATGGAAAAAGATAGACCATGGAAACGTTAATCACAATGGAAAGAAAGTAGGAATGTCTGTGTTAACATCAGATAAAGTGTGAGTGAGGACGACCCGCGGGTGTGGACGGTCCCACCAGGACCCGCATCACGCACGGTACGGGTAGTTGCCACGTGTCCTCGGGCTGTGGATTCCTCAGGCTCGCCCTGTTTTTGTGAGCTGACCGTGGCAGTTTTGAGGAGGACGTGTTGGGTGCCCCTCGGGTGGCATTTGTCTGCTCTTTTTCTCCTCGTTGGACTGGGATAGCGTGTCTTTGGCGAGAGGACCGCGGAGGTAAAGTGCCGTCTTTACCGCAGGGCATCTGACCTGTCAGTGAGTTGGCGTGGCTGTCAGCTGTCCCCTGTCCCCTGTCCACTCCTAGCTTGTCCTCTCTGAGAGGGCGTCTGCGGGCGCAGCCCGCCCTGAGGGTGGGTGTGACGCCCCACCTCCTCCGGGGGGAGGCTCTGTGTCACTTCCTGGAATTCTCCTGGGGAAGCCGGTCTTCTCCCGCATTGGTTGACTTACTCGGCCACCCATTGCCTTTTTGCTCCTTTCTCCTTTATTCTCATTTATGGCCCCTCTTTAACCGACGTAAGCAGGGCTGCTCCGCATGCAGCTTGCAGGCCCCCTGACCCAGCGCAGAGTTTCTCTGCGTGGAGATGCTTCCCATGTGATGTGTCAGCGCCCAGCTTTACCGGATGACCCCACGTTGTCTTCCCGGGCAGGGCTGCCGTGTTCCTGTCTTGGCAGAATACGAGGACTCCCACTGCCTCCCCCCGCCCCGCCCCGGCCTCCCTGACACTCAACGCCATCACCTGGTCCATGTCTGCCCATCTAAAGGCATCTCACTGTCAGATCGTGGACAAGGTACAGCCTTTTCTGTGTCGACTCATCATCTGTGCTGTCCTTCTGGGCAATGACTTGGTGTTCACTTGCTTTCAATTGAGTTGTTGGTCTGTTTCTTCATGAATTGCAGGACTCTATATATTCTAGGTACCAGTCCTTTGTTATTATATGTACTGGTTTCGTTACAAGTATATTTCATCATACATTGATCTACGAAGATCGATAATTCTCACGTGAGAATCCACACTTCCTTTGAACAGAGTCTTTTACTGTGCCAGCAGTGGCACAAATGGCATATACCGCTATTTATAAACGTTAATGCTTCCTTATAAAAGGGGGTCTTGTATTCTTGTAACTCTGCTGGAAGGGTTTTATATGTATTTTGTGTTGGTTCAGTGTTCAACAACCTATTTTTAAATGTGGGGGCTGACAAAGGTAAATGCAAGGTTTTGAAATGCCGGATTTTTATTGACAGTACTTAACTGATTTTTGCCAGGTATATCATAGAGTCTGAGACGGTGCCTTCTCAGTAGCTTAGTGCGCTTGGCTAAACTTTCATCTTTCCTTTTCTGCTGCTGCTCTCACCGGCTGTCAGAAAAAGTTGGAAGATTCACCCTTCCTTATTGATCTGTATTTCATGAATATTTATGTATATTCCATGTACTTCCCCCGTTTTTTTTCTTTCTTCTTTTTTTCTTTTTTGTTTTTTCTTCCCCTGTTTTATTCAAAGTAGCTGCACGACATAAAATTTAAATTTTCAACTGGAATTCTTCCATGGCTTCCCTCGTGAGTGAAGAGCCCGTATTACGTAGAGTAACAATGACGGTATCCAAAGGTGAGACTGTTCTAAATGAAGTTTCTGACATTTGAATCCAACCGCAAACGAGGGCTTCAGCGTTGGAGGCAGTGTCTCAGTGTCTTGTGTCCACCGGGGGGTCTGGTGGTGGAGCTAGCGCAGCTGCAGAGCGTCCACGCACGCCTTCAAGTGCTTGCTGGGTGCACAGGCTCAGGCGCTTCTAAGCTCTCGGTTTGTGCGGAGATAGAATCCTTGTCTGCAAGGAGTCCCACTCAGCGAGAAAACAGCCAAAAATATGCGTGAAGTCCCCCGTAAGTGCCAGGAAGAGAGAAAGCAGAGCAGGGAAATTGTCAGGCGGGGGCGGCAGGGGGGATGCAGCAGCTCTTCTAGATGAGCTGGAGCCTTGGGGCTGGGCGGAGGCTTGGGTGTCATCAGGGGTGGGATGTGGACGTGAGAGGGAGGGAGGTGCCAGGGAGCGGGGCGTGCGGGCCTTGGGGAAGAGCTGGCGTTGGCAGTGGCTTCGGGCTGTGTTCTGGTGTGATGGGAAGGGATGGCGGGGCTTCAATGCAGGAGGCCCAGCCCACTGTCCGTTTGCAGGTACCACAGGCTGCTGCTGGGGAGTCAGACCAGAGGGTGGGGACGGACCGGGGAGGAGAGGCCCGCCTTGCCCGGGCCCTGCTGCTGCTGGCTTGGAGCTGGGCGGTGGCAGGGCCAGCACTGGTCCCAACTGAGACGGATTTTGAAGGCGAGCCTCTGGGATTTGCTGATGAAATGGATGGGGACGCCACGTTCTGTGGGGTGTGCTAGGATTCTTGCCCCGACGGGCACCTGGGTGAACGGTCGTCTCACGTTCGTATACTCAGAGGGGACCTGGGGAGACGGGGTGGGGGGTGGATTTTGTGGTTGCTGTTCGTGTGATTGGTTTTCTTTTGGGTTTGGTTCGGTGTGGATGGTGACAAGCTCTGTCTGGATGAGTCTGGAGGTCAGTGGGGCGTCCACATGGAGGTGTCGCTGAGACGGGGTAGCAGGAGGTACCTGGAGGGGAGCCGGGCTGGAGGCCGCGTTTGGGAGTAGCTTGGGTAGAGACGGGGGTGAGAGGATCGAGGCCTGGCTGCTGCATCTCTGGGTCAGAAATACGAGGAGGGGCCAGTGAGAGACAAGGCAGGAGGCAAAGCAGGGCTGCGTGACCCCAGGCAGCCGAGTGACGGGCGGCTCCCCACGACGGGCTCATGGGCCGCATCCGCCATCGGCGGGCAGGAAAGATGACCCAGAAGAGAGTGGAGTACTCATGCCACGGTGGAGAGAAGGGGCAGTGACCAGAGGAGCCGGTCCTTCGGGAAGAGGGGGTGGGTGGGGTCCAACATGGAGGAGGTGGCCCCCGACGGTCACCCGGGGACTGGAGGGACAGAGGCGCCTGCAGCCCCGGGACCCCCGACGGCTTCTGCTTCCTCAGTGAAGGAAGAGGCAAGACCATTCGCCAGCTCCGCGGTGGGAGTGGGAGGCAGTGCCCCGGGGAGGGGGTTCACGGAGGACGTGGGCATGGCTTGCCAGGCAGCACCAGGCTCCCTCGAGCCGGCATCAGACACAGGACGACAGGACGTGGGCCGGGGAGCGGGTGCGTCTCTTGCACGATCGATCGGTTGCCCTGGGCCAGGTGGGGAGTGGGTGCCACCAGAGCTTCCTGCACGTGCTCATGGACATCGCCGCAAGTGCTCCTGACGTGTTACCGCGTCCTGGCTCCGCTAAGTCGAGGGTAAAGGATTATGCTTGGAGGAGCTGAAGCAAAGACCGCAGGTGGAACCAGGGCAGCCTGGCCGGTGCGGAGCAGGTTAGCGAGGGGCTGACGGCGCCGAACCTGGAGAAGCAGGTGACGGTGGACATGGAGGGGACGGGTGGCCGCAGGGCGGACGCCGTGAAGAGCCGGGTGGGGACCCAGCGGAAGGTGTCACTTAAAAGCATCGTGTGGTGGGAGGGAAGGCGTGTGGAAAACAGATCAGATCCCATCACTCACAAGAGCCTCTTTCCTTTCAACGACACCCAGGAGCTGGACTAGAGTCAGCACAGGAGAGCTCTGTGTGTAACACACACAGGAAGTGGGATGTAGGTCCTGCTGGTTCCAGTAAAATCTGCCGTATTGGTCCCGAGACCGGGGCGGCAGGTACACAAGGTGAGCTGGAGTAGCTCGCGGCACCAGAAAGTCAGGATGTGCTCAGAGCACACGCGCACGCACATGTGCACGCACAGACACAGACACACACAAACTCACAGACACAGACACACACACACAGACACACACACAAACTCACACACAGACACATATACAAAAACACACACACAGACTCACGTACACACAGACACACATACAAAAACACACACAAACTCACATACACACACACAGACACACAGACTCACACAAATTCACGCACACAGACACACACTTGCAATGACAGGGTATGTCACAGGGACACAGGAGCCAACGAAAAGAGCTCCCAAAAGCCAAAGTTAGCACAGTTTGAGCAACAAAAGAAATAAGAAGTATTGGTTGTAGCTCAAAGTATAAAATAAATATGTTTATACTAATATGAATAAATGATGGAATAAATCTAAAAATGGGGAGGAAGAGGCAGATCTCCCAGGCAGAATCCCAAATAATTTCTGCAGATCCTGTCCGTCAAGGAAGTGGAGCGTCACCCCCGCGGCAACCGTGGGCTGTGCTCAGAGCCCCCTTCCCCAAAGCGCGGGTTAGGGGGAAGAGGAGAAGAAGGACTTTGCAGGCGGAAACCGGACAGTCAGGACTCAGCCAGGTTGACGGGGTCAGCCCAGGGGGCAGTCACAGTGACAGCAGGCACCCCGAGACAACGCAGGGACTGTGGGCATTCACCTCTGTGGTCTCCTCCCCAAAGCCCAGAGCCCAGCCCTTGGTGGGGAGAAAGACATCAGACAGATTCCACACGAGGGACGTCGTGCAGAACACCTGCCTGGCCCTCCTCAGAAACGGAGGGTCCTCAGAACAAGGGAAGTCTGCGAAACTGTCACGCAGAGAGGAGGCTTCGGGAGACGTGACGAGTTAAGGCAAGGTGGTGTCCCGGGTGGGATCCTGGGACAGAAAAAGACATTAGGGAGACACGTTAGGAGGCCTGAGTAAAATGTGGACTCCAGTTAGTGTATCGATATTGGTTTATTGATTGTAACAGATGTATCATAGTAATGGAAGATGTTAATAACGGGGGAAACTAAACAGTTCTAAAAAATAAACTTTATTTTAAAAAATCGCGTACGGATGCTAGAAATCTTTATTTCCTCATTGTTTTCTTGAACGATAGGGAAGATTTCCTTAAAAGAAGCGTCCATTTGGGATAAATATTAGCGTTTATCTCCCTAGAATTTGTAGAGGTGTCTGTTTAGTAATTAAACCAGGAGTAGCTCAGGTCCTCAGGAACTGGTTCCCTGCCCTGCTGAGCATGATGGGTGCGGGTCCTGGTCCCCAGAGCGAGGAACAGAGGGGCTTTCTGTAATTCCCTTTCCCATTAAATAGGAAAGTCTAAACCAGAATGTGGAGGAATGTGGGCATAAGCCACATACATCTGAAGAACTGAAATGATTGTGACAGCTTAGTCATATGTGGATGCTAGGACACCCAGATCCCGGGGAGTGTGTTCTGTAAATCCCTCTGCTGCTTTCACCCTTGTATGTTTCGTAACTAGGCAGAGAATCCTGAACGATAAGGTAGCCAGGAAAAAGGTCAGGTATCCAATAGTATAGCTGAACTCGTTAGCGTGATTCAAGGAAGCTCATGACATTTATACTTTGATATGTTTATGAAGCAGGTGTTTAAGTTATAGACGTGACAACTACTTTCATGGCTGTGGAAGAAAACAGCAAGCCTTAATAAACCCCTAGATACAGCGACAGAGGGCTGTTTGTTTACTTCGGGAGCAGTGGTATTGTCTGAAAATACTTCATGCTCTCTTGGCGTTTTAGAGGAAGGTCAGGTTGGTTTCACCAAAGATATCAATGTCCATTTTCCAAAATGGATATTCTTCCTTTTTTGTCTTTTTTAAATTTCAGCCTTATCAAGGTATAATTGACAAAATTGTAAGCTATTTGAAGTGTACATGGTGGTGATTTCATGTAGGTGTACATTGGGAAAGTACTCTCCCCATCTAGTTAATTAGCACATCTGTCACCTCACAGGTTTATCGTTTTTTGGTGAGAACATTTAAGTTCTACTCTCTCAGCAAATTTCTATTATACAGCACAGCGTTATCAACTGTAGCCACCATGTTTTACGTTAGATCCTCAGAGCTTATTCATTTATAGCTGAAAGCTTCTGCTGTACCCTTGTACCAACCTCTCCCTGTCGTCCCCCCCCCAGCCCCTGGCAGCCACTCTTCTGCTCTGTCTCTGTGACTCTGACTTTTGGGGACATTTTCCCACTGCTGGTATTTTCCGCATCACTCCACGTGTCTTCCAGGTTGGCGTAAGGCAGTGTTGATTCCAAGTCCAGTGCAGTTTTATGGACTTTCATTTGTTTTACAGTTCATACCATATAATAAAATTGGCTTCTTAAATTGACTGTGATTCTCCAAAATGATGGCGCTTGGCTGTTACCTAATGCTCGTGACCTCCTTCCCAGTGTGATGAATGTCTAAGACACCCAGGAGGAAATTGAGAGAGGTGAGCAAAAGTTAGCAGAATGGGAACTCCATGGCTTGAGCAGTAAATTATGTGTGAAAGATAGTATTTCCCAGATTCTAGCTGAAACAAGAGAGTCCCCAGTCCTATTTCTTCTGTAAAATTTCCTAGGTTCTAGTGAGTTGTATTGACTTACAGGCTAGTCTTTGGAATACTGGTTTTGTCCAGGCATTTCACATAGTAAACTGAGTTGCTGCGTGATTATCTCTTGAACACTGACTCACGTTTTAAGGTATTTTTCTAATGTGATTTAATTTGGGGCGGGCAGGAAGCGCTGATCCTGGCAGCAAGGATGCATTAATAGTAGAAATTCCTTTTATAAAAGATGGGGAGAGGGTGCGGCAGATAACCCTAGGCTTCCAATAAAAGTATAAAATCTGGTCTTTATTGAGAATTGCCATCCACTAACAAATCCTGTTCAAGAAAGTTCATTTAGGAAATTTTGTGTACCTCACACCCAGTAGAATGTCTGCTACCGAAAAGCAGAACGTCAGGTGTTGGTGAGGGTGTGGAGAAACTGGAACCCTTGTGCACTGCTGGTGGGAGTGCAAACTGGCGCAGGTGATACGGTACTTCCTCAAAAAATCAGAAATAGAATTATGGCCCAGTGAGACCTGCCACTGGGCGTCACACAGACACCGGTACAGCGGGGATGTCTAACATTTAACCCGCCGTGACCAGGTATCGGGTACTCCCTGTGACTGTCTCATTTCATCCTGATGTCTGCAGACAAAAATGGAGGTCGGAGGTTAAGCAGCTTCCCCCCAGGGTCACTCACTGGTAGGTGCTGAGCCTGCATCTTCCATGCCTGGCCTCCTCTGACCAGAGAGGAACATTCCCACGAATGGCTCCCATCGGTGGCCACGGAGGAGACCTTTCCAGACTCAAAGACCGAGACTGTACAGGCCACAGCCTTTGACTGTGATCCAACAAAGTTAGAAAAAAGCATAAAAAGACCTTCTCCAGAATAACCCACGGAGCAAAGGTCGCTGGGGTCTTAGAGACTCAGAAGCCTCTGCCCTGCACCGTTCAGCCACGCCCAGCAGGAGCGGCTGCAGGAAGGAGGCCTCTGCTTAGGGTGGCAGCGAGACAGGGGACGGCAGGACAGATGGGCTTCCCCCCGTGCACCCCCAGAGGGAAGGGTGTGAGGAATGGAGCTCTTCGACCCTGTGCTTTTTTGGTTTTTGGGGGTTTTTTGCGGTACGCGGGCCTCTCACCGCTGTGGCCTCTCCCGTTGCAGAGCACAGGCTCCGGACGCGCAGGCTCAGCGGCCATGGCTCGTGGGCCCAGCCGCTCCGCGGCATGTGGGATCCTCCCAAGACCGGGACACGAACCCGTGTTCCCTGCATCGGCAGGCGGACTCTCAACCACTGCGCCACCAGGGAAGCCCTGACCCTGTGTTTTGAAATCGGGAAAGTTTACCCTTCAACTTGGGCTGGCCTTCCTTGGCCTGTCCTCAACTAAAATGTTAAAACACCAGCGAGGCGCTTCCCAGATCAGACCTGGAAGATCAGAAACTACTGCTCTTTCTCCCAGGTGTTTTCACTGATGAAATTTATCAAAATGAAATTGAAACTCAGTTTTTGTTTATTGGCACCCGCCTCACCCTTGGGATTTCTTTTTTTTTTGGCCATGCTGCAAAATTCTGCTACCCAGGACTCTACCAGCTGCACGAGGAAGGAAGCTCAGGCTTTGGGATGAGACAGTTCTCATGGGTTTGAATCCCAGCACAGGCACTTTCTAGCCTGTGGATTTGGACGAGTTATTTGATATCTCAAAGCCCCAGTTTCATCATTCATTCAGTATGTGTATAGATCCTCTTTGTTTCAGAGGGTGTCTGTAGACCTCGGATGAGCTCACACTTAGGAAACAGCCCAGCGGGCACGAGGGGAGTTGGCGGCTCCTCCTGTGATGGAGTGCCAAGCCTGCTCTGTTGTTTTCTCTTTTATACGTGGTGTATTTTTGTGCCTCAGGGAAGTGGTAAGACCTTGACCCCTGTCACAGGTTAATTAACTTGCTGAGAGTTGAAACAGCCATGAGATTCCACGTTGTGTCCTACTTAAAGTTGAAGTGTATCAGCTGTAATCAGTGATACTGCTTGTACAAAGCCACCAACTGACCTTTCTGTCCCCCGCCAGGACACCACAGGTTCCTGCCAACTCCTGTCAGATTCGTTGGCCTCTGTAAAGTCTTTTACCTACAACATGACCTGAAACTTTAATCAAGAATTTATAAGGTCTTTTAAAGCTGCTTCTGAGACTGTTTCTTTGAGTGGGTCTCCTTAATGCAAATGTACTATTTTGAAGTGTTTACAAATAAGAACCAAGGGAGGAAAACATGGTGAGAAATGAGGGAAAACATAGAAAGTGTTCCTTGTTTGGACTGACCTTGGCACGATTGCTCACCGCGTTGGTTTTCTGCGGCTGCTGTATTCTCTTCCAGTTCTGGGGGTCACAGGTCCCACCCAGGTCTCACAGGTCTAAGTCAAGGTTGCACAGGGCCTCTAGGGAGAGCCTGTTCCTTGCTTCTTCCAGCTGCTGGGGGCTGCCCTCGTCCTGGCGGGTCCCTCCTTGACTCTTCTGTCTCCTTTCCGACTCATGGGGGCTCTGTGGTCACTCCGGGCCCCCCGGGATACTCCCTCAAGATGAGCTGACCTTAATTCCCCTATGCCATGTAGCCTGACATATTCACAGGTTCCAGGTAGGAGGATGTGGACCTCTTTGCGGGGCTGGGCTATTATTCTTCCAACTGCGTCTACAGAAAACCTCTGTTTGAGTGCGTTTCCATAATAATTGGTTGACTGCCTCGAAGGCATGAGACGGTACAAAGAAAAATCCTCGACTCATCTTGAAGTAGATTATATTATTGGAGTAATTCAGACTGTATGTTGAAAATCACGGCAAGTTGGACTTTTTTTTTTTTTTTTCATGTAGTCAGTCTCTTTTCTAACCTGGTTCTTCTCTAAACCAGTTATTTGCTCATAGCTCTGTATTCTGATATGTCTGTATCCATGTGTACACACAGGTATTTTTCTGAAATTCCGAGTTAACATCCTAGAGGTAGAATGTTACACCTGTTTTGTCTCTCTGTCTGTGTTTTGACTTGAATTCAATAAATCGTATTCCATCCATGTAAGGTTTCTATTACACAGTGGGACTGGCAGTTTTTTTAAAGCCATGTGACCCTGGTCCTCTCCGAGGCCAGCTAGATTCGTCAGTCCGTAGAAGGATGAACGAGGCAGATGTACTGAATACGTTCACTTTGAGTCATCAGTCTGCCGTTTCCTACACCTCCCCGTTAAACCTGCGGCTGAAGCCTCAGCAGCCATTGTCAGCACATAACAGGGTGTCCCACACAGTGAACAGGTAACCTCAGGTGATGCAAGTGCTCTCGGGGAAGGACAGCCATAGGTCGTACACTAATGACCTCTGGGGAGGAGACCCTGGACTGTGGCACTTAGATGGGGAGGGAAGGGGAGGGGTCTCTGGAGAGGTGCTTCTGTGCCTGGGGCTTGAATCACAAGACAGCAGACCCTGGGTCTGCACACTCTCCAGGGAACCCTGGTGCCCTGGAAGCATATCTGCTGCTCAGGAGAGCCTGACGGAAGGAAGGGAGGGAGGGGCCACTAGGACTGGACCAACCCCCCGCCCCACCCCCTACACTGACCACGTGTGCTGCAGTGCACACAGCACTTTCTTTCTGACTGTGGTTCCCGTCTGAGTCTGTCTGTGTGGGCAGGGGGCTCGGAGCTGTGTTCACAAGCTCCCAGGTGAGGTGCTGTTCTTACCTCATGTGACAGAAGGGCAGCTGGGCTAAGGTGCACAGAGGACTCTAAACCCCGGCCCATATGACACAAAACCCCGACCCCTTGAACACGACATTATCAGGCTGCTTCCGAGCATCCAAAGTATCTTCTGAGGCGAGAGGCAAATATCGCTGTTCCCATTTTACAGGATAAGCTGAAGGCCGAGGAGGACGCACCAATGGCTCAGCTAAGCGTCCGATCCCAGGTTCTTGACTCATGTTTTCCGTTTGCAGTTATGACCGAGTGGTTCGACTTGGTCCCCGTGACCCCTTTGGAAGTACCTGTGGGCATTTTGGAGTGTTGGCTATTAGGATTATGTAACCCAGTCATAAACCGGCAAGACGCAGTTAAGGGGATCCTTTTTAGAAAGAGAGTCCCAGAATAGGATTGATATTATTTTCGGAGTTAAGTGACAACGACTGGGCCAAGAAGGTTTTTACAGCTATTCTAGTCTGTTTGGGTTTTTAAAAAAAAAATCTTCTTCCATCTAAGACTTGAAAAAGCAGCTTATCATGTTAGGTTTGCTGAGAATTTCTTTTATTCAGTATAACATGGGGTTCTTGCTAAGCTCTGTTCCAAACTGGTCACATGACATGAGACATGATCTGGCTATAAAATATTAAATTCGTGGCTCTTCTTGCTGTTGTCTTTAGGTGGGTGATAACTAGCTTAGTTAATGAAGGCAAAAAGTCGATTTTCTTGAACTGCCCAAGCTGGAGGGATAAACGTGCATTATGCTTTGCATCTGACCTCTGTGATTCTTAGACTAAATCAGAATCCCATTTCTGACTTAAAGTTTCAGTCGTCAGAATGTGCTTTTTCAGACTTTCCTGTTCCAGCTTTTCCGTATTAGGAACTTAAGTCAGTTGTACTCTCCTTTCTGTTGTGGAATAACCTTGTCTCAGCTCCAGCCTCCTCCTATTGCAGTCCGTCCTACGCTCATAGCAAAGTGCTCGTGACTGAAAGGAACCGCTCCGGCTGGGCTCCTGGAGCAGTTTCCCGGGGCCTCGGGTGGAGCCCCCAACTCTCGCCTCGGGCACGGCTCCCTCTAGGATGGGCGTCCGAGGGGAGGCCGTGGGGTCTGGGGCCCGGGTGCTGGGGGGCGGGGCGGGGCGGGGGGTCTTGCTGCACCTGCTCCTGTGCGCTGACTGGCCACAGGCAGGAGAGAAAGCATGCGCGGTTTTATTCTAAGGCACTTCCGGAGTCACTAACTCCTCCTCCTTAGCCCTGGGTTCCTGCCCCATCCTGAGCACGGCCCTCACATCCTGCCCCTCCCGCAACCACCGGGTCGTGCAGCCCCCAGTCCGTGTCCCCGTCCACGCGGCTCTCCTCCCCTGGTCCAGAGCGGGGCCCTAAGGGATGCTGACCGCATCCGCCTTCACGCAGGACACTGGCTGCCCGCGCGGCCCCCACCCAGCCCTGCTCAGGAAGCTTTGCGGACCACCAGGTCGGTATCGGCTGAGTATCTGAGGCGGAAGTTCTCAAGGATTGGTTGACCCCTAACTGCGGGTGCCGCTTAGGACAACGGGACAGCTGTTGATTGGCTGACATGCGAGGCGCTGAAGTGAACAGGTTGTTGATTGGTGGACTGTACTCAAGTGAGGCGTCCTCATTGGCTAGCCTTCAGAGGTGCTGGGATAGAGCTTGGTGGTTGGCAGCCTTCGCTGGGGTGACGTGGTTGTTGATGGGAGACTGTGGTCCCTGGGGGAGGTGGTTGTTGATGGGAGACTGTGGTCCCTGGGGGAGGTGGTTGTTGATGGGAGACTGTGGTCCCTGGGGGAGGTGGTTGTTGATGGGAGACTGTGGTCCCTGGGGGAGGTGGTTGTTGATGGGAGACTGTGGTCCCTGGGGGAGGTGGTTGTTGATGGGAGACTGTGGTCCCTGGGGGAGGTGGTTGTTGATGGGAGACTGTGATCCCTGGGTGGGGTGGTTGTTGACAGGGGCTGTGATCCCTGGGTGGGGTGGTTGTTGACGGGAGGCTGTGATCCCTGGGTGAGGTGGTTGTTGATTTGATGGACTCCTGAAGCTCTTATACTGATGGGAAGCTTTCATAAGTCAATTACAACAGGTTTAAAGCCCTTTGTTATGTCCAAGGAACAGCTGCTCATTTTTTAGGTGCTTGGAAATTTATTTTTCTTCTGTCCCAGAGTCATAGACTTCCTGGGTGGATTAAGCCTGTCAAAGACCCCACATGAGTTCTCACCCCCTCCCCAGCTCACCCCAGAAGTGAGCACAGGAGCACAGCCCTGCGCCCAAACTGTGGCTCTGTTGTTCAGCAAGGCACTGAATCTCTGATCCTCTGTCTCCTGAAAGCTCACCCTTCCCTGAAAGGCGGGTGTTTGCAGAGTGAATGAGTGCCCCCATGTACTCCAGTGCCCTCCCCCAGACGGAGCAGTGCGCTTAGTTCACGCCCCGGACCCAGGAAGAGCACCTGTGAGGAGGGCTGTCAGAGTGACCTGGGGCCTATGACACACTGTGCATGCTCAGGCCCAGCTCCTCGAGGGTCCCGTGGGGGTGAAGCCGGGCACAGCATTTTCTAGGTTCCCTCCCGTGTGCTGTTCGATGTGCACTGAGACCTACCAGGCCCAGCCAGTGCCTTACTTACCTGCTTTTCACGTAGTTAAGTCGTGCAGAAAATTTATAAATTGTTTTGACTGGTCTTAAGTGATGGGCTGTTCTTGTTAAAATCTCTTTTTGAAACTGTAATTAAGACACAAACCCGGTATTCAAATAAAATGTTCTCTGAAGCCCATTCCTATTACTGTTCTGGGTCCCTCGCATTACTGTTGAAAAAAGGGAAACGACCTTCATGACCTTCCGAAATCTAACCTGACGGTGAGTTCAGTATATGGGGAGATACGGCGTGGACTTGAGATTTTGTGAAAGTAGATAACAGTATTGTCTACAATTTGGAAATGAGGTTTGTGTAAACACTCTTCTCGGATATTGTGTACATTATGCATAAGGTTTATGAAACATCTCCCCCTTCCCCAAAGGTTTGTTATTTCTAAACTTGGAAGTTAATTCGTGAAAGAGGAGAACATGTATTATTTATAAGTGTCTTTAGCATCTAGCAGGAAGTGTCATGTTATTTAAAAATGGGATTCATGCTTTTGTGGAGTCAGTGCGCTAGGTCCCCTCTGTCAGCCTGAAGCCATCCCTATAAATAATGAGAACTCCTCTCTGTCAGAAAAGAAGGGGATCTGAGTCAGTAGTCTTTCCATTATTCATTTCTTCCTAGTTTTGAGTAAACATCTAGTCATTTAAAGGACTGAATGTTGAATTTTTCTGCTGCAAAAATGCCCATCTTCTACCCGGGAAGTTACGAAATAGCTCATAACTGTATTCATTACAGTCGTTCAGGTATATACCTTTGCTATTTATTACTTCCAGGATTGACTTAACTAGGTATGCAGTGTACTGTATTTTTTTGTTTGTTTTAATAAACTTTTAATTTTGGAGTAATTTTGTATTACGGTTCACTGTTGGTATTGAATGTTTTATGGGTCTTGACAAATGTGTCATGACATGTGTCCACTACTATAGTATTGTGCAGAATTGTCTCACTGCCCTAAAAATCCCCGTGCTGCACCTAATCACCCCTCTCTCCCCTGTGCCCTTGGCCACTACTGATCTTTGTAATGTCTCTGTAGTTTTCCCATTTCCAGAATGTTATATCCTTGGAATTATTAAAGAAAAACTGACACTTGTTAAAGAACGGTTAAGCAGACTTTACTCAGGGGAGGACTCCGAGGGGTTTTTGCCATAGGGGAGAGAGATTGGGCTCAACCCCACATACAAGAAGGAAGAGTAGGGATTTATAGCCCAGGAGCTGGGTGGGGAGTAGATGGATGGAAAACTACTAAGAGGAAACATCAGAGGTAAGGGGGGATTCTGGCCGCACTGACCTAAAAGGGTCCTTCCTGAAAACAGGCCAGGATGGTCGGACATCACCTGGGTGAGGGTGGAGGATTCTGGCTGAACCAACTCAGCAGGATTCTTGCTAAAATTGGGCAATGGACTTGGAAGTACAGACACAGAAATACAGTAGTCAAGGCCTAGTCTGGGAAGAGGATTCAGAGGAGCCTGACGAAAGTTTGGTCAAGGAGAGTCTTTGTGAGAATCATACAGTCTCACCCTTTTCAGACGGGCTTCTCCCACTTAGTCATGTGCCTTTGAAGTTCCTTCATGTCTTTTCATGGCTTCACAGCTCATTTTTTATTTTTTATTTTTTTAAATTTTAGGCTGCATTGGGTCTTTGTTGCCGCGCACGGGCTTTCTCTAGTTGCGGCGAGCGGGGGCTACTCTCTTGCAGTGTGCAGGCTTCTCACTGCAGTGGCTTCTCTTGTTGCGGAGCACAGGCTCGAGGTGCGCAGGCTTCAGCAGCTGTGGCACGCGGGCTCAGTAGTTGTGGCTCATGGGCTCTAGAGCACAGGCTCAGTAGCTGTGGCGCACGGGCTTAGTTGCTCCGCGGCATGTGGGACCTTCCCAGACCAGGGCTCAAACCCGTGTCCCCTGCATTGGCCGGTGGATTCTTATCCACTGCACCACCAGGGAAGCCCAGCTCATTTGTTTTTATCACTGAGTAACATTCCATAATCTGGATGGACCACAGTTTATTTGTCTATCACCACCTGAAGGACATCTTGATGGCTTCCAAATTTTGGCAATTATGAATGAAGCTGCTATAAACATCTGTGTTTCAAGTTCCGGGGATAATTTTATATTTATGAAAAAGCTGCAAAGGTAGTGCAAAGCATTCCTGACACCCCTCACTCAGTTTCCCTTAGTGCTAACGTCTTACCTGACCAGGGACATTTGTCAAAAGTGAGAGATTAACGTTGGTTAGTGGTAGACTATTGACTAGCTTCACTTGGATTTCACTAATTTCCATGTTTTAGGATCCAATCCAGGATACCACATTGCGGTTTGGGTGTGTCACGGTCATTAAATATGGTCATAAAAGTCAGCTTATCCTGAGAAAACGGGTGTAAAGATATCAGCTATAAGGATCTGGTGTTACTTAATCTAGTGAGCATGTTTAATTGTGATACAGTTATTTAGAATTTTTTGGAAAGTTTTCTGTTGTTTTCGTTTGTTTTTAGCAGAGAAGCAGAATTCCCCACGTGCAACATTAAGATTCGCTTTATAAGGTCACCGTTTCTAAACAGCGTACTAAAGCTTGTTGAAAGGAGGTCATCTTAAGGTTGAGTATTTGAGACCCTGGCGACAGCTGGTTGCCGAGCCGTAATAAAAGCCGTCCGGGTGTAGTTTCCTGAGTGGATGCAGCAGCCATGGCGCTTGGCCGGGTGTCTAATGAGCCTGTCCAAATATTTTGCTGGCAGAAGGACTCCATGAAAGATGACAGAGGAGGTCATCGTCATAGCCAAGTGGGACTACACGGCGCAGCAGGACCAGGAGCTGGACATCAAGAAGAACGAGCGCCTCTGGCTGCTGGACGACTCCAAGACCTGGTGGCGGGTGCGCAACGCGGCCAACAGGACGGGCTACGTGCCGTCCAACTACGTGGAGAGGAAGAACAGCCTGAAGAAGGGCTCCCTCGTAAAGAACCTCAAGGACACGCTCGGTGAGTGGCGGGCGCGGCAGGACCCCGGCCCAGCCTGGAGGGCGGGGGGCCTGGTGCTTTCTCAGCGGGACTCGGGGTGGAGGTCATTTCTTTCATTCGCATTTGAGGAAAAAAAAAAAAAGGGGGGGTATGTTTTAAATGTTGACATCTTTCTACTTGTCTTTTTAAAATATCTCTGGACATTGAGAGATCCAGTGCAGAAATATCCAGCTGGTCATTTCCTAGAGGTTCTCGAGTCTGGAGGTTTATGTGAGCTGGCCTTTCTGTGTGTTTCGGACCCCCCTGTGTGTCTCTGTCTCCTGGCATCAACTTTCTGGAGGGTCCTGAAATGGAATGACCGCCTCCAGGCATGTCCCCAGGTCCACCCAGGTCATCCCATCAAACCTTTTTCTCTCTCACGGAATCCTGTGTGTGTGTGTGCTGTTTGCACATAGAGGAGGAGATGGCAAAAAAGTACTTTGCACCCGGGGAATTTTTTCCCTCTGTTAAATTGGTGGTGTTTCACGGCGCAGTCCTGGACGGTGGCAGCCAAGGTGGGGACTCGAGCGGCGGTGTGATGCGAGGCCACCAGGGTGACCCGCAGGGGGCCTGCTGGGCGCCCAGCTTTCTTCCCACGCGCCTGTTCGCTTCCCTGGTGTCCGGCCGTGGGAAAGACCCCGAGTCCCCTGAAGTTGATGGTGTCCGATCTCACCGTTGCGTGGACGTCCTGCAGAGGATGCGAGAGGGTGACTTCCTGAAGGTCAGCAGTGCTTCGTTCTGTGAGCACCCTGTGGGTGGCCCCTGGGACCGCTGGTTATCACGGAAGAGCTTGCTCTTGAAACGGGTCGATGTTGTCACCCACGTTACGTTTCCTAGAGGCTTTCCTTTTTATCTCTAACAAGAGAATTCGTTTCACTTGAGGGAGGGGAACAGGCAGGAAACCTGAAAAGAAAATTAAACTCTGAATGTGATGAGTGTTGCGAAATATTCATCTTTCATTTTCTGCAATCTTGAAGGGTCCACTGACTCTTCAAAACCAAGTAAAGGGCTTCCCTGGTGGCGCAGTGGTTGGGAGTCCGCCTGCCGATGCAGGGGACGCGGGTTCGTGCCCCGGTCCGGGAAGATCCCACGTGCCGCGGAGCGGCTGGGCCCGTGAGCCATGGCCGCTGAGCCTGCGCGTCCGGAGCCTGTGCTCCGCGACGGGAGGGGCCATAGCGGTGAGAGGCCCGCGTACCGCAAAAAAAAAAAAACAAACAAAAAAAAACGAGTAAAGCCTTCATTCATTGGGTAGTAATTTTGTGTTGTGGGTTAGGTTATTTTCACGACTTGGAGAGAGAAATGAGACACTGGCCTGCGTGAGAATCACACCAGCTACCTTAGATTCTGCCTGATGGAGAAATTCCGTTTTTCATGAGCAGCCTGATTCTTTTTCACAAAAGTGACCCTCTTTATCGTTTGCTCCAAGCACGTCACTTGAAAGAAACGTTGTCCTGTGCTTGTAACCCTCTATTAACTGTGACTACGAAATGTGGGACGTGTGAGTAGGTAAATACTTCAGGAGCGCCCTGCACTTAATTTTATTTATTTTGTCCAATTTCAGCCTCTCACCCACTAAAGTACCTTTTGTTGGAGATGCTCAACATTGTTGACTTGTTTTGTCTTCTTATCCTTTTTCAAAACGACATTCTCAAGATTCTAGTAGAGAGTGAAACACCCAGAAACGGAACGGAACACTGGGGAGTGAAATAAGGTGAAGCAAGCCCTCTGACTTACCTACAAATTCCCTTGCACAGCTCGTCATCCCTCCCTTCAGTTTTTAGAACGAGAAGACAGCTGAGCTCTGAAGCACATCTGGTGCTGGGGTTCGGTTTTTCACTAGTGGCAGTCAGTCCCCGGGGCTCCTCTCAGAACTCGGGGGGCCTGGCTCAGCCAGCCTGTCCTCGTGTGGGTGCCAGGCTGGCTCCCCCGCCCCGACAGATGGCCCCCCAGCTCTGCGGGCACACGTCTCCTTCCACAGAGCCAGCCAAGTTCCATTTTGGGAGAACACAGATTGTTAGAAAGCTCTTCCTTAAATAGAATCAAAGTTGGCTTCTCTTTAACCCTCTCCCCTCGGCTCTCCTTGGCCCTCGAGAGCCGTGCTGGGGAGACCTGCTGCTCTTCTGTGGACTGACCACCCTTTTCCAGGCCTCCTCCCCCGTCAGGCACATTACTGCCTTGGAAACGTTTGTACCTAGCATTATTTAATGTAAAAAAACACCAACAAAGCTATGTTCTGAATGTCCATATCTATCCGTGGCAGTTAATATTTGTAGTCTACAGACTGTTGGAGGTCAGTATGCCCATTGCCGGGGAGAAATCCCCCCATTCATTGTCTGTCTTTTTTGCTTGCATGTGTTTGTCGTGGTCACCCAGAGCCTTGCTTTTGTTGGACAAAGAGAGACCTTGTTGTCTCGCATGAGTTTTCCATTTCCCCCTTGAACGGTGTCACAGAGAAGGGAGGTACCCCGACAAGAACCACCGTGGCGGTGTGACTTATTATTTCTCCATCGTCAGACCTGACAAGGCACCAGCGTCGAGAAGGAAGGTGGGAAAACTTTCCGCAGCCTCTCCTGCCGCCCCCTGGTCTCCGTTACAGAGAAGACTGGAGCTAAAGCATCCGTGGCTTCCTGTGTAAATTACCGTGACGGGTGTGCTGTTGGAATTATAGTGTGATCATAGACTGATTATGCACCCAGCAGAAGTCCTCTCTACTGTGTATTAGAAGGAGTGAAAACAACGTCAAAGACACCACCACACATGTTGACCTTCTAATAGCGACTCATGACATCATCCACATTTGTAATTCTACTGCCATGGAAATCCACCCAGTTTCTAAAGCCGTGGTTAAGATTTCCCCGGCAGGCACCTGGTTTGAAACACAATAGCACCGACTCCCCGTCAAAGTCCCTGTGTTCTCCTTGTGTGTTGGCATCTCTAACTGCCAGGGACCGTGACTTGGCAGAGCTCTCCTGCTTTCCTGTATCCCTGTGCTGTGCTGAGGTCGGTCGCCAATTTAATTTAATCGCATGTAATAGTTTGTTACAGTAACCTCCAGAAAGCGGTACCTTTCCCGAAAAGTTCTCTCCATTAGGAAAGGACTAACGCTCTTCCTTTTCCCTTAATAATTTATAACTAAATAAAACAGTATGAGCTCGTATTTGTAGACAGGTAGCACGTTGATACACTAGGTCTCCTCTCACGCTCAGCTTATGATCACAATTAGTCAAAGAGAGCTTTTCCGCAGATAACAAGGAGCCGTCCTCAAGAGCTGTTCCTGCTGGCAGAGCCCAGGCGATGTTTTGAAAGGCTCGCTGCATCCCTGGACTCCGGCCTGGCCTTGGTGTTTTACACGACCCGACTCATAAAACCATGCAGGTTAGGTGCTGGAAAGTGTTGTGCTAAATCTCGCGAGATGGGGAAGCTGCTCCCAGGGAGGGATTTTACTGAAGAACGGTTTTTGTCACCACTTGACGACGGCAGCTGGAACCCGCCGAGGCCCCAAAGGTTAACTGTCTTCGCGATGGTTGCCTTAGGCCCAGGTGCTGACTTGGGCTACCCAGGAAGCTACGGTTCCGTTTATAACCTCTTAGCATCCGCCCGTGGAGGGTTTGTTCCAAGGCACACACATCCTTCGCTGACCACCTCCTGCGGCATGTGGAACCAGAAGTGAGCTGCCCCCGCGGCTGCCGCTTTAGCCTTGGCCCCAATGTGACCCTGCCTGAGGCCAGTTAGTCACCTGCCAGTGATGAGCTCCAGACCCGTCCCCACCTCTGCGACTCCAAGCCAGACCTGGGAGCAGAGAGCGGACACGGGGGCGGGGGGTGGGGAGGGACCAGTGCTCACTAACTGAAAGAGCCCTTGCGCGGTTTGGGTTGATGCTTTTGGTCGGGGAGGGGCGGTTCCTGGGGGTGAAGTTCCCAGGGTTCCTCGAGGCATATCCGTGTACGGTTGACTGAGCGTCTTCCCCAAGAGAAGGCGTGTGACAGAGACGGGTCACATACCTTTAGCATGAACTTGGGTTTTTTTCACCAAGTTGACTATCAGGGCTTACTGGGTGGGCGTTTGATAGGGCTGCGTCCCAGAGAGAAGCAGCTAGGGGATGTTAGAGGGAATCCTAGTGATACTGGATTCCCTGTTTTAGAGATGAAAACCAGGGCCTTACTAGCAAAACCGGAGTGGGGTCTGAGTATGACAGTGATTGTGTATCGGTGTTAACGTCCCAGTTTTGTGTCGAGGGGGGTGCCCTTGTGTGTGGAGATGCCACCAAGTGTTGAGGTGATGGGACAGGGCGCTGGCAGTTTACTCTCAGATAGTTTAATGGGGAAAATAATGTCCTTTGTGCTGTTCTTACAACTTATCTGTACATTGAGCCAAACGGGCAGACGTAGAGTGGTTTAGGGACTACCCCAGGCCACGATGCCGGATCATATCAGGGGAGAGGTTGTACCTCGGGCTTCCTGTTCTATCTGGGCATCTGCAGTGCCGCAGGGCCTTACACACGTCATCAGTCTTTCAGAGATCAGAGGATCGCCGAGGGCCTGCCGAGACTGGACCTAACACACGAGGTGCCGCCGGGTGTGAATGCGCCAACCGAGTCTTCCTCAGAACGCTTCCCCAGGACTTGGTTCAGAACTTTCCGTAATCATCCAGCAGCCTCCCTCCGTATCGCTGGCAGGCAGGTGAGGGAACCCCGCTTCCAGCTGGACCAGCCCAGGCTGCTCTGCGCCAGTTCAATGTAGGCATTTTTGTTATAACACAGATGGGGCGAGAGATGGGCTCCAGCTTCCGTGATGGCGAGGCTGTGGGGGGATTTTCTGTCTGGCACCGCAGGACTGTGGGTCTTTGCCGTGATCAGAAGCATTCTCAGTAGGGCTGAAGCACGGCAGGCCGTCTGTCCAGATGAGCCACGGGTGATGGATGCTGTAGTCGCTGGTTGTCGCAGGCTGAGTTGGAGTCGTCCCTCCCTCGCTCCGTCCCTTGGAAATGCTTCTGAGCCACCTGGTTCCCCGCTGAGTGACCTTTGGGAACAGTAACCAAAGGCTTTGAAACAGGGATGCAGACGTGGTGTCGGGATCGGCTCCGTGTCACGGGGTGTGTGTGGCTCAGACGGGGGAGGCCAGCTGGACTTGCTTTCATCTGGTGGGTAGAGTTCAGCCCCTGACTCTCTGCAGCCTGTGATGTAACTGGAAGAGTAACAGTGGCCCGGATGCGCGGGGGTCATTAGGACAGTGGCGCTGCCCCTCTTGGCCCACCAGAAATGGCTGGATGAGGCCACTCGGGCCTCTCTTATCCTTGCGGAGACAGCACATATAGGAGGGTGAGGCTGGGGTCTTTTCAAATCCAGGCTCGGCACACGCCCACACGCCGGTTGAGCGATTTGGGGCGAGCCGTGGAAGCCGCAAAGCCTCAGCTGTGGCGTCTGTAGGGCGGGATGAGGGACCACTTGTCTCATCAGATGGTTGAGACTGAAATCCTTCACGTGAACGATGCTCGGGGCTGGTCTTCGGTGGAGGGAGGGGCAGAGGCTGGGAGCAGGGGGCGTGTGGGAGGACAGTAAGTGAGCCGGCGGCCCTGAGGGCCCTGGGTGACCCACACTGGGGAGGCCCCCATCGTTAGGCCTGTTGCTTTTGAAAAGGGGGGCCCCAGCGGTTGTCCTGTGGCAGACGGGGTGGTGGCCGCCGGGGTGTATGGCAGGCATCTTGACTCTGGTCCTCGGGGTGGGAGCGGCGGTGCCAGTGTGTCAGCAGGAGGCTGGGGACGAGACCTTGGGGTGGCCCGGGGGGATGTCACCAGCCCTGGGCTCCGCAGCGAAGGCCCAGAGCCCTGTGCCGACTGCGTGTGAAGCAGCAGGTGAGTCACAGGTGACTCGAGGGTTTCCAGCTTGGATGAACAGCCAGCAGAAAGACCAGAGGGTTAGGGAAGTAGGAAGAGGACCTGGGCCGTGAGGACAAGACAAGACGCGTTGGAGTTGACGGCAGGCCCTGCGGTGGGAGTGTTTCACGCTTCAGGCATGAGTCTCGACTTCAGGAGACAAAATTCAGATTTTTGCTGTCACGTACGGGCTGTGCTGAGGGGAAGCTTAGTTTTTGACCAGTATAAATAGTTCTGTCTCGGCCTGCCGGGGAGCCCTGGCGTTTGAGGCATCTCGCGAGGTTCCTCCACCAAACTTCCGCTCTGCTGTGGTCTCGGGGGCCTCCGTCTACTTTCTACAGCCGCCCCCAAGCCCTCCCCTGGGAGGGAGGCCCTGTGACAGCCGGTGCCTGGGACCCGCGGGCTCCATAACCACCACCCCTGCGCTCCCGACACCCATGTCACGCCCGAAGCCAAAAGGAAAGCTTAATGCAGCAGAAAAATTCAACCCGAGACCCGGAACTGATGTCGTGTGCGTTTCCAGTGTGTAGGCGGTGATAACGATTTCTGCGTGCCTCTCTGGTGCTACCTACCTGTACACCTTTTTGTTTAATCTTCCCAGTAACCCTCAGAGGAAAACAATAACATCCTTATATTTCACGTGAAAAAAATGAGACTCGGAGGTTAAGGGGTGTGTGTGCCCAAGAACACACAGTAAGTGATGGGTTGAAATTCAGAGCAGGTCTGCCCGACTCCTCAAGCTCTGCTGTTGTTGGTCAGCCTCGGGGGTTGGGGATTCAGACTGTGGGGAGCCCTGGGGGGTGAGGGGAATGCTGCCTGCTTGGCATCGGCATTGGTGCATCCAGTCGCTCCCTGGTCCCACCTGCACGGCTGGGTTGGTTTTCTCCCACCCTTGCTGCAGCCCTTGGGACTCGAGGGGAGCAGCTCCTTCATGAGCATCGTTTCCTCCCGGCCCTGGGGCTTCACTTATCAATAGCCACCTGGTTCCTTCACATTGAGGGGAGCAGGAGCCTTTAATTAAAATGATTCGGAAGCCAAACGTCCCAGGAACACACCTGCTTCTCCTCAGATCGATTCTGATTTTGGCAGCAGTTGTGTCGGCAGCAGGCGTGATCAGGGGGTCTGCGCGCGTGAGATTTCAGCCATCTTTGCCGTTCACAGGCTCTTTGTGTGACACGGGTTTCTGCACTCAGGTAGTCCTCAGAATTATCATCTCTGAAACGCCTGCCTTTTATAAAACTATTCATTGAAGACTGGCATACTTACTTAAAAAAAGAAAATTGTAAAATAGAAAAAAACGTAAGTCACCTGTGATCTTATCACCCAGAAATAATCACTGTTGGCATTTGCATCTGTTTGCTAAGTATTTCTACACACGTGGAATCAAAATCAGGTCGCAAAGGTGACTTCTTCGCATCAGTCCCGCCGTCACCAGGCAGGCAGTCCTGAAACGTCTACCCGTTCGCGGAAGCCTGATCGCGACGCGTGCTGGAAAGGACCTTTGCCGAGTGAGTTTGGTCCATGCCTCCCGGTTCCTTCGTGGTCAGGATGCTCTGTCTAAAACCGAAGAGGAGAAGTTGGTTCTTTATAGTGCGTTTGTCTTACAAGTCGTTTGGTTTCCTAGGTTGCATGTCCGTAAAGAATAAGAAAATGACCGTTCGTCTTTTTACGTGTCACTGAAACATGCTTCCTAAACTCCGTCACCTTCGAAGGAATCAGTACAAAAAAAGTACAAAGTACATTTTTCTCACTTAACGTGCAGAGCCAGACCACGCCGCGTGAAAAGTTTGTATGTAACATGCGAAGAAGATTGGCAGAGCTCGGTTTGATCTTAAAGGTCTAGCTGCTCCAAACCATCATCTCTTCCCCGTATGAAAGCAGGGACTCTGGGCTTTCAGAGCTGCATTCAACACTGGAGGTTGACCTTTTCGGTCTCTGTTGTATAATCTACCGTTGTATGAACCCGAATTACGTATTACGGGGCATAACTTAGAACTCTTTACAATTCTGTCTTGCGAGATCGTTCACGGTACAAATGACCCGCCAAATGGAGTGCCCACAGACTCTGGAAACGTCTACAGCGATCGTGGTGCCAGCGCCCCAAATAAACTTGGATTTGTTTGCATACATCCTAAGTGTCCAAGGATTTAGAGCAAGAAACGTGAAACAACTCACAACGGACTAGTGGTTGGATAATTAGAGAGAAAATAGAGACAGATTGTTCAAAAGAATGCGAATGGGAGAAGAGCCAGGAGAGGGGATGGGGAAGGAGGAGGGGTCTACGCTTGGGAAATAGACGAGAAGCAGGTGTGCGGTGACACGGGGTCTTGAAGCCAGACGCGTCGGCCCCCGGGCCCCTCGTGCCCTGAGGAAAGAGAAGGACACCATGTAAAGCATTTCCCAGTTTCTCTCCCAGCGACTGGCACCTGGGTTGCTTCTTATTAAAATGATCGTTTTTCTAAAGAGCATCGATACCAGTCTTTCTTGACTCAAAGTTACTGAAGTGGGAGCCTTCGGTTTTAGAATAGAGAAGACGTGGACTACAGATGCTGAGAATTAAGTAAAATCTTCTCTCCGTGTTTCCAACTGCGCTTCCCCATATGGCCCGCGCTCAGTTTCAGATCTCGTCCGTATGTCTCAAACGTTCCTCTTGCCTGTTACACGCTCGTGTCTGTCGCCGGGGCCGGTGTGGGGTGCAGGGGGGTTTGTTCAGGACGGGTGCCGTGGTGCTGACTGCAGAGCCTCTGGGGCTGCTGGAAGGCCAAACAGGCGCCTCCTGCCCTGAGCCCCGTGCCCTGCAGCCACCGCTGCTCTCTGCACGGGCGGGCACCTGCTCACATCACTTTGTCCACAAGCCGCTCCCCTGATCAGCCCCTGCAGCCTGCCGTCCCTCTCTCTCAACTCTTAACTTCCTTTCTCTGCTTCCAAACTCACGGATTCTGTGAGCATCCAGATTGTCCCCCGTGGTTCTCGCGGCTGGGAAGCCACCTGGAGGGCAGCTCTTGGTGAGTTTTTGGGCTGGGGGTCTCCTGGAAGCCAGCCATCCTGGGGTGGCTGTTTGCAGGGAACCTCCATTGATTTTATAGTTTTGGCTTTTTTCAGGGAGCAAAGCAGTTGAGTGTCTAACTTGGAAAATTTACAGGTGGGTGTTTATAGTGGAGCGTGAATTGGTAGTGAACTGGTTGGGGTCCTTAGGCACTGATCTAAAGTGACCGGTCCTGTAGTATTTAGCCCAACATGCTCAGCCAAACACTGGTGACAGGAGTTGGCTGTAGGATCCAGAAGGGCCACTTACGGTTCTCCTGTGGTTGTTTTTGTGTAGCCTAGTATGTAGAGTTAAGTTTAAAAAGTGAAGTTCATTCCACACTTCGGGCTCTCTGTGTAGAATTCTTGAATCCTGGAAAGGGCTCTGGAGATAACCTGGTCCACAGCTTTCCTGTGAAAATCAGGCACGTTGAGTTACTTGTCCAGGGTAACAAGGTGCTTCACAGCAGAGCCAGGAGCAGGCCTTGGGCCCAGGCAGGGCGCTGCCACGAAAGCCAGCCGGGAACGAGGGCCTGGAGGCCGAGCTCAGGACCCGTCCCTGGAGCCGGCAGGGGCCGGGCCTCTTAGTAGCCAGCGTTCACCTTGTCCAGAGCAGCGTGTGGTCCCGGAAGCCCTTGTGTCCGGCCTTGGAAGATGGCGCGCCCCTTGCACTTCCTAACTCAAGGCCAGCTTTGCACCGAGGAACGTCCTCTCCTGAGAGGCCTCAGAGGGGCCCTCGTGTCTTAGCTGCTCCTGACCCAGAGAGCAGGACTGAGGCCAGGCTGTCCTGCAGGAGCATTTGAGGGAGAAAACAGACACGTGCACACCTCCGTGGGGAAAGCACCACCCGTTCCTTTCTCCACCGGACCTTGGCCCTCAACCAGAGGGGAGCGATAATAGCAGTAAAAGCACCACGACCACAGTCGCGCGGCTCCTGCTGTGTACGGGACGCTGCATTCGGTCCCTTCCTCACAGCCGCTCCGCCAGTGCCACCGACATCCCCGTGTTACGGCTGCGGAAACTGGAGAAGAGACTGCAGAACTGCCAAGGCCACAAGCCAGTGGGGCAGGAGCCGGGCCTGGAGCGGGGTCAGAACAGGGGTCCGGTTGTCTGCCAGCCACTCGCACCCACCAGCGTGTCGTCCCTTTACTCGCTCGCTCTCTTTTTTGTTACCATATTTCATTCTGCTGAGCAGGCGTGGGCTCAATAAGTTGCTCTTGTGAGCGTCTGCCGGGGGCCGACACTGCATGCTGCTTCCGAAGGTCACGTTGGGTCCTTGCACGTGCGCGGCCCACTCCCACCCGCATTGTGCACATTCAGAGACGCTTTGTGCTGATGCAGCAGGTATGTGTGTTGGGAGGTACTGAATATGTATTTTTAATTACAATTTATAATTACAATTTTTTAACAAATTCTTTTCTCCAGCATCCCTGCTACCGTTTGGCTTTCGCATTTGGCTGACTATCCTGTGCTTCTAAGCCACTTTTTTTCGGGCTTACACGTTCAGTCATGTTATTTGCCTGCCAGCTCACAAGGGAACGGGCTCTCTTAGGGGCAGGGTTGGAAATTCCGGTTCTGGGCCCTGGACCCGTGGACCTGTGCGATGGTAGCCTTTGCCCCCGACGCATCTCCGTCTTGTGCTGGCTGCTGGCACCTCTGCCCGCTGGAAAGGGGACCATCTGGGCACGTGGATGGTGAATGGCTCCTTTGTCCCCCGGCCAGCTGGCAGCCCGACGCGGGCCGTGTGGATCTGCCACAGGGGTGGCAGCTCCCATCCATCTCATGAAGGCTCCTTCCTCCCCCTGCCGCATCCTGGACCAGCCCTCCCTGAACTTGGGGGTTCCATACGGCCCGTAAGGGCACGTTTCATCGTAGGGTGAGGGGTACGCACCTAAGGTGCGCGTGCCTAGGAATAAAGAGGTAACCCCCTGGGTTCGTGGCAGTTTCGGCGGGGGAGCATGGAGCCCCCGGTGTTTCCCACAGGCCATACAGCAGACTGACTCCACTATAGGAAAGGACAGTGGTTTTCACCTTCAAAAGCTCGATGTAAGCTGCTAGCGGGAGAAAGTCTCCTGGCCCGACTTTATCCTCAGCCCTTCACCTCCCTGGGGTCTGGCACATCCCGCCCGTCAGGAGAAAGTGTTCCCTCTTGCTGTCAGGACCTTACAGGGCAAGCGTCTGCTTTGCTGGTGCTGACGTGGCAGCGGCAGCCGCAGGGCTGCGGTTTCATGTGGGTGAAATCGGTCCCCGGGACCAGCTGGACAGTGCCAGGCATCTCAGACCTGGGCATGAGAGCCATCACCCGGCTGCTCCAGGTGGCGCCTGCCCTCCTGTCACTCACTCAGAGGCGTGACCGCGGTACGACCCGCTGGACGCGCAAGCCCAGGGAGGACGAAACTGGACACCTAGGGCTGCATTTAGTCCTCCGTCTTGGACGCGGCTGGGAAGTGGGGTGTCCTCCTCTTTGAGTGGACCCGGTCCCTGTCAGTGAGGCAGGCGCGGTGCCAGGTGCAGTATCTTCCACCAGTGACGTGGGGACGAGGGTGAGATGGACCAGCGCTGTGCCCTGCCCGCCACAGTCATGCTGCCTCCGCCGGGCACGTCTCTGCCCCTCCCTCCCCTCCCCCTCCCCTCCCTGGGCCCCTGCCCAGTCCCCACCCGCCACCCCCCCCCCCCATTCTCCACACACTCTGCATCCTCCCCAGGCTCGCACGTCCAGCAGGTAGCAGCGGTTGCACCTCTGAGTGACAGGAGGGGCAGGTGCCACCTGGGGCAGCCACGCCCCAGTCCGCTTGGCCTGAGCCCCGGCCGCGTCTGAGATGCTGTGCACTCTCCAGCCCGTCGCTCTCCGGGCTGCCCTGGGGGGTTCCTCCGAGACCCACCTTGGATGGGGCCGGTGGCCCTGGGTCCCCCTGCAGAGCAGAGCAGAAGTCGAGGTCGGGGGGCTTCGGTGGGTTAGGCCTAACGTCCATGCCACCCAGAATCACAGACCTCGGTTGCGGGCTCTTGGGGTAAATATTCAACCCCAGGCTGCTCTGGGATTAGGAAGCACGGCCTGTGTCTGCTCACCCCCACGCACAAGCCTGGGGGCTCCCCAACTTTTGCTCTGTTTTCTGCGGCGTACTCACCCAAGCATACCTGTTTTCTCAGTGGGGCTCACCAGTTTGGCGTATTTCAGGAGGTGAGGTGGAAGCAGGGGAACGAGCGTGGGGAAGGGTCATTTTCTTTTTTCCAGAGCCCTTAATCAAAGTGACAGAAATCAACTCAAAAGTAGCTAAAGAAAACAAACAACAGGAAGATGGAGGAGAATTTAAAGAGGGGTTAGCTCACATCCTTGGGAAGTATGGTTGGACTCCCGGCCTCAGCTCATGTCATCCAGGTTCCGTCTCTGTGTCTCTGGACCTCTTCACACAGGCGCCTACAGGTGTGGCTGACTCTTGAGAGCCGGTTCCCCCCACCCCAGACTGCAGGGGGAGTTCTGATCCGAGCCCTGGGGATGGGTCCTGCTGAGACCACGAGAAGAGAGGAACTCTGTTGAACAGAGATGGCGTAGAGGGTGCAGAACAGATTAAAGCAAGAGAGAACTGCTGCATTAACCCTAAATGGTGGCCCTTCAGAAAATCCTTAAGTTTAGTAAATGTGAGGTTTTTTCCTTTATTCAGATACTCAACTGAATTCTGGCACTAGATATTCTCTGAGTAGTGGAAGCTAGTCTGAAAAACTAAATACAAACTAAATGAACATCTAGGACCATGAATAGCTATTAGGAGCCAAACATTAAATATATCCTCTTATATGAAAAGTTATTTCAGCTACTTTGTACCTGAACCAATCTTGTCAGACCTCCTTAGCATTTAGTGATAAAAAGCTTTTGTATTAATAATTTCAGTTGACATTCCTAACCCTGATGGGGAAAAAGCCCCACAAATTAATAACCTCTATGCTTAACTTAGTATAAATGACATTTTAAGTGCAAGAAAATTTTCTACTTGCATCTGGTTTATGTCACAAATCTGATTAGTAGCAATGCCGTAGAGCTCCTGAAACTCAGGTGTGCTGTGTCTAAGTGTATGGGCTGGAATACTTGTATGAACTGTCAAATTTGTTTGGCATTTTATCTTAAACCTCCAGAATTCCATCTGGAAGATGACAGAACATATTTTAAAGTCGTCTGCTGTAACATCCCTTTACCTTTGTGTGTGTGTGTGTGTGTGTGTGCGGTATGCGGGCCTCTCACCGTTGTGGAGCAGAGGCTCCGGACGCGCAGGCTCAGCGGTCATGGCTCACGGGCCCAGCCGCTCCGCGGCACGTGGGATCCTCCCGGACCGGGGCACGAACCCGCGTCCCCTGCATCGGCAGGTGGACTCTCAACCACTGCGCCACCAGGGAAGCCCTTTTTTTTTTTTTTTTTTTTTTTTTGAATAGTGATTTCCATCCCTTCTTCGTTCTTTCCTCGTGGAAGGTATGGCAGTTTGTACGTTATTGAACGAGCTTAGAGAAAGTCATAACTTTGCGGGAAGAAAGCTACTTAACATCACCGAATGCAACGTGCTGGCAGTAGGAAAGGTTTCCTAGTGGCTACGTTCCGCATATTCTCATCCATGATGTGATGGGTCCAGTGTGGGCCGCATCAACACCTGCAGCAAAACGTCCAAACACCACATTCTGTATGGTGGAGGATTTTATGGTGAACTTGAGAACTGAAAGAGACGCACACCATTTGAATTCGTCCTAGATCTCGTGAAAACATGTTCGTGCTCTCCGGGCCTCGGTCCATCCATCGTGGCCTGGCCGGAGCTGCCTGGGTGTCCCGCAACATGTGGTCGGTACCCGAGGCCAGGGTGTGGTGAGGAAGGTGGGCAGCTGCTCTGGGAGGAGCTTCTGTCTGCGGCCCAGGCTGCCCCGGAATCCATGCTCTGGCCATGGGGAGCAGGCCTTGGAAAGGGCCAGGAAGCGCATTCTCCCAACTGTGGCCCAGAGAGGGGGCGAGCGGAAGCCCTGGCTAGCGAGGGCATCTGGTGGGCCAGGTCCTGGTCAGTTACTGTTCAGTAGGTGAAGATGGGCTGGGACTTGGCAGAAGGGGTGTGAGGCTCTTGCCTCTCCTGTCGGGAAAAATGTGAAATCATAGAAGGAAATTAATCCCATTATCCTTGTTAAAATCAACACACATTCGAGTCAGGTTGTGTTTTTGATACACCTGGAAGAAGGAGGTGGTCTGACTTGAATGAACGAAGAAAAAGAAAGCAGAAGATGTGGGGAAATACACAGGCAGAGAAAGTGGGGAGCAGGGGAGTTCCCACACTGCCTCCTTCCCTAAAAGATAACGGATTTGCCTTTGAATTAGAGCCTGGACGCCAAGGCCGTCCAGAGCTTGGGGCTCACACACGGGTCTCTGTCCCCTCCGACCTGGCATCTCGTAGCTGGCACGTGGCAGCAGTCACGTGGCCTCGGGTGAGGTCCAGGCAGGGCGAGATGACGGGGTCCTGCAGACCTCCAGAGACTGCTCGTTCGACGTCCTTGTGATCCCGGCCGCCTGACTCTCCGGAGCCATTCACCTGGTTGTCCTCATTCAGAAAGGCCGCCCTGGCTGCTGGTGGGTGGGTCCCCTTCCCTCTGACGCCTTCCTCCTCCCTCCTGCTGTTCCCCGGGGCTCCCAGCCCTTCGGCCCCATCCACCCGGGCTCTGGCCTCGGGCAGAATCAGGGTCAGGGAAGACCTGGGGAAGAAGAGGAAACAGAGAGCCTTTGTCAACAACCCAGGCGACTTTGTTCTATTTACGCATTTCCACCCGACGCCCCCTCCAGCCTGCCCCGGCTGTCCCCAGACTTGTCCCGGCCTGTTGCTCGTAATGCATTTCTTATCCCAAACCTTCCCCTAACCTCAGCCCCACTTCCACCCGCACACACAGGGCCCATTTCATTCCCCAGAATCAGAGGAAGTGTTCATCACAGTTTGGGAGGGTGCGTGAGGGGATCTTGAAACCCCATTTCAGAGCCCTGAATGCATTTGCCCGTGGAAATCATGACACGAGTAACGAGCCTCTGCTATCACGCTTCACACTAGCCTCTAACGGAACCGTGCTTCTTGATGACTCTGGATTAAATAGGCTTTCATTGGATCACGGTCTGTCTGTGCCACTCCACTGGCTGCTTGTGTTGGGCCAGTTCCCTGGTCTCGTTCAGCCTCGGTTTCCCCATCTGCAGAAATGGGGGGAGCCGGGTCTGTCAGAGGACCGTCGTGAGGTTCAGATCATGTAGATGTCAGTGAGGCCGGGCTCCTCCCTACCCGCCCCTGACACACACCGGCCTCCTGCTTTCACTGCACCAGCCGCCATGTATCTCTGCTCCCATAAGATAATGTTTCCCAGGTGCCAAACGCCTGACGGGCAAAGTTTCTGTTTGCGTGGCCGTCTGGCACGTAGGGTCACGGCCAAGAGTGTTCAGAGAGGACTTAGACCCTCTCCTGGTAAAATATCTGAGAAAAAAAGTAATTCAACACCCAGCTCAACACCAGTTAGGAAGAGTAATAATTGTCATTCATAAAGCACGTTCTGTGCTTTGTATGTGTAATCTGAATTTAGGTACCTGTTTTAGGCTGATTTGTCCACCCTCAAAATTCATATGTTGATGTCCCATTCCCCAGAATCTCAAAGTGTGACTCTATTTGTATAGGGCCTTTAAACAGGTAATTAAGTTTAAATGAGGTTTCTTAGGGTGGCCCTAATTCAGCATGACTGGTGTCCTGTAAAGGAGAGGAAATTAGAACACAGAATGCAGACGCAGTGAGAAGGCAGCCGTCTGTAAGCCAGGGAGAGAGGCCTCCGAAGGAACCAGCCCTGTTGACCCTTCACCTGTGACTTCCAGCCCCCAGAACCATGAGAAAACACGTTTCTGTTGTCGAAGTCCCCCCAGTCTGTTATGGCCCCCCTCGCAGACTGATCCAGCGCCATCGTCCACATTTTAGGGTAAGAAAACTAAGACCCAGAGAGACTAAATAACTTGCCCAAGAGCACACAGCTGATTAGTGGCTGACTCGGGATTCCTGCTGGGGCTGTGCTCTCAGTCATTCTGCTGTGCTACCCCCAAGACCCCAGCCCAGAGTAGCCTCAAAGACCGTTTAGGTCATGTTAGAGCAAAACAGGTTAATTTTCCAGGGCTGTTTGTATGTAGAAACTTCCAGTCTTGATAGAGACATATAAGCTTCTCTTATGGGCAGGGAGTGTGCCTGTCTTATCTCACTCTCCCCAGAGTCTAGGAAGGTTCCTGGAAGGAGCTTAAGGCTGAAGTAATTAAATTGTTTTGTGTTTGAAAAAAAGCAGACAAGGTAGTATGTTCGTAAGTCAGCGGTATTACTGACGTACGTAAGTGTCTTCCATGACGTATTACGAGCATAAGGTCTGCCGTTGTCTTTTCTGTTGATCTTGACACCTTTCCACCTTTTTTATATATAATTTTATTGGATTACAGTTGACTTACAATGTTGTGTTAGTTTCAGGTGTACAGCAAAGTGACTCAGTTATACATATGTTTCATTCTTAGATTCTTTTCTCATATAGGTTATTCCAGAACATTGGGTAGAATTCCCTGTGCTGTACAGTAGGTCCCTGTTGGTTATCTATCTCATATATAGTAGTGTGCCCTGGCTCTTCAAGTAGGCTTCCTCGCTCACAAATTTGGAAAGGTCTCCTAGAGAGTTATTTTTAAATGTTATTTCTTGAAATCGTTGTTACCCATAAAGATTGCACTCTGCCTGGCCATTCCTGCTCGGCGTGCTGACAGCCCCGGGAGGGTTGAAGGCCTTCGTGCCCGAGATTTCTGGATGGAGGTTTACTTCCATGAACTGTCCTGTGTGCCTCCTGGGTTAGGACGCCGTTGAATCATCACAACGCCGTGTCATTGCAGAGTTGAACTCACCTGGCTTTGAAATCAAAGGTTGAGAGGTTCGTGTTTTCAGGTGTAAAGCAAATGAAGTCTTACATGGAAATCTAAATGTTTAACTTGGTCCGGTGTCCCGGCTTACTCTTTATTTCCCGTGCACTTGAGTAAGACACTGAAGAACAAACAGAAACAGCAGAAGCCATTAGCTTAAAGAATTGGTGTCTCGGAGCTTCCCTGGTGGCGCAGTGGTTAGGAATCCGGCTGCCAGTGCAGGGGAGGCGGGTTCGAGCCCTGGACTGGGAAGATCCCACGTGCCGCGGAGCAACTAAGCCCGTGAGCCACAACTACTGAGCCTGCGCCCTAGAGCCCACAAGCCACAACTACTGAGCCCACATGCTACAACTACTGAAGCCCAGGCACTCTAGGGCCCGTGCTCTGCAACAAGAGAAGCCACCGCAATGAGAAGCCCGCGCACCGCAACGAAGGGCAGCCCCCGCTCGCCACAACTAGAGAAAGCCCGCGCGCAGCAACGAAGACCCAACGCAGCCAAAAATAAATAAATAAAATAAATATATTTAAAAACAAATAAAAAGAATTGGTGTCTCCACTTGAAGATCCAAGTGAGTGAGCACTTATCACAGAGTGTGCTGTCCCCTCACACTCCTTGCTCTGCTTGTGGCACTGAGCGGAGCACGTGTCCCGGGGCGGAGAGTGCAGCCTGAGGCGGGTCTGCTCCGGAAGCCAGCGCCCAGCTCTCCGTGGTCGGAGACGATCATGATGCCTCCTTTTATTCTTCTGACCACCCCACCTGGCAGGGGAGTAGAAGCGAAGGTAATTCTCAGGACCAAGCTGTCTTTACCGCAGGGAATTAAGGGAGAAGGAGGTGCAAGCTACCCATAAAGGCGCTTTGGTGTCCTTTCAGGAGAAAACAAACATTTGCCAGTGGCCACAGTTTCCATGCCACGAAAACCTCCACCCTGACTTAGCTGGGAGACGTGGCGCGTGAGCGGCATGGCGGGCCCCCGGTCCAGGTCCACGTCCGCATCTCTGGGGCCGACGTGCCCTCCTCCCCTCGGCTCACTTTCTACAAGGTTCCGGAATTCCGTGCATTTTAACCAGGTTAAAGCATTTTTACCTTAGGGCTTTTCCAGCTGTGTTCCTCAGGCACAGGAAGGGATAATTTTCACATTATAGCTCAGCACTGACTCACATATGTGACTGAAGCAGCAGTTCTATGTTTGATGCACTCTGAGGTTTTCTATTTTGTTCCCTTTTAAAAAGAAGACAGCACATACATGCAGGCTGGTCACAACCCCGTTAAACCGATTTTCTGATCCATTAGCGGTTTTCCAATCAGAATGTGAAAAATTCTGCCGTAGATTTAATGTATCGCCTATTTTTTTTTTCTTCTAATTCACTCATCACAACTTGTGGAAAGTCTTTGCAGTGTTGAAAGAAAAGAACAGGAGGAAGGAAGGGTATGGGTTTCTGCCCAATGGGGCCGCTCCACTGCCAGGTGGCCCCGGGAGGGCACTGAGTGTCCTCGGATGGAGGAGAGGGTGCTGGCCTGAGCACAGTCCAGCCCTGAGGGGTGCTGAGAGCTGGGGCGGCTCTGCAAGCTCATTTTGTCCAACTTCCCGTCCAAAACGCATAAGACGTTTTCTGTCCTGTCTTGGTTTTTTTTTTTTTTTTTGGTCTTCTGTAGTAGTGGCACAGGGATGGTCTAATCATTTTCAGACTTTACACTGTTTTATCCTCTTGGTTTGCTGGTGCTCTAGCAGGTTTTTGAGGAAAGCAGAGAGATCGGTTTTGGTAATAACCAGCTTTTAGGCATTTAGCCACTGTCACCTTCTCTGCTGGTGACTGGCTGGTCACCAGCCACGGGACCCAGTCCGCCCTATATCAGGTGCAGGTGCTGTCTCTTGGACCAGGCCCCGCCCTGATCCCTTGCCGGGTCGCCGCACGCTGAGCCCTGTGCCCGCGTGGAGCCCATGCCGGGTCCCCACGGGCTGAGCCCTGTCCCCACACTGAGCTTTGCCGTGTCTCCGCAGGCCTCGGCAGGACCCGCAGGAAGACAAGCGCCCGCGATGCATCGCCCACACCCAGCATGGACGCGGAGTTCCCCGCCAACGGGGGCGGCGCCGACCGCATCTACGACCTCAGCATCCCGGCCGTGGTCAAGTTCGCGTACGCGGCCGAGCGCGAGGACGAGCTGTCGCTGGTGAAGGGCTCGCGCGTCACCGTCATGGAGAAGTGCAGCGACGGCTGGTGGCGGGGCAGCTACAACGGGCAGGTGGGCTGGTTCCCATCCAACTACGTGCTGGAGGAGCTGGACGAGGCGGCCGCCGACGCGCCCAGGGGCCCGAGCCTGCGGCCCAGCGCCGCGCTCAGCAACGGCCAGGGCGCACGGGTCCTGCACGTGGTGCAGACGCTGTATCCCTTCAGCTCGGTCACCGAGGAGGAGCTCAACTTCGACAAGGGCGAGACCATGGAGGTGATCGAGAAGCCCGAGAACGACCCCGAGTGGTGGCGCTGCCGCAACGCGCGCGGCCAGGTCGGCCTGGTGCCCAAGAACTACGTGGTGGTGCTGAGCGAAGGCCAGGCCCCGCACGCCGGCTCTGGCCCCGCGGGGCCTGCGCGCGCCGGCCGGTTCGCGGGCCGCGAGTGGTACTACGGGAACGTGACGCGCCACCAGGCCGAGTGTGCGCTCAACGCGCGGGGCGTGCAGGGCGACTTCCTCGTCCGCGACAGCGAGTCCTCGGTGAGTGCGGGGTTGGGGGGGCAGAGGGGTGTGCCCGTGTGTGTGCGTGTCTGTGTGTGTGACGTGTACACGTGTGCATGTGTGCACGGGGTGCGCAGGGCAGCTTGCTCATCAGGGACAGAGAGTCCCCTGTGAGTGCAACGCTCGAAGGAAGCGGAGAGTATGTATGTGTGTGCGTTCGTGTGCCATTCCCTTCTCGGGTGTGTGAATGGCCTCAAACGGCAAGGGTATTTGGGGCTCATGTTAAGAGGGATGAACACAGTCGGTCTGTGTTCTGAGACCCCCCGCTCTGCCTTGGGCTGAAATCCGCCTGGGCTGCCCGGCCTTAGCTGCACCTCTTCTCCGGGAGGTGCGTTCTTGCAGATGGCACAGTAAGTACAGTGTGTTGTTAGCTTCTGAAGGTTTGCTGCCTCTTGACTGAGATCACCCCTGTTCTGTCGTGCAGACTCAAATGTCATTTTCTCCCCTGGTTTCCCTGTTAATGACGCCGTCTCAGCCCTGGCGGTTGACCTTGTTTCCTCTCTGGGTCTGAGACACATCAGATGTTCTCAGCAAGGTGGGCACCCGGTTTCTGACACAGCCTTTTGTTGGTTGGTTGGTTTTGCTTTTTCAGCCGTGTAATCCTCAGTACATCTCTGCCTCAGGCACCACTGAGTTTATTTCTGAAAAGCTTTTAAAGCACTTAGGAAGAGAACAGAAAGGGAAAAGACAGTTGTTGAGAGAGAGGAGTTTGTGTGTGTGAGCAGAGTCGGCGGCATGAGGCCTCTCGACTTGGAGCAGATTGGTTTCCAGCACAAATTCGGAGGTCTGTGTTTCAGGCGTATGGCCGAGCCTGTCTGGGGGAACTGGGCTGTGTCACGCAAGTTAGCCTTTTTGTGTTTTCATTGTGGAGGTACTACTAAACCGGTTTTGTCAACCCCTGCAAAAACACTTTCCAGAGTGAGTCCCCCCGAAAGGAGAGTTTTGAAGATAGAGTCCAGTGTAATTTACTTTGTATTGGTTCCTGCAGACTTCAGTTTAATTTTTAATTTCTTTTTTTTTTTTTTTTTGGCTGCATTGGGTCTTCGTTGCTGCACGTGGGCTTTCTGTAGCTGCGGCGAGCGGGGGCTGCTCTTTGTTGCAGTGCGCAGGCTTCTCATTACGCTGGCTTCTCTTGTTGTGGAGCACGGTCTCTAGGCGTGCGGGCTTCAGTCGTTGTGGCACGCGGGCTCAGTAGTTGTGGCACACGGGCTTAGCTGCTCCACGGCATGTGGGATCTTCCTGGATCAGGGAACGAACCTGTGTCCCCTGCATTGGCAGGCCGATTCTTAACCACTGTGCCACCAGGTAAGTCCCAGTTTAATTTTTTAAACGCAACCTGTAGGACTGGTGAGCTCGTGCCATGTACTGTAATCGTTGTCTTCGGAAAAGGTTGATGCCACAAGTAAGTGCATAGTCAAGGTTCCTGTTGACTGATATGGGAGGAGCTCGAGGCCCCAGAAGTAACTTTCCCCTTCAGAGAGGGGGGCAGATGTGATGGTGGTGGAAACTGGCCCCCCTGATGGTGGCGGCAGGTCGTGGAGTCGGCGGCGCCTGCCCTGTGTTTGGGCAAAGTGCACGGGGCCTGAACGTTAACTGCATCTGAAGTCTGAATACTGAGCTTTTCTTTTCTTTTTTTTTTTAAATTTTAATTGAAGTGTAGTTGATTTACAATGTTGTGTTAATTTCAGGTCTACAGCAAAGTGAACCAGCTATACGTATACATATATCCCCACTGTTTTAGATTCTTTTCCCATATAGGCCATTACAGAGTATTGAGTAGAGTTCCCTGTGCTATACAGTAGGTCCTTGTTGATTATCTATTTTATGTATAGTAGTGTGTACATGTGAATCCCATTCTCTCAATTTAGCCCTCCCCCCTGTATCCCCTGGTAACCATAAGTTTGTTTTCTACATCCGTGACTCTACTTCTCTTTGGTAAATAAGTTCATTTGTACCTTTTTTTTTAGATTCCACACATAAGCGATACCATAAAGACAGATATCACATGATATCGCTGAGGTTTCCTTATCGAGAGTTGGTGGTTTCTGGCAGGACATCACGCTAAGTTGTTCTAACGTGAGGTCAGCTCCGTGCACAGATCGGGGCGGGGGCTTCAGAGTGTCGGGTCCGGAGCCCTTCCAACCCTCCTGAGAGAAACTCAGAGGAAGCACCGGTTACCCGATCACAGCAGGAGGTGTTCAAGGGACAGGCACGATCCAGAGTCGAGGAGTATTGTCTCGATTTAGGAATGTTGGGTTTGAAGAGACGTCTTAGAAGGGAGAGGGGTGAAAGCAGCCCCCCAGTGTGGAGACAGTGCCCCACGTCCTTCTCTCCGGATCTGGGGTAGGGGACAGTCCTTGGCAGAAGGTAGAGGGACATCGCTGGCTTAGGGAGGACCTGTCGCTTTTCCATGGGACAAACACATGCAGGCAGTGGTCACTGTCTGCTCTCGGGACCGAGTCCTTTTGGAGGTGGAGGGGTACGTGCTTTATCTGGCCTCCATCCCAGAACCTGAAGAGGCTCCAGTGTCACATTTGTCTCGTGTTGTTAGAGAAAAAGCTAACTTTTTCTAAATCATTGAAACATGAATTGTTTCTATTTTATTTTAACCATTTTTTATGGGAGCCTTTCCAAATTTTTTTCCTTCCGTTTTAACTTAAGGAAACCAAGCTACGACAGCTCATCGTGTGCTGGGGCCATTGATTCCCAGGGCAGAGGAAGGGGTTTGATTGCTGGGACCTGGTCAGCTCTGCACCCGCGGTGGCACTAGTTTGGGCTGAAGGCCGCCAGGTGGCCCGAGGGTGCGCAGGGCCACTTGTGTCCTGATGGGACTCGCCGTGACATGTGGCACTTTCTGCTGTTCGCGTGCCTGCCTTGTGCCAAAGGCACGCTCAGGGGACTCTCAGGCATGTCGCCGCTTTTCTCCTGAAGAGCCATGACAGAGAGAGGCCGGCTGCGCTGTCTTCCTGCCCGTAGCCAGTCCGTGCTCAGCTCGTCTGCAGCTGCGAGGAGCCGTCCGGATGTACAGATGGACAAGTCCATTGCCTGTTCCTTTTCCGCCGTCCACTGCCTCTGCTTCCTGCCACTGTCTCCCCGTCTCCTCTCCTCCCCTCCTTTGTCTTTTTTTCTGTTCATTTTGGCATCTCTAAGGTGATAGCCTCGCCTCCAAAGCCACCGCCAGGCCGGTGTGAGCCCTTAGCTTCATAATCTTGCACGGTTCTGGGTCAGCGTTCCTCCCGGACCCAGAGACGTCCCCACTTAATTTTCCTTCCTTCCTTGTGGTCTTTGGGCCCAGGGCTCGCCTTGGGTTGAGGTAACTGCAGGACCTCCTCTGTAAGCACAGCTTTTTTAGAGTGCATCTTCAAGATTTGTTTCATTTTTAAAATATCCTGACTGATTCCAAGATAAATAAGCTCGACTCTTGCTTGATATTTTGCATTTAAAAATATTTCATATTTCTCTGTTTTTGAAAAGTAAGAATATACCCAGCTCTGAGTCCTGGGAAATCTGTGCTTGCGGGGATGGATGCGGGGGGAGGGGAGGGAGGGATGTGCATATTTCAGAGAAGCAAGTAAAACTTTGGCATATCCTGCAATATCTCGGGTCAGTGATAGGCTGGGTGTTTCCGAGTATCTGTTAGACATGTTTTATCAGTCAGCGAGTGAACCGCACCACCCTGCTTTGGCTGCTGTCCTTCCTGTCCTGAATCTTAATATCGACTGCTCATCGTCTCTCTCCCCCTCCCTTGCTCTCCTCCCTCACCTGCAATTGTCATTTATCCTCAGCAGCGAAAGAGGAAACGGTGTGGCTTCGTATTCTCCATATTTAACCATCATACCTCCACCTGCTGATCCAAACCTCACTAAATCTAGCAAATTCAAAATTCCTACCTGCCTTCTGATGCTCACCGTAAATCCTCATATATTTGTTCAGTCTTATCCTGTGGATATGGTTAGGAAGCTGTACTTACGATGGAGAATAACCAGTAACTAGATTTCTGTGTGCTCTGTAAGTGGTCAGTGTTTTATTTCTTCCATTACTATAGAAAGTGACAGGTTACAACTAGGATGAGGTCTGCAAAGCATCAGCCTGTGGTATAGGGAGGTATTTTTCTCTATAAGACATTAAGGATCCCAAAGAGAGCATCTCTTTCACCTTATTTATTGTGTCCGACAGTAGTATTTAGATACTAATTTCTTGTCATACAGCACATTCACGTGCGAAAAGACTTGCTAAAGATAACTTACTGTATATATTGGCCACACTAAGAGTCCATTTGAGTTTCATCTCTTACTGTTTTAAAAAAAAAAATCTATTAAAATTATTTGGCCAGGAAGAAACAGAATAGAATAGAAGGATTAGCATAGTTCCTTGCTATATTTTTCAAATTGCATTTCTTATAGTAATTGGAACTTTTTTTTTTTTTTTTTTTTTTTTTTGCATTACGCGGGCCTCTCACTGCTGTGGCCTCTCCCGTTGCGTAGCACAGGCTCCGGACGCGCAGGCTCAGCGGCCATGGCTCACGGGCCCAGCCGCTCCGCGGCATGTGGTATCCTCCCGGACCGGGGCACGAACCCGTGTCCCCCGCATCGGCAGGCGGACTCTCAACCACTGCACCACCAGGGAAGCCCTGTACCTGTTGTTTTTAACAGCACACACCCACAGGCAGACCCGGAGTGAGGGACGGGCGGCTACCGCCCCAGCAGTTGCATGTGGGCCCTTCCGGCCGGTGTTTTGTGCCCTGGTTGTGGTTTCTTCCCCTGGTGAAGAGGAAGCCCCTTGTGGAACGAGGTGAGAAGCCTGGACAGAGGCAGGAACGATTGCATTCGGCTCTGGCGCTTGCTGAACATTTCTTTCTTGGAGGCAGGTGGGCCCACCTCTTCTCTCCCCACTGCCAGGGGTCTTGACCGCGTGTCCTTTGGAAAACAGTTCCTTGGTGACTTGCAGAAGAAATTCTACAAGAAGCATTTACGTTTTGGTCTCAAGATGCGGGCAGGGAACGTACTTGCCCAGCAGAGATGGTGTCCGAGGCAGCTAACAGTCCCGATATTCAGATACTCAGGAGGCCCGGTGGGTGTACCAGCCAGAGCCGGGCAGAGTCCGTGTTGCGTTTCAAGGAGGTTGAGATAGAAAAACGTCAGGTTCAGGGATGATTGCTGCCTGACCCCAGGCCAGAGGGGGGCAACCCTTTTTGGTTCAGGAGACGGGTCTGAGCCGTGTCGAGGGTGATCTGAAGGAAATGATGGGTTCCTTTGTACCCCCGCCGAGGCCCCTCCTCTCAGCATCCCTTCTGCCAGGGCCCCCCTGCTGATTCCTGCAGTAACTTCCAAGGCAGGAGAGCACGTGTCCTCACCCATCCAGCTACTTTGGTTTCCTCTGTCCAGATTATAAGGTTTCCACCAGAATTACACCAGTTTTTAGCACATAAACTTTTTTTTTAAATGTTTTTTATTGTGGCAAAATACATATAACGTAAAAGTTGAACATTTTAATCATCGTCCAGTGCGGGTTCAGCGACGTTAAGCGTATTCACATTGTGCAAGCGTTACCACCATCCTTCCCCAGAGCTTTTCCGTGTCCCTCACTGGAACTCTGTCCCCATTGAATGATAACTCCCCATGCCCTCCCCCAGGCCCAGGCTGCTTTCTACTCTCTGTCTCTGTGAATTTGACTAAGTGCCTCGTATAAGTGGAATCATGCAGTGTCTGTGCTTTTGCGTCTGGCTTCCTTCACTCAGCTTAACGTCCTCAAGGTCCATCCGTGCTGTAGCCTGGGTCAGAATATCCTTCCTTATTTACAGCTGAATGATGCCCCATTGTATGGATGGACCACATTGTCAAAGGACAGGTGGGTTGCTTCCACCTTTTGGCTACCGTGAATAATACCACTGTGAACATGGGTGTGTGTGTCTGTTTAAGTCCCGCCTTCGGTTCTTGAAGGTCTATACCCAGCAGAGTTTTTGGAGCAAACGGTGATTCGTTGGTGAATATTTTTGAGGAACCGCAGTCTGTTTTCCACTGCGGCTGCACGACTTTACCTTTCACCAGCTGTGCATAGGGGTTCCAGTTTTTACACATCCTTGCCAACAGTTGTTGTTTTGGTGGTTTTGTTTTCTCATAATAACCAGCCTCATGGGTGCAAAGTGGTGCCTCACTGTGGTTCCGATTTGCATCAGCACAGAGCCTTTCAGTCTCAGCTGCGCTTTTGGCCTATTTTTGGGTGTTTCTCATGGTGCTTTTACCAAGCAGTTCCTAAACATGGCCTCAGTAGCACGGTAAGAGCAGCACAGAGAGATAAAAGAGTCGCCCCACGGAGCTCATAACACAGAAAGCTGTTTTATCATTCTGTTAGATCACCCTCCCTAGTCGTCCAGTAGAGCCTGCTTTTATTTTTATTTTTATGTTTTCTTATTTTTTGGCCATGCCACGCAGCATGTGGGATCTTAGTTCCCTGACCAGGGATCGAACTTGTGCCCCCTGCAGTGGAAGCGTGGAGTCTTAACCACTGGACCAGCAGGGAAGTCCCAATATAGCCTTCTTTTAATCAAAATTGTTTCCCTGTCTGTACTTATGCCACAAGCTGTCAATTGATATGTGTGTGTATATATATATATATATATATATATATATATATATATATATATATATATATATATATATATATAATATCATTTAGTATTGATAAGTCACTCCAGGCATGCCATGGCCAAAAGACAGAGAATGACAAGGGCAGTATTCTAAAAGTCTGTCCTCTGAGGTGTTCCCATTAACTTTAGGAAATGCATCTGGGGACGCAGGGAGGGATAATCACACGTGCACATACTAACTTACAAATGGACCGTAAACACTTCTGTTGAAAGATTAGGTAGATGGACTTTGAGAGCTGTACTGTAGTTGCTGGTCGATTTCTCTTCGTTTGTGTGAACAAGTTTATTTCAGAAGCTAATGAGAGCGATCGTATTTGATCATGTCACCTGTGGGATTGGCGTTAGGCCTATAGAGTAAATATTTCAGAGACACGTTTACAGGAGAATACAAAATGCCAGTCAGAAGGTAAACTGACGTAAACACAAAGAGTGGAGCTCCTGTATAGAGAGGGAGTCAATTTTGATGGAAAAAGCCTCTGCTGGATGGCTGGGGGTGGCGGTGATCTAATGGGTGATGGACCGGGAAGAGGCCACTTTTCTGAGATTAGAACCGGGAGAGCATTGATCAGCGGAGTACAATCTGCCTTCAACCCACTGGCTCTCAGGTTTCTTTGGCAAAGGAGTTACTTCTCTGGACAGAAGAATACCTTCCTTAAAGAAGCAAAAAAAGAGAGAATTTCCATGTACCAGACAAGGGGGAAAGAATGATACAGCTTTTGATAAGAAACCGACAAGGCGACCCCTCTTTGGGGGCAGAGAGAGCATTACATATTTGTATCAATTGTTGGTGCTTGAAGACCAGCACGACCAGAAATCCACCCGGCGCCCACCTGGGAGGCTCAGTAGACCACACAAGGGGCACTTCTATTCTCCTCTTGCCCTAAAATCTGAAGTGAAAGATACGTGGACATTTTAAGGTTATTAAAGACTCAGGAGGGCCTGGGAGCAAAGTCCCTGCTTCCTCTATTATTTCTTCACAGCCACGTGCTTAGAAAAAAAATCATATCAATACCTAGGCTATTGGGGATGGAGGATGAATCAAAGGATATTGTGGACTGTTCTCAGTGCTCCTTTTTTTTTTTTTTTTTTTTTTTAATACTGGTGATGAGAAAATCGTAATTAAATCTTGAGTACGGGAGAGAAACATTTGACCAGGGAGTCTACTTTATAAAAATGCAAAGGTGCTTTTCAGCAAGTGTTTGAAACAATGGATCAAGTTGGTGACGTTGTAGAAATAGTATCAAAGAGGGTATCATTTGATTTTCCTTTCTCAAAGTTGTTGTGAGCAGAAATTGCAAAGAGGTAAGATGTAAGAATTACCTGAAGGAACGAATAGTGGAAGAGATGCTCAAAATTGGAGATTCACCTGTCAGTGCACTTATTGAGCACCTACTGTGATCCCGGTGTGGAGATGTGGAGTTCAATCAGGTTCTAGTACTCAGAGGGATTATATTCAAATAGGGACCTAAAATCTAAAAAAAAAAAAAAAAAAAAATAGTGATAATAAAAGCCCTGAGAGAGGGTGGTCTTTTGTCAGTCTATCAGCTGTCCTCACACTCCCCTTGGAAAATGACTTCCTAAAATGTCAGGCGAGTGAATGACTTAAACTAACAGATAATTCTTCAGAACCCCAGGTTCCAAAACTGTGAGAATAGAAAAGTCAATCCTTCGAAGAATAGTCCGAGGGAAGGAGAGAACAAGAAGTGATGTGATGTTTGAATTAAATTTGACAAGTTGGCACAGTATTCTGCAAAGAGAAATTATACCAAATAAGGAGAAAGGGAACCACGGGGAAGTTAGGACAGTGGGAAGAAACAGGAAGATAGGATTGAAGGGAGGACGGAAGCTAGGTGTTCCAAAACTGGAAACAGGTACAGGACCCAGTCTAGGTTTTAGTCCAGCCCAAGACAGCTTTAACAAGTTGCGGTCCCGTCGTGGCTTAGAAAGATGTCCACAAATCATCTGATACCCCTCTTTTCAAAGGGTGGAGGTGACGGCCTCCCCATCAGCAGGGTGTCACTTGATAACTCACATCTGATGAATAGAACGTGGTAGGAGAGGTGGTGGGCGACTCCCAGGCTGGATCGTACGTGCATGTGGCTTTGCTGCGTCTGGGACCGCTTGATTTGTGGGGAGCCGGCCGCCATGTTGTGGAGGTGCCGAGGCAGGGCTATCGGGAGGCTGCAAGACCAGGGACGGAGGCCTCCGAGAGGCTCATGTGAGCGGACCACCTTGTATGTGGACCTGCTTCCCCAGCTGGGCCCTCAGATGACCGCAGCCTCAGCCCATGTCTTCACTACAGCCTGATGGAGCTTGGTGGCTCCAGGTCAGTCAAGGTTTAAGGTACTCCCAAATTCCCAATTATAAATTGTTATTTAAGCCACTGGGTTTGAGGGAGATTTGTTACACGGCGGTAGACAAATCGTATGAGTAGCCCAGGTAGAAAACAGGACCATAATAAGATAGGAGGCAACAGGGACTGAAAATTAAAGCTCAGGAGGTCGTGTTTAAAGAGAGAACAGACAGGTGGCTTTCATGTCAGCGATGTTCCTGTGCTGCTGCTGAAACCCAGGAGGAGACCTCAGAGGTACCGGGTGGCAGACGCAGGGGTCTGTACAGCCTCAGTCACTCCTGGGCCAGTTAGCTCAGCAACCATCTGTTGAGTGCTTATTATGTATCAGGCCCAGTTTTTTCTCCCAAATATATAAAAATAAGAAAGAAGGAGCCTCTCCCTCAGAAAGCTTAGAGCCTCGTAGGAGAGCCATGTAAACGAGCACTGATGACAGTGATCACGGTGCAGTGCGGTGTAGTGTGCTTCTGTGATAGGATGTAGGCCTCTTGTAGGTGACGTGGAAAGTATGTTCTCTGGAGACTTTAACTGAAAGATGTTTTTGAAAATCGACGAGAAGGGCTTCCCTGGTGGCGCAGTGGTTGGGAGTCCGCCTGCCGACGCGGGGGACGCGGGTTCGTGCCCCGGTCCGGGAAGATCCCACATGCCGCGGAGCGGCTGGGCCCGTGAGCCATGGCCGCTGAGCCTGCGCGTCCGGAGCCTGTGCTCCGCGGCGGGAGAGGCCACGACAGTGAGAGGCCCGCGTACCACAAAAAAAAAAAAAAAAATCGACGAGAAGCTGATGGTTGTCTTTATAAAGCTTCATAGAAGGAACTTAAAGAAGGGCCACTAGGTGACAGTTTTGCTTAATACCTCCCCAAAGGTGTGGTGCTTCTGACATTACTGTAGTTTATTCAACTGCCCCAGTCTCTTCCCAGTTTCAGGAGTTATCTCTGTTCCATAGTTGCAAAAACTGAAGAACTGTTGGGAAACTTGCCCAAGGTCTCAAAGCCAGTAAGTAAAGGAGCCAAAATAGGAGAGCAGGCAGCCTGGTAATGGAGCCAGTGGCTCAGCTCTCGGGCTTCTCAGCAGCACGACTGTGGTGGAAAACTGGGGCCTGGATGGGTCACCGCCTGCCTGTGTCGCATGACCATCTGCTCACGGTGGACTGGCTTCTTACAGACGGGCACTTCTTCTGAAAACAGCTAGAAAAGCTGAACAAAACATTGAGACAGAAATGGGAGGTCAGGCCCACTGAGGGGGCAGGGCCCCCAAAAGTCTATACACTGGGATCAAAGGCAAACTGAGAATAACACCACACAGTAATCAGTTACATCCCTCATTGAGCTAAGGTGCCCTGCCCACTGTGGGTGCAGAAGCAAAGCAAACCCTCTTGGAGGACAGTAATACCACTGAGAACCTCAGTGTCTCTTTGATTTTTTTTTTTTTTATACACAATATGCAGCATTCAAAGAAAAATTACCAGGAGACAAAGCTACATGACCAAAATCAAAGGGGAAGGGGGGGAAGACATTAGAACAGACCCACAAATTTTCGAGGTTTTATTTTATTTATTTATAAATTATGTATTTATTTCTAGTTTTGGCTGCATTGGGTCTTCGTTGCTATGCACAGGCTTTCTCTAGTTGTGTTGAGCAGGGGCTACTCTTCGTTGCAGTGCGCGGGCTTCTCATTGCAGTGGCTTCGCTTGTTGCCAGAGCACAGGCTCTAGATGCGTGGGCTTCAGCAGTTGCAGCACAGGGGCTCAGTAGTTGAGGCACGTGGGCTTAGTTGCTCTGCAGCATGTGGGATCTTCCCAGACCAGGGTACAAACCCGTGTCACCTGCATTGGCAGGCAGATTCTTAACCACTGCACCACCAGGGAAGTCCAGATTTTGAGTTTTGAAATGCAGTCTTTAAGGTATATGGATAAATAGGTTCAAGACACTCAGCAAGAGGAATGTGAGCAGAGAATTAGAAGTAATAAGGGAGAATCAAATGAGAATCCTAGCACTAAAAAATACAGTAACTGAAATTAAGGATTTGGTGGGTTTACAGCAGTTTAAACGCAGCTGAAGAAAGGATTAGTAAATAGGAAGATAGCTCAGAGGAAGAGAGATTTTAGGATACACATGCAAAAAAATAAAAGGACAGAAAATACAGAAGAGAGCGTAGAGATTTTGCTACAGACCGAATGTTTGTGTGTTGTCCTTCCCCCGCAACTTCCCGCCTTGTTAAATTCATAGGCTGAAGCCTGATCCCCAATGTGATGGGATTGGGAGGGAGCCCTCATGAATGGGATTAGTGCCCTTATAAAAGAGACCCCAGAGAGCTCCCCACCCCCTCTGCCACATGAGGACACAGTGAGAGGGTGGCTGGCTGTGAACCAGCAAGCAGGTCGTCACCAGACACTGAATCTCCTGGCTACTTCACCTTGGACTTCCAGCCTCCCGAACTGTGAGGAATACACTTCTGTCATTTTTAAACCACCCAGTTTACGGTATTCTGTTGTCGTAAACAGAACTAAGATTTATAGGACCAAGGGAGAGGTTTAACATACATGTAATTGGTCTCCCCAAAGAGGGGACGTCGGGGTGAGGGTGGACAGGAGGGTGGAGCCGTGTTTGAAGAGGGATGTGCCCCTGCCCCGTGACTCACTAGTGGCCGAGCCTAGTCTTCCAGTTTCAAGTTCAGCACCTTTAGAACATCTTTCATTGTGACACATAATACACAAAAAAACTTCATTTAAAAAGTACTTGTTGGGGCTTCCCTGGTGGCGCAGTGGTTGAGAGTCCACCTGCCAATGCAGGGGACACAGGTTTGTGCCCCGGTCCGGGAGGATCCCACATACCGTGGAGCGGCTCAGCCCGTAAACCATGGCCGCTGAGCCTGCGCGTCCAGAGCCTGTGCTCCGCAACGGGAGAGGCCACAACGGTGAGAGGCCCGCGTACCGCAAAAAAGAAAAGAAAAAAGTACTTGTTGAACCCAGGTCAGGAAGGTCAAAAAATAGGGTCAAGGTCAACAGATAGGACGTTGCTGGCCCTCTGGAAGCTACTCGCATACCTGTGTGTGCTTCCTGATTGCACCACACCTCCTGCTAGAGATCACTGTGAGCTGGTCGTGTTCTTCACTGTTTTAGACCTAATATGTTTGTGTGTTTTGGTTCTGCCTGCTTCTAGTGTGTACGGTTGATATCGCACTGTGGCTGTTCTGTTCTTGCTTTCTTCGTTTGTCCACACTTTGTGAGATCGTTCAGTCCGTGTTGACGCATTCATTTTGTTGTGTGATGAAGTGTCCCCTCCTGTGTTTATTGACTCCTGTGGCGGACGTGAGGCATGTCAGCACCTGGGGCCAGCATGAGTAGTCCTGCTGCACCCGTACACGCTCCTCTGAACCCGAGCACGTCCTGGGGTGAAACAGCCGGGTCCTGGAGAAGGCGCGTCTTCAGCTTCTCGATGGTGCAGAGACCCTGTATCCAGGCCCACAGCAGTTCTGGCTCGTGCTCCCACCACCGGGAGGGGTTCCCGGTACAGCTCTCTCCCTGCCTCGGAAACGACCGTGGCTTGTTGGCTCTGGATGAGGGACTCACCCTGTACCCAGCATGGGAGGCGCACAGCACTCCCTCGTGTGGGCCTGTGTCTCCAGGTCATTCGCGCCCCAGATGCTGGGCTGGTGGGTTTCGGTCGTCTTTCTCGATGCAGACAGGCCAGCAGACACCTGTCGCGGTTCTGTGACAAGCTTAGGGTTAGAGCATCGCTGAGTCCTCCTGCCAGCACCCCCCGCCCGTGCAGGCGAGCGTGGCTCCAGCCTTCTTCACTCCACTCCCCGGAGGCTGCTTGGGAGCTGAGCCTGGAAGGATCACAGCCCTCGTGCACAAGGCCGATGGGGCCGACTCCTCAGGGATCTTGCGGGGCAAGTTCGTTCTGGGCCTGGAGCGGCCGCGTGTCCGTCAGATCCAGGGGACTGGCTCAGTGTGAAGGGAAGAGAGTCCCTACTGTCCCTTCTGGGGGCTTCCCCACAGGGACTGTCTAGAGCAGGGCTCTCAGGACAGTCAGAAGGGCATCCGCCGCCTGGGGGTGAGCTTGGCCCGGCGGAGCCGCCTCCTTCGAGAGGCTACTTAGCCCGTAAAGCTCATTCCTGTCTTGTCCTGGAAATAGAACAAACTGGCTCTGAGCATTTGAAAGCACTGCTGGTGGTTGGCTTAGAGCCCATTTCTCAAACTGCGTCAGCATCCCCGGGAGGGCTCATGAGAAACACAGATGGCTGGGCCCCACCCCAGAGCTGCTGATTCAAGGGTTCCGTGGCGGGGCCTGAGAATTCGATTTTTCACCTGACAGATTCCCAGGAGATGCTTATGCTGCGGTCTTGGGAGCTCAGTTTGAGAACCACTGATCCAGTTCATCTTCAGGCTTCGTTTAGGATTCAGTGGTAACACGTAACAGTGCATTTTAGTACGTAGATTGGAAAATGTACTCATGCTGAGTCGAGATTTCCCCAAAGGTTCAGCAGCCCTGCTTGACATAAATTTAGCTCATTCTATGTCCTTAACTTCAAGGTTTCCACTCAGGAGCCCACGAAATTAAAAATTACTTTCTCTGCTGCATTGGTTTTACTGCTGTGATGCACATATACACATGACACACCATGATGTTAAATGAAGGAGCTTAAATTAAAAACAAATTCAGAGTCGTCTGTTGATCGTGGGGCTTCATTAAAATTGAGCCTATCACATACCCACTCCGGCTGACTCACCTGCTCCCTCCGTACGATGCCACTTTGTCTGTGAATTGATTAAAGTGTCTCCAAAAGTAGCTCAGTGCCTGCCTTGTGCTAAACTATAAAACTGAAGTCGCCTTCTGTCTTTATCTGAAGTCACAGACTTATGGCACAGAATGTCTATGCTTATAAAAATTAACAGATGCTCGAAACTAAACGTCACTTCACAAAAACCGGAAGCCCCAGGAGAGAGCTGAGCGGTCCCTAGTGTGTATGTGCTGCTGGACCCAGGGGCGCGGTGACTGCCCATGGAGTTCCTACTTCACCCACCAGGACTGATCACCGTGTGACAGTGGCCCCAGGGCCGACGCTCCGCGCCATCCTGTGCAGAGCACCTGTCGGGCGGTACCTGTTTCGGTTTGTTCTATTTTCAAAGCCGTACACAACATCCAGCGGTGAGAGCGGCCTCTCACCGTTGTGGCCTCTCCCGTGGCGGAGCACAGGCTCCGGACGCGCAGGCTCAGCGGCCACGGCTCAGATCATTGCAAATGATTCTCAAGTCATTCAGTGATTCGAGAATTGTGCAGGTGATTACTTAGAATGTCCTTCTGTGCTGTGTAGCTGGTTGACAGGGTCATCCGTGACATCAGCGTTCGTGACGATTCATTTTTTTTTGAGGGGCCATCCAAGGCCCCTGTGCCCCATCCGCAGTCACCCTCCTGGGCTGGCTCAGAAGATCTTCACCCCGTGGTGATTCATTTCTAAGAGATCAAGTTGGGGAAATAATTTTGAAGTTCTGTGTCTCCTTCCCCACCTGCTCTGGGCCCCTAATCCTCTAGTGGCCATGCTTCTGAAACTAATACATAGCCCAAGGCCTAATCAGAGATACAACTTCCTGTCTTCCTGGGTTTCCTCCATGTCGTCAAGCCCTGGGTTTAGTATGGAGATAAGGTGAGGTTTTTCCCTTAAAGATTTTGTTTTTATTTGGTCGGTTTGGGGCAAAGGGACACACAAATACAAACTACAAATCCATGTGTCTCTGAGATGCGTTTCTGCCGACAGCTGTGACAGGTGGCAACCCGCCCCAGAGGTGGATTTTCTCAGACCCCCATTTCCCTGAGTTGTCATTCATTTATATGGAGTGATCTCTTGTTTTGCACGATTTGTACACCTTAAATCAAATGTTTGCAGAGTCGGCGTAAAAGCCAGTGGATGGGGGCGGGGTGCTTGCTGGTTTTGTCCTGCTGGGAGGGACGCAAAGCAGGGGCCGGGCTGGTGGGTGCTCACCAGCAATAAGTTCCTAGGTTTGGAGAAAGGAGGCAGCCTGGTCTAGGAATTCAGTTTAGACCTGGATTATCCGGCTCCCACCATCCGTAGGGCTCCCTGTGGAGCACAGCCGTGGATTAGACGCGGCCCTACCCGGCCTGGTGCGTCAGGACGCCTTCTGCTGGACAGTAGCCAAGGGGGGCAGAGCTTATCCGGTTTGGATGGGGAGGCTTCTCCAGGGTGGTCAGCTTGTGAGCTGAGACCTACGGGAATGGTCAACCAAGGAGGGGGACAAAGGCTGGCTCAGAAACCACATGAACAGGAGGGAAAATGGGACTGGGGTTGGGAGGGGCGTCCTTCTGTCTCATTGGTCAGATCTGGGGAAGCGGGGAAAGGTGACACAGCCATGGTGGGCCGTGGTGGGTGGCTGGGTTTTATGCTGAGGCCACTGAGGGAGGCCAGTGTCCGTCCTCTCCCTCAGCCTCGCCGGCCACCTAGTGCCTCCGGAGAGGCAGGACCCTCTCCCTTTCTTCACCGACGTCCCCCCTCCCCTCTTCAGCGCTCACCCACCAGCGCGCGTCTCGGGCCCAGGTCCGGTTTCCGTGGAGGCCTTTCCTGACCTCCCGCCCCGAGTTTCAATGCCCTGTGCCACCTCAGTACCCTCTCCTTTCTGTCTGCAGAACTCAGCACAATTTGCGCCCAGGTACCAGCTCTTTCTTAGTCTGTTTCCGCCACCGGATGGTCACTTCCAAGAGGGCGGAAACCCGTGTAGAGCATACATGCTGTGCTCTCATGCACACGCAGCCAGGGTATGGCCTGTTTGGTGTGAGCCCATGTTCAGTAAATAATTGTTTATCGAATTCAGCAATACTTGTTTTCCCCAAAGAATATTCCTCGTTCAATGTCTTACCCTACATACTTTTCAATAATGAGATGAAAGACTAATTTTAATAGAAGTAATAAAATCTTTCTAAAATATAATATATTCACATATACCTAGAGCACTGACATAATCACAAATTTAAACGTTTCTCAATAAAATCTGTACATGAACCATAGTATAGCCGCCTCTGGGATACTATGAACCATGTTAAAATGCAACCAGAATTTTCCACTGCTCTTAAAAGATATATTTTTAAATAGCTGAGAATTAGAAAAATTTTTAAATGGACATATAGTTGATGTACGATATTCTGTAAGTTACAGGTGTACAGTGTAGTCGTTCACAATATTTAAAGGTTATACTCCATTTACAGTTATTATAAAATACTGGCTATATTCCCCTTGTTGTACAATATATCCTTGTAGCTTATTCTATACCTAAAGTTTATACCTCTTAGTCCCCTACTGCTATATTGCCCCTCCCCACTTCCCTCTCCCCACTGGTAACCACTAGTTTGTTCCCTATATCTGTGAGTCAGCTTGTTTTTTATGTTCGCGAGTTTGTTGCATTTCTTAGATTCCACGTGTAAGTGAGATCATACAGTGTTTGTCTTTCTCTGCCTGACCTATCTCACTTAGCATAATGCCCTCCAAGTCCATCCATGTTGCTGCAAATGACAAAATTTCATTCTTTTTTATGAATGAGTAATATTCCATTGTATATATGTACCACATCTTTCTTATACATTCATCTGTTGATGGACACTTGGGTTGCTTCTGCACCTTGGCAATTGTAAATAATGCTGCTAAGAAACGTTGGGCTGCGTGTATCTTTTTGAATTAGCATTTTGGGTTTTTTGGTGTTTTTTTTTTTTTTTTTGGATATATACCCAGCCGTGGAATTGCTGGGTCATATGGCAGTTCTATTTTTAGTGTTTTGAGAAACCTCCCTACTGTTCTCCACAGTGGCTGCACCAATTTACATTCCCACCAACAGTGCAAGAGGGTTTCCTTTTCTCCACGCTCTCTCCCAACATTTGTTATTTGTGTTCTTTTTGATGACAGTCATTCTGACAGGTGTGAGGTCGTATCTCCTTGTGGTTCTCATTTGCATTTCCCTGATGATTGAACGATGTTGAGCATCTTCTCACGTGCCTGTTGGCCACCTTCATTTCCTCTCTGGAAAATGTCTATGCCGTTCGTCTGCCCATTTTTTTAATTGGGTTCGTTTGTTTTTTGATGTTGAGTTGTATGAGCTGTTTATATATGTTGGATATATATAAATAACCCCTGATTGGTCACATCATTTGCAAATATTTTCTCACATTCAGTAAGTTGTCTTTTCATTTTGTCGATGGTTTCTTTTCCTTTGCTGTGCAAAAGCTTTTAGGTTTAATTAGGTCCCGTTTGTTTATTTTTGCTTTTATTTCCTTTGCTTTAGGAGACAGATCCAAAAAAATATTGCTACGATTTATATCAGAGTGTCCTGCCTATGTTTTCCTCTCGGAGTTTTATGGATTCCAGTCTTACATTTAGGTCTTTAATCCATTTCGAGTTTTACTTTTGCATGTGATGTTAGAGAATGTTCTGATTTCGTTCTTTACAAGTGGCTGTCCAACTTTCCCAGCACCGCTTACTGAAGAGACTATCTTTTCTCCATTGTATATTCTTGCTTCCTTTGTTGTAGATTGATTGACCTTAGGTGTGTGGGTTTATTTTGGGGCTCTCTTTTCTGTTCCCTAGACCTATGTGTCTGTTTTTGTGCCAGCACCAAGCTGTTGGGTGAACTTCTAACAGTGGTAGAAGTTAGAGAAAGTGGAACTTCTAGCTGCTGCCTGTATAGAAATCACTTTTTACAAATTCAAGAAAGAGCTTGGGGAAATGAAAATTTAACACCGGTTAACACTGGTGCTGTCCATTCCATAACGAGTCTCCAGTTTTCAAATAACGAAATACATTTAGCACCGAAGCCCTACTAAGCAAAGTGTCAGTTTTCTTCACTGCAGAACATGAGCATCTCAGCCGGCCCCTGGGTCATTGTAAAGACCAGGAGCCGCCCCGGGCGTGGACGCAGAGCCCGGTGCCCCGCCCCCGGCCCTGCTCGTGGCTCGTGGCCCAGGGCCAGGTGGTAACTGGTGTCCTCTTTCCTCTGCAGCCCAGTGACTTCTCCGTGTCTCTCAAAGCATCAGGGAAGAACAAGCATTTCAAGGTGCAGCTGGTGGACAACGTCTACTGCATCGGGCAGCGGCGCTTCCACACCATGGACGAGCTGGTGGATCACTACAAGAAGGCCCCCATCTTCACCAGCGAGCACGGGGAGAAGCTCTACCTCGTCCGGGCGCTGCAGTGAGCCCAGTGGACGCGCCCCGGAAAGGCGCCCCGGCCCGGGCCCTCCCGCAGGCCCGCTCCCCGTGGCCGCCCCGTCCTTGCTGTCTCCAGCTGGTTTCCCTTTCTGTCCGGGTCGGTTCGTTTGCCATCCGCCTTCCTTTGCCGTCCCAGGCCCTCCTGGACGGTTTTGGTGATGGGGAGGTGAAAGGGGTCGAGTCAGCTCACTTTATTCCTTCTCCGTGGGAGCCAGCCTTAGTCTGTTCAAATCGCTCGTGCCAGCAAAACCCCTCTTTAAAGACATCGGGCGCGGTTTGGAGGCACCGGGGCTGCCCTCACTTCCGTGAGCCACGGCGCACGCGACAGCGGGGCCGGGCCCTGGGTGGCACCTGCCCAGGGACCAGCTGTCCTGGTCCCGGCATCCCTGGATCTGTGTCATTTGCGTTCACACAGCTCCCAGACTCTCCGGGGGTGACCCCGGGCACTCGTAGCAATACTGGAACCACCAGGTGAGACGGGAGGGAGGAAGCTGTCCAGTGCCTTTGGGGCCGCACTTGCAATAAAGAAAAGAGGCCCTGGAAAGTCGGTCCGGAGACTCGGAAAGACAGAGCTTTCGGAAATGTTCCCCCAAGATGTGCCATCTGCATACAGTGCTTTTTCCTCTTGCCCTGCGGCTCGTTTCCATCTCACAATGATGTATTTAATTCTCAAAGTAATATGTATCTATAGCCATTTGTCGACACTAATACAGATGATTAAGGAAAGCAACTGATCTTTGGGAAAGGGGAGCGACCAACACTTCACACACACACGTACACTATATATATATAAAATTTGCTTTACAGGGAAAATTTTCAGGGTTTACAAAAGGCTATGTGATTGGTAGTAGGAAACACAGAATGTTTATGAAGAAATTGCATTTTCTTTTTTCTTTACATTTGAACTCCTTTATAGTTTAAATATACACTCTTGAGATGGGCACATTCCTACAGCTGAGGAAGGGGTCTTGAGACCTCCTAAACTTGCATACTCCGTTTTTTGGATATTGTAATAAAAAAGTATCATGACACGACTCTGTGTGCGTTCATCTGTGGCGAAGCTCGGACTCAGCGATGGGGCAGGAGCCCCTGCAGCCTTTCCTGAGGTGCTCAGTGCCCGAAGGGGGGGGCGTTTCTACACAGGTGTTTCTAACAAATTCATTACTCGTGTGTTTTCTGTTTCTACCGCCGCATTTTTGTAGCTTGAAATAACTTTAATTAGAGCGACTCCAAGAGAAACCGGAATCTCAAGCTTGCCTTTACCCTTACCTTTACTCTTTGGAACTTATCTGTTAAAAATATTTCACCAAACTGTTGTCAGCTAGCCCTCCCTCCCCCAGCTTTCCCCTCCCCTGTCCCGCCTGCCTTCCGTCCCGCCTGCCTTCCGTGCGCTCGGGAAAGCCTTTGTCGAGCCCCCAAGGGCACTGGGCGCCGGGAATACAGAGCCACAGGGCACGGCCTTGGCACCCCCGTGGCTGATCACAGCTGACGTGTGCTCAGCGCTCCCTCTGGGCCGGCCATGGCATCCTCGTCCCAGCTCCTCGAGGCGGTCCTGGGATCGTCCCCATCACACAGATGGGGAAGGTGAGGGACAGGTGATCGCACGGGGCACGGCTGGTGCCTCGTGGGGCAGGTGACAAGTCCAGGACTCTGGCTTTGGGGCCACGCCCTTCCAACAGCGGCCGGGGAGGCTTCCAGGAGAAGTAAGGTATGTGGTGAGAGTTTGCAGTGAATCTGCCATTCCTGTTCTCTGTGAGTTCATTGTATCTTTAGTTGTTGCCTTTGAAATTAGACGTCTGGTGTCTGGGACCTGAGGTTGGGGGCACCTAGTTACATAAGAATAGAGCTCCAGGTGAGTGAGGCAGACCATCACCTTAGCCAAAACAGGCGGGTTCTGGACGTTGTCATGGAAATCCCACTTCCTCCCGACTCTGATCTGCCTGCTGCGTGTACCACGTCGACATCATGCGGGAATCCCTCTACACCATGAGTGCCTGGACAGCAGAAACACTGATTTACACAGCAATTCAGGAGGAAACAGTTAAAGGACACACTACAGACACACGTTTTGGCTTCAGGAACTTCTTTAAGGCTTATAGTTGTCATTGACAAGTATTTTTAATCTCAAACGACCGTGTGGGAGTCTCCAGCTGCGTGGGGTCGATCAGGATTCGTATCTATGCACTCCGGGACGTATGCACTCCGGGACGTCCTAGCACCAGGTGGGCCAGCGGAGCGTGAACTGGTAGTCCCAGTATGAGCCTGTCGATAGAGTGGGTGCGGGGGAGGGGATGTCAGGCAGGGTACCCGTGTGGTTTGGAGTGTGGACCACCGATGCTCTGTCCAGGTGGCACTTGTGCCATCACCTTCCTGCCCGGCTAGGATTTCCTGGACAAATCTGGTTTTGCCGGTCCCTTGCCTCTTTGCACAGACAGCAGAGGACAATAAGGTCGACTCTGCTCATTTGTCTGCATTAAACCTACCTTCATTTTCCATTCACAGCCTGTGCGTTACAGTCTGGAACTACCAGGCTCTTCACGAGTGGCTTTTGCCAAATGCCATTAAATCCTGTTTCTAGGAGCTAAAACTGTCCATCTTCTCTTCCAAAGTGCCTCACAAATTAAAGTCTTAAATTGTAAATTAGAATCTTTGTATCTCCTGAAACCCTGACATTTCCAAACAAAGCATTTTTGGTGCCTTACAGTTTTGTCTTTGGTTTCTATGTACTGACTGGTTTATAAGCTACTTTTTTCACCATTTCTACCGCCCAGCGCCAGAATGCCAGAATAATTTCTCAAGACCAAAGTTCAGAGCTGAGAGGATAAAAAAGCTTGAAAGTATTCTTTTAAAATGCTACTTTTCAATAAACACAGGTCTAGTTTTGGCCATTTGCTCACTAGAATCCAGCATTATTCATCTGTGAGTGTTTGATTCACGTAATTAATGTCATTTCCGCTCTAACACCTGGCCCGGGTGCCCTCTCTGTCCCCAGAAACAGCCTCCCCTGTGCAGACGTGGCCGCTCCGGTGGGAGTGCTGGGTCATCCACGGCCCCGTGACTTCAGGCAAATTATCCAGCCTTTCTGAGTGTTTGCATCCAAGTCAGTAGGGCTGCTTCCACCTCTGTACTGAGGGTCGTGCAGGGTCAGCTGGGGTGGCACCCTGGACAGGATCCTATGCTGTGGCCACGACCACAGGGGACGCCAGCCAGGCCTCCGTGTGTCACGTGACCCGCGTGACCCTGCCCTCGCTCCCCGTGGGCTTCCTCAGGGGCCCCACCCAGAGCTCTGGCCCCAGGAGGCCCTCAGGGAGTGTGGTCCTCAGCCTGCGGTCTTAGAGCCCACCCGCCCCCTCTCTTAGAGCTCAGCCTCGTCCAGCATTTGAAGACGTGCTGCTCCAGCCAACTCCTCCTCCTGGAGCTGCAGCCCCAAAGCCGCGCTCGACCGCATTCTCACTTAGGTAGCTGACAAGCCCGCATCCCTGGAAGTCACCTCTCTTGAGGGGGGACACCCCTTGGTTTTTCTCCATGTTACTGGGAGGAAGCCCTCACCTTTCTCGGCCCCAGCTGGCAGCACGGTAGCCGTCGAGCGTCAGGCAAAAGCTGAACAAGCCAACAACCAAAGGTCCTGAAGACCTTTGCCCTGTCTCAGCTGCCGTCGCTGTGACAAAATACCGTAACCGAGTGGCGTGGAAACAGCAGATTTACTCCTTGCGATTCTGGAGGCTGGAGGTCTGAGGTGGCGGCGTCAGCATGGCAGGGCTCTGGCGAGGGCCTCCCAGTTTGCAGACCTCCAACTTGGACCCTCCAGTGGTGGAGAGAGAGCCAGCGGCCCTCCGGCTGCTCTGATGAGGGTTCTAACCCCTTCAGGATACTCCACCCTCACTACCTCATCGCCACCCGAAGGCCCCAACTCCTGACACCTTCCAGGCCGGCGGGTTGCCTCTTCCGAGCACTTCGCTGGAGGTGCCGCCTACCTAGTTAATATGCACACGTTACTGTAGGTTCCGAGGGTCGACAAACGTGTTTACGGTTCTCTGGCTGCTCTCGCTATGTGATGATGCTGACGACTTGAATGGATTGTAAAAGAAAGTTTTGTTTTTTTGAGTCTACCTCTTTCATGGTAGAAAATGCAGTTTTCTATTGCATTACAAATATTACAAAAAACCATTGCAATACAAATATTTTTTAACTTAGAGGCAATGGAAAAAGTTGGACATACTAAAAATATGCACTTGTTCCGAGGAAGGTGACCAGGAAAATTAAAAGTATAATTCTTCAATCAAGATGCTGCCATTTTAGGGAAATGATGATAGTCTCGTGAGTTCTTAAATAGGATATCATCAGATGACAGGTTTGATGACAATCTTTTCCATGTACAGCCAGCTGCCCTAAAGGAAGAAACTGGAGAAGTGGGATCCCTCCACCACCAGATTCTGTTGGGGGGCCGTATGCAGACATGCAGCCCGGAGCACCCTCTTCTCCGCAGGTGGTACCCCACTGCCGGATACAGCGATTCAGACCTGGAGGGTGACAGCTCCATCCGCGAGAAAACGCTCCTCCGCGAGCTTCTCAACTGCGCTGATACCCACTGGAGGGCAGGGGCTCCCGGGACCTCCTGTGGGTAGTGGGGCCGGCACGGCAGGTACTGTTATGTCTCCCACTCTATGTGCACACCTCCTGCAGCCTCACAGCCTGCCCTTTCTGTGCCCTGTCTGGAGAGAAACATCTGGTTGTCAATGACTAGAAGGGGCTCTTTTAAAACACAAAAAACCAAACCAATCCTTATTTGCCTGCACCTGCATATGGATCTCTCCTAGCACGGCTCCCAGCCTCACAAGCTAACTGGAAAGACGGTGATATACCATCCCGGCGGGGAGGTCCTGTTGCTTGACTGGAAGTCACTACTGAAGATGGATGAGCCTGACGGCTGGTATAAAAACCCACTGCATGGACATACACACTACCAAATGTGAAATAGAGAGCTAGTGGGAAGCAGCCACACAGCACAGGGAGGTCAGCTCGGTGCTTTGTGACCACCTAGAGGGGTGGGATAAGGGAGGGTGGGAGGGAGACGCAAGAGGGAGGGGATATGGGGATATATGTGTATGTATAGCTGATTCACTTTGTTATACAGCAGCAACTAACACACCGTTGTAAAGCAATTATACTCCAATAAAGATGTTTTAAAAAACCCAAAAAACTCACGGTGACAGTGTCTTAAAATGCATGGCCCCCTCCCCAGGGGACGGGCATTTGACCAGCTCCTAAGCTCGGCTCGGGGACCAGGTTCCGCAGCCAAAGTCGGGAACCGAAGACCAGAGCCTTGTACTCGAGCTCCCACTGATGGGTGAGCCTGTGGAAGAATAGGTCGCAGCCTGGGGAAACCCCAAAGCCAAGGAGGCGGCGGTCCTCCCTTCCTGGCTGTTGAACTGCAACTTTGGCGTCCACCTTGGATCTAAGCCTGAGCCTGACCTGGGTCACTCCAGCAGCATGACCTCCGCCAAGTCCTGAAACCCCCTGTGCCTTCGTGGCCTTGGAAGCACGGGTGCAGACCTACTCTCTGCTCAGCCATTTAAGGGTGATATTATAACTGTTAGACGTTATCATACGTGTAGATAAGGTGAGCTGCTTTGCATAATAACGTAAAATGCTTAGAACCTTTGTACAGCCTGTTAAATGATCTTCATGAAAAGGGAAAAATAGATTACTATGCTGAATTATTATCTAAATGAAGCCTTTGGTAGTCCGAGTTTCCAGACCACATCTGCTGGTGGGACCACGGAGCCCTGGTTCAAACGATTTCAACCTGGAACATGGGTCTAGTCACAGATGGAATTCAGATGCAGAATTCCTTTCTACAAAGACCAGGAGCTCCCTTCCAAGGCCATGAATAGTAGGGAATAATAATAAGGCATGACCTTGAAGTAATGAAACCAATTAACATATTTGCCCAACCAGAATGCAGATGTCCAAATAGATATTAATTCATCACCGGTCACATTCGGTGTTGGAGGTTTAGGGGCAACATCCTGCTGAACTGCTTTGCCTCATTCCTGGGAGAAAGCCCAGCTCTACTGTGGTGCAGCCTTTGGCTCCCGGTGGTAGATCTTTTAGGGTTGTTGTTTGGTATTTTGGGGGTTTTTTTAGGTGTGAATGGTGACCTTGGTTATAAAACTATTTAGAAATTATTTTAAGGAATTGGTGACATTTTATTTTCTTCACACTTTCTAATATTTCTGAAATGTTCTACAGTGGATATGAATGATCGGACCGAAAAGTACATTTTAAAAAAATTCTTCTGTATTTTTTAAATGGCATGGACCAAAATTGGGTGAATAAAAACAGTGTCCAATCGGTTGCACTGGTTGTAGAAAAATATATAGGAGAGAGATTTCTGCTGCTGACTTTGCTTGGTTTCTGGTGGTATTGGAAAATAATTTTATCTTCAGTCAATGTTTTCATCAAAAATGCCTGTTAGAAACCTGTTTGTCAAATTTTAAAATGTAACGAAGTCAGTTAACAGCACGGTGGATGGTGCAGAATACTGAATTCGTAATCTAGGTCATCTAGAAAGATTCCTTGAGAGCCTCAGTGAAGCCTCCCTGACCATCCTGATCACCCTTATTCTGCTCTTATTTTCCGCCCCATAGGACTTACCAATTTCTGACATCCTGGATAATTCCCTAATTTTCTCTGGTTATTATTTACTGTCTGTACACACACACCTCGCAGGGCTGGAATGAAGTTCCACGAGGGCGGGGAGATTGTGTGGTCAACAGTGTTTAGCACGTAGTCGGTACTCAATATTTGTCTAATAGCTCTGCGTGAACCAACCTGAGAGGGAAGAGCAGTGGACTCAGTCCTTTCATCCCTGAATGGGCCTTGAGGGTGCCCTTGAACAAGATGCTTGCTTGGCTGGGAATGGTTAGCGCATCCATATTTTTGCTTTCAAAAGTCTAGGTGGAGTTCCATCATCTTTCCGGCTTCTGGTCAGCCCGGCTCTGTCTCCGTCTGTGTTCCCGTCCCCCACCACCACCTCATCACCTGCTCCTGCCTTTCTCGGCCAGCCCCGCACCACCTCTTCCTCTGTGAGGGGCTCACGGGCCACCGGTTCACAGCGCCCTGCTGCGCTGAGTAGGAACTGCCAGCCGCGCTGCCTTGCCCATTGCCTCCCCTCAACCATCCGTCCTTCCCGGACACGGGCTGCCACCTCTTCACTTCGCTGCTAGGAAGGCCCATCCACTCCTTCCTGCCCACAGACACGATGACGTCCAAACTCCAGGAGCCGGCGCGATCCCGCTGCCCTTGGCCCCTCAGGTCCTCGGCGTCTCCTGATCAAAACTATGTTCTCACAGACAGGCTCTGCCAGGCACTCCCGCCTCCTTCCTGCTGCCGTTTTTGTAATAAGAGTGACTTTGCGCATCAGGCCCGCGTCCCAGCCTCATCCCCACGTCCTCCTTTAGTCACACTGCCCCTCTGGGAAGACCTCGGCGTGTATCTGTGCCCGGCCGCTGCTAGCCAGCCTCTGTCTCTCTGTGTCTCCTCTCTCCCCGTCAGACTGTCAAAAACTCTAGATCAGGTTGAACAATACAAAATTGCCTTTTCCCCCCCCCCCCCAGGTCAGAATGGTTGAATGTTGACAATTTCTTAAGGTTCAACCTAAAAACTTTTCTCCAAGTTCTTAAGACTGTGCTCCCCGATATTGTAGGAGCTTAGCAAATATTTGTTGGTTAACAAGAGAGGAAAAAGGGAAGCTGTAAAATATGAAACGCACATCCTTCTCTCTGGCTTAATGAGAGTTAAACCAAACCCACCTTAAACACTCGGAAGGAGGCCTGGGCATATAATCGCACGTTGGTCGGAAAGTATATTCCAGGTCCCAGTGGTACTTTGATTTATATGGAAACCTTGTGGGAAGACGGATCACTGGCCCCTGGGTCTGCATCTCGGATTAAGATCACGTGCCATCTGGAAAGGAGCCCAGGGTCTCGTTCAGTAGAGCTGTTATTTCTTATCTGTCTAATCTACCACACCATTTCTGGAAAATCCTTTAAACTAGACACCACATGTGGCCTGTGACCTATTGTGAGTTTTTTTAAAAATTGTGGTAAAATACACATGACAAACTTTACCAGCTATATCTTTTTTTTTTTTTTTTTTTTTTTTTTTTTTTGCGGTACGCGGGCCTCTCACTGCTGTGGCCTCTCCCATTGCGGAGCACAGGCTCCGGACGCGCAGGCCCAGCGGCCATGGCTCACGGGCCCAGTCGCTCCGCGGCACGTGGGATCTTCCCGGACCGGGGCACAAACCCGCGTCCCCTGCATCGGCAGGCGGACTCTCAGCCGCTGCGCCACCAGGGAAGGCCCGGCTTTATCATTTTTAAGTGCGCAGTTCGGTGGCACGAAGTACATTCACGTTGCTGTGCAACCACCCCCCCCCATCTGTCTCTAGAACTTCCTTATCTTCCCAACGTGCAACTCTGTCCCTGTTGAAAACACTAACTACCCAGCTCCTCCCCCCAGTCCCAGACGCCCACCGTTTACTTTCTGTCTCCGTGTGTTTGACTCCTCTGGGGACCTCATATGGGTGGAATCATATAGTATTCTTCCTTTTGTGAGCTTATCATAATGTCCTAAAAATTCATCCATCTTGTAGCATGTGTCAGAATAGAAAAGGTTATCCGAAAGGGAGTTACACAAGTTAAAAAAAACATACAGTTGGTGCTTGCTTCCCTGGTGGCACAGTGGTTGAGAGTTCGCCTGCCGATGTAGGGGCCGCGGGTTCGTGCCCCGGTCCGGGAAGATCCCACGTGCCATGCGGAGCGGCTGGGCCCGTGAGCCATGGCCGCTGAGCCTGCGCGTCCGGAGCCTGTTGCTCCGCAACGGGAGAGGCCACAGCAGTGAGAGGCCCGCGTACCGCAAAAAAAAAAAAAATATATATATATATATATGTATACAGTTATCAAACCCTGGTTTTTCCTTAAATTTTAAAATCCAGCTTACAAATCTTCTTATTCTATTTACAAACCCAGCATTAGGCAATTCCTTTTAATTACTTTAATTAATGTCTGTTTTCATTTAAAAATGGAATTAAACTCCTTTAAGTATTTTAAATTCATTTATATGTCTATTAATTAAATTTCCTTTTTAAGTGCTTAAGTTATGTAATTAACAAACCTTTCCAAGTACTTAAGAAATCCTTGGAAATCTAATAAATTAAATGTATAAATATGGTTAAGTCTTAACCTCTCTTAAATACTCCGATGCTGTTTATACTTTTGCTAACATTCCAACCTAAATTCAAAAGTCTAAATTTAGTTATACATTTTAAATTAAGCCAAATTCTCTTAAATTTTATAAATACATGAACTACCAAATATAGTTTCTTATCTCAAAAATATTAATGCCACAATTTAATTCGATTAAACATCTATATATTTAATTCAGAAATCTTCCTTGAATTGAGAAATATTTATCTACAAAAAAAAAAAAAAAAAATCATTGTCCCCAGCAATGTGGCTTAACTTTCCTAAAAGGAATCTGGGTTTGCCTTCTCGGCTACAGGGAGTTTTTACCATGGGGGAGGTCCCCGGCCCAGACATCCATCACTGGGTTCCTCTCTTGGACTTCAGACTTTCAAGCTCCTTTGTCTGCAGACCGGCTTAAAATGCACGGTCAATCCACACCACTTTGATTAGCTTTCCCTGTCACTTTCCCACACCCAGAGGCCAGTGGTCCAAGCTCGTCGGACCGGCTCCTTTTCCTCCTGGGCCAGCCCTGCTCTCCATGACCCTGGCTCCTTCCTGAGGACAGATTTACACAAAGACCTCTCACAGCCGATTCCCTCTGTCCCTAGAGGTCCCTGGGCTGAGTCCCTGGGTAGCAACGGAAGACGCAGCCAAAGGCAGTGACCCGATCGTGCTATTGTGTGAGCTGGAAGTCATTGGGAGGGCAGCGGGGGCCAGGGCTGACTCACCAGGCACACCTCCCCACCCCCTCCCTCAGGGCTGGGGCGGGCGGAGCTCCCAGGATGCCCTGGGCCTCACTCCACACCCCTGGCCCCTGGCCTGACCACTGGGGGCCCCTGGCCTGCCTCATCCTGGCTTTGCCTTCTCTCTGCCAGTACAGAGGTGCTGAGTGCAGGCCCTGGACACGGCAGCCCCCCAGCCCACCCCAGTTCCTGAGCCAGTCGTGACCAGAACTGCCCGTACACGTAGGAGGTGCATCCCACCCAGAGTTAGAGGTTGGGCAGAAACTGGCCGCCTGCTGGCTCCAGGGCTCAGGATCTCAGGGATGAGCCCTGTCCAAGCTTTCCTGAAACCTTCAGGCTGCAGCCTTTCTAGCCGGGTTGAGAGGCTGGTCGGCTGGGCAGTAGCCCAGGGTACGGAGGCTGAGACAGCAAGGCTGGGCTCATACGTGGAGCCCAAGGATGCCAGTCACAGAACCAGAGCTGGTGGAGAGCCAGATGAGGCAATCCCTGGGGAGCCAGCACTTTCAGAGGGCTTAAACCCGGAGCAAATGCACTAATATGGATGATGTCCAAGGCGGGGGCCGGTGAGGCCCGGCTCACAGGGATCTGGGAAGGAGCGATGGGCCAGGAGGGTGGCCAGAGCTGGGGGTCAGGTTCCAGAAAGACTGGAGGACATTCTTGGGTGAGCCAGAGCAGCTTTGAAATGAGCCTGCAGCTGACCTGAGCTGTCCAGCACCTGCAGCTCTTGAGCACTTGAAATGTGGCGAGTCCAGATGTGCTGAAGTGTAAATTACATACCCAGTTGTGAAGACGCACCAAAAGATGTGAAATAACTCATTAGTACGTTTTTGTATCAACAATATGTTGAAATAAAAATGTATTGGATCTATCGGGTTAAAGAAAATGCTTTCTTAAAATTCATTCCAACCTCTTTTCGTTTTTTAAGCTGGGTCTATTAGAGAATTTAAAATGACATAATTGGGCCACATTATATTTTATGGGACAGAGTTGCTCTGGGCTGTTTATCCACCTGAATTCCCCAGGTCCCCCAGCTCGGCCGCTTTTTCTCCTTCCAGCCCGTACCTCTCACTGTTGAACAATTCTGTCCGTGGAGCGCAGTGTGGCCATGAGGGAAAGGATGGTGCTACAGAGCAGGAACAGGGAGAAAACAAAACAGCCTCTGGACATTAAACATAAGATGCTCTTATTATAGATTTATCAGAGGGGTTGAGTAGTACTTTTGAGAAAAATCTTCTAAAATAGAGAGAAGAAGTAAGAACATTATAGGATATACCAGAACTAACCATCAACTATGAGGAATTCTCACCCCTAGAAAATGGGAGAAGATGGCCAGTAGAAAATGATCCCAAGTACAGGGAGACACACGGAGGAGAGGATGTGGAAGCTGAGCCCTGGTCTGTCACAGAAGGAACGTGATGGAAAGTGCCTAAAACTGGACAACTGGGAAAGGGCAGTTTTACCACATTATGCAGACATTTGGTCCAGACGTAGCTGTTAGGTGGTGGTCTCGAGAGAAGGGGGCAGGGCATCGCGAATCCGCGAGGAGGAGAGACCACCCAGCCCACCGTCGAGGACCCCTCACCCTCTTTTTTTTTTTTTTTTTTTTTTTTTTTTTTGTGGTATGCGGGCCTCTCACTGTTGTGGCTGCTCCCATTGCAGAGCACAGGCTCCAGACGTGCAGGCTCAGCGGCCATGGCTCACGGGCCCAGCCTCTCCGTGGCACGTGGGATCTTCCCGGACCGGGGCACGAACCCATGTCCCCTGCATCGGCAGGCGGACTCTCAACCACTGCGCCACCAGGGAAGCCCATCACCCTCTTACTTACAACAGGAGACATGATCCCAGCCAAAATAAAGACATAAATGTGAAAAGCAAAGCTTTTAGAGGACGCCTTAAACAAGATTTTTGTGAATTTTGAAATGGAGAAAAAAATTATAAAATGTGTAAACCTTGAGGGAAATAATAGACAAATGCAACCCCATTAAAAAGAAGAATTTCCATTTCTCAAAAGAAGTTTGTCAGCATTTTCTGAGCTGGATTTTATAACAGCATTTATATAGGTTATACAGATTATTATCTCTGCCTGAGCGAGAACTACTCATGTATTAGTGAGTCATTCATGCGTTCACTGAACAAATATTTACTGAAAGCCCACTCTGTGCCAGGTCTCGACATGCATCCGGGGAAAAACAGTAAACATCACCTTCATGAAGCTTATATTCTGGGGGTGGGGGGCCGAGGGAAGACAAACAATAAATAGTTAACATAAAAATGCGTAAATTACCTTATCTCATTAGAAAGTGGTAAGTGCTATGGAGAAAGTAGAATAGGGAAAGGGGCCTGAACTTTGGGGGGTGTGCTGGTTGGACATGTGATTTTAATAATGTGGTCAGGGTGGGTGTCATTGAGAAGGTGACATTTTAGCAAAGGCTTAAAGGAAGGAGCTTGCCACAGAGATATCTGGGTAACAAGTGCCTGGTATCTTTGAACAGCTGTGTGAAGAGCACACGTGCCGCATCTGGAGCTGAGTGACTAAGACAGAGAGGAGAGCAGACAGGCCGGGAGAAGCCGGAGGGTATGAGTCCCACTGGGCCAGGGGAGGAGCCGGGCTTCCCGTCCCAGTGAAGTGGAGGGTCTGAGCAGAGGGCAGACTTAGTCTGTCCTAGTTTCTTTAACAGCTTCGTTGAGTTATAACTGATATACCACAAACTGCACACATTTAAGTGCACAACCTGATCATTTTGACCTAGGTATACACTTGCGAAACCGTCGCCAAACCAAGATAATGAACAGACCCATCCTGCCCCTTTGTACCCCTTCCCCCAGCCCTCCGCCAGGTAGCCACTCACCTGCTTTCTGTCACCAATGATGAGTTGCATTTTCTAGACTCACGCGGCGTGTACACATTTCATCTGGCCTATCTGTGACTTATCCTCACTGTTTCATGTTTCCACAATCCATTCCTTTTCTTTGCAGAAGACTGTCCCATTGTATGGCTGGACCAGAATTTATCCCCCTAACCCGCTAGTGGGCATCTGAGTTGCTTCCAGTTTTGACTATTACAAATAAAGCTGCTATAAACATCTGGGTCTTGGTCTGGATATGTATCCGTGTCCTCTTTTCTCTTGGGTAAGTGCCTGCAGTGGGAAAGCTGGGTCACGTAGTAAGTGTAGGTTTACCTTCACAAGGATCAGCTCTTCTTCAGCGTAGTTGTGCCATTTTGCAGCCCACCTCCAGGGAGAGTTCCAGTTGCTCTACACCCTCACCAGCACTTTTAGATTTTAGACAGTGCAACAGGTGTGTCGTGATGCCTCACTGTGGCTTTAATTTGCATTTCTCTAATGACACATGATGCTGAACATCTTTTCTTGTGCTTTTTTGCCATCCAGATATCGTCTTTGGTAAAATATCTGTTCAAACCTTTTGCCCATTTTTAAAACTGGTTGCTTGTTTTCTTATTATTGAGTTATCAAATGTTTATTCTGATATATCTGGCAAATATTTTCTCCCAGCCTATGGCTCATCTTCTTTATTCATTCATCTGATGATGGACGTTTAGGTTGGTTCCATGTCCTGACTATTGTAAATAGTGCTGCAATGAACATTGTAGTACATGTCTCTTTTTTTTTTTTTTTTTGCGGTACGCTGGTCTCTCACCGTTGTGGCCTCTCCCGTTGCGGAGCACAGGCTCTGGACGCGCAGGCTCAGCAGCCACGGCTCACGGGCCCAGCTGCTCCACGGCATGTGGGATCTTCCCGGACCGGGGCACAAACCCGTGTCCCCTGCATCGGCAGGCAGACTCTCAACCACTGCACCACCAGGGAAGCCCTATGGCTCATCTTTTTATCCTATTAACTGTGTCATTCAGAGAGCTAAAGTTAATTTTTTTCTTTTATGGATCATTCTTTCTGGTGGTGTAACTAAGAAATCATTGTCTAACCCAAAGTCACACAGATTTTCTTTTATGCTTTTCTTCCAGAAGTTTTATTGTTATACATTTAAGACTATGATCCATTTGGGGTTGATTTTTGTATATGGTGCAAGTTATGAATCCAAACTTCACTTTTTACATGAATGTAAATTATGAATGTTTGAAACTATGAATATTCAATAGTTCCAGCGCCATTGGTCGAAATGATTATCCTTTCTTCACTGAAGTGTCTTTGCCCCTTTGTCAAAATTAAGTTGTTTATATATGGGTGGGTCTACTTCCGAACTCTATTCTGTTGGCCAATGTCTATGCCAGTAACACACAGTCTTGATTATTGTAGCTCTACAATAATTGTTGAAATCAGGTAGCATTAATCCTCCAACTTGCTTCTAAGTTGTTCTGCCTATTCTAGGTCCTTTGCATTTCCATATAGATTTTAGAATCAGCTGGTTAATTTCTACAAAAGAAAAAGGTCTGCTTGGATTTTGATTGGGTCTGTTTTTTGTTTTTGTTTTTGTTTTTTTGCGGTACGCAGGCCTCTCACTGTTGTGGCCTCTCGCATTGCGGAGCACAGGCTCCAGATGCGCAGGCTCAGCGGCCATGGCTCACGGGCCCAGCCGCTCCGCGGCACGTGGGATCTTCCCGGACCGGGGCACGAACCCGCGTCCCCTGCATCGGCAGGCGGACTCTCAACCACTGTGCCACCAGGGAAGCCCAATAATTGGGTCTGTTTTGAATCTGTGGATCAATTTGAGTAGAATTGAATCTTCCAGCCTATAAGTAAGGTCTATATCTCCATTAATTTAAGTCTTCTTTAATTTCCATCAGCAGGTTTTGCCGTTTTCAGCGCATGGATCTTTCCCACCTTCGGTCAGATTTATCCATAAGAACTTAATATAGTTGACGTGATATTAAGTAAAATTGATTTTCATTTCAATTTCCAGTTGTTTGTTCCTAGGATGTAGGTAAGTACTTGATTTTTGTATTTGGATTTTGTGAGCTGCAACCTCACTAAACCCATTGATTCTAATAGCTTTTTGTGAATTCCGTTAGGTTTTCTACGGAGACAATCATGTTGCCTGGGAACAGAGAGGACGAGGTGTAACAGACCATGGGGGCTGGGCTCACCTGGCAGGCTTCCAGGAGGTGATGACGAGAGGAAGTGAAGCCACTGCTACGGGCCCGAGGCTCCCTCCTCAGCCCCCCTCGGTGCAGCCGGAAGCTGGCATCGAAGCTGGCATCGCCTCGGGGCCACCCCCTGATGCAAACGGGGGAGATTTCACTTGGAACCAGTCAGGTGGCCAGAAAGGCAGAGCCCGAGACACTGCGTCGCTGTCTGAGGAGAGCAGAGGTGGGTGGCCCAGGAGCCAGCAGGTGCGGGCTGGGCGCTGGTGATGCGGCACCTGCCTGGTCATCATGGGTGCAGCTGGGTCTGCTGGGTGACTCCTCCTGGGGTCTGCTCCCGTTCTCCCAAGCATTCTGGAAGCTGCCTAGCCGCCTGGGATAAACCCCATTCTACTTCAGCTCCCTCACGGCTCTAGGATCCGGGGCGAGCTCCAGCCTGGAGGTGGCAGCCCAGCAGCCCTAATAATTGGGCAGGAAGGGATGGATCGGGGCCCCTGTGGGCTGCGTCGGGGGGAATTCTAGGTTGTCAGGCTTGGCAGGAATCTAGCATCCCCACTTTGCAGCGGAAAAAAGTAGATGAAAGACGACATTTAGAATTACGGGAGCCACGTCTTAAACCCCAGGACCAGCTTTTCGTACATACGGGGCACTTGTGCCCAGAATGGTGTTGCAGAGGAACTGAGTGGAGCTTGTTGATCCATAATTGGAGACTCCCCTTCAAGCCCATGTGCGCTGGGCCATCCCCCGGCGTGAGAATCACCGCGAGGCCAGCAGTAAGCGGCAGCTGCTGGAACCCGGCAGGGAGCGGCCATCGAGAAAAGACTCATGACTGTTTTCCCCCGTGTCAAACTAATGGAAAAGCAGCCTTCCCAAGGACCAAATTTATGTTGATCGATAAAGTGCTTCGCCAATTACGGCAGCAAGAGGCTGTTTAATTGTAACAGGGCAGTGGTGTGCGTTACATCAAACATTTGTTTTACATCTGAAAACCCTAGAAATGGAAATCAATCGCTTCACGAAGGAATGGACTTACTCGTGGGAGACCAGCAATGCTGAGCACACCCGCGATGACTCATTTTGCCTCAAATTCATTTCTGTGGTGGAAACACAAAAAGTGATTTCAAGAAGGAAAAATCGGTTGCACGGAAATCTGGCAAGTTTTCGCAAGAACTCAATTGCTCTTTTGTTTCCTGACCTGCGGTATGAGGCTGTCAGCTGAAACTGGGTCTCTGCTGCGTCAGCACAGCGACAGGCCTGCTGAGAGGCAGAGAAGGCCACGTGTCCGGTAGTGGCCCTGCCCTTGGACTGCACACCAAGGAGAAGGGAAGGCTGAACCCCCAAGGCCGGGGCGCTGCCAGCTCAGCGCGGTAGGGGAGATTCCACGGGGAGGGTTCTTAGCGCAGACGCGGTCCAGCACGAATTAAACTTTCATTCAGTTGTCGTCAAGATTAAAGAAACCAGGAGGAACTATGAGTTCAACCAATGAGGGCTTTTTAAAAAAAAAAACCCAACTCAACCGATTTCATCCATTTGCGTAGAGTCCAGAAGGAGCTTGTCTTTGTGACCCACCCTTAGCCCCAGGCCTGGCACGTGTACCTGCTCTGTTTAATAAACGATTGTTGAGTGATGTGAAACCAAGGCAGAGCTAGGAGTGAGAAAATGCCTCGGGTGACAAGGCCAGCCTACCGGCAGCATTCTGGTTTTGAGAAAAATGGGCCAGATGTGGGACCCTAACGATCGACGCGGATAGCAGGAGCTGTAAGCTTCTCTGTAGCCGGAGTGGGGTCTTTGGGAGGATCTCAGAGGAGTAGGGGGCAAGGAGGGTGGAGGGCCTGGGGTGGAATGTCATAGCAGCCACTGTTAGCAAAATGGATGGAAGAAAATGATCTTCTTGGCCCCCTTCCAGCCAGACAGCCCCAGCCTGCTGTTAGCTCCCTGCCACCAGCCACAGAGAGGCTTTATCCTCTGCCGCCCCGCACTCTGGGAGGGTTAGAGCCCCTTTATGAAATAACACAGATGATTACTGAGTAAGGTCCTTCAGCCAACACTTTGCAAATCTTAAAGCTGCCTGTTGGAAACCAAATATATTTCCACCCCCCCAGAGTTAAATGAATCAGGCATTGCTAGAAGGCTCCCTCTCTTACCCCCAGTACAGAAATTACACATATTTTTTTGAGCTTCTCCTAGGATCATGTAAATCAGAGGGCACTTAAGTTGTTCCAAGGGCTAGAGGAGAGAATGTCAAAACCAGGAAGAGGAAAGTGGTTGAAAATGGTTGAAAATCGGCAAATTCCTCCTGTTGGTAAATCAACTGCCATTTTGCCAAATGCCAGTGAACAAAATATTCTAGAAAGCAGCAGCTCCAGCTCCCTCTCAGATCCAGCCGTGGGTGCCTCGTAGCTCTGGCCGCTTGCTCCAGGGAGGGGGAGGGCCGTGAACAGAAGGACCGATGTTATAGAACACACACAGCCTTGCCTCATGGATGCTCAGCCGATGCTCAGAAAAGGCGGGAGGGATCCGTCCTCGTCAGATCTGGGGAAAGTCATGGGAAATGTTTGGCCCTCGGGGAGTCACAATACCTACTGATGTATAAAGGCTCTGAGGATTCCTGCACCAGGAAACGCTCCCTTGGAGCTTGCTAACAGCGTTTTGCGGGTCACACCACAGAGCGCACAGAGAAACAGGCACCGGGAGACAGGCTCGGGGTGCTGTAGTGGCGTTGGGGGTGCTCTAGGCAGAGGCTTGCAGGGTCCCTTTCCCAAGGCCCTTTTAGGAGGGGTCCCTGGGGGAGGCATGTTTTTGACTGTAGGAGCATCTTCTTGGGTGTCTCTGACTCTGGAGACCCAGGAGGGCCTAAAGGTTCAGGTGGGGAGTTCAAGATAGACAATTCTGGAAGTCCCACAGAGCCCTTCCTCCCTGGGATCCTGGAGTCAGGAAAAGCGTGAAAGGGGATCTTTGCTTCCCTTCTAGATCAATGCGGGTTTAGTAGACAAAAGCGCAACCCGCAGATGACATTTTAAATTTCCTGGTAGCCATGTACGCTTGAAATTAAGGTTAATAGTAAATTGTATTTAAAACAATATATCGAAATAATCTTATTTCAACAAGTATTCAATAAAAATTATTAATATTTTCTTTTTGGGGATTTTTCAAAGTAAGTTTTCTAAATCCAGTGTCTGTTGGATGCTTAAATATATCCCAGCTCAGACGAGGCACACTCCAAGGGTCCGGTGGCTGCAGGTGGCGATGCCTCCAGATGGGACAGCCCAGCCCTGGATTGGTACAGCTTCTTTGCGAGACAGGAAACAGGTTCCGGGTTTACCCTGCCTTGTGGAAGTATTTGGGTTAAATTGTGATTTCCCCTCTGAGATGGCAAATGTTGTGTCAACTTGACTGGGCTAGGGGAAGCTTCATTACCTGGGTCAAACATTATTTCTGGGTGTGTCTGTGAGGGTGTCTCCAGACTATATTAAACCCTGAACCTGTGAAATCAAAACTGCAATGGGGTGTCACGCCACACCGGTCAGAATAGCCGTCATCAAAAAGTCTGCAAATAAGAAATACCGGAAAGGGTGTGGAGAAAAGGGAGCCCTCCTACACTGTTGGTGGGAATGTGAATTGGTACAGCCACTGTGGAGAACAGTCTGGAGGGTCCTTAAAAAATAGAGCTACCATATGATACAGCGGTCCTGGGTATATATCTGGAAAAGACAAAAACTCTCTAATTTAGAAAGATACACGCACCCCTGTGTTCATAGCAGCACTATTCACAATAGCCAAGACACGGAAACAGCCTAAATGTCCATCGACAGAGGAATGGATAAAGAAGATGTGGTGTATGTATACAATGGACTGTTACTCAGCCAGAAGAATGAAATATCACTATTTGCGGCAACATGGATGGACCTAGAGATCATCATACTAAGCCAGACAGAAAAAGACAAATACCCTATCACTCATATGTGGAATCTAAAAAATTGATACAAATGAATTTATTTACAAAACAGAAACAAATAGAAAAAATAGAAAACAAATTTATGATTACCAAAGGGGAAAGCGGGGAGGGATAATTAGGAGTTTGGGATTAACAGATACTCACTACTATATGTAAAATAGATAAACAACAAGGACCTACTGTATAGCACAGGGAACCATACTCAACATTTTGTAATAACCTATAAAAGAATCTGAAAAAGAATAGATATACGTATGTATGTATGTATGTATGTATAAGTGAATCACTTTGCTGTACACCTGCTGTACACCTATCAACTCGACTTCATAAAAATAAATCTGAATTGGTGGACTGAGTGAAAGACCACCCTCCGCAGTGCAGGTGGGCGCTGTCCAATCCCCTGAGGGCCTGGGTGGAGAGGGAAGGTGGGGGGAGGAGACCTTGCCGTCCAAGTGAGCTGGGTGTCCATCTCCTGCCCTCGGTCCTCCAGATCCCATCCAGAACGTACACCTTCAGACTCGCCTGAGTTACACACCAGCCTCCTGGGTCTCCAGCTCGCAGACGGAAGACCGTGGGCCTTCCCGGCCCCGTCACTGTGTGAACCCATTCCTGTGATAAACCCCGTCTGTATGTCTCTGTGCATCCTGTCGGTTCTGTGTCTCTGGAGAATCCCGGCCCACACCCTCTGTCCTGCGACATCTCGAGACCGAGAACCCTACCCATCACGGAGTCCTCCAGGAGGCCCCAGCATTTAATCACCGTGTGGTCACCAGACACACTGGTCCTTTGCTTTCCCTGAAGTCCCCTGGGACCCGAGTCCCCGGCATCATTGCTTCTTCCTGGCACACGTGTGGTGAGCAGGCTCCCCTCTGACGAGCCGTGTCTGTCTGTCTGTCTGTCTGTGCAGCTGATCCCCACCCCCTTGGCTCTCTGACCTTTGACATCGATGGTCTGCATGGAACAGTCACTTTTTCTTCTCAGTTTGATCCAGGAAACAAAACGTGCTTCAAATTGGACAGACTTGGGTCTAAGTCCCATCAGGGGGTGAGTTTGGATGTGGCCAACTCCTCAGACATCCACTGAGTGGCCTCCACGTCCCAAGCCCCAACTCAGGTGTCCTCCTGGGGCAGAGTGAGGGTAGCCGGTTCTCCCCGGGACCCCTCCCTGCCCACCCTCCGTGGAAGCACCTGGAACTCGCAGGCGCTGCCCCCCCGGTTGGGGGCTGTCAGAGGCAGGGCTCGGCTAAGCGGGTCTGGGGTGGGCTGCTCAGCACCTACCCCCATCCCCTGAATTTCTGCCTTGCTGTCTGCCTCCGGGGGATGCAGGCCTGCCAGCAGGGCATGGAGCCACCCAGCCACACTCCCCGTTCCCCACCCACCGGTTTCTGCCGCGTTTACCAAGATGCGCCCTCCCCCAGGATCCTACAAGACCAAGTTGCTGATCAGTTTATGTTCCGGGTTTCCTCTTGCAGCATGAGGCCCCAGCCTTCCAGGGCTGTCTGGAGAGAAACATGCTAACGCTGGGAAGAAGTCACTTCGGGGCAGTGCGGGGATGGCAGCGACCCAGCAAGCCAGGACCTGGGCAGCAGAGGTCCTGGCCCCAAGACCTCCAACAAGCCCTTCCTGCTCTGCGGTTCCAGAATGAAAGCGCCACGCGATGGACTTAAAGGCGTTCCCTTCACAAGGCCAGACGTCTGAGCAGCCAAAGAGGCGCAGCCAGGTGCCGACAGTCCTGAGCTCCTGCAGGCCTGACCTCGACGTGCTGCGTGACCTGGGTTCCCAGCGGGGCGCCAGGATCTGCCACGCTGTCCAGGGGCTTTAAAGCACCAAGAACGTTCGCAGCTCATGCAGCGGCTCCCCGTTCCCCTCGGGAGTCTGGCCCAGCCCTGCCCCAGGACCCGCCAGCCCCCTGCAGCTCACATCCGGCCTGGTTGGCCACTTTTCTCTTACTTTTGTTGTTTTTTATCAAGTCTCTCCAAAGGAGGCTGGGGAAAGGGAGATACAGGGAAACCCAGTGACACGGCTACCTTCTGACAGGCTTAAAAAAGATGGTTGGATGAAAAGTCTAAAATTAAGGGCTGAAAAAATTTTATCTCGGCGCAAGTGGTCTTCGATGAACCAAGTCGTGACTGGATCCTGGAAGGGGGCTCCGTGCCTTTCTGGGGGCGGCCCCGCCTGGTGACTGGTGACAGGCAGCGTGCTGGGGGGCGGTGGCAGCCGAGGACCCCCACCCTTCACCATCTGCCTTATCTGCTTATCAAACGCTCATACTTTCTATATGAAAGGTAGTTATTTCCGTGCAGAGACTGTTTTTTTAAACACAGTATCCAGCGTTTTGTGATTTCCTGTCTTCTGAGAGTGTGGTTTTGGGGAGCTTCCCCCGCTTTTGTGAGCGCTGACTCTGCCGGGTCAGGTCGAGGCCCGGATCCACGGGCCGAGTCCCGGGAAACCTCTGGGGGAGCAAGACTTCTTCAGGGCCTGCTCCCTGCTCCCACCGCAAGGAGTCACAGAGGCTCTTGTCTCTGAGGACAGAGCCTTGCTGGGTGGAGGGGAGGCTCCAGCGAGAGACCCCGCCACCTGCTGTCTGCAGGGAAGGAAAGCCTGCGACTGCCCCAAACGAGGGGCCTGGACCGGCACGTGCATCCTTTAGACCTCATCCCAGAGCATCACCACCCTTCTCTCCCCTGACTTTACATCCTTGGAGAGCATGTGGCCAAGAAAGCGGGTCTTGGCTCTTCCCCTTCGGAAGGAGGAGCAAGGAGAAAGCACACACTGCCAAGCAGGCCGCGTCCGTCCCCCGCCCTCCTTCCTGCTGCCCTGGAGCTGGCGCCGCCGTGCTGGCTGTGGCCCTGACGTTCCCGCAGACCCAGGCAGTCCGCTGATGTCACCAAGGGAGTGTGTGCTCTGAAAGCGTCCATCTCTCAAGTTCCATGGGAATGTCACTGGAAAGCAAGGCCAAGGTCACGAACCCTTAAAGAAACTGCACAAACAAGGCTGTGGGTTTTGGAAGACAGAATAGCAACACCCAGCGCAGTCAGTACAAGATACTGTGGGTGACCAGCCCGCCTGCAGCCGGGGGCCAGTGCGCAAGCTTGAAGACGCTGCCGAGGAACAGGAGGTTTCCCGCACCCCGATTTGTTCAGAGGGAAATTAGGGAGCCCCGAGGTGCTGGCTCTGACTGGACCCAGCCTTAGGGAGTCTGAGGGGCTCATATTCCGGAGCTGCCAGGGGTGTCTTGTCCTCACACTGAAGATGGAGGGGACACAGACAGAAGCAGGGGGACAGACAGGATTACTTGGTGACCATGGAAATAATACCAAAGCCATTCTTTATCCTCTGGACTTGGAGACGTGCTAAGGAGATTAGGAGAGATGCCTGGAAGGAGCAGTAATGGTGGGAGGGATGGTCGTTTGTTCATTATTCTAGAATGTTAACTGAATGACTGCCCTGGCCAGGCCAAGTGCTGGGACTCAGGATGCACCGTGGGCAGTGCCAGACTCCAGACCCTCCCTCTGGGGCTTACGCTCCAGGAGGGGAGGTCAGGGGTCACATCTGCCTATAGGGATGTGGAGGGCAGAGCCCAGGGACAGAAGCCACCAGCACTTGTGATGCTCATAGGACAACTGGACTCTCCATCACCCCAAGTGCTGCATGATGCAGGACGTAGAGATTCCAGGCCGTGGCTGGTCCTTGGGTTTCGGCGCAGACATGGGGCGAGCGAGGGGCAGGGGGGTGGACACAGGGTAGCCCTGTCTCTCCATCCACGCCCGTTGGGCCCGTCTACAAGGTGAGATGTGCTCACGGATCCATCCGCTTTAACAATTCTAGAGAAATTCGGGAGCGACGGACCCGTAAGAAGGAACTAAGGGAAACTGAGAGATTCCAGGATCGTTTTCAAGTTGTTTCATTTGTTGTGCAAAGTAATCAACAGCCCGCTTAGGATCCCCACCTGGCCCCTGCCTCACCTCGGGGGCCCCCAGCTGGAAGCATGTCTCTGCCTCTCAGGAAAGCGGAGGCCCTGTGTGTCATCAGGCTCAAGCACCTCCCTGGGTGCGGGCCGGGCACTGGGGCAGCCCATCCCCGCCTCACGCGGACATCAGGGTGAAGGGCGCCCGGAGGCCCAGGGTCAGAGCAGAGAGGCTGCTGCCCAGCTGTGCGAGTCTTGCGTCTGGACGCTGGACCTCCACCACGTGCTGGCTTTCCAAGGCAAGCTTTCAGAAACCAGAGCGTTTCCTCTGATGACCTCAGAGAAACGAAATCAGCCTGGAGGAAAATAATAAAGAACTTTTTAAGGTGATGAGAAAGGACAGAATACCTTAAAAATAATAATATGTTACTTAAAATACGGCTACGTCAGAAATGTGAGAAGCTACAAAGGCCACTCAAAAATGACAGGGCAGTCAGGAAGTTGGTTAAGTAGTTAGTGAGGCAGTTGTGGTGTTCAAAATGCCCCTGGGTCTTGGAGTTATTCGAATCAACTTAGATTGAATCTAGCCTGAATCATATTTTCCTCCTGAGGTCAATCTGCTACATCTCTAACCTAAAAGCAGAGGCCTTAGGAGTTCTCAGGAAATGATGGCTAAGTGACTAAGTGCAACTCTTGGTAACGCATCTGCTCCTCTCAACCAGTTTCTTGTACTTGAAAAAAATTTTCTTTTCGCCCTCTGCCCAAAACATGTAGCCAACCTCTTGAAGATTTAATCTGCATTTGTCAGAGCTTTCAAAATTACACCTAAGTCTTCTCTTGCCTTTGTTGAGGGCTCCAGCCAGTATTTTGACCATCCGTTTCCTGTCTTTTCTGAAATGGCCTCACCAGCTCCCCTCCAGCCTATGCCTCACCCCACCTCGCCGTGTGCCCACCAGGACAACAGAGTCGAGGCAGAGAAACGGCCCCACCGTCCTCGTGGCCTCAAAGCACGAGCCGTCTGGGGCGCGAAGTGTGTGGCTGCGTGTAGGGTAGATCCCTGCGACAACAGCAGATGCCAGGACTTCCTTTTTCTCGTAGATCGGAAGGTCCAGTATTCAGAGTAGGGGCCCGACCATAGGGCACATCTACCAAGGTAGCTTCATGGAAGGGATATGCCTGCGATGTTCACTGCCAGATGCAACTGCGTACCTGCTGCTTGAAGTCGGTCTTCTGCTCAGACGCCCCATCCAACGTACACACGTGGACACACACACACACACTCCCACACCTCTACCCAGCACACACTCACATGCCCACACACGTACACACACTCCCATACACTCATACACCTCTACCCAGCACACACTAACATGCACACACATGTACACACACTCCCATACCTCTACCCAGCACACACTCACATGCACACACATGCACACACACTCCCATACACTCATACACCTCTACCCAGCACACACTCACATGCATACTCACACGTACACACACTCCCATACACTCATACACCTCTACCCAGCACACAATCACATGCGCGCGTGCACGCACACACACACACACACACACACACACACACACACACACACACCTTTCCACTTACAGCCCTCACTTCATCCTCCTGTTACTGTATCTCACCCTCTTCTTTCCCTTGTTGGGTTACCCTTAGGAATAAGACCTGCCTAGATGTCTTCAAGCCTGGGTGGCCCAGCTAATGAGCAGCGTGGCTAAGAAGAAGGTGATTCCCAGTTTTCTGATCCTCAGACCCTGGGATCCAGGGTCCCCTCCCCCAATGTTACCATTATCTTCCGGGGACTGGACAGAAGCTTGGCGTTCTCCCGGGCCATCACCCTTTCCTATTAAAACAGAATCTTAGCTGGTCTCCTTGCCCCTGGCGTCTGTTCACAGAAATCCCCCTCCTCTGTGCCACCAGATGGGCTTCTAAGTTACCACGTCTCTGGTTGCTTCCTACCCAGCTATCCAGGGCTCCCCATTCCCCACAGTGGGGAGTCCCTCGAGGGCTTAGTCTGGCTTTCGAGGCCTCTGCCACGCAGCCGTGTCTCCACTGAGGCAGTGTGGTCAGGGAGTAAGACCAAACTTTCTAGATCAAACTGAGCTGGGTTTTTTTTCCCCAGTTCTGCCACCCACTGACTGGGAACTTTGGGCAAGTCTTTTAACTCTCCGAGCCCTGGGTTTCTCATCTATAACGTAAAAACAGCCACTATTATCGAGGGCCTCCTGAATGCGAGGGCCCAGGCTGAGCTCTCGTGAAGGGCTGCCCCCACCACTGTGGCCACTGCCAAGGTCAGAGTGTGTTCTTATTGCTCCGGTGTTTTCAGTGGATGTAAGCAGACTCCAGTGGGAGTTTATAGGTCACCCCATCTCACCCTTTCTGCATGGGAAGTTACAGTGATAGCAAATGGCAGACTGACCTCTGAGCAGGACCCCAGCAGGCCCGCCCCTTCCTGAGATGCACCAGGAAAGACAAGCGCCGCCCACGAGGAGTTCTTGCCAGAACTGGGTCTGAATCTGGTGGAGCCGACGGCTCCAACTTCCCGATCCTGCAAACCTGGGAGAGAGTGTACGAAAGGATCCCAGGAGGATGCAGTCGTCAGGGCCCAGAATAGAGGGCACGTTGCATAAACTGAGCTGAGTCATGCATGGGTTCCCTCTCTGAGCAAAGAACACCTACGTCAAGTTGCCATCACCACCACCTCCATCGCTAAAGTTGGGAGAGGCCGGAGAAACGTCTAAGGCTGCCCCCACTAGGAGCTCCCATCCCTGCAGGCTTGTTCTGTCCTGGCTGCGTCACAGGGCTGCCTCCATGCCGAGACGGTGCCTGAACACCCTCCATGTGCCAGACTCAAGTCAGAGCCCGGGACGCTCCAGCGAGAGTGGTGGCGGGGGGGATACCTGCCCTCGAAGAGCTTATGGTCCAGCGTGTTCCAGAAGAAAGGAAGCCCGGAGCTGATGGGGAGGGAAATACGGCCGTGACGCGGGGGAGAGCTGTGATGAAGTCTTCGGAGGGACACTTAGGGACAAACAGAAATGCTGTGGGCCTGGGTTAGTTTTTGTATTTTAAGAGTTGGGGGAGGGACTTCCCTGGTGGCACAGTGGTTAAGAATCCGCCTGCCAATTCAGGGGACACGGGTTTGAGCCCTGGTCTGGGAAGATCCCCCATGCCGCGGAACAATTTAGCCCCTGCGCCACAACTACTGAGCCTGCGCTCTAGAGCCCGCAAGCCACAACTGCTGAGCCCACATGCCACAACTACTGAAGCCCATGTGCCTAGAGCCCGTGCTCCACAACAAGAGAAGCCACCGCAATGAGAAGCCCGCGCACCGCAACGAAGAGTAGCCCCCGCTCGCCGCAACTAGAGAAAGCCCGCCTGCAACAACAAAGACCCAACACAGCCAAAAATAAATAAATAAAATAAATAACTAAAAAAAAAAAGTTTGGGGGGGCAGATTTGTCAACATCTGTCCGTCCTCAGTAATGCACTTCGGTAAAATGGAAAAAAGTCTCTCATGTCCACCACGGATTAGCAATACAAATACACTTAGTTTTATTGTCTCTCTAACCATGTCTAGACCCATCCACAGAGAGGTCTCTCTCCTGTTCTCCCTGATGTCCATTTTCATCACATCACCTCCAACCTCGATCATCTTTTTTGCATAAACTCTGCTTCCCAGAGCCCTGCCTCCCCAAGACATGGTCTCAGTAAAAGGGGTTATTCAGATCCTTATGACTGAGGAAGAGCTCTGGGGAGAGCTTTCAGGATGGAGGAGTGCCCACAGCCGGGCCCTTCCAAAGTGAGCCGCTGTGCAGGGGAGCCCCCGGCATCTCCTCCCTCCTGTGTCTCTGACACTCCCTGTTGTGACCAGACCCAGACAGCAGGGGACTTGGGGCCGCCCAGCCCTCCCATGGCCGCATCCCTGATGTGGACCATGATGTGGCCGGAACGTTCATGAGAACTTGGCATCTGAAAGGAGCCCAGCCTGGCTGGGACTCTGTTCCCGTGTGTCCTGCCTTGCCACAGTGAGACGAGCCACAGGCATGTCGCTCTAATTACCTGGCCCCGCACCTGGATCCCGAGCGGCAGCAGAAGGGGCTGAACTGTTTGCTTTTGAGCTCATCCCAGGTGTTCACCTCCAGCTGCTGGAGAGCAAAGCCATCGCAACAGCCTCTGATGCCAACGGTCCTTGCATCCCGGAGGGATCGCGCACAAGGTGGAAGGTATACCTTTTCTTTTTTCTCTTGTAGGAAAGAGCAGGGTTTACTCTAACAAAATAGTCAGAAGACTGTTTTTGCCATTTAATGAAATTCTGAGGTTGAGATTCTGTGAAGAGAATCAGACAAAAGGACAATTTCCACCCGAGTGGGGAAGGCGAATGCCTCATTCTCTCAGCTGTTGCCATGCTGGTGACCCCAGGTAGTGCCCTGGGAGGGGCAGGTGTGTGGTTCTTTCTCTCCCCCCCTCCCCCCCAGGCTCTGGCTGTGTCCTGTTGGGGTCCTCAGTCCGGTGCTGAAGGAGCACATCTGGATGCCGCCGGGTTGCCACTGCCTCTCTGGAGAGGATGGGTTGTTCTCGGTTGTTTTCCCACAGCTGGATTTGGAGGGCGCATTACGGACCCCAGTTCTTCAGCCCACCCGCCCCCGTACCTGCATCTTTGCTGTGTGAACTTACGGTTTTTCCCCAAGAGGAAGAACACATCATCTCCCTCCCTAAAATTTGGCCACGTGACTCTCTTTGGCCAGTGAATTGAAACAGAAGGGATGCTGTGCCGATTCTGAGCCCAGGCCTCAGGGTGCCTGGCTGTTTCTGTTTGCTCTATGGCACCTCTGCCTGAACTAGACACATAAAATAATTAAAATGCTAAATTTCATCTTCTGTATATTATGTATATCTTACCATAATTTTTTAAGTATCTAAAGTTTCTAAATGTATAAGAAATAAGAAAAATGTTTTAAAATGAATTTTAAACATTTAAAAATAACACACGATGAAATCAAGAGTTATCTGTGTAGTGGTTCGAAAACCTTGATGTTCAACCAATTTTCTTTCAAACAATACAGTTAGCTCTGAAATCAAAAATTTTAGACTCATGAAAACATTGCCAAATAAGCAATATAAGCATAATTGGCTAAAAGTAGTTGTGAAGGAGGGGAACAAAAACGGAAGTCTGGGTGACAGAGGCTCTGTGTGATGTTGGGTGAGGCACTTGACCTCCCTGGTCCTCGGTGGCATCCTCCACAAAGCAAGGGGTCAGCCCCAAGAACCAGGACTCTGTCCTCATTGGTCAAGTGAGTCGGGTGTGGTCCTTCCAAGCTTTACTGCAAGGTCAGCAGCAGTCCTGCCCCAAAGGCAGCAGGACTCCTTTCCTGCAGCGTGAGGTCCCCTTGCAGATGGAGACATCAAGACCCATTTCCTTTCCTCTCGCGCCATCACTTTGGGCTTCACAATTAACCTGCTGTTCGTCGACTCTGACCTGCCTGCCCCCATCAGTACATGATGACGCGTTTGGGGAAAAGGAAGGGCAACGCTAAAGCCATGCTGATCAGTACTTGCTTCATGGAGACGGACGATCGCTTAGGAATCTCTTTCTTGAGAAAAAGGAAGAAAGAATATCTGTTAGGTTCAGTGCCAAGATATCGAGCGAGCCTGGACTTTCTCCCCTGTTGGGAAAAAGATGTGAACGGTTGACACCGAGCATGAGGGCGCACCCAACTCCTCCGTCCGAGCTGCAGGCAACGGCCTCTGTGCGGCTCTGTCAGGACGGTCTCCGCTCCATGGACGGGCGAGCGCTGGGCGGCGGGGAGAGCCTCAGTTCCTGGACGGACAGCTTAACAGAGGGAGTGGGAACACTTGTGCTGTCCTGCCCAAGCCTGTGCGGAAGCTGAAATGATGCAAGGGCTTGGCATTCAGAAACCGAACACACACTTACCCGGGCCCAGGGAAGGCTTTCAAGGGGAAACCAGGGACTTCCCTGGTGGCGCAGTGGTTAAGAATCCGCCTGCCAACTCAGGGAACATGGGTTCAAGCCCTGGCCCAGGGAGATCCCACATGCCGCGGAGCAACCAAGCCCGTGCACCACAACTACTGAGCCTGCGCTCTAGAGCCCACGAGCCACAACTATGGAGCCCACGTGCCACAACTACTGAGCCTGTGCTCTAGAGCCCGCGAGCCACAACTACAGAGCCCGCGTGCCACAACTACTAGCCTGCGCTCTAGAGCCCGCGAGCCACAACTATGGAGCCCACGTGCCACAACTACTGAGACTGTGCTCTAGAGCCCGCGAGGCACAACTACAGAGCCCGCGTGCCACAACTACTAGCCTGCGCTCTAGAGCCCACGAGCCACAACTACTGAGCCTGCGTTCTAGAGCCCACGAGCCACAACCACGGAGCCCGTGTGCCACAACTACTGAGCCTGCGCTCTACAGCTTGCGAGCCACAACTACTGAAGCCCACGTGCCTGGAGCCCATGCTCCGCAACAAGAGAAGCCACCGCAATGAGAAGCCCGTGCACTGCAACGGAGAGTAGCCCTCACTTGCTGCAACTAGAGAAAGCCTGTGTGCAGCAATGAAGACCCAACGCAGCCAAACATAGATTTAAATAAAAAGGGGGGCGGGGAACCAAACGCTTGGGGTGCCAAGAGGATTTGCAAGGGACAACCTGAAAACAGGTTCAGGGTACACGATCGTCCCTCAGTATCTGCGGATGCTCCAGTCCCTTATATGAGACAGCGTGGTGTTTGCATACAACATAGGCACTTCTCAGTATGCAATCCTGCTAGTTGAACGGAAAGGTAGACTAAACAGAGCGTCAGGGGTGTGCTCCCTGCTGCTCACGTTTTAGAAAGGAGAGAAGGCTATGAGCAGCTGTCACTAGAAACCCGGGGATTGCTGTAGGAAGCAGATGGGAGGCGGGATGATTCTGGTCTGGATGGAAGCACAGAACCCCGATACTGTTGTGATCCCGAGCCTTCTGACGTTCTAGTCTACTCAACAAAGAAATGATCTCAGGCCAGATAGGCAGCTGGTTTGCAGCCCAGAGGACCAGCCTTTGCCTCTGGCGGCCCGTCTTCTGATGCCTGATCCTGCTTTCAACCCAGCCCTCCGCTTCTGACACCCTCTCCTGAAGTTTCTCCCTCCCTTTTTGGTTTCCTTGCTTTTTCTCTACAATTAACCTCATTTTGAGTCTTCAACCATCCAAAGGCCTCTCCGACCGCCCCGTGGTTCCTTGGCAGTATTTTTCTCAGACAAAAGACTGGGTCCCTTGCCCTGGGGCCAGTGACAGTGAAAGTCCCTCGCCTGCAGCATTGCCTGGTACTCCTATAATCCGTCCCCTATTCTACAAGACTCCACAGTTTCCACTGGTGCAGATTCCAAGTAGGTCAGGAGCCGGTGTTCGGCTGATCAGAGGCTCCCAGGGATCTGCAGATCAGAGGCAGTCGGGTGTCTTGTAACCTTGGAGGTGACATCATTCAGAATCAACACAGGCTAATCTTGGTGATGCTGGAAGCGATTTGGAGATAATGAGCCTCTGTCAACTTGAGAGGAAGACGTTGTTTACATCACAACCCCCTCTGCTGAGCCATTTTTTAACACAGTCGGGCTTTCAGTCTCTCTATGAAAAGAAATTTTAACAAAAGTCGTTTCCAAGTGGGAAAGTGCCACTGTTTCTTCCAGGGAAAGTAGAGTTGTTTAGCAAAAGCCTCTTGTCCAGATCCACACGTGGGGACCCCGGGGAGCCTGCAGCCTCTGTTCCGGCCCCAGGAGTTGCCACGTGTGTGGAGTGTGAGCCGGGCTGAGGCTGGGGTCCTAGTTCCCACGTTGCTGTCATTTGTTTCTGGATCCACTCAGTTAGCAAGATGGCTTGGGTCTGTAAGAGGAAGGTAATCATCTTCGCTCCTTCCTTTTGGCCCAGCTAAGACGGGATTGGATAAAGCGCTGAGGATAGCAGTCTCGGCCTCTGTGCCTCGACTGGTGGATCGATCGGGATCCTGGCTGACCGGAGGGATGAGGGAGGAGCCTGAATGGCTTGGCGGCCGGCGTCGGCAGGGGACCGCGCTCTCCTGGAGGGCTGCTGGGACCACTGAGCACAGCTCCTCTTTCCGGGCTGCCAATGGCCCCCCTCTTCCCTGGAAGAGTGATTTCAGCTCCAGGGAGAAATTTGCTCTGCTCCCCTGAAAGATCAGACCACCGGTGTCTTTATAATCCTCAGTGCCTCAGGATGGAGGGGTTGGCGGTATTAGTCCCAGCTGTATAAACGCCACATAAATGTCGATATTGTTTTAAATTGCCTATTAAAGGGAACAGCCAACTCCATGAAACCGTTTTATTTATTTATTTTATTTTTGGCTGTGTTGGGTCTTCGTTTCTGTGCGTGGCCTTTCTCTAGTTGCGGCGAGCGGGGGCTACTCTTCATTGCAGTGCGCAGGCTTCTCATTGTGGTGGCTTCTCTCATTGCGGACGGGCTCTAGGCGTGCGGGCTCCAGCAGTTGTGGCACGTGGGCTCAGTAGTTGTGGCTTGCAGGCTCTAGAGCGCAAGCTCAGTAGTTGTGGCGCACGGGCTTAGTTGCTCCGCGGCATGTGGGATCTTCCTGGACCAGGGCTTGAACCCATGTCCCTGCATTGACAAGCAGATTCTTAACCACTGTGCCACCAGGGAAGTCCCCATGAAACCGTTTTAAATAAATGTAGATTGCCCAGCTCCGTGGCCTCTGTTTTCATCCTCTGTTACCTCAAGGCTCTTTGTCTTAAAATGAGCTCCAACTCATTGCACAAAACTGGCAATCTGGCTGAAAGCCAAGCCCAGCTCCGTGTCTGTGGGAGGGAGGCACCACTGCCCGACTCCTCTAAGGATGGTTTTTCCAGAGGAAGGGGTTGGGGGCAAAGGGAGATGGGAGCAGAGGAGGAAAGGTGAGCATGAGGAAGGAGGAGAGGGTCTGGAGTTTTAAAAAGTGAAGGAAAATAAAGACAAAGGAGGTAAAAGTAAGAGGGAATGAAATTAAATTTCCCAAAGCACAGGGAGGTCATGGCCCACGCCTTACCCACTTCCAGGCTCTCGCAGACATCCCTGCTTTCTTAAAGATTTCCCTAACTTTCTGGCTCTAAATCATTCCTCATTTGATTTCCTGCCGTGCTTCCTCTAGCCTTCCCCTGTGGACAGGGCAGGAGTTGGCATTGATATTCCTGCATACCTTTCACAGCTCAGAGTATAACTTCCAACAAGTCAAAGCTATGGTGTCATCCTAAGCTTGAATAAATATGTCAAACACCTATTAGATTATTAATAAGGGAACACATATAATAATAATGGTGATTCAGAAAGCAGTTAAAGGAATGGGGTAGTTATAGGCATCTTGAAAAACAGAATGCAGAATAGGATTGTCGATTCTATCTGTAAACAGTGGTTTAATGTTCTACAGGACGATAGAACCACATCTTCTCCAGTGGCTAGAAACCGGCCAGTGACCGCACAGCCTGGGCTCTAACCAGTGACCAGCAACATGGAACAGGTATATTCTCCTAGAGATTTAAACACCCCTTGGGCAGGCCTGTTAATGCCACAGTGTGACACTGACAGAACAAGCTGTGCCCCACTCCTTATTTCCAAGTTTTAGATAATTTCTCTTAACGCAGGGGTTCCCTATATTTAGGGAATGACCACAAGAACAACATAAAAATCTCACCTTCTGTCCTATAAGTAAACAAATCTCTTCTAATTCCCATGACCTGTTTAGTGTAGCTCTGGGACCCCTCACTGGACTGTGGAAATTTGAAGGATGCAGGCCTGTTGACTTGAGAATGCCCTTTCATACTGTACGGTTAACATACTTTAATAAAGCCCTGGGTCACACGTGCACCCTGAAGACACACAGCATTCGATGAAGCTATGTGTAACACACTTGCTGTGCTGGTAAAAGTCGGTTATTTCATGTGGCCTCAAGCAGGCCTAGGCTTTCCTCCCCACTGGATCTCATATTTTATTGAAAATTTTTCATATAACTAAGATATTAAATGGTACTTAGAATGTTAGCTTTTATTCAACTCTAAGTTGACTCTGAATCATTTCATATGGTTAACAGCTGACAGAAAGCAATGTACTTACATCCAGGTCTCACATAAATAGTAAGGTCCAGTTTAATGGAAGCAAATGAGGAGAGTTTTTAAAGGACCATTGTTTGAAACATGTTGCTAATTCCTACATGTCTCCTCTGCCCCAGCTCTACGCTAAGAAGCCAGAGCTCAGCTCAGCTAAGGGCAGAGTGAAAACCCTCAAAACCCACCCTCGTTCAGCCGTGCAGAATTCTGCGCACCTGCCTTCCTGGTGACACGTGTGCTGGTGGTGGCCCTACTGTGTCCCCGCTGCATCGCTCTCCACCCAGAAACCTGCCCGCTGGCTGCGGTCCGAGAGGGACACGGAGCAAGCCTGTGGGGACCTGCTGGTGCCTGTTCGCTTCTCCCAGACGTGGATCTTCAGTCGCCTGGAACTGCTGTCAGGCTGGAGGGTTCAGCTAGTGCTGATAAACCAAATAAATCCTTTGGGGGCTAAGGATTCTGCACCCAGTTCCAACATGGGTTTTTTTCCCCACACCCAGCCATTCTCTGTGACCCCAGCTGGATGGCATCCAGTTCGACTCAATTCTGACCCTGTCTCCCTGGAGATGGCATCAGATCCCACAGGCTACAGGCTCTGTGCACCTGCTGTGCTTCCAGCCCACTGGCTCTTCATCCCATTTCTGATCTGTGCACAGGGGACTCTCCTTTCTGGGGGAGTCATTGACCCGTGTGTGCATGTGTGTGTGCACCTGTGTGTGTCTGTGCATGTGTGTCTGCGCCTGTGTGTGTCTGTGCATGCGTGTCTGCGCCTGTGTGTGTCTGTGCATGTGTGTGTGCGCCTGTGTGTGTCTGTGTGCGCCTGTGTGTGTCCATGTGTGTGTGCGCCTGTGTGTGTCTGTGCATGTGTGTCTGCGCCTGTGTGTATCTGTGCGTGTGTGTGTGCACACGAGCTTCCCTCCCGGAGGTTGCCCTTGCTTTGCCCACTTAGTTTAACACAGTGCTTTTAGCACGGCCCCTCATGTACGAGTTGAGCCTCAAGCTGGGATGAAGCGAGCAGAGGCTCAGCACTCAGAGGTCCCTCGTGTAGCAGGAGCGCAGGGCTGCCTGGGGTGTGACTAGGAGGTGAGTGCGGAAGCGCAGGACGAGGGACTGTCAGGGAGGTTCTCGTATGCTGAGCTGAGGGGCACGGCTTTTGCTATGGAGGGAAAACAAAATGTCACATAGAGAGCGAGTCATCACCTCTCTTACCTGTTTTGTGTATCCCGAGTTCTGTATGTGACCCTCTGTAGAGGCAGACAGAAAGAGCCACTCTTCCCTTCTCTCAAAAGAACGAAACCCGCATTCCTGCCCAAACAAAAGGCATTCCAACTTCTCTTGCAGCTACAGAGTCACGTAAGGATGTTCTAGGTGACGAGATGCAATCAGACCTGCCCAAGGCACTCGCAGGAAATCGCTTTCCTTGAAGTCAGAGTTCTCTCTTCCTAGGTGTCAGCTGAAGTGGCTCAAGCTTCACTCCCTCCTGGACCAGGAGGATGGGACAGGCCTGGGCATGACAGAGCAGCTCCTGGCAAATTCATGGGGCCACCAAAAAGCCCTGCACAGGCTCTCCTGCACCTGACTTCTTTATGCTTCCGGCGTCCTTGGGACCCTGCACTCACTCAGTGGTCCTAGTGCTGTGCGGCTTCTCTGCCTGGTCAGCTCCTGCTTACTTTGAATTCATCTCTTAAAACAATTTCTTAGGTTTTAGAATGGTCAACTCTACCTTTAAACATTTTCGGCTTCCTTTGTTCACTTTTAATTTCTCCTCTACATGGACAGTCCTCAGCGAATTGGATGAGTGAAGGATGGGTTGTCCTCTGGAACTTTGGGTCATATTTTCCCTTATTTAGAAACAGAGGCTACAAACAGGAGATGTTAGACTTGGGAGACATTGCAGAGCTCCTGACCTCACTCTCCACCACATTGACAAACACCTCCTGTCCCGTGAGAGCCCTGCCCTTTGCTGCCACTTGCGGCTCCAATAAAGGCTTCCTTCACATCACCTGGAAAAATTTGCTCCAAACGACTTAAGCTGCATCCTCCCAAAGAGTGAAGACTTCCAGACAATCTGCCCTTAGGCTCTAAAGCGGAGCAAGGCTCGTCTCTGCTGCCACCACTTCCCAGCCAGGGGGACGCCTTCTGAATACGGCCGGTTATGCGAGGCCCCAGCCCTTCGGAGCATCACCTGGTAAAGCTCAGGTTTGGAACTGTGCCCTTGAGCGGCTGCTATGACAGGTGGGTGGGAGAGGGTGGGAGGATGCAGGGAAACAGCAGGGAGGGCCTCCGGCCTCCGAGGGGTCAGGAGGAACCCACACAGGTCCCCAAGGCAGTCGCCATCCTCCCTAGCAAAACCGACAGTGTCCAGATAAAACCTGCCAGCGAGCTCCAGCTTTCCTTTCACTCCGAGTGATGTGAATCAAAACTCACATGGGCCAAATTCTCACCAGATGGACAGCAGGTCTCCCTTCTGTGCCGTCAGGCCTGCCCCTGGCCCTGCCCAGTTAGGCTCAGATGTTTGAGGCCTGAAAGAATAAAAGCCGGAGAATGAGCCCCACTTCCATAGACTGAGAGCATCGAGCAAAGCGACAGATTCTTGGTCTCCTGTGGGCAGATAGGCTTGGGATGGCACTGATGGGCCCTCAACAGAAGACCCTGCATCCCCCCAACCCAGGTCGGTCAGGGCCAGGCAGCGTTCTCCATCACCCCAGGGGGAGGCGAGGCAGGTACAGCTCTGGGCCACAGTCAGAAGCAAGTATGAAGCAGCCCAATGGTCAGTGTTTTAAGAGGTGAAACAGCTGGTCTGCCATCCTGGAGATTCAAGAAAGGGCTCCACTGGGTTTACAAGCCCCCACTGAGTCCCCAGGGAGTAACCTGGCAGCTCTTGGGTCCGTGAGGTCAGAGGGCTTCGCGTGGCAGGGGTGTGAGGGCTGCAAAGGCAGAGGTAACCTTACCGCCCTTCAATTCTCAGTGCCAGCAACAGGCTTTTCAAACTTCTTCGGTGAAACTGGACACACAGAAATGTGCACTCAGGGGAAGCGTGCAGCTCAAAGGTTTTCCAGAGTACACCAGTGTTTCTCCAGATCAAGAAGCAAAATGTGCCACCCTATATTTAGAGAGAACTGCCACCTTCCCAAAGAGAAAAGCCCACAGAAAAGTGGATGGCCCACCTGAATATGTGAATTTCTAGCAACACGGGTGACATATTCGGGAGTCTTATAATACGTGCCAGTTAACCCGATAATGAGAAATATTGAAAAATCACATTTTAATGAAGAAATATTGTCTTTTTTCTCTCCCATATCATGAAACAATATTACTCAGAGTCTTTATGTTTCTCTTTGGTCTCAACGTCTTTTGTCAACTGATCTGGACAAAGGTACCAAGAATACACAATGGGGAAAAGATAGTCTCTTCAATAAATGGTGTTGGGAAAACTGCATGTCAACATAAAAAAGAATGAAATTGCAATCTTATCTTACACCAGACACAAAAATTAACTCAAAATGGATTAATAACTTAAATGTGAGACCTGAAACCATAAAACTCTAATAAGAAACATAGGGGGAAAGTACCTCAACATCAGTCTTGGCAATAACTTCTTTGATAAGACACCCAAAGCACAGGCAACAAAAGCAAAAATAGACAAGTGGGAAACAACAAACTGAAAAGCTGCTGCAAAGGGGAAAAAAATCAACAAAATGAAAGGCAACTGACAGAATGGGAGAAAATATTTGCACACCATATATTTGACAAAGGGTTAATATCCAATGTATACAGGGAGCTCCCAAAACTCAACAACATAAAATCCTCAAATAACCAGATATTTTTAAAGCTCAGGGTGTGGAACTGTGCCCTTGAGCATACAGATGGCCAACAGGTGTATGAAAAGATGCTCGACATCACTAATCACCAGGGAAACACAAGTCAAAACCATAGTAACGTATCGCCTCACACCTGTCAGAATGGCTATGATCAAAAAGACAAGAATAGCAAGTGCTGCTGAGGGGGGACTTGTGGGGAAGGGACCTCTCGTGCACTACCGGTGGGAATATAAATCGGTGCAGACACTGTGGAAGACAGCGTGGAGAGTCCTCAAAAAAATTTAAAATAGAGCTACCATACAATCAGCAATCCCACTTCTGGGTATGTATCCAAAAAATTGAAATTAGGATCTCAGGTATCTCTGCTCCCATGTTTATGGCAGCGTTATTCACAATATCCAAGGCATGGAAGCAACCTAAGTGTCTACTGATGAATAAATGGATTAAGAAAAATATATGATTGCATATATATACATTTAGTTGAATATTATTCAGCCTTAAAAAGGAAAAAGATCCTGCCATATGTGACAGCATGGATGAACCTGGAGAACATGGTACCAAGTGAAATGAGTTGAACACAGGAGGACAGACGCTGCATGATCATGGAATCTAAAAAAGTCAAACTCACAGAAGCAGAGAGTAGAATGGTGATTGCCAGGGGCTGGGGGGAGGGGAGGACGAGGAGGTATTATCACAGGGTACAAAGTTTCAGTTATACAAAATGAGTACATTCTAGAGATATATTGTCCAGCCCAGTGCCCCTAGTTTGTAATACTGTATCGTATACTTAAACATGTGCTAAGAGGGTAGGTCTCATGTTAAGTGTTCTTATCATATATATACACACACAAAGAATAATAATAAAGAGGGCAGCAGGAAGCTTTTGTGGGTGATTGATGTGTTTATGGCATAGATCGAGGTGATAGTTTCACAGGTGCATACTAATGTCCAAACTCACCAAGTTTTATATGTTAAATACAAATAGATTTTTGTATGTCAATCATAACTCAATTAAGTGTTTTTTTTAAAGTCTGTTTATTACAGCAAAATAAATAAATAAATAAATGTTACCTGTGCTCCCAGAATCCTATCTCCTGCCACTTCCAGTCACCACGCTCCCACTGGGAACCCTCTCCTGACCTCTGACACCATGGATTCCTTTTGTCTGTGTTTGCACTTTATATAAATGTCACCATGCAGGGTGTATTCTTTTGTGCATAGCTTATTTCACTGCATATTATGTTTACAGATGCATTCATTCATACTGTTGCATGTGGTTGGAGAGCATTTGTTCTCCTTAGACTATAGAACTCCGCTGCGTACAAAGACCACAATCTGTTTATTAGAGGCTTGGCTTTAATACACTTCCGATTAGTGTCATTATCTAGGCTGGGTGTGTAATCAGGAAGAACCTCTGTATCCTATTACAAGTTAATCACTAAAGGGATGTTGCCCATAAGCTTAAATTCTCCGTAACGGCCCATCTCTGGGACCCCTGCCTCTCAAGTAATGAGCATTCAGCTAAAATACCTTTGTTTAGCTCTCAGGAAACCTCCTGAGCAGGCCCACCTGTGAATGACAGCAGGAGGGATAAATTAACACCTCCCCTCCGGAGGCTGACGGGAACCCGGAAGTGCTTGGCTTTAGTCCCGCCCCTTTAAATATTAGAATGGTAAATGTGAACTTTTGGGGGCAAAGTGCCTTAGGTAATCAGGAGAAAGTTGGAAAAATTAGATGGTGCATTTGGAATGAACCCTTCTCAATTGGTAGATGGGGCACTTCAAGTGTTCAACAGGAAACAACAACAGAAGCAAGAAGGTGCAAAAGAAAACGGCACTTTTTGGTAAAAGCCCCCACTGGGGAAGGAACAATGTGCTCACTGTCAGGAGCAAGAACCTTGCCGGACAGGTTGCCCTGGGCTAAAACATAAGCAGGAGAATAATAAAAGATGAGAGCCTCCCACGTGATAGAAAGAGGGGAACACTCTGATGAATGAAGAGGCCCAGGGGCTCCCTTGGACTTGAGGTGCTGCCTGTCCCACAGGAGCCCCGGGTAAAACTGACCCTGGGGAATGAGCTGATGAGCTTTCTGATAGACCTCGCCCTGAAGTTCTTCACCAGAACAGCTTGACCTCAGGGTCCCACCAGAATGCGCTTTAAGCCTACGGATGGCGCTCATGAGGACCCCAGGAAAGGAGACAAAGTTCTTCCCCAAGGTCTACGAAAAGGTAAGACCAGAAGTGTGTGCGGATGGCACCCCAGGAAGGCCAAAAACACACGGCTAATATGAACCACATTAAAAAGGGACGCTAGGGGCTTCCCTGGTGGCGCAGTGGCTGGGAGTCTGCCTGCCGATGCAGGGGACACGGGTTCGTGCCCCGGTCCGGGAGGATCCCACATGCCCCGGAGCGACTGGGCCCGTGAGCCGTGGCCGCTGAGCCTGCGCGTCCAGAGCCTGTGCTCCGCAACGGGAGAGGCCACAACAGTGAGAGGCCACAACAGTGAGAGAGGCCCACATACCGAAAAAAAAAAAAAAAAAAAAGGGGGACGCTGGGACATCTAATCTAAAACAATATCCTCTGAGGCAAGAGGGTCACTTCTCCCACAGACTGACTTGTCAGAATACCAGCCAGCCTAGTCACAAAGGACCAAGGCCGAGGAGCAGGGTTTCACCGGATCACACCTCGCCTGCTTCGAAATGTAGCGCACAGTCGTTCTGATTCCCGAGGTGCTCACGCACCCTGTGCTGCAGCACATTAGTAATAGCAGCCATTACGGGAGAGATGCCACCTTTCAATGGATTCAAATATATGTGATGGGGCCTGACCTACAAAAGTCCAGCAGAGGACCTTTGAACCTGGAGAACATGATTTGTGCTAAAAATAACCCAAAGATGGCTATCAGACCTCCCCAGATGGGGGCCCAACCCAGAGGAACCTGACCCACTGAGGACTGGACTCAAATGCCTTGAGCTGCAGGAAATTTCAGATAACCCGCTAGTGTTTGTGGACATTTTCAGGGTGGGTGGAAGCGTATGCCACCTGGACAGAAAGTCTCTGAAATGGTTAAAGCCCTCCTTAAGGAAATTATCCCCTGATTTGGATTGAAGCACTGGGACTACATTTATCCTGGAGACCACAAGCAACAGGAAAAAACGAGAAAATGAATCGCACGTTAAAAAGGAACATCTCTAAATTATGTCAAGAGACTAATTTAACCTGGGATAAGATCTTGCCAGTTGCCCTGCTACAGATCAGTGGCTCCCAGAAGCAGCTTAAATGAAGCCCCTTTGAAACAGTGTATGGAAGGCCGCTCCTGGTCCCTGCCCGGTGGGAGAATCTATAAATGCTCTAACAGACCTTGTGGGTGTGGATTGTGTTAAAACATTGGGCTCTGTTCATGAGTTCACCTCCAACAGGTCTGCCCACCCAACTGAAGTAGATGGGGATTTCACTGCAGCGGAGAAGGGGCAGCCTATTTAATTTTGTCCAAGTAAATAGCACAGGGATTTAGTATCTCTCTTTATTTAGTATATATATATATATATGTATATATGTATATATTGGGAACCAAAACCCCAGGTTCCATTACAAATTAGACAACAAAGTGCTAAGGGGTTTCATCAGGTTCAAGTAGTTGTAGATAGAAAAGGAAAGGGGATTTTTACCACCAACTAAAGATTCTAAAGAATGTTCATCGCCCCCGTTCAGCAGGAAATAGGCAGAGCAGCGTTCATCCCTTTCCCGACAAGACTGTGGACTGGACATTGACAGTGGGAAATTGTAATAGGGAAGAACCTATTAATTAATCGAGTTAACTTGTATTCTATTACAAGTTAATCTCTGAAGGGATGTTGCTTATAAGCTTAAATTCTACACAATGGCCCATCTCTCCGATCCCTGCCTCCGAGAGATTAAGGTAAATGAGCATTCAGCTAAAACACCTGTGTTTAGTTCCCAGGAAACCTCCTGAGCAGGCCCACCTGTGAATGACTGCAGAAGGGAGAAATTAACACCTCCCCTCCGGAGGCCGACGGGAACCAGGAAGTGCTTGGCTTTAGTCCCGCCCCTTTTAGTATAAAAGGAGCCTGACCGCTGACTCAGCGAGACGGTTCTTTGGGCGCCCAGCCCGCCATCTTGCTCTGCTGGCTTCCAAGATAAAGTCACTCTTCTTTGTCCCAGCAGCTCGGCTCTCAGTTTATTAGCCTGGCGTGTGGCGAGCAGTACAGGCTTGGACTTGGTGACAAATTTCGATGAAGCCACCCAGGAGCCTTGCTGCTCGTGGCCTGCCAGCCCTGGCTGGGGAATTCTGGGGTAAGACCCTAGCAGCTGCCGGGACCCCTTGTCCTGAGGACCTGCCCTTCAGTGTTCTCTGAAGCAGCACCGGCCGCCCCAGCGCGTGGCAGTGGAAGCAAGGAATCATTTGGGAGCCGACGGCCTCCGTACGGTAGGGTAAGTGGCTCCGGTGTGTACAGCCGGGAAGTTTATTCCTCTCCGTTTGGGGCTTTTTCTCTGGAATAAGCCAGTTTGTTTCGTATTGGAGTGGGGTGGGCCCTGTTGGAGAGAGGGAAGAGTTGTTGGACTTTGCCCCGATTTGTGAGCTGGTTCGTTTGCTTCTCTGAAGGCTAGCGCTTGTATGTGCTGCTCGTGTTTTATCTTGAATTCCTGTCTCGAAAGATGGGGAATGTTTACTACCAACTAAAGATTCTCAAGAGTATCCATCGCCCCCGTTCAGTAGGAAATAGCCAGGGCAGCCTTTGTCCCCGTGCCCACAAGACTGTGGACTGGACGTTGACAGTGGGTAATGGTAATCGGGAAGAACCTCTGTATCCTGTTACCGGTGAATCACTAAAGCGAGGCTGCCTATAAGCTTAAATTCGCCATAACGGCCCATCTCTGGGACCCCTGCCTCCCAGGTAATGAGCATTCAGCTAAAAGACCTGTGTTTAGCCCCCAGGAAACCTCCTGAGCAGGCCCACCTGTGAATGACTGCAGGAGGGAGAAATTAACACCTCCCCTCCGGAGGCTGACGGGAACCCGGAAGTGCTTGGCTTTAGTCCCGCCCCTTTTAGTATAAAAGGAGCCTGAACGCTGACTCAGCAAGACGGTTCTTTGGGGGCACGAGCCCACCATCTTCTTGGTCTGCTGGCTTTCCGAATAAAGCCGCTATTCTTTGCCCCAGCAACTGGTCTCTCAGTTTATTGGCCTGTCGTGTGGCGAGCAGGACGAGCTTGGACTCAGTAACAGACAGAAACAATCTAGTTCACTGCGTCCACCTCTTCCAAGGTGGCAGTTCTCCATAAATTCCATTTCATCCAACTAATATTTAGCAGTAACTTTCCCTTTCTCCTAGTCTATTTCATCGATATATTTGTGGAGCAGTTTAGGCTGTGAGTGGCCTTCAGGCAGTGTCCCCGTAGAGGTGCCAGACCAGGTCCTAGAAGGAGCAGTTTTGACAGCTCTGGGAACCATTGTGGAATAACCATTGCAGTGAGCCAATCTGGTGACCTGGAATTAGGAACATCTGCCCTGCTTCCTCCCATGGCTACTCTGAGGATGAAGTAAGATAACACAGATATTACAAGATTGTTAATACAGTATGATAACTTCATAAAGAGATGTGCATGTTATATCCAGGCTAAACCAAAGCAAAGCAAAAAACACCCTCGTGTAAGCTTAGGGAGTTTATTTTCTGATTATAGTTTGTAAAGTCCATATATTCTGCACAGAACATGCATGTGTTTTAATAAGAATATGTCATAAAGGTCAAATCTATTCATAGAAGAGCCCTGGAATCTATGAATGACAAAATAAATAAAAGGCATCATATATTGCTTTATTGACTCCCAAGAAAGACTCCGCAGTGTTTTAAAAATAGAAGGTTTTGCACCGTAATCTAATTTGGCAACCAAAGAACAGAAACAGCCCCTGCTGTAAGATAAAAAGAAAAATAAAGTGCTTCATGGTTCAGGCCGCCGAGAGATAAGGGGCGTCTGGGTTCCTCAAGTTACTTTTCTTGAACAAGCAGGTGGTTGTTGGGTCCGAGAGCACTGCCTTCTGTGTGGTCCTAGGTTCTTAGGCATCATGATAAGGGGACAAAATAAGGTCTCCCCAGGAGGCAGTGTGTCGGCAAGACTCAAGCCTTGGATTGAAGCAAGTACAGCTAAGAGTTTGTAGAAAACTATGCTCCCACCTTCAGTAAAATCAGGTAACTCAGGGGGCTTCCCTGGCGTTCCAGTAGTTAAGACTCCGTGTTTCTAATGCAGGGGGCACCAGTTTGATCCCTGGTTGGGGAACTAAGATCCTGCATGCCACGTGGTGTGGCCAAAAAAAAAAAATCAGGTAACTCAGAGCAAAGGAATAATCTCACCATCTAGGTCTGGACGAGGCCAGGTCTGCACTTCTGTTACTTGAAATCCAAGTGGAATCTGGAGACTTCGATGGGCTTTTTTTTTTGGTATGCTTTGGCATTTGAGGCCAGTTTTAAACATAAGAAGCACTTTATTTCTAAAAGGTCCGTTTTCTTATAATCCATTGTTTGAATAGGGTGGCTTATGGAGTAGCAGTATCGATATCACCTGGGAGCTTGTTAGAAAAGTATCTTAGGCCCCTACTTGCTGCTTGGACCCCTGCCCACTGAATCAGAATCTATTTTAATAAGGTCACCAGTGATGCACATTAAAATTTGAAAGTCTTGCGCTTCCCTGGTGGCGCAGTGGTTGGGGGTCCGCCTGCCGATGCAGGGGACATGGGTTCATGCCCCGGTCCGGGAAGATCCCACATGCCGCGGAGCGGCTGGGCCCGTGAGCCATGGCCGCTGAGCCTGCGCGTCCGGAGCCTGTGCTCCGCAATGGGAGAGGCCACAACAGTGAGAGGCCCGCATACAGCAAAAAAAAAAAAAGTCCTTCTCAAGAAGGAAATTTTGGAAAATATAGGAAAAGTGGAGGAGAATGGTTTCAGTGTGTCTGCCTCCCGTTCCCCCACCATGTGTGTTGACCTCTTTGCACAGTCATATCCAGTTGAACAGTTCTGTAGCTTGTTTCCACTTAACCACATCATGACACCCACCTGTTATCACATCCTTTTCCATAAACAGTTCATACGGTTGCACAACATCCAGTAAGCGAATGTACTCCAGTTAATTCCATTCAATTACATCAAGTTGGACACTTAAATGGTTTAAATTTGCTTATGGGTAATTTAACGAGAAATATTTTTGAGCCTAGCAATGTACATATTCAGAGTTTTTATTATTTTTTTTCTGGGACAGATTCCTACAAAAGAATTTAAATTAAAGCTTTTCTCTTTATAATAAGACAACATTTTCATTACAAAAAGTTTTAAAAACATGAGAACACAAATCTACATATGTGATAAATTTGCATAGAAACACACACACGCACGCACACACACACACACGCACGCACACACACGCACACACACACACACGCATGCACACGCACACACGCGCGCACACACACACACACACGCACACACACACGGGCATGTAGAAACTGGTGGAATCTGAATAAGGTCTGTAGTCAGGTTAATAGTTAACCTTCTGGTTTTGGTGATTGTATTACAGGTAGTATGGAAGATGTAAGCATTGGGGGAAGCTGGGGGAAGGATACACAGGATCTTTGTGTACTATTTTTCTAACTGTCTGTGAATCTACTTCAAAATAAAAAGTTAAAGATATGAGAGAAGAAAAACCATAAAACAATCCAGTGACTCGAGTGCAAATCCTGTGAACATTTTGGTAGATTTCTTTTCAATCTTCCTCTAAGCAGTGATTAAAAGTAGTAATGCAAGATAGATCAAGGACTTTTAAAACATTTCTATGCTGTACTTCGCTGGGCATAGCTGTGGTGAGAAACCATAATAACTAGCCAACAGTAATGGTCTCAGAAAGGCTGGTTCAAGCTGTGCTGATTGCAGTGTTGAGAAAGACATCCCCATCAAGTAGAACATTGTCATCAGCGTTTGAGCTTTACTTCCCCACAGCCCTCTCCTTCACTTTCTGGGCTATATTTCCATCTCTGTCTTATCTATGCACCAATCCCGATTTGTTTTTGTGGTACGCGGGCCTCTCACTGCTGTGGCCTCTCCCGTTGCGGAGCACAGGCTCCGGACGCGCAGGCTCAGCGGCCACGGCTCACAGGCCCAGCCGCTCCGCGGCACGTGGGATCTTCCCTGACTGGGGCACGAACCCGCGTCCCCTGCATCTGCAGGTGGACTCTCAACCACTGCGCCACCAGGGAAGCCCACCAATCCCAATATTTATTTTGATAGCTATGAGGAAACTGTACGAATGCAGGTTTTGTTGACAATAACTGTCACTTGCTTTCAGTGGGTGTACACAGAAGGCTCACAGAATTCCTCCAGCTAAGCACTGAGCTCTGCTGCTTGGCTGCCTTTGCAAGAAACGGCACCAAGAAAATGAGGTGTTTGCAGTTAATTAATGCCCTGATTCCTAATGGGAAACACTTAAGTCAGTGGCACTGGAGAACACTCCACCTCCCCTCCAATTCCAGCTTTGTGCCTTCTCAGCCCCCAAACTCATCTCCATGGCAACCCAAGAACCTTTGTTAAAACTGGGCTCAAATGGCATCTGTGAGATGCCAGGTCCAGTCAGCCTCGGCACAGTGATAGGCCCCGCTCTGTCCTGCCCCACACCTGGCCTACAGCTCACGTTCTGCCCTTGGGGGCCTGCAGTGAGATGTGGAGGCGTGTTCTCACTCCAGCCCCTCTCCATGACCTTGGCCCAGGAAGTTCCACAACAGGGCTGCTTCAGATCTAGAAACGAGATGGGTGTACAGGTCTTCTGTTTCTTCCACTCTTAAGATTCAAGGCTGTCTTATCAGGCAGGTGAGGGTCAGCATCCCAGAGGCATGATGATGATGGAGTTAGTGTTGCTTTGTCCTGCCAGAATTTCAGGCTGACCTTGGCTGGCTGTGGTCTGTTGGGACCAGAGGAAGGTGACCTCTCTGGTCTCTTTTTCACCATCCGGTGAGTAGGCATTCCTTCCTGGATGGTTGGTGTGAGCGTCTATCTTGCCTTTTCCCTGGAATAGCAGGGGATGTTAGGAAAAACACTGAAGCCTTAGTTCCACCCAAAAAAGTCTGCTTTCACCTGGCAGGGCCCACTCACCCACCAGGCGCAGCTGGCATGGTGCCTGGGGCCCACAGAGTGTTTGTATTTTGTCTGAAATCAGAAGAGAAAGCTTTTAGATGAAAGGTTTTAATATGCAACATGAAGATATTTGTCTTTCTACCAACACAGTCATAAAATAAGATTTTCAGTGCTTTCTACAGAGGAGGGGCCCACAAAGATCATAACATGGCCCTGGCAGGGGTCCCCTATGGCATCAGGAGTTTAAAAGTCTTCCCAGGTGATTCTGTGCAGCCAGGGTGGAAAACCAATGGCTTTAAGGGAACCTGAGTGCCCTCTACTGTTAAATATCCCCACCTGGCCTCCCCGACGCCTGGCCAGATATTTCAGTTTTAGAGAAATTGAAATTGATCAAAGGTTTTCAGTTCAACGGAAAATTTGTTTCTAGGAGTCTTCATTCAAATACTTTGCAGTTACCGGAGACAAGCCATGGAAAGGTACATTTTGGTGTGTGACAAGAGGAAGGAGAGATTCTAGTGGTGGCACCACAGCAGGGAGTGTCTCTGGGTACCTGGGGGTCTGGGTGGGCTGGGAAGGGGGTCTGCTGACAGGAGGGATCCCAGGGGCCATCTGGACAGCCAGTGCCCCCCGTGGACTGTTTACCAGGTTATCACGACAGGTGCAGCTCCAGGAAACCGTCACCAATGCTGGGGCCGCCCACCGTGGCCAGCCGTGTCCTGCAGCCTTGGGAACTTTGATAATTTCCAACCCTGAATCCCAGCCAAAAAGAAAGCTACTATCAAATTGTGTTTGGGGAAAAATGGAAGCGTTTTCTCAGTCTCTGCCAGCTTTCAGGGCTGCCTTTGAGAATTGCCATTATTTCCACAATCATACAGTGAGGCAGAGCTTCCTTACCTGACATGCGCAGGTAGGTGACAGGTGCCTTCTGTCCTCCCTTTGGGAACAAACTCTCTGACTGCGTCCCAGGCTCCATCCAGAGCACAGGACCACAGCACCACCTGTCGGCTTCCTGAGGACAACTCTGTGATTCCCTCAGGTGTCCGGAGGTGTAGGCACTGACTGCTGCCCCCAGTACAAGAGAAAGAGAAGACAGGGAGGTGCTCTTTAGCCTAGGCCAGCAATCTTGGTCCTCCCTCCTGGAAAGGTGAGGTGGTTTGACTGCATTTGCCAGCATGGAAACTGTTACAGCAGAGTGGAGAGAAAAACAATTTTTTTTCAAATTTAGAGAACTAACATTGAACACTAAGAGATCAGTACAAAGCGTGATATTATTCCCAATCTATCGAGAGGGGAATACATCGCGGTCTGTTAGAAGGAACCAAATGTAGGATTTTAGCCTGGAGAGACGTTACCTCCGCAGTCTCTAAAACATTGCTGTCCATCTGATTTAGGGCACAATTCTTACAGTTAAAGATGTCTGAGCACATCGCCCCATTACATGTGTGTGCGTGTCCTTCTACACTAATGTCTCCTGCACACCGTAAAACCTACCAAACAAATGAAAAATCGATAGATATAACTCGATGTTCTGATGTTCTTTTCCACGGCCCAGTGGGGTGTCTGGCATGCTTCCCAGGGTGTACCCCTCACATGGAAGCCACAGTCCAGACAAGGAGGCACTGAGTGTGGCCAGTTGTTTAATCAAGTATCTACTTAATAAAATCAGAACAGAAACTCAGGACGCTAAATCTCCATTAAGCTTCCTGGTCGGTAACCATATATCGATGTGCCAGGAGGGTAGTGCACGTTAATCCTACAAGGCTCTGCAACTGGAACCTTCCCAGACCTCACCCCAGGGGTGTCTTCTTTTGGCTGGTCCTGATTTGTATATCCCTTATAATAAACTGTAATCAGAGGTATAGTGCTTTCCTGAATTCTGTGAGTCGTTCCAGGGAATTATTGAACCTGAGAGGGTTGTGAGCATCCTCTGGATTTGCAGCCTGGTGGTCAGCAGTGTGGGTGCCTTGGGAACCCTGGGACTTGTGGCTGGTTCCTGAAGTGAGGGGAGTCTTCTTTGGGACCAAGTCCTTAAATCGGGAAGTGTGTGCTAACTTTGCCTGGCTAGCGTCAGAACTGCATTGTGGTATTGCACGCCTTCTAAACTTGGCTGTGTCCATCAGACTTCCCTTAGGGAGGTATATATAGCTATTTTAAAAAAATAAGCATGTGTAACCTGTTTTTAAATATGTATATAAGCTATTTTTTAAATGGAATATTTGAAAGAAAAAGGTGCTAATAGTAAATTTATCAGTGAATCCCAGGTTTCTGAAATGAAGGGCTATAGAAATTCAGCCAGTGTAACATTATACCTAAAGATGTGGACAGACCGAAATTAATAATACATGATTATATATGCCTACTGGGATATTAAAAATTCTAGCTAATTTAGAAGTCTAGTAAGTTGGTTTGTGCTTAATTAAAATTTTACAGCGTTGGAATCCCTAAGCCAAAATGATTTTTTTTCCAGTTTATGTGCCTATTTATTTACTTGCTTTTATATCATTTCAACCTATTTAAATAAAAAAAAATTCAAGAAGTTATCAAGGTTAAATGAGGTTTAAAAATCACAGCAAAAAAAAGGATGAATTAGTCATGATCTGTGATAAGATGTTATCCTTGGAGATTTGGAAATTCTTCACTCTGTATTATTAGTGCCATAGTCTTTTAGTGTTTGGTTTGATTTTCCCAGACTTGACAGGGCAGGGGACCCGTACAGGAAAAGTTGGTCTAAGGACAGGCAGGAGCCTCCCTGTTAGCCAGGGAGAGCCTGGGCCCAGCAGGCGGCATGGCATTCTCAAGGGTCCATGGCTCGCAGTCGGTTGACCCTTCCTCCCTGGCAGGGAAGACGTAGGAGGAATTCAGTCTCAGGGTACCTAGTTCCTTGTGACTTACGGTGTTGCCAGACCAAATCCCAAGCCCATAATTCATCTGTCCCTGTTAGCCAAGATCAGTTTCACATGGAAAGGGCCCAGATGACTGAATTACCGAGCATTATCTGACCCACATGGTATACGGCAGAGTTATTTCTGCAGTGTGGATTTGCTCTTGCCTTTTAGTCATATGGCAAAGAAGAAAAGGGACCTCTTCAAAGGACCAGGAAAAAGCCTTTTTAGCTTGGTAAATAATTTGTCAATGAAACCACAGGTGGGAAAGATACATTTTGCCTTGCGAAATTGAGAATGTGTGTGCATAGGGGCTTTGAACTCTCCAGGAGACTGAAGGATTTAGGTGAAAACGCCTGCTTTCATAAATAGCTCTCTACCCACCCAAGGAGCCCATCGTGGCAAAGCCCTTGGGAAAGAATACTTTTCTCAAATTCGGTGGTTTATTTGTTCAGAGAAATACTGATTCAAGGTTGTATTTTTGTAAACGTAATACTGTAAACTATTCACTTCATTTGTTAAGACAGTTGTTTTTGTTTTTGTTTTTTTTTGAGGGTCTCCTCTGTGCTGGGCGCAGGAGCTGTAAGGGTGAATAGCATCATTGTGTCTCCAGGCCTTTGTGCTGTAACGTGGGGCGGGGTCACTGGTGAAGCACAAGCACCAAGGGCGCCGGGGTCCTGAGAGAAACCGGGCGCCGGGGAGCCGCCTCTGCAGCCCGAGCGGGGAGTCAGGAAGGAAGTTCTGACATGTAAGTGGGGCCTGGTGGGGAGAAAGGGTTGGAAAGCGGGAGGACCCTTCAGGCGGAGTTCAAGGAACCTCTCACAGCTTAGAGGAGCAGCCTCCCAGAGCGACAGGGCCATGGCGAGCCGGGATCCGACACCTCGCGACAGCTTTGGCTGCCCCGCGGTGGAGCATTCCACGGAGAGCTCAGAACTCCAGCGGCCCCAGAGGCATCAGCGCATGCGTTCTGGGGTGGGTGTGTCTCCCCCTCCCTTCCGGCAGCCTCTCCCCGCTTTCCCTCGCCCTGCCCCTTCTCCTGAGAGGCACCTTGGGTGCCTGCGCTGCCAGCTCACCTGCGGACTCCGCACCTACACCCTCACTGCTCGGCTGGGTCTGCCCACCCGCCTCCATAAGAAACTTGGGGGCCGTGTCTTTGTATCTCTTTCAAAAACAAGTCCTCAGGAGTTGTGAGCTGTCACCTGAGAAACCAATCAACTAATTCACACTACAATAGTAAAAACCATGTGACTTTGATATATTACCTATCTTTCGAGCATTTACGTTTACACAGTAGGAAAATTGTTGGAACTAGAAGTTGAATCTCTAGGGATGACATTTCAAGCAAATGTGGCAAGCATGCCCTCGACTCCAAGTGAAACTGGAAAGGTAAAGATCACGTCTGTCTATTTATCCTGGATGCATCCCAGAAGGGTTTTACAAAATCTTTTTGTTTTTTAAATTGCTGGCACAATCCTTTGGGTTTTACAATCTACTTTCTTTTACCAGAAATAGATAGTCTCTGGCTGATAGTGGTAGCTGAACCAAAAGCTACATTGCCTGTGCCCATTTTACAGAAAGTGCTGTGTGCGTCTCAGTACAGGAACACACAAAGAAGGCTAAAGAGAGACAGCCCTTCCTAAAGAAGCTTGTGGTTGAATGAGGGGAAGGCATGTGTGCAGGAGTTTTTGTTGAAGACCTAGCTGGGGCTCCTGGAGATGAGAAGGGAGGGGATCAAGTTACCAGGGAACAGATCAGAGGGAACCATCTTCCAGACTGAGAAGGAAAGAGCAACTGGTGGAGGCAAGGCCTGTGATTTGGTCCCAGCCTGTTGGCATGTCTGTGAGCGGATGTACTTTCAGTGGCTGGTGAGTGCGGGACAGGCTGGCCCATTTATGACATAGATCAGCGGCCTGCTGAGAAGAATGGGAACCCTTACCAGCTGATGGAAATTTATGGTCAATGCAATCAGGAAAATACATAAAGCAACACCACGCTGAAATACTCCCTGGGGGCTTGAAACAAGTCTCCTGCACCTGGACACAAAGGTCTAGCTTATTACAAGTTCCCTCTGGTATGTGCATCCCAGCACCTGGAAACCTCGGTTTCATGAAGTTTGTACGGTTAACTTCAGAGGTCGGGAGGATTCTGAAATGTCTTCCCAGTCGGTGGACAGACGGAGACAGAATATAGCACAAGGAAAGCATGCAATTTGTTCCGTTTTCAATTCTCTATTGTGAAACTTGTCAGTGTTGAACTTGGCTGCCTGACATGTGCTAAGCCAGGCTCCGGGCTCTGTGAAGGATAAGTGTGTCTGTCTGCATCACCCAGCGCAGTGGTGGACACCCTGGAGGCTCAGTATTTAGACCCTGCAACACCAGCTAGCTCACGTGTGAAATACATACTGCATCTGCACGCTTACTGGGCTTTTCTAACCATTCAGTGGGTTTTAGTATATTCGAAGAGTTGTACAACCATTATCACAGTCAGTTTTAGAATATTTTCATCACCCCCAAAGGAAACTGCAGCGGCACTAGGAATCACTCCCCATTTCACCCCGGTTCTCCCGCCCCAGCCTGAGGCATTACTAGCTGCTCTGTCTCTGGGTTTGTCTGTTCTGGACATTTCATACAATGAAATAACACCATATGTGGTCTTTTGTAACTGGCTTCTTTCACTGAGCATAATGTTTTCAAATTTCACCCACGCTGTAGTGTGTGTCAATGCTTCACTTCTTTTTATTGCTGAATAACATTCCACTTTGTGGATGTACTTAACGATTCATCAGTTTTGGTTGTTTCCACTGTTTGTTATTGATTAATGTTGCTATGAATATTCATGTACACGTTTTATGTGGATGTATGTTTTCATTTCTTTTGGGTACATTTGAGGGTGGGAACAATTTGCGTGTAGAATTGCTGGGCCATGTAGTAATTCCATGTTTAATCTTTTGAGGAACTACCAGACTATTCCAAAGTGGCTGCACCATTTTACATTCTCATCGACTGTGTATGAGGGTTCCTATCTCCCCACATCCTTCTCAACGCTTGTTAGAATTGTCTTTTTCATTGTGCCAGCCTAACAGGTGTAAAGTGGTAACTCCATATGATTTTGATTTGAGTTTCCCTGAGGGCAAATGGTGTTGAGTGTCTTTTCTTGTGCTTATTGGCCATTTCTGTATCTTCTTTGGAGAAATGTTTATTAAGATCTTTTGTCAATTTTTAAAGTTGGGTTAATTTTTTTCTATTTTCTATTTTTCTCCTGTTTCTGTGTCTTGTCTTTTCACTTTTTTGATGGTATTCATTGAAGCAGAAATTTTTTTAAATTTGAGAAAGCCCAATTTATCTCTTTTTCCTTCTGTCACTCATTTTTTTTGTGTCATATCTAAGAAAGCTTTGCCTAACACAAGATCGTGGATATCTGCTCCTGTATTTTCTTCTAAAAGATTTACAGTTTTAGCTTTTATATTTATATTAATGATTCATTCTGTGTCAGTTTTTGTGTATGAAATGAGGAAGGGGCACAATTCCATTTGTTTGAGTGTCAATATCCAGTTGTCTCTGTATCATTTGTTGAAAATACTGTGCTTTCCCCATCAAATTGTCTTGGCACCTTTGTTGAAAATCAACTGATTATAAGTTGATTATAACTGATTATAAATGTACTGGCTTATTTTTGGACTCCAAATTCTATTCCATTGCTCCAAATGTCTGCCAGTACCACACGGTATTGACTACTATAGTTTTGTAATAAGTTTCATAACTGTTAAGAATCTTCCAACTTCTTTCTTCTTTCTCAATATTGTTTTAGTTATATAGGGCCTCTCGAATTTTCATACGAATTTTAGGATAAGCTTGCCAATTTCTACAAATAAGACCGCTAGGATTTTGATAGAGACTGCACTGAATCTGTAAATCAACATGGGGAGTATTGCTATCTTAATATTATATCTTCTAGTCCGTGAACATGGGATCATTCCATTTACTTAGATCTTATTTAATTTTTTCAATAATGTTTTGTAGTTTGCAGTGTATAAGTGTTGCCCCCTTAATCTAAATTTATTCCTACTTTTTGATGCTATTGAAGACGGAATTATTTTCTTGTATCGTTCAACCTTCTGAATTATTAGTTCTAATAGTTTATTAGTCATATACATCAACATTTCTGTATACAAGATCACATCATATGAAAATAGAGATTGTTTTACTTCTTTCTTTCCAATCTGAGTAACTTTTATTTCTTCTTCTTGGTAAATTGCCTTGGATTGAAATTCTAGTACAATGCTGATTAGAAGTGGTGAGAGTGAAACATCCCTTGCCCAGTTCCCAGTCTTAGGGAACAAGTGTGCCTTTCACCTTTAAGTATGATGTTAGCTGTGGCTTTTTGTAGATACTCTGTATTAGGTCAAAGACATTCCTTTCTATTCTGATTTGATGAGAGTTTTTAATCATAAATGAATGTAGGATTTTGTCAAATGTTTTCTCTTCTGCAACTATTATGTTCTTTATTAATATGGTGTCTTACATTAATTGATTTTCAAATGTTATACTAATCTTGCGTTCCTGGGATAAATGCCACTTGGTCATAGTGTATCATCTTTTTCATGTTGCAGGATTCAGTTTGCTAAGTTTTTAGAAGAATTTGGCATCTGTATCCGTAAGGAATAGTATCTTGTGGTTTGTCCTATCATTGTCTGCCTTTGGTACCAAGTAATACTGGCATCATTAAGTGAGTTAGGAAATGTTCCATTATTCTCTATTTTTGAAAGAGTTTGTGTAGGATTTGGTATTATTTCTTTCTTAAATGTTTGATAGAGTTCACTAGTGGAGCCACCTGGATCAGGGATTTTCTTTATGGGAAGATTTTAAATGACTAATTCAATTCATTTTACTTGATAGAAGTCTAATTCACTTTAAAACTTTTTTCTTTAGTCAGTTTTTGTAATTTGTATCCTTCAAGGAATTTTTCCTTTTCCTCAAAGTTGTCTAAAATGTTAGCATAAAATTGTTCATAATAATCTAATTCTTTTAATTACTGTAAAGTCTGTAATGATGTCTCCTCTATCATTCTTGATTTTGTCAGTTTGTGTCTTTTTTCCTGTTCACTATAGCTCATGGGTTAGCCATGGCACATGGGCCAAATCTGGCCTATAGCCTGTTTTTGTATAACTCAGGAATAAAGAATGGTTTTTACATTGTTAAGGAGTTGTAAAACAGCAAAAATGAAGAATATGCGACAGAGACCATACATAATCTGCAGAGCTTTTAATATTTACCTATTGAACCTTTAGTAAAAGTCTTCCAACCTCTGGTTGATCCCATTTTCAATCTTTACAAAGAACTCACTTTTAGTTTCATCGATTTTCTCTGTTCTTTCTCTGCTTTCTATTTCATTGAATTCTGCTTTGATATTTCCTCCATTCTACTTATTTTACGATTGATTTTTCTCTTCTGTCTTCTTGAATTCAAAGCTTAGCTTATTGATTTTAAATTTTACTTCTTTGTGAATATAGGCATTTAAGTGTAAAACGTTAACCAATAAAAGTCGATACATTGCATTTTCATTTTTTTCAGTTCAAGAAATTTTCTAATATCCCTGGTAATTTACTCTGGCCCATGAATTACTTAAAATATGTTGTTTAGCTTTCTAATATTTGTGGCTTAGGTTACAGAAGTTCCCTTCTATTGCTGGTTTGGTGAGTTTTTTTCTATTATTGATTTCTAATTTAATTTTCTTTTAGTTGGAGAACATACTTTGTATGATTTCAGTCCTTTTTCCTTGAGACTTCTTTGTGATTTACCATATGGTCTATCCTGTAGAATGTTTCATGTGCGTTTGAGATGATGGCGTATTCTTCTGTTGTTTAGTGGAGTATTATAGACATGCCAGTAGAGAATATGTATAAATTAGGTCAGTTTGATTTACAGGGTGGTCAAGTCTTCTATATCCTTACTGCTTTTTCCATTTAGCTGTTCTATCAATCACTGAGAGAAGAATATTGGAATCTCCAACTATAAATGTTGAATTGATTTCTTTTTTCAATTCAAATTTTGTTTCATATAACTTCAGGCTCTTAGGTGCACATACATTTATCACTGCTATTTCTTCTTGATGTATTGACTCTATCATTACGAAATGTTCCTCTTTGTCTCTAGTAATATTACTTTTCTTGATTCAATTTTGTCTGATATTAATATAGCCTCCCCAGCTCTCTTATGGTTAATGTTTCCTTGTGTACCTTTATCTGTCCTTTTATTTCAGTCGAATTGAGTGTTTAAGTATAAAATATGTCTCTTGAAGACAACCTATCATTGAGTCTTCCATTTTTTATCCATTCTCATAATCTGTCTCCTGACTAGACTGTTTTGTCCATGGCCATTGAATGTTTTAATGATGAAGCTGGGCTTGTACCTGCTGTTTTGTCATTTACCTTCTATATATCTCATGTTAGTTGTTCTCCTCTGCTTATCTTTTTTTTTAACATCTTTATTGGAGTATAATTGCTTCACAAGGGTGTGTTAGTTGCTGCTTTATAACAAAGTGAATCAGTTATACATATACATATGTCCCCATATCTCCTCCCTCTTGCGTCTCCCTCCCACCCTCCCTATCCCACCCCTCTAGCTGGTCACAAAGCCCCGAGCTGATCTCCCTGTGCTATGTGGCTGCTTCCCACTAGCTACCTATTTTACGTTTGGTAGTGTATATATGTCCATGCCACTCTCTCACTTTGTCACAGCTTACCCTTCCCCCTCCCCATATCCTCAAGTCCATCCTCTAGTTGGTCTGTGTCTTTACTACTGTCTTACCCCTAGGTTCTTCATGACATTTTTTTTTTTCTTAAATTCCATATATATGTGTTAGCATACGGTATTTGTCTTTCTCTTTCTGACTTACTTCACTCTGTATGACAGACTCTGGGTCCATCCACCTCATTACAAATAGCTCAATTTCATTTCTTTTTATGATTGAGTAATATTCCATTGTATATATGTACCACATCTTCTTTATCCATTCATCTGTTGATGGGCACTTAGGTTGCTTCCATGTCCTGACTATTGTAAATAGAGCTGCAATGAACATTTTGGTACATGACTCTTTTTGAATTATGGTTTTCTCACGGTATATGCACAGTAGTGGGATTGCTGGGTCATATGGTAGTTCTATTTTTAGTTTTCTAAGGAACCTCCATACTGTTCTCCATAGTGGCTGTATCAAATTACATTCCCACCAACAGTGCAAGAGGGTTCCCTTTTCTCCACACCCTCTCCAGCATTTATTGTTTGTAGATTTTTTGATGATGGTCATTCTGACCGATGTGAGATGATATCTCATTGTAGTTTTGATTTGCATTTCTCTAATGATTAATGATGTTGAGCATTCTTTCATGTGTTTGTTGGCAGTCTGTATATCTTCTTTGGAGAAATGTCTGTTTAGGTCTTCTGCCCTCTGCTTATCTTTTGATATAAAAATTTTATGTCAGAATAGTTTCAGATTTACAGAAAAGTTACAAAGATAGTACAAAGCGTCTGTTCCCTTTTACTTTCTTTTTTTTGTGTTAAACAAATATTTTTAGGCTTACCATTTTATTTTTAGCTTTATTTTTGGTTATTTATTCTTAGTGGTTCTTGGAATGGCAGTATGCATTTTCAAGGTATCACAGTATTCTTCAGGTGACTACTGATTTAATTCCAGTGAAATATAGTAACTGCGCTCCAGAATAACTTCATTCTCCCTGCCCCCACTTCTTTTCGGCTATTATCATCATATGTATTGTATCTATGTATGTTATAAACTCAACAATACAATGTTACAATTACTGCTTTAAACAGTCTTACATTTATTAAAGAAATTAAGAAATAAAGTCTTATATTTGCCCACGTATTTACCATTACTGGTGTTCTCTGTGCATTCCTATAAGTCAATTTCCTTTTATCCTGAAGGACTTTTTAAAAATATTCTTGTAGATCAGGGCTCAGCTTTTGTTTATTTGGGAGTGTCTTACTTTCACCTTTGTTTGTGAAGAAGAATTTCACTGCTTATAGAATCCTTGGTCCGCAGCTGACTTCTGGCACTTTGGATACAATTCCATGGCCTCTTCTGGCTTTTGCACTGTTTCTGAAGGCAGATGTTAATCTTATCAATGGTTCATTATATGTTGTTTTCTTTGGCTGTTTTCAAAATTTCTCGTATTCTTTTGCTTACGACTGTATGTAGGTCTAGCTGGGGATCTCTTTGTGTTTTTCCTATTTGAGGGTTGCTGAGCAACTTGAGTCTACGGATTAATGGTTTTGATTAAGTTGTGAAGTTTTCAGCAATTATTTTTTCTCCCTCTTCTCTCCTAGTACACTTGATTTTGTCTTATATATTGCTAAGACTGTTCTTTTTTTCCTTTCAGTATTTTTTCTCTCTCTTCTTCAGATTGGATAGTTTCTATTGCTCAATCTTTGAATTCACTGATTCACCTTTCTGCCATCTGCAACCTGCTGCTAAGCCCAGCTGGTAATTTTTTTTTCATTTTTTAATTATTTACAACTTTATAATCAATTTTTAATTTTGTTAATGATTTCTATTTCACTGTTGAGGTTGTCTATTTGTTATTTGTTGAGTCATTGTTATATTTTCTTTTAATCTTTTGAACATATTTATAACAGGTGCTTTGAAGTCTTTGTCTCCTAAATCCAAAATATGGGCCCGTTCAGTCTGTTTATATTGCCTTTTTCTTTTCCCCTGAGTATGAGTCATACTTTCCTATTTTCTTTTCAGTCTAGTAAAATTGTAAACTGAAACTGGACATTTTAGATCATGTATTATAGCAATTCTAGATTCTGTTCGATTTTTCTTTAGATTGTGATTATTGTTTATCATTGCCTGGACTTAAACCCTGGCATCTGTCACCCCTGTGGTATACAGGAGACGTCTCTACTAACTGTTTGTTCTTATATTTTTTTGCCTGCCTTTCCTGTGCTGCTCCTGTGTCTACATAGCTCTGTAGTCACCAGTGCTTCAGGCCTCGAGTCTGTAAGGCTCACACCCTCTCTGAGGGACCCACGTGTGGGTTGGAGAATGCTTTGTAAGTTGCAACTCTACCTCCGGTTTCACTTTTTGTCAGGCTCCCTTGGGTCTTTTCCCCGCTGAATAGTTTTCCAGTCACTCAGGGATGTGGAGCGGGCTCATCTCAGTCCTTGTATAGCTCTCTCATTTCTGCAATTTCTTTGTTAAATTTCTCATGGGTCTGCTGCTTGCCCTAATTGGGTCTCCAATCTCAGGCTGTTAAAGCTGCAGGCTTTCCCTGGCTAAGAAACCAGAGCTGGAGAGTAGTCCAAGTGGTAAAAATAGATGTGATTCAGGAACTAGCGCAACGGGGGCAAAGAGCCCTCAGTATAGAACTGGGCTCCGTTCCAAACACAGCAAGGACAAGAGGAGATTTATGACCAAGGGGCAGGTGACGCAGCTCGGTGGCTGGAAAATTACTAAGAGGAGACATCAAGGGTGGGGGAGGCTTTTGCTAAACGGCCTTAACACAGTTCTTTCTGAGGGCAGGCCAGCGTGGTCAGGTATCACCCGAGAGATGGTAGCAAATAGGAACTTGATCAGATGTTGAGGGTGATCAGAAATGGGAGGCGGGGGGTTCGTGCTAACCTGACCTCGAAGGATTCTGGCTAAAATAGGGCTGTGCAGGCCTGGGGACAAGACCCAAGGCTGAGACCTAGTCACGAGAAGAGCTTGGGGGCGCTGCCTGCAGTTTGGACGTGGACGGTCTCCGCCGCCCTCCTGCATCCCCCACTGAGCAATCACAGGGGCTTCTCCCCCAGCTCCCCCAGCCCCCAAGAGTGTACCTTCTGACAACAGAGCTGCTGTTCTGAGAATCTGAGAGCAGCCCTGGGCAGCAAGGCCACAGACTGCTACTCCGAAGCCTAGCACTTTTTCCAAGGATGCTTCTAAGTTTGTTGTCTGCCTTTGGTTTCCGGTACCCTGAAATGGATACTTCAGACAATTCTGTCCGGTTTTACACGTGTTTTTCCAGAGAGGAACTGTGGACATCTTTGTGCCCCCATCAGAGTGTTTTGTGAATAACCGAGCGTGCAAGGCAGAATTCAGTGCTCTTCAACCTCTGTGGCAGTGGAACCCCCTCTTTTTTTTTCCAGAGCACCCTGAAATATATATTTCACATTATATATTCTGTTGTTATAGATAATTATATCATATATATATATATATATATATATAACTTGTCAAGGTCTCAGACCTTCTCACCAAAAGGCATTTACTTCTCCTCACAATGGTTCAAGAGACTGACATGGAAGAGCTGCTACCCCAAGTCTGCTTCCACATCCTTCCTGATGATAACACAGAAAAGTACGCCTCTCAGCATCTTGTAGTTGGGTGGGCCACAGATTTATACACAGAGTGGATGGTGGTGCATAACTCACTTCCCAGCGCACAGCAGTGAAAAGCCCACGTGCTGCTCCTCAACCTCGTCTCCCTGTCAGTGGCACGACAGGCAGGAGGACCCTGTGTGGAGATGGCAGGGCTGTGAGTCCGACAGAGTCTTGATGCCTAAGCCTCACCTGCCTTCGGACAGTACAAGACTTTGGATGAGCAAGAAATTAGCTCTGAAGTGCTAAGCCACGGAGATGTAGCGCTGTTTGTTTCCGCATCATGAACCTAGCCTAGGCTGGCTTAGGGTTATAGGAAGGGCAACAGTGAAATTATCTTCTGAAGCAGCTGAAAGGTCTGAGGAAAGAAAATGCTATTAGCAGTAAAGCTACACTCTCGAAAATGAGTGACTGGCAAACCCGTGTCATTTGATCTAGCTCCTTGGCCGGGGAGGTAATGCTCACAGTCCACTTCCCTGCAGTTGTTAAGGTCTGATCTTTTAAGTGGAAAACAGCGTCTTGGACCTAATCTAAAGGACAGATATAATGTCAGTTAACTAGACCCATCTAGCCAGAACCTTCACGTGTAAAAATGTTTTCAACCCACGAGGTGAAAACAAGAGTCTTTTGATTTGAATCTTCAGTTAACCAGCAGACTTAAACTGTGAGCCTTTTCATTGTTTGAGGTTTTACCTTATATGCAATGATTTTAACAATACGTAAACACTGTGGAGGAAGAAAGTAGATGGTGTGCTTCATAATAGAAAAAGAACAAACAAAATTAGTAAAATTGCTTTCAGCAGGGAAATACTTAAAGCTTCCATGTCTAGGAAAAACACTAGCTAAATTACATCTTGCGGATTACGTTTTATCTTTAAACACTGACTCTCAGCCTTAAAGATCCAGTTTCCTCTGGCTTGTGTACCACCACCCGCCTCGCCCACCCTCGCCTCCACTGCTCGCACCGGAAAGGAGATTGCGGCGCCTGTGTGCTCCATCACTGGCTTCATGATTGGAGAGCCTGCTGGTTTCAGGTTGGAGGAAACGGAAAGGCAGCTGCAGCTCATGGAAAACAGTGTGAGCCCGTGCGGTGAGGATCACAGACATACCATGAAAGTGAAATTGTCACCCTCTCCTGCTCTCCCTTTATTAACTGTGACGTGTGCATGAAAATTAAATCCTGCTTGCCTGGGGGCTCACCGGCTCCTGCAGCTTCTGCCTTACCTACAGGCTTCATCCTCTGGTGGTGACGTGATAATCAGGTCTCCAGCAAGCAATTACGATGTCACAAAGAGGCAGTTATCACTTCAGGTGAGAAAATAAATGGCCCACACAGAAGATCACTTGAAATCTTCAGTATTATCTTGATGCAATTTTTCCTCATAAAGACTTCATAGGAGAAAATGTAAACCTAGAAAACGAACCCACAAAGCAATGGTAAAAGTGTGCATTCTAGGCTCTGAGCCAAATATTAGTGTGGGTCCCTTAAATCCTTCTTGAACAACCCTCGGGCTAGCTTCCCTTCTCCTCTGATGTCTGCTGCAAGGGATGGTTTACTAACCCCGTGGAGATCCATCCGACCTTAATACTCCTCCTCTTTAAAGCAAAGTGAACACAAGTTCTCCAAAGGGAATAATGTCATGGAATGATACGATTAATTAGGAAGAAATTTCATTGCACAAAAATTAGACCATGCATATTAAGAAAAGGAAGGCAATAAAAACCATCTAGGGTCCCACTTGCCCAGTGAAAACTCCACTATTTTGGTTCCAGTCCTTTTTCCTTCAGTTGGGGGAGGGGCAGGGGTGGGGGCGGGCAGTGACTGCATGTGTGGTTTGTTTTGCAGGAATTAAATCGCAAAGTACACGCTGGCTTGCAATTGGCTCTTTCGTTTGAGCACGTGTGAACGCCTTTGTAGTGCAGCCTTACATTTAAGTAAGGGAAACCGAGTCTGATTCTAGGAAGTAGACAAATCAGTGTCCAGTGTGGCTAAAGAGACAACGTTTGATTCTGGCCAACCAGAGAGTTACGTGTACTCGGTGGTCACTCGGCTGATGACGGGGCCCTTGATCAGGACCGTGTCCAACAGTGACCACCCATCAAGTGAGACAGACCGACGTAATGAGAGCCTTGCAGGCCGAGGGCATCTAGAATGTGGTGTGGCTTAGACCACTGAGGCCCAAGTAAGTCTGTTCACCACATCCACGAGCCTGATCCTTCAAGACATGATCACGATGTTTTAATCGTCAACACAAACATAAGATGATTTTGAATTTTCCAATCACCCCCTGCCTCAAATGTGTGATATCAAATCTCTTTCTCCATCTGGGTCACACCTCTTAAGAAAAGTCACTTTCTGTTATAAACATTTAGTTTAGTCTTCAGGGAACACTTCGCTCCTTTTTTTTTTTAATTAGAGTATAATTGCTTTACACTGCTGTGCTTGCTTCTGCTGTACAATGAAGTGACTCAGCCATACGCATACCTATATCCCCCTCCCGCTTGGACCTCCCTCCCCACCCCCATCCCGCCCATCTAGGTCATCACAGAGCACCGAGCTGAGCTCCCTGTGCTTTACAGCATGTTCCCACTGGCTATGTATTTTACGCATGGTAGTGTATATATGTCAATCCTAATCTCCCAATTCATCCCACCCTCCCCTTCCCCACCGTGTCCACATGTCCATTCTCTACATCTGTGTTTCTATTCCTGCCCTGCAAATGGGTTCACATGTATCATTTTTCTAGATTCCACATATATGCGTTAATATACAATATTTGTTTTTCTCTTTCTGGCTTACTTCACTCTGTATGACAGACTCTAGGTCCGTCCACATCTCTGCAAATGACCCAGTTTTGTTCCTTTTTATGGCTGAGTAATATTCCATTGTATATATGTACCACATCTTCTTTATTCATTCATCTGTCATTGGACATTCGGGTTGTTTCCTGCCTATTGTAAATAGTGCTGCAATGAACACTGGGGTACATGTGTCCTTTTGAATTATGGTTTTCTCTGGATATATGTCCAGCAGCGGGATTGCTGGGTTACATGGTAGCTCTATTTTTAGTTTTTTAAGGAACCTCCATACCGTTCTCCATAGTGGCTGTATCAAATTACATTCCCACCAGCAGTGCAAGAGGGTTCCCTTTTCTCCACACCCTCTCCAGCATTTACTGTTTGTAGATTTTTTGATGATAGCCATTCTGACTGGTGTGAGGTGATACCTCGTTGTAGTTTTGATTTGCATTTCTCTAATGATTAGTGATGTTCAGCATCCTTTCATGTGTTTGTTGGCCATCTGTATGTCTGCTTTGGTGAAATGTCTATTTAGGTCTTCAGCCCATTTTTTAATTGGGCTGTTTGTTTTTTTGATATGGAGCTCCATGAGCTGTTTGTATATTTTGGAGGTTAATCCTTTGTCTGTTGCTTCATTTGCAAATATTTTCTCCCATTCTGAGGGTTATCTCTTCTTCTTGTTTACGGTTTCCTTTGCTGTGCAAAAGCTTTTAAGTTTCATTAGGTCCCATTTGTTTATTGTTGTTTTTATTTTCATTACTTTAGGAGGTGGGTCAAAAAAGATCTTGCTGTGGTTTATGTCAGTGTTTTTCCTATGTTTTCCTCTAAGAGTTTTATAGTGTCCAGTCTTATATTTAGGTCTTTAATCTATTTTGAGTTTATTTTTGAGTATAGTGTTAGGAAGTGTTCTAATTTCATTCTTTTACATGGAGCTGTCCAGTTTTCCTAGCACCACTTGTTGAAGAGGCTGTCTTTTCTCCATTGTATATTCTTGCCTCCTTTATCAAAGATAAGGTGACCATATGTGCGTGGGTTTATCTCTGGGCTTTCTATCCTGTTCCATTGATCTATATTTCTGTTTTTGTGCCAGTACCATACTGTCTTGATTACTGTAGCTTTGTAGTATAGTCTGAAGTTGGGGAGCCTGGTTCCTCCAACTTCATTTTTCTTTCTCAGGATTGCTTTGTCTATTCTGGGTCTTTTGTGTTTCCACACCAGTTGTGAAATTTTTTGTCCTAATTGTATGAAGAATGCCATTGGTAATTTGATAGGGATTGCACTGAACCTGTAGATTGCTTTGGGTAGTAGAGTCATTTTCACAATATTGATTCTTCCAATCCAAGAACATGCTGTATTTCTCCATCTATTATATCTGATTCAAAATGCTCTTCCCCCAGGAATTCCCTGGCGGCCCAGTGGTTAGGACTTGGTGCTTTCACTGCCAGGGCCTGGGTTCGATCCCTGGTCAGGGAAATAAGATCCCAAGTGCCACGAGGTGCAGCAGCCAAATAAAAAACTAAAAATAAAAGACAGAAAACAAGAAGAACTACAATCCTGCAGCCTGTGGAACAAAAACCACATTGACAGAAAGATAGACAAGATGAAAAGGCAGAGGGCTATGTATCAGATGAAGGAACAAGATAAAACCCCAGGAAAACAACTAAGTGAAGTGGAGATAGGCAACCTTCCAGAAAAAGAATTCAGAATAATGATAGCGAAGATGATCCAGGACCTCAGAAGAAGAATGGAGGCAAAGATCGAGAAGATGCAAGGAATGTGTAACAAAGACCTAGAAGAATTAAAGAACACACAACAGAGATGAACAATACAATAAATGAAATGAAAAATACACTAGAAGGAATCAATAGCAGAATAACTGAGGCAGAAGAAAGGATAAGTGACCTGGAAGACAGAATGGTGGAATTCACTGCTGTGGAACAGAATAAAGAAAAAAGAATGAAAAGAAGTGAAGACAGCCTAGGAGACCTCTGGGACAACATTAAATGCAACAACATTCATATTATAGGGGTCCCAGAAGGAGAAGAGAGAGACAAAGGACCAGAGAAAATATTTGAAGAGATAATAGTTGAAAATTTCCCTAACATGGGAAAGGAAATAGCCACCCAAGTCCAGGAAACGCAGAGAATCCCACACAGGATAAACCGAAGGAGAACCACGCTGAGACACACAGGAATCAAATTGGCAAAAATTAAAGACAAAGAAAAATTATTGAAAGCAGCAAGGGAAAAACGACAAATAACATACAAGGGAACTCCCATTAGGTTAACAGCTGATTTCTAAACAAACTCTACAAGCCAGAAGGGAGTGGCATGATATATTTAAAGTGATGAAAGGGAAGAACCTACAACCAAGATCACTCTACCCAGCAAGGATCTCATTCAGATTCAATGGAGAAATCGAAAGCTTTACAGACAAGCAAATGCTAAGAGAATTCAGCACCATGAAACCATCTCTACAACAAATGCTAAAGGAACTTCTCTACACAGGAAACACAAGAGAAGAAAAGGACCTACAAAAAGAAACCCAAAACAATTAAGAAAATGGTCATAGGAACACACATATTGATAATTACCTTAAATGTGAATGGATTAAATGCACCAACCAAAGACCCAGGCTTCCTGAATGGATTCAAAAACAAGACCCATATGTATGCTGTCTACAAGAGACCCACTTCAGATCTAGGGACATATACAGACTGAAAGGGGATGGAAAAAGATATTCCATGCAAATGGAAATGAGAAGAAAGCTGGAGTAGCAATACTCATATCAGTTAACATAGACTTTAAAATAAAGAATGTTACAAGAGACAAGGAAGGAAACTACATAATGATCAAGGGATCAATCCAAGAAGAAGATATAACAATTATAAATATATATGCACCCCACATAGGAGCACCACAATACATAAGGCAACTGCTAACAGCTATAAAAGAGGAAATCGCCAGTAACACAATGATAGGGACTTTAACACCTCACTTACACCAATGGACAGATCATCCAAAATGAAAATAAGTAAGGAAACAGAAGCTTTAAATGACACAATAGACTAGATAGATTTAACTGATATTTATAGGACATTCCATCCAAAGACAGCGGATTACACTTTCTTCTCAAGTGCACACGGAACCTTCTCCAGGATAGATCACACCTTGGGTCACAAATAAAGCCTCAGTAAATACAAGAAAATTGAAATCACATCACGCGTCTTTTCTGACCACAATGCTATGAGCTTAGAAATGAATTACGGGAAAAAAACGTAAAAAAGCACATGGAGGCTAAACAATACGTTACTTAATAACCAAGAGATCACTGAAGAAATCAAAGAGGAAATCAAAAAATACCTAGAGACAAATGACAATGAAAACACGACAATCCAAAACCTATGGGATGCAGCAAAAGCAGTTCTAAGAGGGAAGTTTATAGCAATACAAGCCTACCTCAAGAAACAAGAAACATCTCAAACAATCTAACCTTACACCTAAAGGAGCTAGAGAAATAAGAGCAACCAAAACCCAAAGTTAGCAGAAGGAAAGAAATCATAAAGATCAGAGCAGAAATAAATGAAATAGAAACAAAACAATAGCAAAAATCAATAAAACTAAAAGCTGGTTCTTTGAGAAGATAAAATTGATAAACCATTAGCCAGACTCTTCAAGAAAAAGAGGGAGAGGACTCAATAAAATTAGAAATAAAAAAGAAGTTACAGGGCTTCCCTGGTGGCGCAGTGGTTGAGAGTCCGCCTGCCGATGCAGGGGACACGGGTTCGTGCCCCAGTCGGGGAAGATCCCACATGCCGCGGAGCGGCTGGGCCCGTGAGCCATGGCCGCTGAGCCTGGGCGTCCGGAGCCTGTGCTCCGCAATGGGAGAGGCCACAACAGTGAGAGGCCCGCGTACCGCAAAAAAAAAAAAAAAAAGTTACAACAGACACCACAGAAATACAAAGCATCCTAAGAGACTACTACAAGCAACTCTATGCCAATAAAATGGACAACCTGGAAGAAATGGACAAATTCTTAGAAAGGTATAACCTTCCAAGACTAAACCAGGAAGAAATAGAAAATATTAACAGACCAATCACAAGTAATGAAATTGAAACTGAGATTAAAAATCTTCCAACAAACAAGTCCAGGACCAGATGACTTCACAGGTGAATTCTATCAAACATTTAGAGAAGAGCTAACACCCGTCCTTCTCAAACTCTTCCAAAAAATTGCAGAGGAAGGAACACTCCCAAACTCATTCTATGAGGCCACCATCACCCTGATACCAAAACCAGACAAAGATACTACAAAAAAAGAAAATTACAGACCAATATCACTGATGAATATAGATGCAAAAATCCTCAACAAAATACTAGCAAACAGAATCCAACAACACATTAAAAGGATCATACACCATGATCAAGTCGGGTTTATACCAGGGATGCAAGGATTCTTCAATATACGTAAATCAATCAATGTGATGCACCATATTAACAAATTGAAGAATAAAAACCATGTGATCATCTCAATAGATGCAGAAAAAGCTTTCGACAAAATTCAACACCGATTTATGATAAAAACTCTCCAGACAGTGGGCATAGAGGGAACCTAGCTCAACATAATAAAGGCCATATGTGACAAACCCACAGTAAACATCATTCTCAATGGTGAAAAATTGAAAGCATTTCCTCTACGATAGGAACAAGACAAGGATGTCCACTCTCACCACTATTATTCAACATAGTTTTGGAAGTCCTAGCCATGGCAATCAGAGAAGAAAAGGAAATAAAAGGAATACAAATTGGAAAAAAAGTAAAACTGTCACTGTTTGCAGATGACATGATACTCTACATAGAGAATCCTAAAGATGCCACCAGTAAACTACTAGAGCTAATCAATGAATTTGGTAAAGTTTCAGGATACAAAATTAATGCACAGAAATCTCTTGCATTCCTATACACTAATGATGAAAATATGAAAGAGAAATTAAGGAAACACTCCCATTTACCACTGCAACAAGAAGAATAAAATACCTAGGAATAAACCTACCTAGGGAGACAAAAGACTTGTATGCAGAAAACTATAAGACACTGATGAAAGAAATTAAAGATGATACCAACAGATGGAGAGATATACCATGTTCTTGGATTGGGAGAATCAATATTGTGAAAATGACTATACTACCCAAAGCAATCTACAGATTCAATGCAATCCCTATCAATTTACCAGTGGCGTTTTTTAGGAAACGAGCAAAAAATCTTAAAATTTGTATGGAGACACAAAAGACCCCAAATAGCCAAAGCAGTCTTGAGGGAAAAAAACAGAGCTGGAGGAATCAGACTCCCTGACTTCAGACTATACTACAAAGCTACAGTAATCGAGACAATATGGTACTGGCACAAAAACAGAAACATAGATCAGTGGAACAAGATAGAAAGCCCAGAGATAAACCCACACACCTACGGTCAACTAATCTATCACAAAGGAGGCAAGGATATACAATTGAGAAAAGACAGTCTCTTCAATAAGTGGTGCTGGGAAAACTGGACAGCTCCATGTAAAAGAATGAAATTAGAACACTCCCTAACACCATACACAAAAATAAAACTCAAAATGGGTTAGAAAGCTAAAAGTGAGACTGGACACTATAAAACTCTTAGAGGAAAACATAGGAAGAAAACTCTATGACATAAATCACAGCAAGATCTTTTTTGATCCACCTAGAGTAATGGAAATAAAAACGAAAATAAACAAATGGGACCTAATGAAACTTCAAAGCTTTTGTACAGCAAAGGAAACCATAAACAAGATGAAAAGACAACCCTCAGAATAGAAAATATTTGCAAATGAATCAACGGACAAAGGATTAATCTCCAAAATATTTAAACAGCTCATGCAGCTCAATATTAAAAAAAACAAGCAACCCAATCCAAAAATGGGCAGAAAAGCTAAATGACATTTCTCCAGAGAAGACATACAGATGGCCAAGAGGCACATGAAAAGTTGCTCAACATCACTAATCATTAGAGAAATGCAAATCAAAATGACAATGAGGTATCACCTCACATCAGTTAGAATGGGCATCATCAGAAAATCTACAAACAACAAATGCTGGAGAGGGTGTGGAGAAAAGGGAACCCTCTTACACTGTTGGTGGGAATGTAAATTGATACAGCCACTTTGGAGAACAGTATGGAGGTTCCTTAAAAAACTAAAAATAGAAATACCATATGACCCAGCAATCCCACTACTGAGCACATACCCTGAGAAAACCATAATTCAAAAAGATACATGCACCCCAGTGTTCATTGCAGCACGATTTACAATAGCCAGGACATGGAAGCAACCTAAATGCCCATCGACAGACGAATGGATAAAGAAGATGTGGTACGTATATACAATGGAATATTGGCCATAGAAAGGAACGAAATTGGGTCATTTGTAGAGACATGGGTGGATCTAGAGACTGTCATACAGAGTGAAGTAAGTCAGAAAGAGAAAAACAAATATATATTAACACATATATGTGGAATCTAGAAAAATGGTACAGGTGAACCGGTTTGCAGGTCAGAAATAGAGACACAGATGTAGAGAACAAACGTATGGACACCAAGTGGAGAAAGTGGTGGGGGGTGATGGTGGTGGTGTGATGAACTGGGAGATTGGGATGGACATGTATATACTGATGTGTATAAAGTTGATGACTAATAAGGACCTGCTGTATAAAAAAATAAATAAAATTCAAAAAAAATTAACCCAACTTGAAACTTACATTAAAAAAGAGAGAAAAACAAACAACCAAAACAAAATGCTCTTCTCCCAGCCCAGATCTGACCTGTGTCTCCAGGACTCAGCAAGGGAAGGGGCTGAGCTTTGTCTTCTCACTTCCTGGTCAGGCAGCCGGGCTCTGCACTGGGTGGTCTGGTATGGATGACGTGGAGGTGCCCCCAGGACACCCCAGGGCTCTCTTTGCTACCTGCCCTGGCTCTTTGATCTCCGACACCGCAATGCATGTGGCTCGGCCTCCTGTGATTACTCTCATGACCCTGAGGGAACTTCACCCCCCTCCCATCTCTGAGAAACCCAGAGGACCCTTCCAGACTCAGGGGATGGTTGTGAGGATGGAAGACTAGCTGGGCAACAGGGGTTCAGTGAGATATTGTTACACCCAGAAGCTGGGCCACGAGGCAGAGTGAGAAGGTAAAAGTGTGAATTGGGGCTTCCCTGGTGGCGTAGTGGTTGAGAGTCCGCCTGCCGATGCGGGTGACACGGGTTCGTGCCCCGGTCCAGGAGGATCCCACATGCCGCGGAGCGACTGGGCCCGTGAGCCACGGCCGCTGAGCCTGCACGTACTGAGCCTGTGCTCCGCAACGGGAGAGGCCACAACAGTGAGAGGCCCGCGTACCGCCAAAAAAAAAAAAAAAAAGTGTGAATTGTTTTAACTTCCCAAGGAACAAGTCTAAAAATAAGGATGAGATCCATTCCCCAACTGCCAGGGCTGCAGGCGCACCCTAACTTACACCAGTTGTGCAGACAGAACTGTTTTCAATGCTCATTTGCAATGAAAGGACGTTGCGTGAAATGAAATGTCGTTTTTTCTGCAGTGCTGTTCAAAGAGGATCCTTTGAGCTAGATTCTCAACCATGCACGATTTTCCGCCTTTAAAATGGCCTGTGCGTTTCTCACATTTGAGAAGCGCTGGCTGGAAGACTCAGCAGCCTGGCAGGCATGATTTCCACAGGGGCGTCTCAGGCCTCCAAGCCGCAGAGGGGGAAACTGCCTTTTGGGATCCCTGCCAGGCCCTCAGGGGACGGCAACAGCTGTCCTCAGTGTCGATTTGGCTGCTGAGTGACCCGAGTACCCGGAAAAAGCAGGGAGAAAGTCAGCAGCCTTACTTCACTTCTAAGTAAGCACGTTGTTTGCACAGACTTGGTAAATTAGGAGCTTCTGGCGAGACGCTTCTTGGCAGACACTGAGCCCTGGTGATCCTGAATCACAGCTGACTGGAAATTAAAGCTGTAAGTGGTGCCGGGAAGCCCAGGGGGCAGTCGAGGGCCCCCGAATGCTTACAGGACTTGACAACGCTTGTAGCGTGAAGATGGACAATAAAATGTGAATTAGGGACTTGTGGCACAGTGGTTAAGAATCCACCTGCCAATGCAGGGAACATGGGTTCGAGCCCTGGTCCGGGAAGATCCCACATGCCGCAGAACAACTAAGCCCGTGCGCCACAACTACTGAGCCCACACGCCCTAGAGCCCGTGAGCCAAAACTACTGAAGCCCGCATGCTCTAGGACCCGTGTGCTGCAACTACTGAGCCCGTGACTCACAGCTACTGGGCCTGCGCTCTAGAGCCCACGAGCCAACAACTACTGAAGCCCTCATGCCTAGAGCCCATGCTCTGCAACAAGAGAAGCCACCGCAGTGAGAAACCCGTGCTCGCCGCAACTAGAGAAAGCCCGTGCACAGCAGCAAAAGACCCAATGCAGCCAAAAAAAAAAAAAAAAAAAATGTGAATTAGATGGAGATGAACATGCCATGGAGGCAGGAAGAACTCGAGCAGATGCATGTGGAAATTAACGGTCTGGAGATAAATTTTGATGCCCACACAGCACCCATACTGAGGAAAAGGCCCCAACATCCCTTTATTTTACAGGGGAGGAGCCTCCTGAGAACATTGTGGAAAATCTAGGGGGAAATGCTTTTGGATTCTGTGCACTTGATGCATATAAGGTGCCTTCAGCTCGTGTCAGGAATGCAGTTTAATTTGTGGTACCAAAAGCTTTTCTACCAAAAAAAAAAAGGTTCACCATTCATTGGAAGAAAGTGCATTTCCTATTTCTTCTGCTTTTGCCACTGTCACCCCTGCCCTCATTCCTCATCTGCTTCCCAGGAGAAGAAGGAGGAAGTGACCACACAGGGCAGGAGGGACAGTCTGCCGGACGCGTTTCCCCAGGTCATCTCTGGTCTGGACATTCACGCAGGGTTTTTAACAGGGACGCTTAGCAGACTTCACAACATAAAGGAAGCTCAGAGCCGAAGCCTGGATCCTGGCAGGCTGTGACTGGCTTTTGAAAAGCCTGATTTATCGGGGAATTCCATGGTGGTCCAGTGGTTAGAACTTGGCGCTCTCACCGCCAGGGGCCTGGGTTTGATCCCTGGGTGGGGAACTAAGATTCCGCAAGCCACACGGCGTGGCCCCCCCCACACACAAAAAAGCCTTATTTATTGCAAAGGAGGAGAAGGCAAGGTGAGGAAGGTACTGCTCTGATGACTGGGACAAAACTCAATTTAAAAAGTGACCCCAAGATACATATTCTGTGGAGTGCAGATATCAGAGTGGAGAACACAGCCCAGTGACCTAGAAAGGGTGGCTGGCTTTGGCATTTGAGGAGCTGGGGTCGGTTCCTGGCTGGGCCCCGTGGTAGCTGAGAAGCTTTAACAAGTCGCCACTGGTCTGGGAGCACTTGCAGGCTCACCTCATGCTTCCTCTGCTCCAGACCCCAATCAACCATTTTGCCCAGGAATCCTTGTTTTAATGGCGAGGGATTCTAAGAAACTAAAATCTGGGGACTATAGGTGTTTGTCACTCCTAGGGCATCATTACTTCTCATCCCTTTCCGTGGAGAGAGAGAAGTAATACATTTTTCTAAATCATGGCTGCGTCCTGGTACCTTCAATTCAAATAAATCCAACACCACAGAGTCACAGTAGAGCTAATCTACTGACACCGGGTCATGGTGAAGGAAAGTGCAGTGTTTACTGCAGGCGCCAAGCAAGGAGTCCAGGGCAGCTAGTGCTTAAAAGGCTGGGAAAGGGACTTCCCTGGTGGCGCAGTGGTTGGGGTTCCGCCTGCCAATGCAGGGGACACAGGTTTGAGCCCTGGTCCGGGAAGATCCCACATGCCGCAGAGCAACTAAGCCCGTGTGCCACGACTACTGAGCCTGCTCTCTAGAGCCCGCGAGCTGCAACCACTGAGCCCACACGCCACAACTACTGAAGCTCTCATGCCTAGAGCCCATGCTCTGCAACAAGAGAAGCCACCGCAATGAGAAGCCTGCACGCAACAACGAAGAGTAGCCCCCGCTCGCCGCAACTAGAGAAAGCCCACGTGCGGCAACGAAGACCCAACGCAGCCAAAAATAAATAAAGTTTTTTTTAAAATGGCTGGGAAAGGTTTTTAAAGACAGGGTTGGGGGGGAGTTGCAGGGGTGTGTGGTCAGCTCGTGGACACTCTTCTGATTGGCTGGTGGTGAGGTCATCGGGAGTCAGCATCAACCACCTTCTGGTTCCAACAGGTCTGGGGTCTCCGTGCTCGTGGGCAGCAGACAGTTAACTTCTCCCGCCTGGAGGGGGTTTCAGCATCTGCAAAACAGCTCAAAGGACGTGGCTCAGAATAATCTCTATAGCCCTTGAGGAGAAACTGAAGGTCCTTGACTGTGTTTAATGGCTAAAGTATTATTTTGTCTTGCTTGACTGTTTTCCTTTCTTTTTGCATTTTCTCACTTCTCTGATTAGATTTCTTCTTTGGCTAAAATTTTTCTATAGAGAAAATGCAGGCGGAGGACACAGGGTGCAGGGGTCCTGCTCTGGGAAGGCCCCATAGGGTCCTGCTCGGCTACAACATGGTATTTTGAGAATTATCCAGATCATTTTTGGTGAACTTTAAAAACTGGAATTGATCATCTAGGAACAGAAAAATATTTTTGTTTTTTAAAATAGATACGTGGTGTAGACCAGAGAACAGGGAGATCGTCTAGGTCAGCAGAGGGTCCAGCGATGTCTCCTCGGGGATCTGCGCTCTTGGTGTACGTAAGCTGCGGGATGTGATGCCAGTGCGATCCCAGACCTCCAAAGGTTCTATCAAGGATCAGACTAAGGAAAGGAGAGAGGAGGGGGAGGAAAGGCTGAAGGAGCACGTCAGGCCGGCTCGAGGCGGAAGTCTGATCTTTCTTAATTTTCTGGCGTGCAATGTTCCCTCCGAGACAAAGCACAGTTGCATAAACAGATCTGTGCTGGTTGTGAGACAGAGGCGGCCGGAAAACAGGAAGATCTTGCCTGAAACAGCACACGCCTCCAGTGGGGGGTTCCTGGAGAGCTCGTCAGGAGTAAGTGAGAGTCAGAGCCCACGCAGAGGCAAGTGTGGCCAGGCTGCATGTCGGTTGCACACCAACCGGTCAGGGGCGCTTCTCCTGGTCCTGCATGCAAACAGTTGCGAGCAGTGGGGACACTGAAAATTCCATTCTCAACCGCCACCTCCTAAGGTAAAAAATTTTTGCCTCTTTGTAAATATTTTAATGAGGTATTTAAAGCTGTTCCTTTGCCCTGACCAAAGCTGCCTGTGTTCCACCCCACTCTCTGGTAACTTTATTTTCCCCAGCTCTCTATCCAGATCCGCCTTAACCAGGCTGATGCTTCTGTTTACACACTAACGAATTCCAGCGGTTCAGGGGCAGCTGAAGAGCTGGGTGCTACTGCATCCCGTTAAGCCCTTTGGTCCTGATGAAATCATATATTTAAAAAATAAAACACAGAATCCAGGGCCAGGGAAAATTTGTTCCATGCTCCAAACTGGCCATGCTCCAGCGTGGATTGGGAAAATAAATGAACAATGAGATACCAGTACACACTTTTTAAAAGAAGGGCTAAAATTCAGAACACTGACAATAGCAGTTTCTGGCGAGGACATGAAACAACGGGGACTCTCACTCCTGGCAGGTGGGAACGCAAAGTGCTGCAGCCACGTTGGAGGACAGTCTGACAGTTTCTACAGGCTAAACAAACTCTTAGCCCGTGATCCAGCAACCACACTCCTAGGTGTTTACCCTACTGATTTGAAAACGTATGTGCACTCAAAACCTGCACACACATGTTTATAGCAGCTTTATTCGTAATTGCCAAAACCTGGAGACAAGCAAGATGTTCTTCCATAGGTGATGGATAAACAAACTGAGGTCCATCGAAATAATGGAATAGTATTGAGAGATTAAAAGGGATAGACATTCAAACCACGCCACGTGGATGAATCTTAAATGCATTGTGCTCAGTGAAAGAAGCCACTCTACAGAGGCTGTGTGCCCCCGTGACTCCATTTATATGACGCTCTGGTAAAGGAACAACCACAGAGATGGGAAACAGATCAGTGATTGCCGGGAGCTTGGCTGGGGGAGGAAGGTTGAATAGGGGGAGTACATAGGGCTAAGAATCTCTTTTGGATGACACTGTAGTAGTGGAGACATGACATTCTGCATTTGCCAAAACCCATGGACTCTTTTTTGTTAAAATTTATTTATTGTAGGCTGCGTTGGGTCTTCATTGCTGCGCATGGGGGCTTCTCATTGCGGTAGCTTCTCTTGCCGCAGAGCACGGGGTTCAGTAGTTGTAGCTCGAGGGCTTAGTTGCTCCATGGCATGTGGGATCTTCCCGGACCAGGGCTCGAACCCGTGTCCCCTGCATTGGCAGGCGATTCTTAACCACTGCGCCACCAGGGAAGCCCTATTCTTGTTTCTAATGATAGTAATCTGGACTGTTCGGGGCCCTTAAAATGCCAGTTCTGAGACAGCTTTCAAACAGCTGCAAAATCTAACTACAGTCTGTTGCTCCTGACACTTTGATATGTATGTCCTGCTTCCCCCACTAGACGGACAGCACCCTGAGGCCCAGAATCGGACTTCACACTTCCCCACGGACGGCACCCAGCACGGCGTCTTGTCTCTGGGCCATCTGAGGATGCCAACAGACCAGAGGAACGGAAGAGCACGGGGCTGAATCGGCAAACTGCTGACTGGTAAGTCACAACCACGGACGCCCCAGGTTCCTAAGGTGTAAAATCGGGGAGGGGGGCGCTCCCGCCCGCCTTGCGGGACCTGGGGAGGGCTCGGAAATCTGAAAGCACCATTTAGTCGTAGGCTTTGCTTCCCTGGGCCACCCTTTGTACCTAACAGGTGCCTACATCCTTGGAGTGGACAGGATGCGTGCCCGTGATGGTACCCTTGCAGCTCTCCATCTCCATGAAGGGAGGATATTCCACTGTTATTACCCCCTCAAACATATTTGTACTTGAGTGGAGAGTCTTGGAAGTACACTGCCCTAGCAGAAGGAGTGAATCTTGGATGCTCTTGTCAGGGCTGGAGGGAGCTAGTTTGAATCACACTTTCACTCTACCCATACCGCTGTCTTAAAATTCTGCACTCAGTAATTCACAATATCAATGTATAATGAAACACACCACCACCAGAAACAAAAGGCAATTACGACGGCCCCAGCAATCTGGGGGAGCTCCGTGGACCAAGTGGGTGCTGATGCTTTAATCGGGCAGCCCCAAAGAGACCCCAGCCGGACTCCGTCACTGATGACCCATGACTGCAGAAGCGAGGCCATGGCAAGACCCCATCCCACCTCCTTGGGATTCAAGGTATCTGTCAAAGTTGAAAGGACTACTTTGAGTCAATCATTAAGGAAGAATCACGGTGGTGCTTGTGGCCATGTCGGTACTGTGGCCCCATCTGTGCCAGGCGACGGCAGTCCTCATCCGGTTCCCGGCCACCCAGCATGGAGCCAGGACCTGTGGCTCTGACAGCAGCCCTCTGGCCTTGGCCGTGGTGCCCGAGGCTGGGACCCCTCACGCCTGGAGCAGCACAGCCCCAACTATTACACCATCCTTTGCGTCCAGGTGGTGGAGCCCCTGCTCTGGGTTTTATGCTGAGAATCTGTGTGCTCCCTGCCCTAGGACAGGGAGCAAAGGACTTCAGGCAGGGTTCCCAGGAGCTTGTTCTGCTGCGGGCAGCTATGCTACCTTCAACCGCGGCAGTCTACGCTGAGTCTCTGGGGTCTCCTCGGCTTTCAGGATAGCTTTGGTTAAAATGCTAGAAATTTTAAGGTATGGAGAGACTGGAAACTGGCCCCACTTAACGTGCGAGTCTGTTTTAGTAGCATCATCTCTTTTCACCAGAGGCCCCTTAGGGACCCGAAGACCATTGCTTCGAGACATTGGCTGTCTCTATACCCGGGGCTAGGGATCTGTGCTCACCTGCACCAAGGCCGACGTCTGTCTGCCGGGGTCACATCACTAAGACCTCGCTTGTCTGTGGGTCCCTGGCTCCTCCCAGAGCCCTGCTCACCGAGCCTTCCATGAGCAGAGCTGTGTATAATAAGGACTTTGTGCCTCTCTTTATTTTTTTAGGCTGAGCGGAAACTCTCCTGCTTTCCCTGTCTTTGGCTTCAGTTAGTTATTTGAAATGGCAGAAGTTATTAAAATTCCAACGTGGGACTTTGCTTAATAAACAGGAGAGGAGTTTTGAGAACCCACTGCTGAGCGTGAAGATTAACCCTGCAGTTGCCGGTCCTGCAATGTCAGCAGTTTCTACGCTAGCCTTCGGGGAGGGTCTCTGCTCCGGGGTCCTTCCTTATTACTATTCTTGGGCTGCTGTGAGTTTTCGTTAGCTATAACATGTACTTTTCTAATAGCAAACTTAAAGACGTATGAAATGATCTCACTTATACAAGATCTGTGTAAATACAGATTCACTTTTACATGACAACATTTATTCATTCACGCAATATTTATTGGGTGTCGGTTTTATGGGGTCATAAAAAAGGGAACGAACAATTTGAGGAGCTCAAAGAAAACTAAGGTAGAATGGGGGAAACCTTCATGGGGAACGTAGGCTTGGAGCAATTCACAGGAAAATATGCGCCCGGCCCAAAGGGCGACTGGCATTGTTGGGTCCTGCGTGACGGCGGAGGTGACTCGGCGTCGTTGAATTCGCGCCATCTTCGGATTCACTCACAGGTCAAAATGCAGATCTTCGTGAGGACCCTGACCGGCAAGACCATCACCCCGGAGGCGGAGCCCAGTGACCCCATCGAGAACGTGAAGGCCAAGATCCAGGATAAGGAAGGCATCCCCCCTGACCAGCAGAGGCTCATCTTTGCAGGCAGACAGCTGGAAGATGGCCGTGCTCTCTCTGATTACGACATCCAGAGAGAGGCGACCCTGCCCCTGGTCCTCTGTCTGAGGGGTGGTATGGACTTCCTGGAGCAGGCAGCATCTAAGCTTGACCTTGAAAGGTGGCTGAGTGCAGTGGATTAAAGACAGCCACACAACTTTTGACCTCCCCCCCACACACTGAGAAATGGGACCTTTGGCGCCCCCTGAAGGCCCCCTGGATGGGGGGCTCTGTGACTGCTTCCGTCAAGCGAATATGGTGGCATTAGCTCAGGTCAGCTTCCAGGCGAAGACCTTAAGGTGCTGGCAGTTTCCTCTTCTTGTCTTTTGGAACAGCTGATCTTGGGATGCTCTCTCTGGGAGCCCTGAACCTCCCTGCAGGACCTGCCCCAGGCCCCTCCTGCCAGACAGGCCACATGTAGGCGAGTCAGTGGACAACCTCGGCGGAGTGGAAGCTGACGGCAGCAGGTGAGTTTTGGTGGAGCCAGGAAGCACCCTGAGCACCGAAAACGCGGAGCCCCGAGCTTCCCTCAGGATCAAGTGGGTCACAGTTCCTGGGAGTGTGGCCCAGGAACCTGCCTGAACATGCGCCGTGGGATTTTTAGACCGAGTCTGAGAAACGGTGGAATAGGGAATAAGGACTAGACCAGCATTAGTAGAGGGAGAAAGGGGATGGCGAATTTAAGTAAATAGGAAGAAAAGGACTTTTCACGGTGCCTCCTTTTATGAGTAAATACAGGTGAACAAGGAAACAAATGGAACGGAAGCTGGACATGGGAACCGGCACAGCATCTCCAGCCACGCACCTGAGTTTGGCAGCCTCCAGGAAGGCAGGGGGTTGGTCCTGCTACTGACCCCTGTTTTCCTGTGAATAAACATGGGGGATTTCATCACACCTCGAACCTCTCACCGAAGCGGCAGTAATGGCCCTGGGTCCCATCACAGTCACCTTCCCTCCCACGCCCTCCCTACAAGTGAACCCTCCCATGTTTGTGCAGGAGAGAGAGAGACAGAGAGAAACCCCAGTGAGTAGGACCCAAGCCACCAGAGACCTGGCATGGATGGAAACGGACAAAAGACTGGGACAGGCGGACGCGATGCTCTGTGTGCCTTTTCCGCGGCAATAAATATTACTGACAGTGTGTAAGGCACACGAACACGGGAGCCAAAGACATTTCACTCTGGAAGATTGTCTACAGGGATGTCCACTGAGCATTTGAGAAACAGATATTGATACTGAATTAAACTGGATTCAACTGGTAGTCATGAATCTGACCCCTTTAATCCTTCTTTTTATCATTAGTATCTTCCTACCGGTAATCAAAAGTCTTTGTATTTTGAGTTTTTTTCGTTTTAAGGAAATGAAAATAAAATACCACTGAAGTGTTTTTAAAAGAAGATTGCCTCAAACTAAACTTATATGTGGGGTGAGGGGCGACTGGGAGGGACACAGGGGCTCCCGGAGGGCTGGTAACATGGCCTCTCCATCATTATGTTGTATATTTGACCTCCGCACTTTTCTATATTATGTTACATTTCAATAAAAAGTTGACACGAAGGGACTGTCTCTATATATGGCAGAGATGGAGAATTTAGCCATTATTTAGGGTGTGTAATGTTCCCCTTCCCCGGGAACTGTGAAATCTCCTGGAAACCATTCTCGTTTTGTAAAGAGTGTAAACAGACAAGTGGACATCAAAGCCTTATGTGCTTACCAGATGGGTCCTTTACCTCCAATGGTCACCAGTTTTGTCTTCGTGGCTGGAGGTGTAAGCTTAGCTCAGGAAGAAGAGTCAGCAACGGTCTCCACTTCTGGCAACGTCACCGTTGCCCTGCTGGGGCCCAGGCTGCTGCGGCCCGGCCCCAAGGACGTCATTCGAGCAGTTCCGGGCGTGCTGCTACATGACGTCACCTCCATCCCCTCCCTGTGGAGAGGAAGCAGGGCCTAGTTCTCAGGATGTGTTCTTCTCACTGACAATTCTTGTAAAATAATTTTCTGTGGGATCCTTGATTTTTCTAACCAATTCTACATTAAAACAGCAATTGAGGGGTTTTTTTTTTAATATAGGCTAATAAAAAATGAGGATTCAAGATTTATTTTACCTTCAAATCCTACGACTGCGTGAGCTGATTAAAGCAGACTTTTTTTCCCCTCTTGGAATCTCGGAATTAACAAAAAATAAAATCGCCACGTGCCTTTTAACTGTCAGTGGGAGGGTGTGAAATGAAGGCCTGTGTCCACCAGAGGGAAAAAGAAAACCCAAGGAGATGGCTGCTGTCCTTACGGGCAACGCGACTGGGTTCAGATCAGACCCTGGTTAAGAGGAGAATTTCGATGTTACAGGAGAAGCAAATGCTGTTGGAGATTGGATGGCGCCGGGAGACCTCCGCAAGATAAGGGAGAGATTACGGTTAGTGGCTTCCACGCCTGTTCTAAGCCAGTCCTTTCCTTGGGTCTTCCTCGTCGCGATCAACGTCTTGTCCTGGGGCAGAAGGACAGGTACTGCCTTGCTTTTTCTCATCCTGTCCCAGCTCCCCGGGGTTTATAAGCAGTTCCCCGCCAGCACTGCAAGTATGAGGTTACCTTCCGGATTCTCTCTGGCGCCTCGGGAAGCCTGTGAGCCCAAGGTTTGGGGTTCGCTCAGAGCCCCTTCTTGCCTTCCCTTTGCTGGCTCAACGTAAACGCGCTTCTTTCTGGCTGCAGAGCGCCAACCGCATCACGCGGAGAGCAGGGTCAGGGTGCAAAGGTTTAAAAAGGGAAGCGGCCGCGGTGCAGACAGGCCTAGAGAGGTTAGTTCTCAGCAGCCGCCCTGCCTGCGAGGAGTCCTCGTGTGCGAACAGGCCCGGGGCCCGGGAAGGCACGCTCGGTTCTCGCCGGGCCTCACGGCCGCACCGCTTCAGTGTGCGTGGATCCGGGGCGCACGAGGGGGAAATACGTCCTGAGAATACCAAATGGGCTCACCGGCGCCTGCTTACTAAAAACTTCGTCTGGGCTTCCCTGGTGGCGCAGTGGCTGAGAGTCCGCCTTCCGATGCAGGGGATACGGGTTCGTGCCCCAGTCCGGGAGGATCCCACATGCCGCGGAGCGGCTGGGCCCGTGAGCCATGGCCGCTGGGCCTGCGCGTCTGGAGCCTGTGCTCCGCAACGGGAGAGGCCTCAGCAGTGAGAGGCCCGTGTACCACAAAAAAATAAAAATAAAAATTAAAGCCTCGCCCATCGGGGTCGTCTGGAGTGGGATATTTTCCTGGAACGCAGCTCTGAACCCAGAGTGTGGAGACGTTCAAAATAGCACGAAGCACAGAACTGCCAAAGGCATCTGTAATCCAGGACATTCCAAAGGCCTGCGCGGGAGGGAGCGGGCTGGGGAGGCCGGGGCTCACGGCGCGGAGCGGAGTGGGACTGCGAACCGGAGGGGGCGCAGGTAGGCGCGAGACCCGGCGGCCTGAGCGGGGATCCGGCACAGCATCCTCAGCCGCTCCCGGGCGGAGGCCTCCCCTCTCTGGATGCCGCGGCCCCTCCCGGGGCGGCTGGACCTCGCTTGGCCCTCGCCCGCGGTCCTTGGCGGCCCCCGCACCCGGACCCCCCGTGGGCTTGGAGGAGCCGCGGCCGGAGAGAGGGGCGCGGTGGCTTGGCACGGACGCTTGGCCCGAGACCTGAAGGCACAGCGCCCGCCCGGCGGGTCCCGCCCTGGCAGGGACGCAGGGACCGCCCGCCCAGTACCCCTATGCGCGGCCCTCCTGTGCGCAGTCCCCCACGCCTGGTGCCTCCGCGCCTGACCCTCCCCGCGCGGCGGCAGCCGAGGCGCCCGCATCTCCCTCCAGCGCACTCTGCAGCCATGGCCGCCTCCTCCGCGCGGCCCGCCGCCCTGGTTATGCCAGCGCTGGCTCTGCTTCTGCTGCTGTGCGTGGGCCCAGGTAAGGGGGCGATGCCAGGGCGCCGGGGAGAGGCTCGGCGAGGGCGTGGGGGCTAGGCGCCCATCCTGAGCCCGGGCAAGGGCCAAGGTTTGACAGGGGGTCCTGGGTTCTGCCCTTGCGCGGTGGGAAGTGGCGTGTTTGGGCAAAGGGCAGGGGCTCGGATGTGCGCGGCAAGCTTGGGAAAGGAAGCGGAGAAGCCTCCGGCTGAACGCGAAGCGCCAGGCGCGGTGGGCATGTAGGTGGGTGGTGCGCCCAGGGCTGAGCGGGGCCGAAGGGCCATCCCCAGAGTGCCTACCAGGCGTTCCCTTCCCGGCGCTTTGGCTCGGTCAAGTTCCAGGTCTGCAGAGCTGCGAGCAGGCCTCACCTCCCAGCTGGGGAAAAGTTCTCAAGCGAGAAAGGCTTAACTTTCTCGACCTCTTGGAGACCTCCGTGAATGGGCTGAAAATCCCGGTTGCGTTCCCTACAGAATGCGCGCATTCACACACACGCCGTAAATGCGGCGGGTTCGGGGTGTGGACTTTTGAACCCTGGGGAGCCCACATCCCCACCGCAGAAGGGCGACCTGAAATCAGAGGTTTTGCCCTGACAGTGCACCTCCCCTCCTACCGTCCTTCCCGGCTCATGCCGGCAAGGGGCGCCGCTGAGGCGCGGGGCTCTGAGAGGCAGGGGTGTTGACCCCAGGTCTACGGCGAAGTTTCTGAGGCTGGAGGGCGGGAGGTGACTTGCCCAACACCCTGAGGCTGGTGCATCTTCCACCGCAAAGCGGCCGCACGGTGGGGTGGAAAGGCAGGACCCGCTTGGTGCTCAGCTTCGGCGTTTTGGATGTTCAGCGCGGGCGGGGGGGCGGGCAGCAGGAGCCCTGGGAGGGGGGTGGGGGGAGGGTGACGGCTGTTCTAATCTAGGACCACTTGGGGGGCCAGTCCATCACTCCCCATCGCGTGCTTTATCACCTCCCTCTTTGTTCCTCCCATTTTAAGAAGCACATCTGAATACAGCAAGCGGGCATCGGCTATAAGCTAGTCCTTCTCAGAACTTGTATTTTATTTCGTTTATACGGAGAATGCAGCGATTGGAATCAGTTAAAATATTATCATCATTGAGCTGGAATGTGAAAGTTCTTAGGACACCAAATGAAAATCGTTTTGTAGAGCGTAGAAACACGTTTAGATCTGGATAAAAACAACAATAAATGGTACAAATAATGCCTGATTTTAAGACAATCAGGGCAAGTTACAAAACGGGGCTGAGCTTTTAGAGCACTAAACCCCATTCCTTGGCTTGTGGTGGAGAACCTCCACTTCTGCCTCCGTCTTCCCACGGCTGCCTTCCCTGTGGCCTCACCTCCTCTTATAAGGACACCACCGGTCACTGGATTTAGCGCCCACCCTAGACCCAGCATCATGTCACCTTGAGGTCCTTAACTCATTACGTCTGCAAAGATGCTGTTTTCAGATAGGTTCACATTCGGGAGTTCTGGGTGTGTATGAATTTGGGGAGACACTAGTTGATCAATTGTACCATGAAAAGTTAAGTCTGCAGGCAGGTGCATATGACAGGTGGCTGCCCGAACATAATGACAGAAGGGCTCAAGGGACAACGTCACTTTTCCTAGAGAACAGCTCAGATGGTCTCAAGTAGCTCAAAGTGCCCTGCTCGGCCATGGTCCTTGTCACTAGTTGGAGCCACAGGCAGCCTGAATTGCTTTTTTTACACAACAGGAAATGCAACAAGCATTAAATGATGTAATACTACCAAGTTGCTAAAGCAACATAGGGGTATGAAGTGATTTTTTCCAATGTGGATTTTTGCATGTGAGAAATTTAAGGGCACAGTGCAACCCTGAAATGATTTCCATTTTCATTCCTTTAGGTGGCATAAGTGGAAACAAACTCAAGCTGATGCTCCAGAAAGGGGAAGGTAAATATAGCTCCACACAGATAAGGGCTGCATTCTTAACCAGGTGGCAATGAAACAGTGATGTTGATGTGCTCACTTGAGGCTTGTGTTTGGAATGTCAGAAGTGTTTACTCCTTAGAAGGTTAGCGGATCTGAAGGGCTCGTCCTGTGGGGACGTGGTGCGGTATTTCATCAGGTAAATATTATTGCCAGTTAACGCTTTTCTGACAGCTGTGAGTGTGGACTCAGAAATAAAAGGAACAGAGCTGTAGTGTTAATTGAAGGCTGTTTATTTTAGAATCGTGATACCCCTTAGAGCATGTACCTGAATTGAGAGGACACACAGCCTCAGTTCTGGGGCAGCACAGAGCGGTATGGTGGGCGTCCTCCGTATCCAACTAGCTCTTGGGGGAGGGTTAAACAGAAAGACCGTTTTGTTACTGACACCTGTTGTGAGGAACCAGCCTCAGATAGATATGGTAACGCAGCCAAATGTCGTAGAAACAGAACCGTCTGGGAGCCACGCAGGTGAGTTCTGGGCCCACTGTAATCAGTTGGATCATTGTGTGGGCTTGTGAAAGCCATTCTCCCGCAGAACTTTCGTCTTCACCTGGAAATTAGCAAGTCGTCTATCTCTTAGAATGAAGACTACATTTCTTTTTTTTTTTTACATCTTTATTGGCATATAATTGCTTTACAACGGTGTGTTGGTTTCTGCTGTATAACAAAGTGAATCAGCTCTGCGTATACATACATCCCCACATCTCCTCCCAAGACTACTTTCTGAGGTGAACTTTTAACTACTTATTCTTTTCCCTGGATTAACGGGGGCTCCAGGAGGCTGAAGTCTGCTCCCCAAGGGGGGGGCGCCAGCGCTTATGCACCTGCTTCCCAGGTGGCCCCGCGGGGACACCCCCCCCCCACACACACACACCTGTTGAGCACACACGGCCCCTCTCGGGGGACGGGCTCCTGGGGGAGCTGCCAGCAGCTTCCCCGGCTCTTCCAGCTGCTCCGAAGGCCCCGGTCCACCCCCGACCTCCCAGGCCTCTCAGATGGCCCCTCCCTGTGCTGGACAGCCATCTCCCGGGGACACCAGGGGTGACGGGGGCCCTGGCTGGGCCACCTGTCTAAGGGGGACTGGAGAGCAAACGGCCGAGATGATCACGACTCCTCCGTGTACATCATCAGCTTTTGTTCAGCTCAAGCCAAGAAACACATTACTGAGCACCTACTGTGTACAGAACAGTGTAACAGGCCCTGAGGGAGATGCACAGGTGAACAGGAGGTGAAAACACAAATGTGCTGATCTTTATCCACGTGACCAAGGGACACAAGGGCATTTGACCGCCTTTTCCTGCGCAGCCTCCATAACGGGAAGCGGGCCCATCAGTCCCGTGTTGCAGACGAGGGCACGGAGGCTCAGAGCCGGGCAGCAGGGCCGGCCCAGCGGCACAGCACTTCCCCGAGCACGTCTGCCGACGCGGGGCCTTTTCTGCAGCTGAGCCCACGATGGAAAGGCGTCTGGGGAAGCCGTGGGAAAGCGAGGGTCACCCCCATCAAGAGGCAGTCGAAGCATTCATGGTCACCCTGCAGCCTGACTTGAGGACTCGCTGCTCCGCTGGGCTCGCTGGCCAGCCTGCTCAGACCCTCGCTCCAGCTCTTTATCCCCTGGCCCCCTAAGCAATCCCAGCACGCTCGTGTTTGTGTGGACAAGGCACACGCAGCCAGCAGCACTGGACACCAGACGGTTTCCCCGCGGCAGAGCCCAGGGGGAGCACCAGGGCCTGGGGCCCGGGGTCTGGGCCTGGTGAGGGGCTGCAGAGGCGGAGCTGAGTTCGGTTCCCGCCCTGGGCCTGTTACGCGACTGTGCCTCGACAGGAGGGCTCGCTACCCCGGAGCCCGGGACAGACGGCGGGAGCCCGCACAGTTCCCGCGCCCTGCAGGAAGGATGTGCCAGTTAAGGCCACCTCCTGCCAGGTGGGGACGGGGAGGGCAATGGAGAAGAGCAATTCACCCCAAGGAGGAAAGAACTCATTCTCTGTACTTGGGGGTGGGGAACCCCTCGTTTCAGCCCCTGCTCCCCCTACGACCCCGGTGGCCGTCCAGGAGAGCAGAGCCAAGGAGTTCCTGAGCAGCCGGGGGCGGCTCAAGCGGCAGCTGTGGGACCGCACGCGGCCCGAGGTGCAGCAGTGGTACCAGCATTTCCTGTACTTGGGCTTCGACGAAGCGGTGGGTGTTCTGGCTGGAGCCTGGCTTCCCGCCGGGCAGGATGGGGGTGGGGAGGACTGCTCTGGGGAAACGGGCACAGAGAATGAAGTTCTGCCATCTGCCCTGAAGTCAGAGCCCCCATTCTGTGTCAAGAGCTGCCAGGCAGTGGACCACGTGACCGTCAGGCGCAAGGGTATTAGCTGGAATTTTCCATCCCACTATTGCCCAAATGGGAATCTCTCCCATCCGGTTTTGGAAGCAGAGTTCCAGAGACGTCCCCGCCCAAAGCGGCTGGGGCTTAAATTCATCGAGAATCTGGTTTTCTTAGGGACTCTTTTAATGTATCTGGTCAGTTTTGCCTGGGTGTCCTTAAAATTAACTCACCACCTCCTGAAACATTCTCAACTTTGCCTCAAACAAATGTCAGAAACAGCAAGATCGATGCAAAGACCCATGAGGATAATGGAAAGAGATGCAAAGCGACTTTTAAAGAGAGACGGGTCTTTGCAGATGTTTTTGGGAAAATTTGTCAATGCATTTGCAGGAAGTACGGTTCAGTTCACGTGTCCAGGTAGCACAAGTGGACATATTCACCAGATTAAGGAAAAAGACTGCTTATCATCACCGACTCCCAGCCGGGGACGAGGTACAGGTCAGCCAGCGGCGGAGTTAAGGTGTGAGATTCCGCTGCCCCGGAGCGAGTCTGCAGGGTGATGGACGGGGCTGTGCTGAGTGAGTCCTGATGTGGAGAGCACAGCTCACCGCCCCAGCCAGGCAGTGGATGGAGGGTGGCATCTCCCACGGGGGCAGCTGGAAGGGTTTTTCCAAACGGGCTCATCATGGCTTATACTGTGAATGGAGGGTGTATACAAAATACTGCAAGAGACGAACAAAATTAAACTCTTCAGAGACATCATTTTTAATGGCTGCACAGCATGCAATCCTGTAGCTGTATAATTTCCTTCCCAGTACTAACCACTGGATATACCAGTTGTTCCCTAGTTATCTTTTTGCTACTCAAATATAATTTTCTTGCTGTGCAAATCACTAAGCACTTATAGCCAAACTGTGCCAGGCACGGGTCTCATACGTATATGAATTACCTAACATTCACGACAACCCAAAAGGCAGGTACTGTTATTTGCGTCTTCGTGTGTAGTTTTCTCCTTACTTAGTATCACTTTGTCCAGTGGAGCTGCTGGGCCAAAAGATGGAATCACACATCAGGGTCGTTAAGTACCAGCAAATTTCATCTTCCCATAAGTTGTGCGCGAGAGCCCCACTCTTCTCAGATCCCCAGCAACATCTGGTGTTGCCACTGAAAAAATGTTAAAACAAATAAATTCACTTCTTTGATAGATGAAAATGCCATATCATATTTTAGCAATTTGTATTTCCTTGATTATCTGCATTTGCAGTCCAAGAAAATGGGTATTAAGAGTTTGACATGGGGAGATGGCTAAAATAATGACTGGTGACAAAACCAGAATAAAAATGGGGATCAAGTAAGAGTATAATAACTAAATATGATGCATAGAAGAGACTAGAAGGAAATGCATCCAAATGTCAGTAGTGGTTGCCTTTGGCAATGGAAATATCTCCCTTTTTCTTTGTCTCCCTCTCACATACACATTTGTTAATTGTGTCTGCATTATTTCTTTTTATTTTTTCTTTGCGGTTCGCAGGCTTCTCACTGTTGTGGCCTCTCCCGTTGCGGAGCACAGGCTCCGGACGCGCAGGCTCAGCGGCCATGGCTCACGGGCCCAGCCGCTCCACGGCACGTGGGATCTTCCCGGACCGGGGCACGAACCCGCGTCCCCTGCATCGGCAGGCGGACTCCCAACCACTGCGCCACCAGGGAAGCCCTGCATTATTTCTGTATTCATAAAATATTTTTTTAATTTTTTGGAAAAAAAAATATGTTAAGCCAAAACCTCAAACAAGATTATAAAATGAGAAAAACCAAGGAATGAGACTGCTTCACTGTGGGAGTAACTGCAGTATTGTGAGACAAGCAAAAAGCTGTTTCCTTTTCAAGGCAGGGACTGAGGGAGGGTCAGAGGAGGCTGGAGCCCCAGGCCCAGTGAGTAGACGGGGATGAGGGTTGAATCGTGGCCACGTAGTAAGCGTTTGTGGCCTGAATCACTGCATCCAGGCCTGTCTGAGCAACACAACAGGTGTGAGAGTGTCACCACCAGACGTGTCCAAATTCCCTGCCCCGAGGCTGCAATGTGGTTTCATGCACCATGTTTACGAAGCCCACAGCCTGTGCAGCAGCCCAGGTGGGACGGGGAGGGGGTCAGCGTCTGCCACATCAGATGCCCAGCGCCTGGGGACAGGCCCAGCTGTTACTGTATTGGGCAGATGTCCATTTTCTTTACTGAAAAAGAGAAAAATACTGAAGTCTGGGGTATATTTAGAACTCACAGACAGACGTGTTCAAGGGTAGGGGTGTGTACTCCTTTGGGGGAAAAAGTTTTCAGCAGCGTTCTCCATCTGGTTAGTATTGACCTCTGGCCCAGGGACGCTGTAGCCAGAAGTTATTTTTTTTTTTAAATGATTATTTATTGTTTTCTTTTGAAGTAGAGTTGATTTACAATGTTGTGTTAGTTTCAGGTGTACAGAAAAGTGATTCAGTTCTACATATATTCTTTTTCAGATTCTTTTCCATTATAAGTTATTACAAGATATAGAATATAATTCCTCCCTGTGCTGCACAGTAGGTCCTTGTGGCAGGAGTTATTCTTAGGAGGGGTTGTCCATCGTTGAAGAAAAAATCCAGAGAAACAGCGTCCGTAAGATGGGAAACGGTGTCCTTGAGTTCATCCCCTCTCATCCTCTTTTCCTCCAGAAATTTGAGGATGACATCACCTATTGGTTAAACAGAGGTCGGAATGGGCACGACTACTACGATTACTACCAGCGCCACTACGATGAGGACGCTGCGATCGGTCCCCGGGGCCCCCATGGCTTCAGGCACGGAGCCAGCGTCAACTACGACGACTACTGACCGTCACTCAGGCGGGCTCGGGGCCGCGGGCTCCGCACAATGCCCGGGCCGTGTCTGCTGCGCCTGGTCTCAGCTCATCTTTCCTACCCGCTTTCTGTGGCCACAAAGGAAGAGTTAAAGCAAAGAACGTAAATGCCTTTCGAGATTTCCTGCAAGTACCTAACAATGCATTTCATTAAAAAATAGAAATAAAAGCATTTTGTTAAAAAGTCTCAGAGTTCATTTGGATGAAACTTGAGCTGGCGGGAGTTTTCCCTCCCTGCATGTTTCTGAGGTTGAAGCAACTTCTCAGAGGCACCTCCCCTCTGCTATCTGAAGTGTTATCCCTCCAAGAATTCCCACCACCCCAGGACATGGGACCAAGCAGGTGTCTTCAATGTATTAGAATTCAGTCCACACTAAATGCCAAATTAAAAAAAAAAAAAAAAAAGCAAGAAAATTTAGCTGGAAATTATTTAAGGTCACAGAACACGGTTTGGAGGATTGAGGAGCCACATGGGTTTGCAAATTTGCTGTGCCACATCCCGAGCCAGAGATGGACCTGTTTAATATTGTTAGGCAGGAAAAAAAGGGTAATAGAAAAAACACTGAAGTTTGGTTGATTTCAGAGCCTCCCTTGTCTTAAAAAAAATTAAGCCTTGTCTAATGAGTTCAAGAAAGATTTAAGAATATACATTGCATCATGTCTAAACCATCCGAGTGAATGAAAGAGAAAAGTGTCCTGGGGGTGGGTAGAGGGAGGGAAGGAAAGTGGGGAGGTGACACCTGCAGAGGGGAGGGGCCCTCAGAATAGCTCTTGAACTCGTGTGGGTCACAGACCCTCTGACAGCCTGATGGAAGCCTTCTCAGAAAAATGATACGTGATTTTGCATATAGTCTCTGAAACACATCCTCATTCACAAGCTGCAGATGATAAACCCCTGGGTTTGGTGAGAAGTACCTACCAGCATCAGGAGACCAGTGTTTGTGGATAATCCTTTGGAATCCTTACAACTTTTAAAACTTTGTGCTAAAATATACACAACATAAAATCCATCATTTTAAGCATTTTTAGATGTATAGTTCAGTGGGTCTGTAAACATCTCTTCATGTCCCCACGTTCATTTCTTTTGGGGATATACCCAGAAGTGGAATTATTAGATCATATGGTAACTCTGTTTAATTTTTCGAGGAATCACCACACGTTTTCCACATCAGTTGTACTACTTTACATTTTAACATAACATAGAGTTGTAATAGGGAAGAACATTTTGCATTCTCTTACAAGTTGATCACTAAAGGGACGTTGCCTGTAAGCTTAAATTGCACACAATGGCCCACCTCGGACCCTTGCCTCCGAGAGATTAAGGTAAATGAGCATTCAGCTAAAATACCTGTGTTTAGCTCCCAGGAAACCTCCTAAGCAGGCCCACCTGTGAATGACTGCAGGAGGGATAAATTAACACCTCCCCTCCGGAGGCCGACGGGAACCGGAAGTGCTTGGCTTTAGTCCCGCCCCTTTTAGTATAAAAGGACCTGAACGCTGGCTCAGCGAGACGGGTTTTTGGGCGTGCAGCCCGTCATCTTGCTCTGCTGGCTTCCCAGATAAAGTCACTGTTCTTTGCCCCAGCAGCTCGGCTCTCAGTTTATTAGCCTGTCGTGTGGCGAGCAGTACAAGCTTGGACTCGGTGACAAATTTCGATGAAGCCACCCAGGAGCCTTGCTGCTCGTGGCCTGCCAGCCCTGGCTGGGGAATTCTGGGGTAAGACCCTAGCAGCTGCCGGGACCCCTTGTCCTGAGGACCTGCCCTTCAGAGTTCTCTGAAGCAGCACCGGCCGCCCCAGCGCGTGGCAGTGGAAGCAAGGAATGGTTTGGGAGCCGACGGCCTCCGTACGGTAGGGTAAGTGGCTGCGGTGTGTACAGCCGGGAACTTTATTCCTCTCCGTTTGGGGCTTTTTCTCTGGAATAAGCCAGTTTGTTTCGTATTGGAGTGGGGTGGACCCTGTTGGAGAGAGGGAAGAGTTGTTGGACTTTGCCCCGATTTGTGAGCTGGTTCGTTTGCTTCTCTGAAGGCTAGCGCTTGTATGTGCTGCTCGTGTTTTATCTTGAATTCCTGTCTCGAAAGATGGGGAATGTTTACTACCAACTAAAGATTCTCAAGAGTATCCATCGCCCCCGTTCAGTAGGAAATAGCCAGGGCAGCCTTTGTCCCCGTGCCCACAAGACTGTGGACTGGACGTTGACAGTGGGTAATGGTAATCGGGAAGAACCTCTGTATCCTGTTACCGGTGAATCACTAAAGCGAGGCTGCCTATAAGCTTAAATTCGCCATAACGGCCCATCTCTGGGACCCCTGCCTCCCAGGTAATGAGCATTCAGCTAAAAGACCTGTGTTTAGCCCCCAGGAAACCTCCTGAGCAGGCCCACCTGTGAATGACTGCAGGAGGGAGAAATTAACACCTCCCCTCCGGAGGCTGACGGGAACCCGGAAGTGCTTGGCTTTAGTCCCGCCCCTTTTAGTATAAAAGGAGCCTGAGTCTAACTCAGGAAAATGGTTTTTGGTGCCCTGAGGCCGCCATCTGCTGGGTTTGGGGGCTCTCTGAAGGAAGTCGTTATTCTTTGCCCAACAACTCGTCTCTTGATTATTGGCCTGTCCTGTGGCGAGCAGTATGAGCTTGAGTAACAGAGTTACATTAAAACTTTTGTTTTGGGCTTCCCTGGTGGCGCAGTGGTTGGGAGTTCGCCTGCCGATGCAGGGGACGCGGGTTCGTGCCCCGGTCCGGGAAGATCCCACATGCCGTGGAGCGGCTGGGCCCGTGAGCCATGGCCGCTGAGCCTGCGCGTCCGGAGCCTGTGCTCTGCAACGGGAGAGGCCACAGCAGTGAGAGGCCCGCGTACCGCACACACAAAAAAACCCTTTTGTTTCTTTTTCTTAAGTACTCTGGGGCTGGCGCAAACCCCAGTGCAGTGTTGAGGGGGAGGCGGGGTGGGCGTGCTGGAAAGGACATCTTCACTCTGTTCCTCATCTTAAATGTTGCCCTGCTTCTCCCTCCACAAAGCATGTCTGCTGGATGTTCTTGGTTGATGTCTTTTGCCAAGTTAAGGAAATTACTTTTTTTTTTAACATCTTTATTGGAGTATAATTGCTTTACAATAGCGTGTTAGTTTCTGCTTTATAACAAAGTGAATCAGTTATACATACACGTATGTTCCCATATCTCTTCCCTCTTGCGTCTCCCTCCCTCCCACCCCTCTAGGTGGTCACAAAGCACCGAGCTGATCTCCCTGTGCTATGCGGCTGCTTCCCACTAGCTATCTACCTTACGTTTGGTAGTGTATATATGTCCATGTCTCTCTCTCGCCCTATCACAGCTTACCCTTCCCCCTCCCCATATCCTCAAGTCCGTTCTCTAGTAGGTCTGTGTCTTTATTCCTGTCTTACCCCTCGGTTTTTCATAACATTTTTTTTCTTAAATTCCATATGTATGTGTTAGCATACGGTATTTGTTTTTCTCTTTCTGACTTACTTCACTCTGTATGACAGACTCTAGGTCCATCCACCTCATTACAAATAGCTCAATTTCGTTTCTTATTATGGCTGAGTAATATTCCATTGTATATATGTGCCACATCTTCTTTATCCATTCATCCGACGATGGGCACTTACTATTCTTTTGAAAATATGCTAAGAAAAATTTTAAATGTCATATATGGATACTGAATTCTAGTTTCTTTATCTGTTGAGATAACATATCCTTTTAAATCTGGTAATTAACAACAGTTCTAGTAATACATTTTAATATTAATCAGTCTCATTCCTGGAATAAAAGCTAACTTGATCATGATTTTTTTTTCATTGTTGGATCTGGTTGGATAATATTTGTTCAGAATTTTTGCATCCGTTTCCATGAGGAAGATTGGGCTGTAGTTTTCTTTCCCATTCCGTTTTGGTCACTTTGGGTGTCCAGTTTATGCTGTCTTCTTAAAATGAATTGTTTACTATTTCTTCATGTAAGAATGGAATTATCTGTTTCCTGAATGTTCGGGAGCATTCTGATAAAGCCATTTGCATGTGGTGTTTTCTTCATGGTAAAATTTTTGACCATTGAATGCATTTCTTTTACATGTAAAGGATTATTCTGGCTTCGTTTCTCTCCTTGAATCTGTTTTGCTAAATTCTATCTTTCTCAACAGTCATCAATTATGTGAAAATTTGAAGTGTGTTGAGAGTTGGTCTTAGTATCTTCTTATCCTTTTTTCTCTGTAACATCTGTGGTTATGTTTTTTTTCACTCCATTTCATTTGTGCCTTTAAAAAAAATGAATCTTGTCTTTTCAAACATGTAGTTTTTGCCTTGTTGATATGCTTTTCTATTTCATAAATTTCTGTTCTCTTAATTTCCCTCCTTCTGCATCTGCGGGTCTTTGATTTATATTGGATCTTAGCTCAATTTTAAGCCTTATTTTTTTCAAAGGCAAATTCTTACTATTCTAGGTTTCCTTTCAAGAATTGTATCCCATGAGCTTGTGAAAAGTTAGATGATGAATTTGTCTAATTTCAATTATAATTTCTCCTTTGACCCATGAGTCGATTACAAGTGTTATTAAATTTCCAAATGAATGAATTTTTTTAATTATCTTATTGGCTTTGTTTTCTAACTTAATTGCATTGCAGCTTTTAAACAGTGTAGTCTGATCATAATTCTTTGAAGTATATCGAGACCAGCTTTACAAGTGAGCATGTGCCAAACCAGCAAGTGTTCATGTGTGCCTGAAAGAAATGTGTGTTTTCCAGACATCAGATGCAGTCAAGTGCATTAGCTCAAACCCGATTGTGACACTGTTCACATATTCTATTTTCTTACTAATTTTCTTGGTTCATTTGATCTAGCGATTACTGATAAGTGTGTTAAAATCCACTATGACAATGGATTTGACAAGTTTTTCCTTTAATGCTGTCAGTCTGGCTTCACACGAGGCTGTACACAAATTCACATGGGACACACATCTAGAATCCCAGTGATTGGAATCACTTTTCCAATGGAATCACATTTTCCCAGTGAGTGGAATCACTTATTGTTATGCAGCAGATTTCCTTATTTCTAATGATGTTTTTGCCTGATTCTCCTTTGCTGTTAATACGACTATATTTTGCCTCCTGTTGGTTACTAATTGCCTAGTTTGTCTTTTCCATAGTTGGGCCTTTTATCTTTCTGCGTGCTTTAGGTGTGTTTTTTGCAAAGAATACATAGCTGAAATTTGTTTTGTTTTTAAAATAGGGAATAACTCTTAAGGTCTGAACAGGAGAATTTAGTCCACTTGCACGTGTTGTGATTTATGATTTGGTTTCTTTTTTTTTTTTTTTAAAGATTTTGTTGTTGTTGTGGACCATTTTTAAAGTGTTTTTAAAATTTTCTACAATATTGCTTATGTTTTGTGTTTTGGTTTTTTGGCCACGCGGCATGCGGGAATCTTAGTTTCCTGGCCAGGGATTGAACCTGCACCCCCTGCATTGGAAGGCGAAGTCTCAACCACTGGACCGCCAGGGAAGTCCCTTGTGATTTGGTTTTATCTCTGACATCACGTTTTGAACTTTGACTTGTCCCATTTTACATGTTCCTCTCCCCCTTTCCCTCTTCTCTTGCCTTCGTTTGGACTGTTTGTTTTCCTTCACTTATTCTTTTCCTTTCACTTCCTTTGAAGGTTACACTGGCTCTGTTCTATTAGTGTTTTTGCGCATTTAATCCATATTTAACAAGTTACCAGTAATCAGTAGCCATAGTCTTCTGGACAATACAAGGACCCCAAAATACTTTATTCTGCAACCTCCCCTCCCAATTTATAACCTACAATAACTTGGCATTGAAAATCAAGTCTGCTCTATTTCCCCATAAGTTACCATCGTTTCATTTATCGTTGCTGGTTTGATTAGATGTCACAAAGCCACTTGGTTCACTATTTCTCCTTTAGACTCAGACCACACTCTGAGCTCATTTTCCTTTGGCTGTAATTCCATCCTCCAGAATCCGTTTAGTGAGGGTCCTTTGATGGTGAACTCCCAAGTCTCACTTACCCATGTTTTACTCGGTATAGAATTCTTGGTTGAGTTAATCAGCACTTGGAAGATACTGTCATATAGCCTTGTGGTTTCCACTGTTGATGTGAAGGCTTTCTCTATAACCTGTCTTTCTTGTGGGGAGGGGCCACCATCCTCTCCAACTGTCTTTTATAACAGACCCACCTTTGTTACTTATATCTGTGTCTATATATTTATACTGCTTGGGGGTTTTTGGGCTTCTTAATCTGAGGGTTGGTGTCTTTCAACAAATTTGGAAAATTCTATTTCTTTGAGTGTTACTTCTTCCCCATCCTATTATTTCTTGAACTTTATTCAGGTGTATAAATTTCACTATTTTCCCTTTTTCAAATGTGCTTCGTTATGTCTTGTTATCTGTTCAGATTTTCAGGTTTCCCTTTCATTTCCTTAAAGGTATTAAACTTTATTTCCACCGTCTGAAGTCTTTGCGGCTCTATTTCTAGCTGCCACCCATTGCTTCTCACTCATGGTGTCTCGCCTCCTTCATGTCATGTAATTTCTAACCATGATGTACTCATTTTCTTTGGAGCTGTTTTTTTTGGGGGGGGGTTGCTGTACACGGGCCTCTCACTGTTGTGGCCTCTTCCGTTGCGGAGCACAGGCTCCGGACGCACAGGCCCAGTGGCCATGGCTCACGGGCCCAGTCGCTCCGTGGCATGTGGGATCTTCCCGGACCGGGGCATGAACCCGTGTCCCCTGCATCGGCAGGCAGACTCTCAACCACTGGGCCACCAGGAAAGCCCTTGGGTTTTTTAAATTTATTTTTATTTTTGGCTGTGTTGGGTCTTCGTTGCTGCACGCAATGTTAAGCCTGAGTTAAGTTGGATTCTTCCAGCCAGCACTTGAATCTCTTGTTGCTAGTGGCCTAAGGTTCAGGGGCCAGGGCTGGGGGGTGGGCGTCTACCAAACAGGGACCCCTCGTGGTCCCTGTTCTCCTGGTGCCCCCACCCACCCATCCACTCCCACCCAAAGCATCCTAACTGCCCTTTTCACTGTGATGGGTTAATTTGTCACTTACCCTCATCAAGGTGGAGCCTTTTGGGGGCTCAGTCTGATAGGGGGCGTCTGACCCGGGCTTTGTCTCCTTTTCTGAGTGCCGGGCAGCCTTCAGAGCAGCACAGGCTCTACTGGCTTCTGCAGAATCCCTGCTTTTGTATCATCTAAGGGATGCATCTTTAAAAGATTTTTAAAACTCATATTCAGCAGCTCATCTCCCACTGGAGCATTGATGACTCAGGTTATCTGTCTAATCTGCCCCCACTACTAGAGGCTCCCATTTGATCATTGATTTAAAATCATACAGTCTTCACCATGTTTGTGTGTTGAGGAAATCTCTTCTAAGAATAATGCTTTTTAATACATAAAATCCACAAGATTACAAATGAAAGCAGCTATATTGAAAAAGATATCAACACTTGAAAAGACAAATTTGTGACATGATAATAAATGTGCTTCGTCATGGTACAAATAGCGAGATCTGTGACAGGTATACTTCGTGACAAAGTCCCAGGTAAGACCTGACACTACTGCGGTTTCTTGTCGACATTTATAATTGAAGAAAAGGCTAAATTTGAGTTAAGGTTTATTAGAAACAAATAATGCAATATTTTCCCCCATTCATGAAACTCCCTATGTGAAGGGCTTCCCAGTGCAATTCCTGTAATATACCCAGGGTGAAAACTTCCAATTATTCTGAGGTTAAGGTGAAAATGCATGAGTCCTAGGAGGTCTGGCCTCTGCCTCCCTGGCCAGCATCCTCCCTCCCCCACTCCCCTGGCTCAGACTCCAGATGCCCCAGCCTCCCAACCCCTTCAGCCTGCCGTTCCCCTCCCTCCTTCTGGAAAGTTCTGTCTTAATTCCCAGACCTCCTTCACAGCTCAGTGTTGTCATTGTCACTTTTCCGCCCCAGCTCTTCCAGGGCACCTCCCTGTCAGGGTGCCTCTTCCAAGGCTCCTTTGGGAAAATTATCAGTCACACAGGGGATTGTGTGACAGACGTTTCTCCAGCTGGACAGTGAACCCAGCAGATCACCACTCTCTGTGCCAGGAAGTCCTCGCAGCCTCACACAGAGCCTCTCGGGGCAACCTCTCTAGAAGGGGGGCTGGGGGAGCCTGACTGGACCCGGAAAGAAACAGGTGACCGAGTCTCACGTTTACACTTGAGGACAATGGAGAGAGGGTTAGAATGTCACCTCCAAAACACAACGTGAGTTACGAACAGAACACGAACTAGAGCTCAGATTAGGCGGTACTTCCCACACCCGTTATCTGTCCTCCTCTCCATGGCAGGGTTCACCTCCTCCCGGTGCCCCTGACTCCCTCTATGACAGGATCCACCACCTCTCTGCTCCACTGACCACCTCTATGACAGGGTGCACCTCACCCCTGCCCCCCTCTGTGACAGGGTCCACCTCCTCTCTGCCCCCCTAAGACCCCCATGACAGGGTCCACCTCCTCCATGCTCCCCTGACCCCCTCTATGACAGGGTCCATCTCCTCCCTGCCCCCCTGACACCCTCTATGAAAGGGTCCAACTAATCTCTGCCCCACTGACCACCTGTATGACAGGGTCGACCTCCTCCCAGCACCCCAACCGCCTCTACGACAGGGTCCACCTCCTCTCTGCCCCCCTAAGAACCCCGTGACAGGGTCCACCTCCTCCATGCTCCCCTGACCCCCATGACAGGGTCCACCTAATCTCTGCCCCCCGACCGCCAATATGACAGGGTCCACCTCCTCCCTGTCCCCCGACCCCCCTCTGAAACAGTCGACCTCCTCCCTGCCCCCCTGACCCCCTCTATGAGAGGGTCCACCTCCTCCCTGCCCCCCTGGCCCCCTCTATGACAGGGTCCACCACCTCCCTGCCCCATAGGACCCCACGTGACAGGGTCCACCGCCTACCTGCCCCCCTGACCCCCTCTATGACAGGGTCCACCTAATCCCTGCCCCCCTGACCCCCTCTATGACAGGGTCCACCTCCTCCCTGCCCCCCTAAGACCCCACGTGACAGGGTCCACCACCTCCCTGCCAGCCTGACCCCCTCAATGACAGGGTCCACATCCTCCCTGCCCCCCTAACCACCTCTGTGACAGGGTCAACCACCTCCCTGCCCCCCGACCCCCTCTATGACAGGCTCCATCTCCTCCCTGGCCCCCTGACACCCTCTATGACAGGGTCCACATAATCCCTGCCCCCCTGACAACCACTACGACAGGGTACACCTCCACCCTGCCCCCCTAAGACCCCCCTTGACAGGGTCCACCTCCTCCCTGCCTCCCTCACCCCCTCTATGACAGGGTCCACCTCCTACCTGCCCCCCCGACCCACTCTATAACAGGGTCCACCTCGTCCCAGCCCCCCTAAGACCCGCTGTGACAGGGACCACCTCCTCCCTGCAACCCTTACTCCTCTATGACAGGGTCCACCTCCTCCCTGCACCCTTGAACCCCTCTATGACAGGGTCCACCTATTCTCTGCCCCCCTGGCCCTCTCTATGACAGGGTCCACCTCCTCCCTGCACCCTTGAACCCCTCTATGACAGGCTCCACCTCCTCCCTGCCCCCCTCTTTGACAGGGTCCACCTCCTCCCTCCACTCCTGTCCCCATCTATGACAGGGTCCACCTAATCCCTGCCCCCCTGATCCCCTCTATTATGGGGTCCACCTAATCCCTGCCACTCTGACCCCCTCTATGACAGGGTCCACCGCCTCCCTGCACCCCTGACCCCCCTCTATGACATGCGCAACCTCCACCTTTCCCACCTAAGACCCCACGTGACAGGGTCCACCTCCTCCCTGCCCCCCTGACACCCTCTATGACAGGGTCCATCTCCTCCCTCCCCCTTAAGACCCCCCGTGGCAGGGACCACCTCCTCCCTGCAACGCTTACCCCTCTATGACAGGGTCCACCTTCTCCCTGAACCTCTGATCCCCTCTATTACAGCGTCCACCTATTTCCTGCCCCCCTGACCCCCTCTATGACAGGGTCCACCTCCTCCCTACCCACCTTACACCCTCTATGAAATGGTCCACCACCTCCCTGCCCCCCTAAGCCCCCCTGTGACAGGGTCCACCTCATCCCTGCACACCTGACCTCCTCTATGACAGGGTCCACCTAATTCCTGCCCCACTGACCCACACTATGACGGGGTCCACCGAATCTGTGCCCCTTGAGCCCCTCTGTGACAGAGTGCACCTCCTCCCTGCAACCCTGCTCCCCTCTATGACAGGGTCCAGCTCCTCCCTGCCCCCCTGATTCCCTCTATGACAGGGTCCATCTCTGCCCTGCCCCCCTAAGACCCCCTGTGACATGGACCACCTCCTCCCTGCAACCCTTACTCCTCTATGACAGGGTCCACCTCCTCCCTGAACCCCTCTATGACAGGGTCCACCTATTCTCTGCCCCCCTGACCCCCTCTATGACAGGGTCTACCACCTCCCTACAGCCCCTGACCCACTCCATGACAGGGTCCACCACTTCCCTGCCCCACTGATCCCCTCAATGACAGGGTCCACCTCCTCCCTGACCCCCTCTATGACAGGGTCCACCACCTCCCTGCCCCCCTGACCCTATGATAGGGCCCACCACCTCTCTGGCCCCCTGACCCCCTCTATGACAGGGTCCATCTCCTCCCTGCACCCGTGACACCCTCTATGACAGGGTCCACCTCCTCCCTGCACCCCTCTATGACAGGGTCCACCTCCTCCCTACCCACCTGACCCCCTCTATGACAGGGTACGCCTCCTACCTGCCCCCCTGACCCCCTCTATGACAGGGTCCACCTCTTCCCTGCTCCCCTGATCCCCTCTATGACAGGGTCCACCTCCTCCCTCCCCCCCTGACCCCCTCTGTGACAGGGTCCACCGCCTCCCTGCCCCCCCTGTCCCTCTCTATGATAGGGCCCACTACCTCTCTGGCCCCCTGACCCCCTCTATGACGGGGTCCACCTCCTCCCTGCCCCCCTAAGACCCCACGTGACAGGGTCCACCGCCTCCCTGCCAGCCTGACCCCCTCAATGACAGGGTACACCTCCTCCCTGCCCCCCTGACCACCTCTATGATAGGGTCAACCACCTCCCTGCCCCCTGACCTCCTCTATGACAGGGTCCACCTAATCTCTGCCCCCCGACCCCTCTATTACAGGGTACACCTCATCTCTGCCCCCTTGACCCCCTCTATGACAGGGTCCACATAATTCCTGCCCCCCTGACAACCGCTATGACAGGGTACACCTCCACCCTGCCCCCCTAAGACCCCCCCTTGACAGGGTCCACCTCCTCCGTGCCCCCTTCACCCCCTCTATGACAGGGTCCACCCACTCCCTGCACCCCTCTATGACAGGGTCCACCTCCTCCCTACCCCCCTGACTCACTCTATGATAGGGTCCACCTCCTACCTGCCCCCCGACCCCCTCTATCACAGGGTCCACCACCACCCTGCCCCCCCAACCCACTCTATAACAGGGTCCACCTCGTCCCAGCCCCCCGGATCCCCTCTATGACAGGGTCCACCTCCGCCCTGCCCCCCTAAGACCCCCCGTGACAGGGACCACCTCTTCCCTGCAACCCTTACTCCTCTATGACAGGGTCCACCACCTCCCTACCCCCCCGACCCACTCTATGACAGGGTCCACCTATTCTCTGCCCCTCTGACCCCCTCTATGACAGGGTTCACCTCCTCCCTTCCCCCCTGACCCCCTCTGTGACAGGGTCCACCGCCTCCCTGCCCCCCTGACCCCCTCTATGATAGGGCCCACCACCTCTCTGGCCCCCTGACCCCCTCTATGACAGGGTCCATCTCCTCCCTGCACCCTTGACACCCTCTATGACAGGGTCCACCTCCACCTTGCCCACCTAAGACCCCACGTGACAGGGTCCACCTCCTCCTTGCACCCCTGACCACCTCTATGACAGTGTCCACCTCCTCCCTGCTACCCTGTCCCCCTTTATGACAGGGTCCACCTCCTGCCTGTCCCCCTGACCCCCTGTATGACAGGGTCCACCTAATCTCTACCTCTCTGACCCCCTCTATGACAGGGTCCACCTCCTCCCTGCCCCCCTGACCTCCAGTATGAAAAGGTCCACCTAATCTTTGCTCCCCTGACCCCCTCTATGACAGGGTCCACCTCCTGCCTGTCCCCCTCACCCCCTCTATGACAGGGTCCACCTCTTTCCTGCCCTCCTGACCCCCTCTATGACAGTGTCCACCTAATCCCTTCCTCCTGCCCCGCTCTATGACAGGGTCCACCTCCTCCCTGTCCCCCTCTATGACAGGGTCCACCTCCTCCCTGCACCCTTGAACCCCTCTATGACAGGGTCCACCTATTCTCTGCCCCCCTGGCCCTCTCTATGACAGGGTCCACCTCCTCCCTGCACCCTTGAACCCCTCTATGACAGGCTCCACCTCCTCCCTGCCCCCCTCTTTGACAGGGTCCACCTCCTCCCTCCACTCCTGTCCCCATCTATGACAGGGTCCACCTAATCCCTGCCCCCCTGATCCCCTCTATTATGGGGTCCACCTAATCCCTGCCACTCTGACCCCCTCTATGACAGGGTCCACCGCCTCCCTGCACCCCTGACCCCCCTCTATGACATGCGCAACCTCCACCTTTCCCACCTAAGACCCCACGTGACAGGGTCCACCTCCTCCCTGCCCCCCTGACACCCTCTATGACAGGGTCCATCTCCTCCCTCCCCCTTAAGACCCCCCGTGGCAGGGACCACCTCCTCCCTGCAACGCTTACCCCTCTATGACAGGGTCCACCTTCTCCCTGAACCTCTGATCCCCTCTATTACAGCGTCCACCTATTTCCTGCCCCCCTGACCCCCTCTATGACAGGGTCCACCTCCTCCCTACCCACCTTACACCCTCTATGAAATGGTCCACCACCTCCCTGCCCCCCTAAGCCCCCCTGTGACAGGGTCCACCTCATCCCTGCACACCTGACCTCCTCTATGACAGGGTCCACCTAATTCCTGCCCCACTGACCCACACTATGACGGGGTCCACCGAATCTGTGCCCCTTGAGCCCCTCTGTGACAGAGTGCACCTCCTCCCTGCAACCCTGCTCCCCTCTATGACAGGGTCCAGCTCCTCCCTGCCCCCCTGATTCCCTCTATGACAGGGTCCATCTCTGCCCTGCCCCCCTAAGACCCCCTGTGACATGGACCACCTCCTCCCTGCAACCCTTACTCCTCTATGACAGGGTCCACCTCCTCCCTGAACCCCTCTATGACAGGGTCCACCTATTCTCTGCCCCCCTGACCCCCTCTATGACAGGGTCTACCACCTCCCTACAGCCCCTGACCCACTCCATGACAGGGTCCACCACTTCCCTGCCCCACTGATCCCCTCAATGACAGGGTCCACCTCCTCCCTGACCCCCTCTATGACAGGGTCCACCACCTCCCTGCCCCCCTGACCCTATGATAGGGCCCACCACCTCTCTGGCCCCCTGACCCCCTCTATGACAGGGTCCATCTCCTCCCTGCACCCGTGACACCCTCTATGACAGGGTCCACCTCCTCCCTGCACCCCTCTATGACAGGGTCCACCTCCTCCCTACCCACCTGACCCCCTCTATGACAGGGTACGCCTCCTACCTGCCCCCCTGACCCCCTCTATGACAGGGTCCACCTCTTCCCTGCTCCCCTGATCCCCTCTATGACAGGGTCCACCTCCTCCCTCCCCCCCTGACCCCCTCTGTGACAGGGTCCACCGCCTCCCTGCCCCCCCTGTCCCTCTCTATGATAGGGCCCACTACCTCTCTGGCCCCCTGACCCCCTCTATGACGGGGTCCACCTCCTCCCTGCCCCCCTAAGACCCCACGTGACAGGGTCCACCGCCTCCCTGCCAGCCTGACCCCCTCAATGACAGGGTACACCTCCTCCCTGCCCCCCTGACCACCTCTATGATAGGGTCAACCACCTCCCTGCCCCCTGACCTCCTCTATGACAGGGTCCACCTAATCTCTGCCCCCCGACCCCTCTATTACAGGGTACACCTCATCTCTGCCCCCTTGACCCCCTCTATGACAGGGTCCACATAATTCCTGCCCCCCTGACAACCGCTATGACAGGGTACACCTCCACCCTGCCCCCCTAAGACCCCCCCTTGACAGGGTCCACCTCCTCCGTGCCCCCTTCACCCCCTCTATGACAGGGTCCACCCACTCCCTGCACCCCTCTATGACAGGGTCCACCTCCTCCCTACCCCCCTGACTCACTCTATGATAGGGTCCACCTCCTACCTGCCCCCCGACCCCCTCTATCACAGGGTCCACCACCACCCTGCCCCCCCAACCCACTCTATAACAGGGTCCACCTCGTCCCAGCCCCCCGGATCCCCTCTATGACAGGGTCCACCTCCGCCCTGCCCCCCTAAGACCCCCCGTGACAGGGACCACCTCTTCCCTGCAACCCTTACTCCTCTATGACAGGGTCCACCACCTCCCTACCCCCCCGACCCACTCTATGACAGGGTCCACCTATTCTCTGCCCCTCTGACCCCCTCTATGACAGGGTTCACCTCCTCCCTTCCCCCCTGACCCCCTCTGTGACAGGGTCCACCGCCTCCCTGCCCCCCTGACCCCCTCTATGATAGGGCCCACCACCTCTCTGGCCCCCTGACCCCCTCTATGACAGGGTCCATCTCCTCCCTGCACCCTTGACACCCTCTATGACAGGGTCCACCTCCACCTTGCCCACCTAAGACCCCACGTGACAGGGTCCACCTCCTCCTTGCACCCCTGACCACCTCTATGACAGTGTCCACCTCCTCCCTGCTACCCTGTCCCCCTTTATGACAGGGTCCACCTCCTGCCTGTCCCCCTGACCCCCTGTATGACAGGGTCCACCTAATCTCTACCTCTCTGACCCCCTCTATGACAGGGTCCACCTCCTCCCTGCCCCCCTGACCTCCAGTATGAAAAGGTCCACCTAATCTTTGTTCCCCTGACCCCCTCTATGACAGGGTCCACCTCCTGCCTGTCCCCCTCACCCCCTCTATGACAGGGTCCACCTCTTTCCTGCCCTCCTGACCCCCTCTATGACAGTGTCCACCTAATCCCTTCCTCCTGCCCCGCTCTATGACAGGGTCCACCTCCTCCCTGTCCCCCTCTATGACAGGGTCCACCTCCTCCCTGCACCCTTGAACCCCTCTATGACAGGGTCCACCTATTCTCTGCCCCCCTGGCCCTCTCTATGACAGGGTCCACCTCCTCCCTGCCCCCCTCTATGACAGGGTCCACCTCCTCCCTCCCCCCCATCCCCCTCTATTACTGGGTCCACCTCCTCCCTGCCCCCCTGCCCCCCTCTATGACAGGGTCCACCTAATCCCTCCCCCCCATCCCCCTCTATTACTGGGTCCACCTAATCCCTGCCCCCCTGCCCCCCTCTATGACAGGGTCCACCTCCTCCTTCCCCCCCATCCCCCTCTATTACTGGGTCCACCTCCTCCCTGCACCCCTGACCCCTTCTTTGACAGGGTCCACTTAATCTCTGCCCCCCTGCCTCCCTCTATGAGAGGGTCCACCTCCTCCCTGCCCCCCTGCCCCCGTCTATGACAGAGTGCTTCTAATCCCTTTCCCCCGATCCCCTCTATGACAGGATCCACCTAATCCTTGCCCCCCGATCCCCTCTATTACAGTGTCCACCTAATCCCTGATCCCCTCTATGACAGGGTGCACCTCCTCCCTGCCCCCCTCTGTGACAGGGTCCATCTAATCCCTGCCCCCTCTATGACAGGGTCCACCTCCTCCCTGCCCCCCTCTGTGACAGGGTCCATCTAATCCCTGCCCCCTCTATGACAGGGTCCACCTCCTCCCTGCCCCCTGACCCCCTCTGTGACAGGGTCCATCTAATCCCTGCCCCCCTGACCCCCTCTATGACAGGGTCCACCTAATCCCTGCTCCCCTGACCCCCTCTGTGACAGGTTTATTCCTAGGTATTTCATTCACTTGGATGCCATGGTAAGTGGGATTGTTTCCTTAATTTCTCCTTCTGATCTTCTGTTTTAAGTGTATAGAAATTCAACAGATTTCTGTGTATTAATTTTGTATCTGCAACTTTGCTGTATTCATTGATCAACTCTAGTAGTTTTCTGGATGTACCTTTCAGATTTTCTATGTATAGTATCATGTCATCCGCAAACAGTGACAGATTTACTTCTTTTCCAATTTGGATTCCCTTTTTTTCTTTTTCTTCTCTGATTGCTGTGGCTAGGACTTCCAAAACTATGTTGAGAAAAAGTGGTGAGAGTGGACATCCTTGTGTTGTTCCTTGTCTTAGACGAAATGCTTTCAGCTTTTCACTGTTGACTATGATGTTTGCTGTGGGTCTGTCACATATGGCCTTTATTATGTTGAGGTAGGTTCCCTCTAAGCCCACTTTCTGGAGAGTTGTTATCATCAATGGGTGTTGAAACTTGTCAGCAGCTTTTTCTGCATCTCTTGAGATGATCTTCAGTTTGTTGTGGTGTATCACCCTGAGTTGTGGATACTGAAAAATCCTGCAGCCTTGGGATAAATCCCACTTGATCGTGGTGTATGATCCTGTTAATGTGTTGTTGGATTCCGTTTGCTAGTATTTTGTTGAGGATTTCTGCATCTATGTCATCAGTGATATTCACCTGTAATTTTCTCTTTTTGTGCTTTGTCTGGTTTTGGTATCAGGGTGATGGTGGCCTCATAGAATGAGTTTGGGAGTGTTCCTTCCTCTGCAATTTTTGGACGAGTTTCTGAAGGATACGTGTTAGCTCTTCTCTAAATGTCTGATAGAATTTGGCTGTGAAGCCATCTGGTCATGGACTTTTGTTTGGAGTTTTTTAATCAGTTTCAATTTCAGTACTTGTGATTGGTCTGTTCATATTTTCTGTTTCTTCCTGATTGAGTCTTCGGAGATTGTACCTAAGAATTTGTCCATTTCTTTTAGAATGTCCATTTCTTCTAGGTTGTCCATTTTATTGGCACATAGTTGCCTGTAGTAGTCTCTTATGATCCTTTGTATTTCTGTGGTATCCACTGTAACTTCTCCCTTTTCATTTCTAATTTTATTGATTTGAGTCCTCTCCCTCTTTTTCTTGATGAGCCTGGCTAAAGGTTTATCAATTTTATCTTCTCAAAGAACCGGCTTTTTAGTTTCATTCATCTTTTCTGTTGTTTTCTTAGTCTCTGTGTCATTTATTTCTAGTCTGGTCTTTCTCTCTTTCCTTCTACTAACTTTAGGTTTTGGCTGTTCTTTCTCTAGGTGCTTTAGGCGTCAGGTTAGGTTAAGATGTCTCTTCTTTCCTGAGGTCGGCTTGAATTGCTATAAACTTCCCTCATAGAACTGCATTTGCTGTGTCTCAGGTTTCGGATCGTTGTGTTTTCATTGTCATTTGTCTCCAGGTATTTCTTGATTTCCTCTTTGATTTCTTCAGCGATCCACTGGTAGTTTAGTAACATATTGTTTAGCCTCCATGTGTCTGTATTTTTTAGTTTTTTTCTTCTGGTAGATTTCTAATGTCATAGTATTGTGGTCAGAAAAGATGCTTGATATGATTTCAGTTTTCTTAAGTTTACTGAGGCTCACTTTGTGGCCCAGCATGGGATCAATCCTGGAGAGTGTTCTGTGCGCACTTGAAAAGAAAGTGTGTTCTGCTTTCAGATGGAAGTTCTGTAAACATCAGTTACGTACATCTGGTCTAATATGTCATTTAAGGCCTATGTTTCCTTATTGATTTTCTGTATGGATGATCTGTCCGTTGATGAAAGTGGGGTATTAAAGTCCCCCACTGTTATTGTGTTACTGTCAATTTCTCCTTTTATGGCTGTTAGCATTTGCCTTATATATTAAGGTGCTCCTGTGCTGTGTGCATATATATTTACAGTTGTTATGTCGTCTTCTTGGATTGATCCCTTGATCATTATGTGGTGCCCTTCCTTTTCTCTGGTAACATTCTTTGTTTTAAAGTCTATTTTATCTGATATGAGTATTGCCATTGCAGCTTTCTTTTGATTTCCATTTGCATGGAATCCTTTTTTCCATCCCCTCACTCTCAGTCTGTATGTGTCCCTAGATCTGAAGTGGGTTTCTTGTAGGCAGCATATATACGGTCTTGCTTTTGTATCCATTTAGCCAATCTATTTCTTTTGGTTGAAGCATTTAATCTGTTTACTTTTAAGGTGATTATCAATATATATGTTCTTATTGCCATTTTGTTCATTGTTTTGGCTTTGTTTTTGGAGGTGTTTTTTCTTCTCTTCCTCTTTTGTTCTCTTGTGATTTGATGACCAACTTTAGTGTTGTGTTTGGATTTTTTTTTTTTGAGTGTATCTATTATAGGTTTTAGGTTTGCAGTTACCATGAGGTTTTGATATAGCAGTCTGTAGATAAACAGGATTGTTTTAAGTTGCTGGTCTTTTAATGTCAGATGCACTTCCAATATCCTGTATTTGTGGTCTCCTCTTGTCGCGATTGCTAGTTTTGACATATCTGCGTGTGGATGATTTCCTACCTGTACTGGCTTTTTGGCTTTACCAGTGAACTTTTCCATTCATAGTTTTCGTTTCTAGTTGTGTCCTTTTCTTTTGCGCCTGGAGAACTTCCTTTAGCATTTGTTGCAAAGCTGGTCTAGTGGTCCTGAATTCTCTTAGCTTTGGCTTGTCCATAAATCTTCCGATTTCTCTGTTGAATCTGAATGAGAGCCTTGCTGGTAGAGTATCCTTGGTTTAGGTTCTTCCCTTTCATCACTTTAAATACATCGTGCCATTCCTTTCTGGTATGCAGCGTTTCTGCTGAGAAATCAGCTGATAACTGATAAACTTACAGGAATTCCCTTGTATGTTACTGGTTGCTTTTACCTTGCTGCTTTTAATATTTTTACTTTGTCTTTAATTTTTGTCAATTTGATTACTATGTGTCTCAACGTGTTTTCTTTCTTGGGCTTATCCTGCCTGGGACTCTCTGCGCTTCCTGGACTTGGATGACTGTTTCCCATGTTAGAGAATGTTTCAGCTATTATCACTTCAAATATTTTCTCAGGTCCTCTCTCTCTTCTCCTCGGACCCCCTAAATGCAAATGTTGGTACATTTAATGTTGTCCCAGAGGTGTCTTCAACTGTCCTCCTTTTCATTCTTTTGTCTTTACTCTGTTCTGCAGCACTGATTTCCACCATTCTGTCCTCCAGGTCACTTATCCATTCTTCTGCCTCAGCTATTTGCTACTGATTCCTTCTAGTGTAGTTTTCATTTCAGTTATTGTACTGTTCGTCTGTTTTTTAGTTCTTCTAGGTCTTTGTCATACATTTCTTGTATCTTCTCCATCGGTGCCTCCATTCTTTTTCCGAGATCTTGGATCATCTTTACTATCATTTCTTTGACTTCTTTTTCAGGTAGATGGCCCACTTCATCTAGGTGTTCTTCCGGGGTTTGAGCTTGGTCCTTCATCTGGGATGTGTTTCTCTGCCGTCTCATTGTCTAATCTTCTGTGAATGTGGTTTCTGTTCTGCAGGCTGCAGGGTTGTAGCTCTTGCTTCTGCTGTGTCTGCCCCCTGGTGGACGAGTTTGTCTACGGCTTCTGCAGGCTTCCTGGTGCCTCCATTTATATTTAATGTATTACGTTAAGGCTTAAATGTGCCATTGTACTTTTCGTTTTCTGCTTGTCTTTTGTTTCTATCTTTCTATCTTTGTTTCTATTTTCCTCCCTTCATGCAGTTTAAATTTAAAACATAATTTTTTTTTTTTTTAGAATTCTATTTGGGCATTTCTACAGATTTTTAGTGGATGCTCCAGGTATTACAGTATGCATACACATAACTTCTCAAAATCTACTGGTGTCAAGTTTCACCAGTTTGGAAACATTACTTTCTTTTACCCTCCCATATCTATAATATAGTTATTTTATTTCACTTATATCCATTGAAAACCATAAAACTTCTGTAATTTTTGCTTCAACCATCAAACATAATTTAGAAAACTTTGAGAGGAGAAAGAAAACCCATTATATTTACCCATATTTTTGCTCTTGTTCTTTTTTCCTTTCTGATGTCCCAAGTTTCCATATTTTAGTGTTTCCTTTTTGTTTAGAGAATTTTACTTTAGTCATACTTCTAAGGTAGGTCTGCTGGTGAAAAGTTTTCAGTTTTACTTCATATGAGAATGTCTTGATTTCCTCTCCATTTTTTTTTTTGCGGTACACAGGCCTCTCACTGTTGTGGCCTCTCCCGTTGCGGAGCACAGGTTCCGGATGCACAGGCTCAGCGGCCATGGCTCACAGGCCCAGCCGCTCCACGGCATGTGGGATCCTCCCGGACCGGTGCACGAACCCGTATCCCCTGCATCGGCAGGCGGACTCTCAACCACTGTGCCACCAGGGAAGCCCTCCCCTCCATTTCTGAAGGGTATTTTCATGGGATGTAGAATTCTGGATTGACAGTTCTTTCAGCCCATGAAAAATGTGCCATGTACTTCTGGTGCCCTGGTTTCTGAGGAACTTGCTGCCATTCTGATTGTTTTGAACCTGGAGGTAATGTGTTATTTCCCTCTGGCTACTTTTGAGATTCTTTTCTTACGGCTTTAGTTTTGACTATGATGTCTTGGTGTGGATTTCTTTGGTTTTCTCATTTGGGGTTCACTCAGCATTTTGAATGTGAACCTTTATGCTGCTTTGCTAAATTCAGGAAGCTGTCAGCCCTTTTCCTAGGAATAATTTTTTCAGCTCCCCCCTCTCTTCCTTGTTCCATGAGTATATTTTATGAAAACTGTGGGGAAGAAAGTCGAAGGAATGAATCTCAGAGGAATTCTAGATATTCCTATATTCTAGGTATAGCAATTAACGAGGTAAGAGAATTCTGGAGCCTGGGGCTTTGGGGCTCTCCCTACCCGCACTGCACAGCTGAGCTCCACCAAACTCCCTCCATGCCTACGCTCTTTCCTCAGTGCCTGGCTGTCACCGTTAGTGGTTCCCAAAGAAGTTTCCGTTCACCCCCTCTCAGTAAATGGTGTCACTTAGTTCAGGCCCAAATAATGACAACTAAATATAAGAAGGCATCCTGCGTCCTCTCCTTCTCACACCATATGCCCACTCCAGCACTGACCTGCAGTTCCCAAATCTTTGGGGGACCTTAGCACAGCAAATAAAATAAAACCATAGCTTCCTTGGTCTGACCCCAGAGATTCTGATTGGAAAAACATGTCCAATTAAAAAAATAGATATCCCCAGGAGATTTAGAAGGACAGACAGGCAAGCCTAGTTTACCCTGGTTAGTATGGAAACGAGCACAGTGCCCCTGCTGGATGCTTTTATCCCCTTGGTGTCCTTGCAGCATTTGTCACTTGAAAATGTGTAGCTTTAACTTCCTATGTGTTCTTCCATTTGTTATAAAAGGAATTTAAAAACCCTACCAGTGGGCTTCCCTGGTGGCACGCAGTGGTTGAGAGTCCGCCTGCCGATGCAGGGGACGCGGGTTCGTGCCCCGGTCCGGGAAGATCCCATGTGCCGTGGAGCGGCTGGGCCCGTGAGCCATGGCCGCTGAGCCTGCGCGTCCAGAGCCTGTGCTCCGCAACGGGAGAGGCCACAACAGTGAGAGGCCCGTGTACCGCAAAAAAAAAAAAAAAAAAAAAAAAAACAACACAAAAGAAACAAAACCCTACCAGTAAGCCCTACCACTAAACCTTGAAAGAATTCTTAGTGAAAATGAAAGCTCTGTTTCTACTCCACAGGTCACTAATGACACTTCCTTTTCTCCATCTGCTCCGTGCTTCCAGGGAAGGACACACAATGATTCTAACCCTGGGTGAGAGCTGAAAATCTCTCCACACTGCAGTGAACACCGTTTGCACAGATTCAGCCCCCGCAGCACAGAAACGTTTCCACTATCCACTCATCAAGTTACATATTATACCAACCTGGATAGTTACAGAAATTTCTTTAAAATTAAATTCTCTAATATTTTTCTTAGCCATCCGATGATGCAAAGCAGAAAGCCAACCTTTAAAACTGAGTTTCAATATTTTATTAAAATAGCATATTTAACCACTGTTAACCAAGAATATGTTAACTTCCCACCCCCACCATGTGCAGCACAACACAGTAGTGACTGATTTCAAATATCCTGCATTGTGATAACCAACAGAAACATTTCAAAGTCAAGTCTGCAACTAAAAACTAGACCTTGGAAAAATCCTGAATTAGAAGAAACATAAAGCCCTCAAACAGAATTTTTTTATCTGCCCGAGAATTAATGCGGTACACCACCCATCTACCTGACAATACTGCTGGTCTGCTTTTTCTCCTCCGTGCATAGTATAACGTCTCATTTATAAGTACCCACTTTATAAATAAATCGGCATTTAATCACCCCATTTAATGTTCCTTTTCAGCTTCACAAAGAAACCAGTAAATAAAACTGTCGATGACAGTCACGACATAGGCTCTCACGGCAAAAGGTAAAAAATCTGAAAATACGCAGAGATGCATCAATGCTATTTTACATAAAAAGACAGATTTAAAAAGTGCAAGGCAAAATCTGCAGTTTCTTTAGGGGAGTTTTTAGGCACATCCATTTCTTAAAGCAAGCTTCAGAATGAATTCCAGTTTGTTCTTCATGATACCTGTTTAAGTCTTTCTTTAAAAAAAAAAAAATACATCTCGTCAAGTGTGAAACAGGGCATCTCCCGTCCCAAAAGGCGAGGTTTTCAGTTATGGCGCGTCCGTCCTTTTTTTATTCTTGCGGGCTTTGGTTTGGGGATGTACTGATTATTCGCCTGGTACTCGAGTTCTTTCCGGAAGTAGTGAATTGCTTTGTTTAACCCTTCCTCCAGCGGGACCTATTTAAAGAGAGAGCGAGAATGAGGGGCACAGCCGGGTCCCCTGAGGCTGTCTGCGCCTGTGCTGTGCACCCTGACAGACTGCACTTGAAGGAGCTGCAGCCCCAGAGACCCACACTTCCTCCTGTAGGCTGGGACTCTGTTCCAGTTTGAATCAGTTACAAAAGGCACCATTAAAATAATGCCCACGTGCGCCCTTCTCTGAGAAGCCTCCATGGAGGGAGATGCGTGGAAGCAGCTGTATCCAATCCACATGCCCGATTCTCTGGGTGACACTTACTCTCTGTACTTTCACCCCCAGGGACCTACAAGGGACCCATGACCTGGGAAGCCTCCTAATTTTTAGAGCTGCCCTGCAGCAAACAGGAACCAGACACCGAATCAGCTGCCCGTGTCCCCTCTGTGGACATGAGACCTCTAGCCTGAGGCCTGGAGGAAAGGAATGCAGCAGCCACGCCCAGCCCCGGGGGGCACCGTCAGCCTCGGGGACAGGCATCCCCAGCCTGGAGGGGCCACACCAACTAGCGTGATGGACATCAAGGGCAACAGAAAGGCCGGGAGGCCCACCGTTTCCCCACTTCAGCCTCTCACACTCCCACCCTGCTCCGCCTGCGTGGGAACTGGGGTGGATGAGCTCGCCCACATCACGGGCATCGTGGCCGGCCCTGCACGTCCACAACACCCTGGCTGAGTGGACGGAGGCCGAGCAGGGCTACCTGGGGCCAAGCCATTCCCCGTTAACAGAGGACAAGAGACACAGGCTCCAAGCCCCGTGTGGGCCTGGAGAGAACACTGCTAGGACCACCCAGATCCCCAAGCCCCCAGGCCACCCCACGTGGCAGCACCCCCAAGGAACAGACAGTGCAGGGGTGGGAGGCCTTCTCCACAGGGCAGTGGGACCCCCCTGACCCCCCTTCCCCACTTACTACGGGCTCCCACCCCAGCATCAGCTTTGCTTTCTTGATGTCTGGTTTCCTTTTCTGGGGGTCATCCTGGGCTTCAGAGAGAAACTGAATTTCACTCCCGCTGCCTGTGTTGTTGGGGGGAAAAAAAGAAAAAAAAGGTAAGAGAATCAGGAACCACTGGGATGTGACTCACCACATCCGTCCAGGTTGGCCCACCAGCGCAGGTACACAGGTGCAGGTGGAGTGCTGTCCCAGGTCACCTCGCCCCCCACCCCGGGGAATGTGCTGCTGGCCACACAGCATGGGGCAAGGGCAGGACCCCAGCCTGCACCACCCCGAGGGGAAGGAGAGGGCAGGCCCCCCGCACACCATCCCCCTCAGCAGCACAGCCGCGTGCCCGCTGCTGCCAGGGGGACTGTGACCCTGATGCCCTGACTAGCCGCCCCCCAGGTGTTCACACCCTGCAGGAGCCCCTCACCTGCAGCCAGGCTCCCTGCAGCCCGTCTAACACGCAGAGTGCCGGGGAGTGACCGTTGGCCAGCCCAGGCTGACACCTTATGAGGGCCTGCCACCTCCGCCCTGCCAGAGCTACCCTGAGCCAACAAAGGATGTCCAGCCAGCCTGCTGGACAGACCTCAAGCAGAAGGACAGAAGCCCAGCTGGCCCAGCTTCCTATAGGACCAACGGAACGAAGCCAGCCGGGTGACCACTGGCCAGGCCTGCCGAGGGAGCCCCCAGCCCTGGTCACAGAATCTGGAGCGAATACAACAGCTGCCGCCTGAAGCCAGGGGTCTGGGTCCATGTGTTACACAGCCATCCACCCAGGCTCCAGACAAACTTCCCACCCTCAACGTGAGCATGAGCACCTGAGGAGTCGCCAAATGCAGATTCTGACCCGGGAGATGCGGGCAGGGTGTGTGACTCTGCATTTCTAACCAGTGCCTGATGGTGACGAAGATGCTGTGGTTTTCATCTCAGGAGGCCCATCCCCTGTCCTGTCCAGGAAGGACAACTGCAGGAAATCCAGCCTGCTAAGCGTAGGGTCTAGACAGGCCCACATCACGCTCGCCTGGTCTAGCCAACCCAACTCCAATCTGGTTGTGTCTGGATGCTGATTTCTTGATCAACCCTGGGAAGCAGACACCCCCCAACCCGAGCCCCAGGAACCTGACCCTGTGACCGAGGGCACAGCCCATAGACAGCAGCAGCCCATGGCTGGCTGAAAATGTGCAGACTTCTCATGGCTTAAGAGCATGCCCTCTCGGGGGCCACGCCCAGTGTCCGCACCGCCTGCAACAGCCCGCGGCCAGGTTGGCCAGAACTGCACATGGAGCCTAAAACTCGCCCCCAGATTCCACCAGAATCACACAGGCCCCGGTGTTGCTCTCCGGCTCCCTGAAATCCTGTGCTCGGCCCAGCTGGCGTCCGGAACCAGACAGTGGTCACCTGGGCACCACAATCACGTCTCGAGCACAGAGGACAGACATACCCTTTCTGCTCCACACAGACCTTCTGTCACAAGGGTGAACACAGCTGGGCCCCTCCCCGCACCCCTTCATCTTTCCGTCACTTAGAATCACGAAACGGTGACGCACTCCTGATCAAGTTCTGCTTTTCAACCAATTCAATTAGCGTGTAGTAATTACCCACCGTCCAGGCGAGGCGTTATTAACCGACAGGGTAAGCGCGGCCGGTCACACGCAGGAAGGCCTCTGTCCTACTTACCAACGAGGTTTTTAATTAGCTGAGCAAATTCCAGGATCGTATGTTCTTCCGGGTTCCCCTAAGGAAGAAAGGTCTCTGGTTAGAGGTGTAAACGCAACGGCGATGCCACGCCCTCCCGCACCACGTGCGCGCCGTCCCCGACGCCAGGGGTCAGGGGCAGGGCCAGCAGACGCCCGCCTGTGTAGCGGCGCGTCAAGGCGCTGTGTCCCCTGGCCCAGGCACGGGACGGTTTCCAGACGCAAAGGTACTGTAGGCTCGGTGTCGCTCTGCAGGAAAGCCTGGCTCTGCGAGCTCAGCTCTCCCAGGACACTCTTGCTTCCCCCTGGGGGGGCCGTGCTCGCCCCGTCGGTGTTGAAGACGCGTGAACCTGGACAGGAGTCCCAACAGACGCGAAACGCGCTCGCAGGGGGGCCCTGGGCAGCCGGTGCGAGAGACAGGATGTGGCTCTATGGCGGGCTTACTCTGGGGGGCCTCTGAATGCCCCTTCTCTTCCTGCCACGGTTGCTTCCAACAGCCACGGCCCCTCCCCTCCGCGAGCCTGCTCCTCCCGTGAGAGCGCACCATGAGGTCTGGCAACTGTACGTCCCAACACTCTTCATCCCCAATCTCCTGGTTTCGTTTGAGACCAAAGGTAAAAGAGGCAGGAAGGGACCCTAGGCGTAATTATGAGCGCCCCGGGGCTACCGGCAGACACGCCCCCGAAACAAGACCGGTTTCTACTGGAGTCGGACACTCCAGCACGGCCCTGTGCAGAGAGGCGAGAACGACGCAGCACTAAAGCAGAGAGTGGCTGCTTGGAGCGACCACTGATTAAGACGCACACTTGGAAGGGCGAGAAGTGAAAACACGGGGTAAGGGCGGTGAAGGCTCAAGATGAAGTGAGGAGCACGAGACACGGCTCCTGCTGTTTAACCACCTGTTTCTTTGAAAATGCATGAAAACAGCGCCGGCTGGGTGCTTGCGGCCGCCGGTACCCATGAATTGGTCAAAGGTCCCACAGGGAGTGACCTCTCCAGGGCCCGTCCTTTGCCGTTGGTAGGAACTCCCGCCCAACCCCGGAGAAATGAACGTTCCAGAGAGTGCTTCAGACTGCTGGTCATGAACAAAAAGTACAAGGAGCGGTTTGCAAGTGAAGTGCTTTCAAGAAATTAGCAGGCACATCCACACCTGTGAGTTTAGCCCCTCCTAGGGAGGGGAGGTGGCCGAGGAGACCGAGGCGGTGAGAGGCGAGGGGCTCGCGTTAGCTGCCCTCGGCAGAAGAGGGCCGTCTAGAATGACGGGCCGTCTACACTGGACACCTCACAGTTTAAACAGGACGGAATGAAACCATTCAGGAGACAGTGACTGAAAGGGTCCGAGGGCTCTAGCCCAACCTGATCCCTGGAAGAGCTGGAGAGGAGACTGGGGCAGTCCTGGGGAAGCTGTCATATCACAGGGGCACAGACCAGCTCTGGGGGGGCACCCACGGAGAAGGCAGGACAGTGGGCGGGACAGAGGACGAGGGTTTACCTCTACACAGAAGGAAAAACGTTCTGCCAGGGAGAACCGGCCGAAGACTGGACAAACTGCTGTGCAGAGAAACACATGCTCCAGCACGAAGAATGAGCGAGGCTGGATCAGAGATCAGGCCAAGCCAGTTCCCGCTCCCTCCCGGGCGAGTCTGCGCTGCAGGAAGTGAGGGGGGAAGCGGCACGGAGGGGATCTGGGCGCTCACAGACTGACAATGAGGGAAACTGTCCCAGCCACTCCACCTTCTACAGCCCCGGAAAGCGAGCCTTATCGAGCCCAACTGCACATTGACTGATGGACAAAGGACACACAGAATGTCACCTACAACCACTGAAGGCGTCACGAATTTCTAGACCTGGCCCTTCCGGTGGACGGAGCAGGGTTAGTTTATCATGTGGCTCAGCCACGTGTCCCAGGTCTTACTTCTTTGTGGACTCCTGTTTTGTTCTAGTCCGTGTATCCTCCTCTAGTATTGGGCAAGCAACAGACAGGCACCTGCCCTAAGCGTGCTGCCGGCGAATGAGGCAAGCAGGAACCGGCCTGCTGGGGAGGGAGTGGGCAGAGGGAGGGACTCACCAGGTTGACGGGGCTGCTGACGTTGCTGTTCATGAGTGCCACGAGGCCGTTCACCAGGTCGCTGGAAGAGAGGGGAGGCTGCTCAGGTGCCCGCCGAGGCCCGCAGGTGCCGAGCATCGGACACAAGCCGGCCACCTCCCGGAAGGAAACCAAAACCCCCATGGGAGACTGGACGTCAAAATAAAACCCTGCACATAAGAGGGCGCAGAGGATGCTCAAGTGTTTGCAGATGGGATGATGTGGCGTCTGGGATCTGCCTTCTGTGGGAGGGTGTAGGCAGATGGCTGAGCAGGAGATAGGGCTGAGTTCCCTGCTTTGTATATTTCTGAAATCTTTCGGCAATTAAAAAATGAAAATAAAGTAGGCACACACCCAAAAAAAGATGGCGTTTATGCAAGTTTCTGAGGAAAGTCCATGTTTAACGGGAACCCAGGTAGTCGACCCATACGGAAAAGCAGATTTTTTTTTTAAATAAGGTCTCCTGCAATGGAAGAACTCCAGTATGTAAGTCTCCTATTGGCAAATCACAGAGAAAGCCAGACAGCCCTGAGTGTTGAAACCAGCTCCCTGGACCTCCGGCCCCTCACCTCCCCCCAGGAACCCCCGCACCCGGATGGGACGGGCGGGGGCGTCTGGGTGTTGCAGACAGATGGCGAGCGAGCGGGCCGTGAGGGTGACGGTCAAGAGGCAAACTTCCCCTTACCAAGGTTTGGTTCTTATTTTCAGAAGCGTTAAAGGGTGGTTCTGTCAAAAAAAAAAGTGACTTCGTAAAAATGACACCTGGCTGCTACACGAGCGTTTTACTAAGTCACTTTCACCAGCTGTGTCTCACGAGGCTATGAGGGTTCTTTCTGCTCCGGGGATGCAAATGCGGGCCGCCTGGAACCCTCTCCCCTCCTCCGCCGTAACCAGCAAGGAGCAGGTTACTGTGCTAAACTTCCAAAAGAAAACCTCAGGTTTTGCTTTCCTTTTCACTGAGAAACAATCGGGGGGGGGGGGGGGTGTTATTTAGCAAACAAATGATTTTCTGGGTTTTTGCTTACAACCAATGGGCATTTTATAGGAACGCGCCTCAAGTCCGCTCTGCTCTCACGGATCAAAGCACAGATGCAAAGAACCGCTGACCTGACATGATTCCTCGCTTCTAGAAACTGGCCAAAAGTCCCTTCATCACTATGGCCATTAACGACCACATCCCAACACGTCCTCTGACAGCACACGTCTCTGCGTATTTGGAAAAGACGTTAACATGTGCCATTCGGTAGCATCCACAAACATTTTTAATGGGGGGGGACCATATTAAGCTGGAAGGTGACGGACGCTTATGTAATCATCCTGGGGGGGAGGCGCTTGCATCTTCTATGCAAAAAAACTGGCAACTTTTAAGGCCAAAAGTGCACAGATCACATCCATTTAACCTGAAGCTCTTTAAAAGTGTCATTTTGACAAAGTGACTTTTTAAGACAACACAGCATGCCTCCGTGATGGGGTGAGGACATAACCTGGCCACGAGAGCACCAGGCACGGTTATGCCAGGATGTCAGCGCACACGCCACCCAGAGACCGCAATGGTCACCCAGAAACGGTGCAGCGCTGCCGCAGGGCAACTGTGGATGTTGAAAATGGGTAATTTAGTTCAGTAAGTACGCTTCCGAACACTGTGCATTTCTAACTGTGAAGTAAAAGTGCCTCAGTTCCTACAAAATGGCTTGTGTAAAACAGCCCAGCGCTGCAAAGTTAACTCTGGGCCAGGCCTCGAACGATGGAGAGCGAACGCCGGGAAAGCTCCTTCCCCGAGTCTGCTGAAGCTGGGGAGCCGCAGAGCGTCAGAGCCCCACTAACTCGGGACGTGAGGCCAGCAGACGGTGCGGCCTCACGAAGAGAGGGTTTGCCCGGGGGGCCCCCAACACCACTTCCAGTGACACCACTGAGGCCCCTTCCAGGGGGCCTGGCATGTGGGTTGGTGACGGGGCACGTGGACCGTGCAGGCCGGCCAGTGAGGCTCAGCCTGTCAGGGATGGAATGCAGCCCGTGCATCGCTCGATGCTTAAGGGATTTTAACCGCCAGCAAAAAACAAGCACCTGAGAGGCTACTTTAAATGAATTTTGTATCTGATGCCTTTGAAATAGTAACAGGTTGTAACTGATACCCCTTTCACTGCACAGTCTCTGGAATACTCCACGAGGTGATACGGCTGGAGGAGTCTGGGGGCCTTGATGAGACTGTTGGAGGAGATTCAACATGACTAAGACGTCAAGACCCCCCCCACCCCAGCCCAACACCTCGAGAAAGTGAGCAGACGGGGGCTGGGTGAGGGCAGGCGGGATGGACACGTGTCACGATGAGAAGACGGTACCCGAGCGCACGATCCCAGGAGCACGGTCCCCACACAGACATGGGCTGCAATCACTTCCTTGCAACTCACGGCCCCCGAGTGAACTGCTCTGACATGAGAACAGGCCGGCTAGCTCCTGGCTGAATCCCTTCTTAGACTATTTAGGCAACAAAGTGGGCCAGTGACGTGATGGTCCCAGGCTTTTGCCCTGCTGGGCAAGATACTAACCGATGGGGAGAGAAAAACCACTGTTCATTATAAGACGCTTACTCAGCTTTCTTTTGGAGTAAATGTGAAAATCCACAAACACTTGCAGGAAAAAAAAAATCTACAGTGGTTGTGTTTAATTCTTTTTTTTCTTTTAAACCAGGCAAAAATCGGTGTGGTTGCTCGGGCCGAGGTGGGGTGGGAGCCCCCCAAGACCTGCCACCACTTCACCCAACAGCATCCCTGGGGTGGCCGCAGGCACCAGGGACAGCATTTTCTGATGGACAGGCACTCCAGGGTATTTGTACTGAAAAGTGCAAATATATGGTCCCAAAACATACAACTAGATTTTCCAGTGATTTAGGACACCACAAACCTATGCAGAATTCACCACTGTGCCACGTGGGACATATTTTGTTAGATGTAACTGCTCATATAATAACTCTTCTCTCAGAACCCAAACCGCACTTTAAAACTTGCCACCAGCTGAACTGGCCGACAACAAACTAGACTGAGGAGGGCTACCAAGAAATCAGTAAATGTGACCACGTGAGACCATTCAACAAAGTTCTTAAAATATTTTTATGTACATTTAGTTTGGGCACAAAATTTGTCAGCATTAGGCCACTTGACCTTCTTAGTGATGACAACCTTTTCCACCCTAGAAGGCACGTGTAAAGGGTCTGATTTTGGCATCTGCAGGTGTGCTGCAAGCCTGAGGCCGTCACCTCACTGGCCTGAACTGGAGGCCCTGGGTGACCCTCGGGGCCGGCAGGTTGGCCGACAAGACACTAGGTGGCAGCAGGAGACCAGCACATCCGACCTCTATTGGCGGAGAACCGGGATGGCGGGGGGGGGGGGGGGGGGGGGGGGGCGCCCACAGGAAGAGCAGAACTAACCGTCAGCCTAGATGCTTCACCGGAATGAAAACAGCAAAATGAACAAGTGACCCAGGTGGGACTGGACGGCCCTCGCCCGCCTGGGGGTCTTACCTGACGTACTGGAAGGCCCTTGTCTGCGACCCGGATCCGTACACCTGGGGGAAGACCACACGGAGGGTCCCGGAACCGCGGACTGCACGGGTGCCTTCAACCACCAGGGGCGTAGCCTGACCTCAGCCCTGACAACCCCAGGGTCCGGCCGCGCCAGGCCCTCCACCAGGCCCGGGGCCTCACCCAGGGGCACCCTGAGGCGTCCCGTCGACAGAGACGCCCCTGGGCACAGTCCTGGGCCAAGAGCATGGCCGGAGAGGCCTTTGCAGGCAGGCCCTGAGCCCGAGACACCAGGGTGTCTGCAGCTCGGGGAGCAGGGTGACCTGAGCCCCGTCCAGGGTCACGGCTCCCGTGTGTTCCCTCCACGCACCGCCCCCTCCCTCCCTCCCAGGGCAGCAGGGACTTCTGACTTCAGGGCAGCCCCCCCCCCCAACCCGCGCCCGCCCGCCACCCACCGTGAGCGGCTCCCCCTGCAGCGCCTGCAGGATGAAGTTGCTGACCACCCGGCCATCGTTCATGTGCATTCGGGGTCCGAAAGTGTTGAAGATCCTAGCCACGCGCACCTCCACGCCTTCCTGCAACACAGAAGAGGGTGAGCCCGGCGCCCCACAGGTACCTCTGCTCTCCCTTCCAGACGCAGGCGCTTTTCCGTCCTGATGAGATGCTCTGTTCTCTGTAATCAGATCTGGAGGCTACAGGTTACACCAAACTCACATGAGCCCCGATTCCCACCACCTTGAGGCCCCCGGCATGAAACGTGCTGCAGAAACCTGAGAGACAGTTAAAACAGTGCAAGGGGTTAATGATGGGTATACATTTTTCCCCCAATAAATAAATATCTACTTTCTTAACTAGGACTGTGCTATGCATCTCTTTCATCATCTCCTTCACGTAATATTTTGTATAAATTTATCACTCAACAGAGATTTAAATGTTAGTGAATGTTTAATAGCTGATTTGAAGAAAAACAAGAGAGCACTTTGTCCTGGGAAAGGAGGGGAACCAAAGACAATCTGGCACCTGATACAGGCTATATATAGCTAAACAGCCTGGGAAGATGCCAACGTACATTGTTTACAAAAACGAGTGTTCCAGACCTTCCCAGACTTTCCCTCTTGTACTTTTAATGTTTCTACTTTTATTATAATAAACATCTCTTACTTTTGTAATTGGGGAAAGCATATTTTCAAACATGTAGTCAAGGAAAGTGTATTTTTTTAAACCCCGAAAGCCTACTGCAAACTACCTTGCTTAATTATCAATTTCACAGACTGCTTTGTCAGTGATAAAAAGTTAAATGTTTCTATCACACTCTGAATCAGCGGACTCTTACAGCAATCCATCACCCATCAGACAACAGAGGCGCATTTCGGGGTGTCAGAGGGCTGGTGGGGTGGGCTGCGAGCCCCAGGGCTCAGTGGCCAGGCTGTGCCATCAGGCTCTCCTCACTGGGAGAGCGGGGCTCACGTACAAGTCAGCCTCAGCGCAGGCCGGGTGATGACAGCTTAGCCGCTGCCGGGGTCCTGCTGATGGGTACAGCTCTTTCCTGACTCTACGTATCAGAGCCAGTACAGGCTGGGAACCTGAGGGACCCGTAGCTGATGGGGCTGATTGAGCACAGAATTTCTCCACCGTAAGGACGGCGAGTGAACGGCCATGGGCTGCGGCATCCCTAGGGCCCCACCAGGCCTCCCAGTGGCTGGAGCTGCCAGCCACCTCTGCCCCCAGCGGCCTCATCTAGGTCTCCACGGGTGCCAACGTGCAGTGGCTGGCAGGTGTGTATCCAGCACACAGTTAGCTTTCAGAAACCGGAGCTGCCACATTTCTGCCAAGCCCCAGCAATACGCCATCAAGCCTTCCCATGGGCATTCAGACTCCTAGGCCTAAGATGTGAGCTATAATTCCAGGTCCAGGAATAAACCAACCCTGTTCTCCACTGAACCGACCAGGGAGCACTTCAGAAACGGGGGGTGGGGCAGGAACGAGCAGAGATGCTGCTCTCGCTAGAAAACAGCTCCCAAGTGTGCGCCTGCATTTACGTGTCAAGATGAGAAAATCCAAAGTGGGTGAAGGTGGCTTTATTCCCAAGAAGAGAGGGAAAGCTCAGCACATTCACAGCGGTCAGGCCACGTGCCGGCAGGGTGCTTGGGGGGCTGTGCTTTGCTCCCTCCCCTGCCCCAAGGAACGCTGGGCTCTGCACACATGAACTGCAGCACAGAGGGACCTGGCTGTGTGACCTGTCCACCTGGGTCCGGGGCCTCAGGGGACGGGCAGCTCCTCCCGACTATCAGGTGCGCTGACGTGTGCTTCCCAGGAGCCCCGACTCTCAAGCTCGCTCACACCCTCTCCGCTGTGCCAGGCCTGCCCTGAGGGAGGCGCCCAGGACACGTTCGCCTGCAGGGAGCAGGACACACAGAGAGCGGGAAGCCCCCAGAGACGGCAGGCCCCCAGGAGAAGGACATGCCATCCCTCGAGTAAGGGGGTCACGCAGCCCCAAAGGCTGAACCACACGATTCCCCCCCGCCTCTCATAAACATACCTTCGTGGGGTCCGCTGCCCGCCTGGGGATGAGACCCAGGCCATTACAACAGGCAGAGCTCAGCTACTGAGCAAGATGCCCGAAGGTGCAGAAAGTCCCCGTTCACGCTGGGTGGCGGCAGAGGGAGGCCACACAGGTTTGGGGACAGGGGCATGCCTGCCTGGCAACTACCCTCAACATGCCAGACCCTTAACATTCAGACCAGAGCGGTCACTAGGCCCAGGCTCAGCGCACGGCCAGCGGGGAGTGGGCACCAGAGACAGGCCTGCACTGGGGGTTCCAGGCCACGGGCTTAATCAGCCCCTCGGGGTGAACCCCGCTCGTTGGACATTTGACGTCCTTCAGCTGGTTGCTGAACACTTTGTTAACTAAGGTATAATACGCATACCAGGCATTTAATTTTAAGTATTCTGATGCCAGAAGATAAAACAAAACCATACCCTCAAGGCCCTGGACTAGAGGGTTTCTGAGTTTCCTTTCTTTCTGCTCTGCGGTCTGTGTTTTCAGGAATGGCGGCCTGGTTCGCAGACCCAGCCCTGTGGGTGGGGCTCAGACCCCTGAGGGTCAGACGCAGGCGGGGCCACGAGCTCCAAAGCTCACGAGCGCTGACCACAGGCTTCTGGACAAGTCTGCACGTTTACGAAACCACCACGTCCAAGGGCATGGACGAGCCCAATGTAACTTCTTCTCTGACAAGTTCAAAGTGTTCCTGAAAGATGCGATGCCCTTTGATCCCGACTGCCAGCTCAATCCACCCCCGGCAAGAAGAGTCCAGGGAGCCCCTCTTTATGTAAGAAACGTGCCCTGCAATGTACCTGCGATAGATTTTCCTGGGAAATCAAATTCTATTTTGAATACATTTTAGGATATTTAATTCACTACAACAAACCCAGAAGAGAATCCTTTAAAATCTTTTATAAAATGTGTCTTCATCCCTGGATTTATCTTGTTTATATTCTCTATCCTTATATACTAGATTTATTCAGAGACAGATATATCCACATACCATATATGGTCTTTTCAATAAAATGACTTATACTTGAGGGGACGTGCCTTTATGTATTAAAAAATAAATTATTAAAACTATTAACTAAACACATGCCAAAGGCATCTCCTCCACCTGGTTCAGTATTTTACTGGCCATCATGTGTTCATGTGCCTTCAGATAGCAAAAACTAATACCCAAAGTTTTTAAGCAGGAGAGCTGGAATACTGAACATCAGTTGCTTTGCTGTTTGAACTCCAAAGATGGTCTGATCTGCCCCAGACTGGGCTGTGCCCACAGGGGCCAGCTCAGTGTGGCAGGAGGGGCTCTGACTCACCCCCTGCCACAGCTAATATAAAATCCCAAGTGAAAGAATTGACCTATTTTTCCCTTCCGTTTATCTCTAAATGGGACCGTGGGTGGTAATATTTTTTTCCTTCTTGCTTATCTGTGTTTTCTTATTTTCTATCCTGGCAAAGCAACCTGCAGTACGGGAATCCCGACACCCCTCAACTGTGTGGTGTCTGCCCTGTGGACAGAGAGAGAAGATGCCCACGGTTCCCTCCCCTCAGCACGACTCGGACAAACGAGGGACAGCAAGCACAGGTACACTGTGTAGACCCAGCCGCGGTCACAGTCTCGGACCCACAGCTCTCCCTAGAAGGGAGCACAGTACGTGTAACATGAATAACAAGGCAAGCGAGCTTGGACGCTCACACTGGGTATTCTTCAAGGCCACTCCGAACCAGCGAGACCACAGGGACCTCCACCCAGGCCCAGGCACCCAGCCCTGCCATCCTGCATCAGCCCACTGGCCTTGCAGCCACCAGAACCAGAGAGGACGCCGCCAGCCACAGGGCCAGAGGCACAACGGTCACTCGTGGACCTAAGGGCCAGCCAGCAGGAGTGGGTGAGGGACTGTGGGGAGAGCAGGACCCACACTGCCTCCAAGGCCACAGGGGCAGGCCTTCCACGGTGCATTTCCAGATGCCCGGACGGCACTGCTCACCTGGGCAGACAGAGTCCTGGGGCAGGTGTGCTGAGCAGAACCCACAGGTTACACAGTGCTGCTGGCCTAGACCTGAGCTTCACAAAAGGTGCCGAGCCTGCATCCGAAAGCAACCCTCGGACCTGACACTGTGACGGGGAGCAGTCTGTGCACTCTCCCCCATGAGAAGCCCACTGTCACCCTAACCACCAGGTGACTTTTGCACACAGGTGACATCATCTGCTGGGGCCCCTGGTGGGAAGCCCAGGCAGACGGCCCCCGCAGCAGAGGCATTCTTCAGCGGGCGACACCCTCCCGACGGCCACGGCCGGCCGGCCGCACATGGGGCTCCTAGAGGATGCATTACAGGGAGCACCATCTACGCGTGCCTCTCCCGAGACCTGTGTGAGCAGAAATGCCAACGCTGACAGTCCCCAGGTGTGGAGGGAGCTGTGATCCTGTGCTCACGAGGTGGATGGCACTTACAGATCCCGGGTCAGCACATGTGCAGTGGAACCCACCCCCTGGGTCCTGGCGTCCAGTCAGTGCTCAGTCATTGTTGGCCACGCTGTTACTAGACACCATACTCATCGTGAGCTCATACCTTGAGGTGATGTGAATACTTACAACATTATTGTTAAACTACTCGTCACTTAATAGGGACTAAAAGTTCAATTAAAAAAATGTCCTACTTGCCCCCCAGCTTTACCTACACAAAAACTCACTGAGAAATACACCCACAGACTGAAAGCAAAACAGCCAAGAACCCTATTGATTTATGTCCCCTCACACACTCGAGTTAGTTTTCTTAGGCACCAACATACACAGAGGCTGTTCTGTGTACCTGGGAGACCATCTTATCCAACTTTTAGGTCAAGATATTCTAGGCTCCAAAATGATATAGTTTGTCTTTTCTAAAACTGATTAAAATAAATGGATACTACAAGCCAACTGCCCAAAGTGCCTTAGAAAACAATCAGTTCTGCTCCTGGCCAAGAGATAAGGCAGAAAAACCTAAATATCAATACCTACCTCAGCACAAGATTATTCTGTGGGTCATCAATATTGGTATTTCATTAAAAATATAAGAGAAAAAAGTCTCTGCCAACTGCCCTCCAAAAAACAAACAAGGCGCTCAGTGCCCCCAGCCCAGCCATGAGCTCTCAGCACTGGGTACCCAGGCAGGGTCCCCCATCACACAAAGCCCGTGGCCAGCTGACCTCCGAGCTGGCCGGCAGGAGGAACCCTCGGCCTGAGAAGGCTGCTCCAGGATATGGACACTTGCTCGTCTCTGAGTCCCAGAGTGTGGCCACCACGCCTCTGTCAGCAGCCTGTCCTGGAACCACTCCTATCCACGGTTACTCACTTACATGTTCCTCCAAGGGTGTGTCTGTGAGGGTCCCAGAGCTGGTCAAGTACAGTGGATGGCCTGGCTGGGCCCCATCTGGAAGTCTGATTGGCCCCTACACAGCCCTCAGGCAGGCAGGACAGGGCCCTGTGACCGATGGGTCACGTCTCCGGAGTAGACAGTGGGGAGCCAGGTGGGAACCTAGACCCCCGCCTCTCGGCTGTAGGCTCTACCTGCTCCAGCGTGGAGGTGCGCAAATCCATAACTCAGAAAGACCCACAGGCAAGCCCGAGCACAGCCATGACTAAGGAAGCAGGGGGTCAGAGTAAGTAGAAATAACCATCCCTGAAGAGACCTATATTAAAGCCAAAGTGAATTACACCCAATAGAAAACAGAAAGGTAAAAAGTAAAAAAAAAAAAAAAAAATTCCCCTGATTTGGAGGCTTTGGGAAAATAGAGGAACTTATTAGCTGCTGGTGGGCGATCCCAGTCACGCAAGGGTTTCCAAACCTAAGGCTTCATCCCTGCAACCGTTTTTCAGAAAAGGAGACACATGAGGAAAGCCGCTGATGGCACCATTGATTGATGACAGTGGGAAACTGGGGAAACGCCCACCCCCGGGCAGGGTCAGTCACGGTGCTTTATTCCAGCACAGTCCTGGTCTACAGCGCCAGCCCCAGAGCCGGGTTGGATACCTGCTTCATGTAGGCATAGCACATGGTCTCGGCGACGCGTTTGCCTTCGTCGTAGCAGGCTCGGGGTCCTATGGGATTCACGTGGCCCCAGTAATCCTCGGTTTGAGGGTGGACTTCAGGGTCTGCGGGGAGGGTGGGGGGGAACAGTAAGGAAGTGCTTTCAGAGTCTCCCTTTATTCACGTTCATACACTTTACGGACAGTGGATACTGATGGTGCAAAAGGGGGCTTGGGAAAGACCAAGGTGGACATCTCACCTGGAGAGATACCTATCAGAGGAGCACCTTCAGCGCCCCTCGGTCCACCTCTAGTCCAAGCAGGACACGCTATTCTGACCGCTCATAACAGTGATGACAGTTTTTACCGGAAAAAAAAATTAATTAAAAGAGCAAAGTCTCTCGATTTTAAGTCTCCCCCCGTCCCGTAAACTGTTAACTTTTAGATTACTATACAGATTAAACATCTATGTGAAAAGACATAGGGTCCAATTTCACATTTATATAGAATTTTATAAAGCATGGATTTATTGAAAACACTTTAAGAGCCTCTCTCTGGAACAGAATGGCTTTCACCTGTGCTGTCAGCAGAACCACCTGACAGCCTCAGTGACACACCTGAGGACCTGGTCGGCCCTGGTCTTCTAAGCACAAGAATGCAATGCAAAGAGCTCTTTCCCCAGCACGCACCGCATTGTGTACTTCCCAACGCCTGATTTTTGGTGTGTAAATCAATCCCACTTTAAGATGTACCGGAGGAATGGACTATTTAAAGAAACCTAGTCACAAATTATTATTTTTAAAAATATTATCTTGGCTTTTATATTTTTGGCTGCGTTGGGTCTTCGTTGCTGTGCACGGGCTTTCTCTAGTTGCGGCGAGTGGGGGCTACTCTTCATTGCGGTGCGCGGGCTTCTCATTGCAGTGGCTTCTCTTGTTGCAGAGCACGGGCTCTAGGCGCACGGGCTTCAGTAGTTGTGGCACGTGAGCTCAGTAGTTGTGGCTCACGGGCTTAGATGCTCTGCAGCGTGTGGGATCTTCCCAGTCCAGGGCTGGAAGCCCTGTCCCCTGCAAGTGGCAGGCAGATTCCTAACCACTGCACCACCAGGGAAGTTCCTAGTTACAAATTTTCTTTTTTGTAACACAAGTGCATTTTTGGAATCAATTAATACCTGATTTATCCGGTACAGCAGGAATTTTACACAACTATGCTATAAAATGCATAAATCTTTGCCAAGAAACCTGGATAAGGTTCACCAGCCCCACGTTACAATTCCTTTCTGCTTATGTCAGAGCTGAAGCTCGTGGGCATGACGGGACGTGAGCCGGGACAGGACAGGACCCAGACCTCTGCAGCTGCCGCTGTGCTTAAAGTTCCCTGAGAAGCAGAACAGCTCAGAGGCAAACAGGCCCCGAGAGAAGAAAACCAGCGACGGGACCTCACGTGGATGTGCTGGTGACGCGAGACCTCTTCGGGGATTTCTGCCGAGGGCTGGGCAAGCTGTACTCCCAGAGGGAGACCCTGAACGTGGCAAAGGACCAGAAAGAGAAGGGTGGGCACAGGCACCACCCCTCGACTGGTACTGTCCAGGCAGACAAGCCCGAGGCTCATGACACACAAAACCACCTTGCTACGACAGAAGCGAGGGTGCAGAGGGACACCTCGTCTGGACTCTATGTCCCCTGTTCAGCATCGGGGAGGCCGGCAGACCAGGCACGGAACCCACAGGAGGTGGGTGCCTGCAGACCGGGGCTGGCAGGGCCTCCGTGAGTTACCCTGACGTCACTCACAAGCCCTGAAGACCGCGAGCTACCGTTAGAGATGCAATGCTGAGTGGGGGCGGGGAGGGGGGGGGAACGTGGGAAAGATGTCAGGGGCCTGGACGGGTGCCGCCAGCGCTCTGAGACGGTGACAAGGGCGCAGCCCCGATAGGGTCGGCACCGATGCTGCTGGGACATGTGACACAATGGGCCACCTGGTGCCACTTGGGGACCCGCTGGGCCTCTGCAGAGGCTGGAAGCGGGGAGCCAGGGGACGGGGAATAAAGGTCCCCCTGCCTGCCCCGCTCCCAGAGCCGAGGGGGAGCAGGTGGGAGGGGGTGGTGGGTGCTCTGCCTTCCCACGGGGGTGGCAAAGAGCAGAACTGCGTCAGTAGAATTGCTGCCTCTATGGGTTTTTTCCACCTGGTTCCCTTATTATTTATTTATTTTTTTTTTTTATAAAAGGCGTCTCTTCCCACGTTGCCTTCTCACTTCCTTTCTGTGACAGTAATACAAGGAGTAAATTGCACCACGTTAGCATCTGGCTTCTGCTGTGTCAACTAAGCATTTCTCCAGAACCCTGCGCCCAGCTGGCGGGGCTGAGCTGGAAGCCCCATGAGTGGACAGGTGGTCCTCAGCCCTCTCTGGACACTCACTTCCTCAAGGACTGTGGAGGGCAAAGCAGGCGCCTGGGTTTTCTGGCTCCACCTACTTAAGACTCTTCCAGAAACCATCCTCCTACAGGTGAGGCAACCAGCACACGTCTCCCCACCGAGCAGGCTCTAAAGCGACCCCTGAGCTCCCCGCAGGGTTGGGGGACCCTGCTCTCACTGGAGCAAACGCTCCAGCTAAACTGGCAAAGTCCCCAAGGATCTGACTTCTGGGGCACCTGTGGAGCAAAGACACTTTTGTGGATTGGTAAGTGGCGGGTGCTCTCGGGCAAAGTGACAGGACACCGTCCTCAGGGGGTGGTCCTTCAGCGGGAGAGAAAGGCTCGCCCCAGCCGGAGGAGGGAGCCCCTTGCTGCCATCTGCTGGACAGCAAGAGCCAGCTGGGCCTTCCTGGAAATGGGAGTCCACACTCACTGGTCCCTTCTGCGCCTGAGATGGGATGCAACTGTCCAGGGGGCCGGAGCGACACCCACTCACCTCCGTACACCTCCGAGGTGGAGGCCAGGAGCAGACGGGCTCCAACTCGCTTTGCCAGCCCTGCAGAGAGACAGGACACCGTCACCTTCAGGGAACAGGGAAAACACGTGTGCACACGCTCATTTCTGTAGCCAATTTAAGCCTTTTTTAGTATTAACTGTATCTGATCATCCGTGCATCTTCAGTTACCCACTCTTATTCCATCTACTTTGGAACCAAAATTAAAACAGTAAGGAAAGCACGAATGAGCCTCCAGCAGCACAGTGTTTAGCTGGATGCTCGGAACTATACGCAGGGCCAAAGGCAGAGCCTGGGGGTATTGCAAGTCATGATTTGAGGGGTTCCAGGAAGATTCCTTCGCCCGAACGTACCACCCAGTATTTCGTCAGGTAACCGTCCCACCCCTGCAGGGAGAAGGCAGGGCCCCTCGAACCTCAGCCCACCCCCTACTGTCCCCCTCAATGGCCGGCCTCCTGCCCCCACCCCCCACACGCCCCGGACATCTCCGACTGCCCCCGAACCCGTCTCCTGTCCAGACACCTCCGCCCCGCACCCTCCCTCCCTCCTTTGAGGTCCGGCTTCCAGAGCATCTTCTCCAGAGCAACTGGCCACATCCTCGTCCTGCTCTGAACCGTTCCCGGGTTCACCCCGCTCCACGCAGAACGGACTAGAGCATCGTCACCTGCAGTGCTCAGGTAAGTCCTCCAGATGCTCTCACAGTCCCAACACAGCAGGCCCTGCCCCAGAGAAACCCACTGCCTGCACTGAACCCCCTGCTTCCCCAACGACTCCTCCACGGAGCCTCTGTGCACAGACGCCATGGGATGAAGGGCCGGCCGTGCCACTCGCCGGGCACTGCTCAGGGCAGAGGGCCAACTCGGGCCGTCAGGTGCACCGGAGGGAGAGGCTCAGGGCGCACACCAGCTGCGGGCAGCCCGGGGGTGTTAGGGGGCGAGACAGAAGGGTCCCAGCCTGAGTGTACAGGAGCATCTGGCGGAGCCCTGAGGATGCACAGCAAGTACAGAGGACAGCGCTGGTGAAGGTGCAGACGCCACGACGAGCTCGAGGAAGACGATGGCAAAAGGGCCACAGCTGAAGTGGAATCTACAGGCTCACGGCACTGCAGGCCCACCTCCCGTGTTCCCACCCCACAGGCGCCTGCCAGGTGGACCCCGCCAGACCCACTGCTGCACAGAGACGCTGGGAGTCACGAAGGATCCCGAGATCCTTTTTTTTTTTTTTTTTTTTAGATTAAACTTCCAATGTGAGAAAAGCGTAGATTCAAATGCAGTTGTTACAAGTAATCCAGACAGATGCCCTTCGCCCGGTTTCCCCAACGGTAACAATGTGTAAGACCAGCACATCATCACAGCCAGGATACTGACAGGGATACAGTCACAGAACACCCCTCACCACGAGGCCCCCTCCTGGGGCGAGGCCGGTGTTTGCACTGAAACTGGACAAGGTTTCACCAAGACGCAGCCACGCTCAGGACCGGCAGGGGGTGACGCCACAGAGGGAGGGCCCCCCAGGCTCAGAGCACCCGCCCCAAATGCGGAAGAGCTAGTGACACTGCACCCAGCTCAGAAAACTGAGTCCCACTGGGTCTCCTTCCAGCCTGGCCATCGTCCCCTGCAGCCTTTGTCCATGTCGCCCCTGGAAGACCCTTCCCCGCTTCAGTCCTCCAGGCCGCCTTCACTCGTGGTTCCAGCCCCAGCCCAGGCCTCGCCCCTGGAGCTCTAAGGGCACTTCAGGGTGCCTGCTCTGGGAATCTGTCCGTCCCCCATGGTCGCCAAGCCCCTGAGTGTAAACCTCATCTGAGCGCCCCCAGTGGACGGGACGGGTGGGAGGCAAGCTGTCTTTCTGAACAACTCCGTGCACACGAGGCTGTCCCCGCACTGTGGCTGGCTCTGTGTGGAGGAGGGGCTGGGCGGCTGGAGAGAGGGGGCAGGCGCTTGCAGTGCCAAGAACGGGGCATCTCCACCAGGCGCACCTGTGAGCACAATCGGGCTCTGTTCCGTCTGCAGGCCGACGCCGCCTCTAGATCAGAGGAATCACCCTTCCCTTCCTGCACAGCCTGCCCCCCCGAGGGCTTAGTGTAAGAGACGGAGCGCCTATCCCACCGCCCTTCACGCCCGTCTCCCAGCTTCGCTCAAACTAAACTGCAGCGCTATTTCCCAAACCCATTTACGGAACCTGTCTTAAATGTTCCTTTATTAAATCCACTTTTTACTTGACATTTAAAGAAGTGGTTCCTCTCTTCCACTTTGCACTTAACCCAAACCCCTGGTTTTCTAAACCTGTGGGAACTGAAGCGCCTGATTTCAATCATCCACGTGTACACGGCCCAGACTCTGGGCCTCAGGCCAGCTGTCTGTGGACTTGCACGTGCGGCCACCTGGGAGGGTGCTCACGCCCTCACCTCCCACTTCCAGGGCGAGTCCTGCGGTCAGTCCAGAGCCAAGAGCTCAGTCTCCACCACCCCATGAGGGGCGCTCTCCCCATCCCCCCAGGGGCAGCACCCAAACTGCGTGGGCTCAGTCCACCCGCCCCGTCTCGGATCAGAGCCACCGAGGCTCACATGCCACGAGTCCCGGAAAGCGCAGGAGGGGAGCGCGGCCGCTCGGGGGCCAGGGGATGTTACTACCACCCCCCATGACAAGTTCCGATGGCAAAGCAAGTCACACCGAGGGCACGGACGGAGACGGGGGGTGGGGGGCGCCGGCCGAAGACCAAGATCAAACTGGAACACAACAGTCAGTGACCGACGCTGGACCGAGACACCCCGACAGCAGATGCAAGATAAGGGGGCCACAACTCACCCAGCACGTTGAGTGTCCCGATGGTGTTGGTCTTCAGCGTCTTGATGGGGTTGTACATGTAGCTGGGCGGCGACGCTGGAGACGCCAGGTGGTAGATCTGGTCCACTGTGGGGGTAAAACCACGCCTGTTACGTCCACGGAAAACACTGAACGACTGAACTCCTAAGAATCAGACCGCGTAACACAGGTGTTCATGTGTCTTCCACTGAAATTCTAGTTGTCACGTTTCCTTCTTCTTACAAACTAGTTTATGTGTACGATGGGAAGAACTTTAAACAAAAATAGAAAGTCTCATTAATCTGGAACAGAAACGTGCTGGCCCCTGACGTGGCCTGTTCTCCTCTAATCAGAAACGGTCTGATTACCAAGCTGACTGCTTTCTGAGAAGATCTGTCCCACATAAAGCACTCAAATCAGAAGGCGGGCTGACTCTTCAGACACAGTTAAGCATGAATATTAAAATAAACAACATTTTAAATTTATAAAACAAAGCCGACACGAAGTGCACAAAAGTCTGGGAGAAGAGGGCCTTTTGCTCTGTTTTTATTTATCCTGCATATAAACAACAGACCCAGAGGTGACAGTCGGAGGGCGGTTTTTAAGGCCACGAATGGTGAAATGTTCGGATTCCGCACGACTCCCCTGGTGCACACGTAACCGCTTTAATGTCACCACCTGCGACCCTCACTCCCCAGGGTCAGGCGACCCCTGCCCCACAGCAGAGGCTGGCAGGGTCGTGTCCCCTGGGGGAGCCATCCCTGCAGACACAGCGTCTGTGGTGTCACCCACTGCGCTACAGTCAAGGAAAACCACCCCCGCCGAGGCCAGCCGGGGGACGGGGTCCGAGACACCACTGCCAGTGGGACCCTCCCTCCCACACGGCTCGGCCTGCAGGGACCCTGCCCCTCCACCCCTTGTCCCCTTGCCCCCGCATCCTCTTCCCAGCCAGGACCACTGCTGTCCTTTGAGGTCAGGGCACCTCAGGAGCCAGGTTTCAGAGATGACGGGTAGAACAGGCAAACTTGAAAAAAAAAAGGTCCGCATGATGAATTCTGCAGTATGATGTTCTCAGAACCAGCCCCCGACCAAACACTGCCCAACTTCCCCACATCACACACCCTTGTCTCCCTGAAAGTCTTGTCACCCCTGGGGTGGCGTGGGCATCACTGCAGTGCTGTCCGGGACCCGGGGCTATTTCCCGACACATCCACCCCAGGGTGAGCAGCGGACGATGCTTTCTCAGACCAGGAGAGGCTAGCATTCCAGGCAGGGGGCTTGGTCTCCACTCAACTCACCCCAACGATCACGGTCTTTCAAGCCCTAGGGCGTCTGGGGGACGGAGGACACGTGAGCCACCAGGACCCGGATGGTTCTGTGCACACGGCGTCTTTGGGAAGGGGTTCTGGGTGAAGACAGACTCATGGTATAACCTGGTAACTATGGTTTTTCCTATACCAGGACCATACACCACAGGAGGCAAGAACTACATGTGCCAAGGCTGCAGGTCCCGTCTTCTGGGTGTTTACTGACGTGGCTTCTTGCTTTGCTAAGAGCTTTCCAGCAAACTCCTGATGGCATTTTAATTTTTTTAAGTCTTCTTATTTTAAAAACAATACTCTGCAACGTCATCTCCATCAAAATATCAAGAGCCTTTTTTTTTGCAGAAACAGAAAAAAATTCATCCTAAAATTCATATGGAATCTCAAGAGTCTAAATAATCAAAACAATTTTGAAAAAAAAAGTTGGACTCCCATTACCTGATTTCAAAACATATTACAAAGCTACAGTAACAAAACAGTGTGTTACTGGCATCAAGACATGAAGACCAATGGAACAGAAATAGACAGCCCACAAACAAACCCTTCTGTGTATGATCACATAATCTCTGACAAGGGTGCTGAACCACTCAATGGAGAAAGGACAGTCTCTTTAGCAAATGGTGTTGGGAAAACGATATCCACATGCAAAAGAATAAGACTGGACCCTTATCTTACACCACACACAAAAATCAACTCAAAATGGATTAACTACCTAAGTATAAGACGTAAAGTAATAAAACTCCTAGAAGAAAACATAGCGGGAAAGCTGCATGACACTGAATTTGGCAAAGGTTTCTTGGATGTGACACCAAAAGCAAAGGCAACAAACGCACAAACAGACAAATGAGACTACATCAAACTTAACTTTTCTGCCAAGATCAAAGGGCACAATCAACAAAGCAAAAAGGCAACCTACAGAATGGGAGAAAATACTTGCAAATCACACATGTGATAAGCTAATATCCAGAATATATAAAGAACTCCTACAAATGAACAAAAAATAACCAAATTAAAAAAATGGCAAAGCACTGAATATACAGTTCTCCAAAGATGATATACAAATGGCCAACAAGCGTACGAAAAAATGCTCAATGTCACTTATCAGAAACATGCAAATCAAAACCACAATGGGTATTACCTCACACCCATCAGATGACTACTTCAAAAAAACAAAATAGGAACAGAAAGTAACAAACGTTGTTGTCAAGGATGTGGAGAAATTGGAACCCCTGTGCACTACTGGTGGGAATGTAAATGCTGCAGCCACTGTGGAAGACAGTATGACATTTCCTCAAAATATTAAAAATAGAATTAACATATGATAAGACATTTCGCTTCTGGGTATATAGCCAAAGGAATTAAAAAGCAGAGTCTCAAAGAGATATCTGCACACCCATGTTCACGACAGCATCACTCACAATAGCCAAGACATGGAAGCCGCCCAAGTGTTCCCAGGCAGATGGACCAATAAACAAAATAAGGTAAATCCAAACAGTGGAATATTATTGTCTTAAAGTGGAAGAAAATTCTGACACATGTTGTAAGACAGATGAACTTTAAGGACATTATTCCAAGTGAAATAAGCCAGTCACAAAAAGACAAATGCTCTACGATTCTATTACGCACACAAGGTCCCTAGAGCAGTCAGATTCACAGCGACAGCAAGTACCAACAATTTGCCGGGGGCTGGGGGAGGCGCTTACGGTTTGGTGGGTACAGGGTTTCAGTTTTGCAGAATGAAAAAGTTCTGGAGCTCTAGTTCCCAACAACATACTTCACACTGCTGGTTAGTGCACTTAAACATGGTGACGAAGGTAAGAACAGAAGGGGCTTAGGAGCGGTGAAAGCAAACGCCAAAAAGAGGATCAGTGCCTTTACCAAAGCGGAGGTGGAAGTGAGTAGTTCTGACTTGTGCATTTGTTCCCTCACTTTCTACCCCCGACCCTGCCCGCCTGCACAGGGTTCTCCTCAGTCCTCGCCCTGCAATCAGAGCCCCCCGGGGAAGCTTCTGAATGGAAGGCGCCCGGGCCCCTGGCATCCCGCCGCAGACGCTCCAGGCGAGGAGACTCTGGACCTTTACTTACGTGTGTATATTTATGTATTTTGTAAAACCACGTTTTAAAACTACTGGGTTGATTTTAAAATGGAACCCATGCTGTTCAAAGAAGAATCCTTTTTCAAGAAACTAAAAAAACACAAAACCTTTTAAAATGGTTTACAGTCTGTCCATATGGGAATGCATTGAAGGGGTTGGTCTAATTAAGAGGAAAATCCTGTGACTGCTTTCTGACCCCCAGAAGTTTTTTGGAGTTGACGCACAGATTTTAAAAAAAAAACAAAAAACAGAAGTTCTATGCAAATTGTGAATTAACAAGGTAGCTCTCACAGAATCCCGTCAACCTCAGCTGACAGCTATCTTTTCCAGCTGACAGCTCTGTAGGTAAGGGGCTGGATCAGTTCCCGCCCACCTGCTAAAAGGCCCATGGGCTGCAGGGGGTCCCAGCAGCCCAGGGACACCTTGTCACTCCCCACCGCTGCCTGAGCAAGTGGGGCTGCACTGGGCTCCAGATGGGCCTGCAGAGCGAGGGCCACGGTGTGGAGCCTGCTCAGCACCCCTCCCGGTTCACAGACCCCCAGCAGGGCTGCAGACGGTGTCAGTCAAGGTGTCTGGGCTGTGACCTCCTGGCACAAATGATTCACCATTGGTTTCACACTTGAGGCGACAACACATACAGTGGGGAAAAAAAGGAAACGGCATCAAAGACAGAGGAAAAAGGGCAACCTCAGAGAGCACAGCTCAAACACGAGCATCCTCGCGTGCATCCTCACCCACGCCAGTGCGATCCAGGCGTCAGGGCGTGTGGTCAGGACCTCACGCGGTCACCGCTGGCGGCCCAGACCTCGGGGTCCCAATCCCTCCTCCTGCCTCAGCGAGGGCTCCACACGCGTCCTTCCTCACGCTTTATCCGCACACGGCCCCGCTCTCTGCAGGACGGCAGCCTACAGCACGTGCAAATGTAGATTCCCGGGCAAACCCAGGAAACCTGCAACTGGAAACACCCCTGCGCGGCAAGGCTGACGTGGGAGCAGTGCTCAGTGGGGTCGGCCAGTGTCGAGATGGGCTGCACACTGGGCACTTATTTCATCCGAAGGCCGTTCCATCTGGTGTGTCATGTTTTCCATCATTTGACAGCTTAGCCCAGCGGCTGGCCCCACCCACCGCAGCTGGAAGGACTGAGACACGCCCCGTAAGACCATTCCTTGCAGATTTAAGCAGCGCCTCTTTCCTACCCTACGAGGCTGTCCCGCCTGCAACAGTAAGCACAGCAGCTCCAGTGCCCGTCCCAGGAGGACACAGCGCCAGTCCCTGACAGTCTTCTGGAAGGAATTACGACGGGAGAGGGGCAACTTCAGAACAAGCGTAAACGATCAGCCATGAGAGGTGCTCGGAAAATACGAAGAGACGTTAACAACAGAGCAGCAGGGTGAGCCCTCACAGCCCAGAAAAAAAGCCCTGTAAGCCTGCCAACTGCACAGCACAAACTGCACCAAAAATGAGCGTGACGTTCAACCATCCCAGCTGGGGGAGGAAGAATGGCACGGCCATTCGTGCTGGCCATCGGCCACCAAGTGACCCTCCGGAGGCCCTGTCCCATTTACAAGGCTGAGTGCAGGAACCACAGCTGGGAAAAGAGGAACCTTGAGAAATGAGCCTGAAAGAGCTCAAACTAATGAGACTAAATAGTAAAGCAAACACGTGTTCTCCTTTTTCACACAATTTCCTTAAATAGGTTCAAAGCGGCACCCTGGCAGGTCTCGGCATGTAATTTTTACGTTGGAGAGAGGATGGGCCCGGGGTGGGGTGGCCGCAGCACGCTGGCCCCCCTGTGAATTCGGATACAGAAGGATCACCGGGATACAAAAAGCAGAAAATCAACAAGATTCAGAGCAATACAGAAAATGCTACTTTCTCTACCCACAGGGGAGAATTATGAATACCCAGATGTGTTAACTGGGTCCCATACAGAAACTGCAGGTGGGGCTTCCCTGGTGGCGCAGTGGTTGAGAGTCCGCCTGCCGATGCAGGGGACGCGGGTTCGTGCCCCGGTCCGGGAGGATCCCACATGCCGCGCAGCAGCTGGGCCCGTGAGCCATGGCCGCTGAGCCTGCGCGTCCGGAGCCTGTGCTCCACAACGGGAGAGGCCACGACAGTGAGAGGCCCGCGTACCGCAAAAAAAAAAAAAAAAACTGCAGATGAACAAAGAAATGCTAAGAGCAGTTTCCTGAAGGTGAGTTGGGACCTGGGAAGACTGGAGACGGAGGCAAGAGAAAGACCTTTTACGGAATATCTTTTTAATTAAAAAAAAAAAAATTGAATCATATAATTATACTGCTTATTAAGCATATGTTTAATCTAAAAAAGATCACATTTAAAGAAATGATTGGATGTTAACGAGAACAGTATTTCTGGGTATTCCTCCTCTAAAATTCTTTTTTTATCCTTTTCCAAATTTTCTGTAGCATGCATGTATTACTTTTATCATCAGGAAACAATCGTCTTTTGAAAAGAGAAAAAAATTAAGATTCTCTTGCATGTCATTCTTTTTCAAATACATAAACATGAAACCCAGTTCTTTCATTTAGCTCACAATATTTTTAAGTTTCTGAGATTTCTTCTTTGACTTGTGTTATTTAGAAGTATGTTGTTTAATCTCCACATACTTTGTGGTTTTCCATCTATCTTTCTGTTATTGATTTCTAGTTTAATTCCACTGTGATCTGAAAGTACATTTATATAATTTCTATTCAATTGTTTTCTACTCTCTTAACAAAAGGTTCTCAATGTGTACTTTCTGGGCCAGAATGTGGTCAGTCTTGGTAGATGCTCCATGTAGCTTAAGAATGTGTTCTCTGTTGTTGGATGAGCTAGTCTGTACACATCCACCACGTGCAGTTGATCAACGGTGTTGCGAGAAAGCATGTCCTCACTGATCTTCTGCCTGCGGGGCCCGTCCATTCTGGCAGGCGTGTCGAAGTCCCCAGCTATGACGGTGGTTCATCCCCTCCACCGTTCATTCCATCAGTTCTGAGCTCTGTGAAGCACACACACAGGGAGGACCGTGACATCCTCCTGGAGAACTGACCCTACGTCAGGATGCGCTGGCTTTACCGTGATAGCTTGCCTTGCTCTGCGGTCTAGTTGGTCTGAAGTGAAGACGGCGACCCCAGCTTTCTTCTGATTCGTGTCAGCATGCTTCACCTCACTCCATCTCTTTCATCTATCTGTATCTTTATATACAGTGTGGGTTTCCTGCAGAACAGAGACTTGGGTCTTGTTGTTGTTTAACCTCTATGACGATCTGTTTTTCAACTGGTGTATTTAGAGCATTCATATTTAAAGTGATTATCAATAGACTTGGATTAATATCTACTATATTTCTAGCTATTTTCTACTCATTTCCTTGTTCTTGTCTTCCACTCTTCTGCCCTCTCATTTTATCTGAGCATTGCAGATGATCCCGTTTTTCTCTCATCTTTTGGCATATCAATTATACCTTTTAAAAAATCCCTTTAGTGGCTGTCCTATAATTTACCATATACGACTGACCTACAGGCAATGAGGTGCCTCATATAACAGAGTACTCCCAACTCCTCCTCTGTCTCTGGTGACACTGCTGTCATTCTTTCATTTATCATGAGCAGTAATCACCCGAGAGCTGCTATTATTATTCTGAACTGTTACCTGTTATATTAGGAAAAAGAAAAGTGGAAGTTTTAATTTTACCCTCACTTATTCCTCCTCTAAAATTCCTTCTTTATGCAGATCCGAGTTTCAGATCTGCATCACTTTCCTTCTCTAAAGGACTTCTTGGAACACTCTCTGCAAAGGTCTACAGGGGACAGATTCCTCAAAGTCTTTATTTCTCCTTCACACTCAAAGGATAAGTTCACAGGATGGTGAATTCTAGGTTGGCGGGTTTTCTCCTTCAATTACTTAAATATCTCCCTCCACTCTTCTCTGCGCGGCTCCGGAAGGTAAGTCTGCGTGATGCTCACCCTTTTTCTTCTGTGGGTGAGGTGTGACCCACACCCGGCTCAGCTTCTTTCAAGGTTTTCTGTTCATCAGTAATTCCCTACAAGTTGAATGCGTAGACTTTGGGGGCATATCCTGCCTGGTGTTCTCCAAGCTCCCTCAGCCTCTGGTGTAGTCCGTGTCACTAACTTTGGAAGATTCTCAGCCATCCTTACGTCACACGTTTCTCCCGTTCCCTCCTTTCTTCTCCTTTGGGAATCTCCCTGTGTGTGCGTTACACCTTCTGTAATCTGCCCCCAGTTCTTGGATATTCTGCTCTGGATTTTTTTTTTGCGGTACGCGGGCCTCTCACTGCTGTGGCCTCTCCCGTTGCAGAGCACAGGCTCCGGACGCGCAGGCTCAGCGGCCACGGCTCACGGGCCCAGCCGCTCCGCAGCATGCGGGATCCTCCCGGACCAGGGCGCGAACCCGTGTCCCCTGCATCGGCAGGCGGACTCTCGACCACTGCGCCACCAGGGAAGCCCCCGGCTCTGGATTTTTATTCTTTTTTCCCTTTGTTCTCTACTTTGGGAAGGCTTCAAGCTCCCTGTCCTTCTCCTCGGCTGAGACGAGCCCATGGAAGGCCCTCTTCATTTCTCGCACAGTGCTTTCTATTTCGGGCATTTCCCTTTGATTCTGAGAGTTTCCACCTCTCGGCTTCCGTTACCCACCTATCCCTGCAGAGTCTGCTTTTCCCACCAGCATCCTTTACACGTTGACCATAGCTACTGCAACAGCCCTCGTGGTAACTCCAAGTCTCTCCAATGTCTGTCCGGGTCTGATGTTTGCTCCACCTCTGCAGACTGTGTTCGTGCCCTGGAACATGCCTGCAGTTCTTCGCTGAAAGGCACACATGCTGCACCACGGCTGGGAGATAACGGGCCTCCGGCACGAGGTTCGAGCTCACTGGCTGGACGCAGGCTGCACTTGCTGCCCTGCAGCCCTCGGGGTCAGAGGCTGTACCTCCACCCCGTGCCCCTGCTTGGTGTCCCCAGCTGTCCCCGGGTTTCCCTAGAGACCCCTCCTCACCTGGGCCCATGCTTCCTCTGCTTGTCACCCTCGGGGTCTCCACTGAAGGCCGGGGAGCCCCCCGGTCCCAGGCCCGTGTCTCTTCTTCGTCGGTCAGGCCCTGGGGGAAGTCCCCCTGAGAGGCTTTTGGGGGAAAACAGGGTGCTCTGGGCAGATTTCAGGAAGGCTCATTTCCCCTCCCCCAGCTGGAAAGCGGATCGTCACTGAGAACCTCGTGGGGCTCCTGGAGGTGAAGCTCACTACAGGGCCCCCAACCCCCAGAACCAGGGCCCAGATTCAAGGCCCGTCCACGCTGTCCCTGCCCGCGGGCAGCTCCCACCCACCCCCAGTCAGGGTTCTGTGTCCACCACCATCTCCAGCTCCCAGGTGCCCGTTTGCCCCGTGACCTCCGCCCCCCGCTGGAGCCGAGAAGGGCCGCGGGTCATCGGCTTGCTCATCCTCCCTGTTGTGAGGACGGGAGGGACTGTTCCGGGGTCCCGACAGGTCAGAACAGAGACCTGAAGTCCATCCAGCCACCCGCGAAAACGAAGACAGCTCCTCCGCCGTACACAGTGCTCCCTGCTCCCTTCTGCTCTGACAGCCCGGTCACTGCCCGCTGTCCTGTGCTTCCCCGGGGCCCCCTCCCCAGACAGACGCCCACCCGCGTCCACGGAGCAGTCCTGGGCCGCAGCTCAGTGATCACCACCGTCCCGATGGCCTGGCGTCCACCCCACAGACTACACACACCCTCTACCCGACCCCGGCTTCTCAGAAACCTCCCGGTGTCCTGAATGGGTGGATGGGAAGAATAGGTAAATTTATCCCTTCCAGAGCCAGTTCGCAGGATGGGTTCAACATCTGAAACTTAAACGCTGTGGTGGGTAAAATCCAGAGTTCTTTTAAAGCAACAGGAAATCCGATTAACTTATTTCAATAATTACTTATGATTCCTTCCAAAGCAACGATTTTCTCCCTCAAACATCTAACCCAGACAACACAGAGGCCTCCGTCGTAAGCCCCATGACAACAATGCTTCCTGTCTGATCGTTTCATAATTTATTACACAAGGGGGCCCCTGGGGTCTCGGTGCCATCTCAGCCCCGACGTGAGTTACCGCGCTCACAGCTAATCTTCCACATCGACCACCACATCCTGAGCCCAGACAACAGTCACTTTCCCACTGGAAATACGGAAAGGGAATAAACCACGATGGCTACACTTTGAAAATAACAAGAGGAGGAAGCGTGTGCTGAGGAGAACTTAGTGAAGTTCCGCTGGGATGCTGCCAGGTCAGGTGACACCTCTGCTGCCACGTTAAAACCCACACCTGTCAGCCCGGGAAACAAACAGACCAACACAATCCCACAAAACACTTGCCAAAGCAGAAAGACATTCCTGCTATGCTGTAAATATCAACTAGGGCTGCTTCTATTAGGAAAAAGGCACCCACAGAGAGTAAACACCGAGCGTCTGTACTGTGTTACACACTCTCACCACGCAAAGCAGGGGGCGGGGAGTGAATAATTCACGCCATCGAGCTAAGTTCAGCTGTGACTGGGACCTCAGTGGGTAGTAGGAGGGATCACCACCTTTGAAAAGCACAACTGTCCCCGAACCATGGCCCTTCCACGCGAGGGGCTCAGAGTCCGGCGGGCATTGCGGGACAGAGCGAGGAGGCCTGGCCGGGCGGGAGCGATCTGGCACTTGGAAAAAGCCCTCGCACTACAGGGGGCGGGGCAGTGAGGGGCAAGGAGAGTGAGTGTGTGAGTGCGTGTGTGTGCGTGCACGCGCCCTCTACGTGGAGTCCAGCGCCAGAAGAGGCAGAAGTGGCCTAGAACAGCTGTGGTGTCAGAGCTCAAAGCACACAACTGTTACCACTGCTGCTCAATTTGCTTGTCTACCTAAAAGGCAAAAGCCAGAAGGGGGAGGCGGTTTACTAAATAGGCACCAAAGGAGTTACATCCTTATGATGAAGAACTATTTGGATTTCCTCTGGGAATTAGCACGTTAGAAAGTCTAACCTTTTTAGTAACCAAAAAAATGTACACCAAACCATGGGTTTTCTACCAAATTAACAAACTATTTTTGTTAGTAGTTTAATGTAACGCTCAAGGCTACTAACGTATTAGGGAAACAGACACCACCAAACAACGAAGGAGACTTCTTAGTGTTTAGCACAATTCACGTCTGGGCTCTTTACCAAGGATGTAAAACTCGAAGATACTTATAATGAAGCACTGGAGACCTGTAAATACGGGGAAATTTACATAAACTGCGGCGTATCGGCACAAGAGCACTGCTCAGTCAGTACACGAGCTCTGCAAGGTTCCTTTTATGCATGGGGAAGAGGCCCACGATGTGGGGGCTGTGGGAAAAGCAGAGCCAGCTACCCCTGCAGTGTGTGTGCGGCCTCACCAGCCCCACAGCTGGGCAGCCGCCTGGCTCCAGGTTGCACGCACCAAGTGCAGGTGGGTGCGGCCTCCCACCCTCAGGGCTGCAGCCAGAGCAACTGAGGATGCACGTGAGGTGCACATCTTTTGGGGACCACCATGCAACCCACCACTGCCACCCAAACTTAATTCCTTTAGGGTGGCAGAGTTACCGGAGGGCTCTGAACTCTGACACGGAGCGTTTCGTTATGAGCCCAGCATCCTCCATCAGCCAGCTCCCTGGAGGCTAGAAGTGACTCCCTCCAGCCGGCAGGCATCATCAGACTGTGAGGCCACCAGGGCCGGGGGGCCCTGATCGAGCCCCCTCAACAGCCCACGAGGCTCGAATGCGGGGCTGCCACGTGATAGCGAATCCAGACTCCCCCGTCCTGGCTGTTCCCCATCACAGGGGCCAGGGTGGCGCCTGGCACGCGGTGAGACCATTTCCAAAACAAGACAGGGACTCAGCATGGCCGAGGCAGCCGGCGTCCAGGGGCCGCCGCCCCGTCGAGCCTGCCCACCTGCCCGCCCGGCACCAACTGGCACAGGGCAGCCCTCGCTCACCTTCGATGTACAGAGGCTCCACCACGTCATGGTTGATGAGCTCAAAGTTCTCGTGGCCAATCCAGTGCTCCACGTTCCTCTTCCTGCCCGTGAAGAAGTTGTCCACCACGGTCACCTCGTGCCCGTCCATCATGAGCTTGTCTGTGAGGTGGGAACCCACAAAGCCCGCGCCTCCGGTGACCTGCGTGCGGACAGCAGGGGAGGGTGCGGTGAGCACCCGTGCGAGCGAGGGGTCCCGGTGAGGCCTCCACTGAACACAGGAGGGGACGGGAAGGGGCACCGGGAAGGTTTCCAAGCGCGTCTCTTCTCACTCCAGAGCAGGGAGTCGAACATTCCGAAACTTCTAAGCAGCCTGTAAATCTAAACTGCCGCCACTAGACAACACAGGAAAATAGTAGTCACGAGTTTCAAAATCTGACATTAAAAGGTCTCTGTTTCACAGTGGATGGGATACTGAGCACCACTTACATGGTTCTGATACTTTTAGAATCCCTTTCTAAAATAATGATCAGCAACATGCATCTATTCAGTGAACTACCAAAAACAAAGGACGTGATACTGAAACTGGACTCAAAAACCTCATGAAGGGGTGGGAGGGAGACGCAAGAGGGAGGGGATATGGGGATATATGTATATGTATAGCTGATTCACTTTGTTATACAGCAGAAACTAACACACCCTTGTAAAGCAATTATACTCCAATAAAGATGTTAAAAAATAAAACTAAAAAAAAAACTTTTTAAAAACTAAAATAAAATGGGGAAATGATGAGTAAAACAGAAAAAAAAGAAAAAAAACCTCCTGAAGAACTAGTATCTTCCAAATTGTTTATAAGAACAAATTAATAAGCCACAGACACTGTGTGCAGACCAAGGCCCTAAATGGTTAAGTTCCACTCTTTGGTTACCTAGTGTCGGCAACCCAGCCAAACAGAAGTAAGGCAGCTCGGAGGGGCCCACGAGGGGAAGGTCACCACTAATGTGCTTCTAAAACTTAAACCCACCAAATGTGTAAAGGCAGTCACGACTGGAAAAAAATTAGACTAATAAAAAGACTTTATTCAAATTAAATAGAGTCAGTGGAGGGGGCTAGACAAAGCGTATTGTTTTTGGAGGATAGGAGCGAAAAGAAGAAACCCAGAAGACAGACATGGGATGGGAAACTATATTCTCTGCCTTTCCTGCTCTCCCCTCCCCTCTGCCTTCTGCTCCGTCAAAATTCACGTTCACGTCACCCTCCTGTTCCAAACTGAAAGAATTAACAGTAGAGAAAACACCCACTCCTTTTAACCCAAAGAAAAAAGCACCTTAACCTCTAGGTCTATGGTTTATAAAACATTTAATCTGCCATGAAGTCCTCTGTTCACATAAAATCTGATGTATAATTCCCATGTTTATCGCAGGCAGGAGCAGAGCAGCCTGGGGAAGAAAAGGCAGATTGGGGGAGGGGGCAGGTAAGACCAGCC